>CM062524.1:51868157-53118157 GCA_031439595.1 Pterocarpus santalinus
TGAATACCAAATTGTCAGATAAGCTTGGAGGCAATTAAAAAAAAAAAAAAGACTGTTTTCTTTCACCGAACAAATAAATAAATAGATATAAAATATTCAATTAACTTAAATCAACCAATCTCATAATGTGAACAACTGATCTTAGGGATTGATTCTGCCCTGTGCCATGATAATTATTGCTCAATGTGCCACAAGGTTCCGCCTATTTTCCTCAGTCCCCTTAGAATTTGACATGCAAGTTATTAGTATCCAAAATCCAAAATAAAACAAAAATCAAGTTACAGAAATATTAATACTTACATTACAGTACACGGATTTTCCTTGACGCCAACCTAAAATGAAATCAAAGATTCCACAGGTATTAACAAGTGAACATTGTGTAGTACTGTCAGCCGCAAGCCAAGTGTGTACTTAATCACGGCGCCGGCTGCAATGCACTTCGCAGTCAAAGGTGCATTATGCATCTTATGACCGTAATATATTGATATATTACTTATTTATGATGTGTTGCAGTAATATATTAATTTTAAAAAAAATTAAAAAAATATGATTAAATATATTTTAAAAATTAATTTTCATATATTAATAGTATAAAATAATTTTATATTATCAGTATAAAATTATACTAACAGTATAAAATATTTTAAAATTATATTGATAGAATAAAATTATACTGATAATTTTTTTTAAATTTTAGAAATTAATTTTTATATATTGATAATGTAAAATTATATTAATAATATAAAATAATTTTATACTATCAGTGTAAAATTACACTGACAGACTAAAATTACGAAAAATTATACTGACAGAGTAAAATTACACAGATAGAATTTTCTGATTATATTAAGTGTAAAATTATTTTATACTGTCAATATAATTTTACAAATAATTTTACTATGTTAGTATATAACAATTAATTTTTAAAATATATTTAATTATATTTTTAAATTTTCTTAAAATCAGATATTACTATAATATATCATAGGTGATTGGTGTATCGATGCATCTCACAATCTTACCATCAGATTGCAAGGTGTACCACACTTCTTGACCAGCGAAGTGCACTGTAGAACGCACCCTTAATCACAGCTGTTGAGCAAAAAATGTATGTCACTATATAATAAAGTTTCACCGAAACAAGCATAGTTCTTGCCTTGAGCATCTTCTTCTATTGTTAAGGCGGGTTGAGATTGCGATTTGATCACAGCTGAAGCTATGCAGGATTCCACCGATTTTCATCTAATGTTAGTAGTGCTATATTTCAAAAAGAGAAGTGATATGAGGATTCATTTTTTATGGGATATCATGTTAATTCATATCCTATCTACCATTGGATAGGGTGTGAGTTTTATTCAAGTGGAATCCACACCTCATCCAATAGTGGATGGGATGTGAGTCGACACGATGTCTCATGAGAAATGAGTCTCCCAAATATTTCTCTTTCAAAAAATATTGCCAATAAAAATTGATTATTAGGAAGGATACTTCCCCAACATTGTCACACTTTCATTTTGATGGAGATTGAGTTTACACTATTTGCTTTGGCATGGGAATGCTTTTGCTATATACAATGTTCAAAATATGATCTTTTTGTTGTCATGTTATCCAATAATCACTATCACATCATCGCCGGTGGTGACCAACCACCATCTGTCGCTGTGTGCCGTCGCCTGTTGCAAAGATTTGGCCACATTTTACCGTTGTCATTTATTGGAGAACCTTTTTGTATATACTCTAAGAGGTTTACGTGAATCTAATGCAAATATTAGAAGTGATATGACGTAATTATAAAATTCATGGGATTAAATATAAGATATTATTATATCATATTCAAAAGAGATATCACAATAATATTCGAAGATTTAAAATTTCTCCATAAGTTATATGTAGTTAGTGATTTCGACTACCGTTACTAATTACCGGAATTTTGTTTTTGGTCTTAAGATTGTTCACATGATTTCTGGTCCGAAGTGGTGATTAGTTAAAACACTATCTAGAGTGATGAATTTAATATTTGAACTCTTAATATTGTAAATGCAGCTCACCTTAGATTTTAATTCATTTTCCACCTTGATCAATCACTTTTGAGTAATCACCAAATTAGATTTAGATTACCATTCGCTCTGGCTAACAACTTTAACGACTATTTAACTCAATTTAATTTATCTCGAGCCAGATTGGCTTATTATGAGATAAAATTATATTAACACTTTTTTTTTCACAAAATTTGAATGCGAAATCTTTCTTTGAAAAATAAGTGAGTGTTAATAATATATTATTTTATTTACCTAAAGGAAAAGTATCATATTTTATATATTTGAAATAATATGCACATTTATTTTTATCTAATAAATTTTATTTTAATTATTTTAAAATAGAGTGAACAACGAAATTAAAAAAGATTCGTTTAAAATAATTTAATTTTTTAAAAATAAGAATAATTTCACATTTAATAAAATAAAGTATATAATGATTTTTTAACTATTAAATAATGGAAGAACAATTACACTCTTTTTTCCCCATGGAGAAGCTCGATTTTATGAGTATTTTTTTCCCCCAGCAAAACCCATTTGAAAATAAGGCAGGTCTATATGCCCCACCAGAATGTGTGGTGCGAATATATATCGCCTTTCCGATCGGAGAAGAGAATCGGGGTGTTGCGAGCATCGTATCAATCAGTGAGCTGAAGAAAGGCATAAGATATGGGTTCGAGAGAGAAGGATGAAGCGCCGCCTCATCAGCAGCCTCTCTTAAGCAGCCTCGTCGTCCGTCCTTCCACCACCGACGGCCCTCCTTCACCCGACCTTCACCGCGACCGCGACCGCGACCGTGACCGTAACCGTGATCGTGATCCTCCTCTCTCTTATTCCCGCTCCCCTCGATATCCCCGTGATCCTCCTGGTTTGTTCTCTCTCTCTCTCTCTCTCTCTACCTATATCTTTTGCTCTTATGTCGCTTATCCTATTTGATCTTCAGTTAGGTTTTCAATTTTTTTTTTTTTTGTCTTTTCAAATTCCGATCAAGATATGATGTGTTCCCATCTTCTGAGTAGAATTGCGTTCGCATATTTTAGCACACGCGGTTAACATGTTTTATGTACACGTTGACGCTATTTTGTCGTTTTCTTGAAAGATTGTCGGTAGGCTGTGTGGAATGGAGTTGGATCCGTGTTACTATGAATTAGGGTTCGTGGTGAACGCCTTTTCACTTTGGGTAATTCGAAAGAAAATTCAAATTCAAAACTATAGATATGTATACGAATATAAAATTAAGTCGGTAGATAATGTTGTCACGTTCAGGATTCAGTATGAACCTGTGTCCCTTATAACAAAATTAAGGGAGTGAAACAGTGATAGATACGGCATGATGGTACTGGTGTCACGTGGTATTGGTAACAGTTCAAATTGGAAAATATTGATCTCCATGAGGCTAGAGGGGATATAAGTATCATCGTCTCTATATTGGCATTTAATTTAAATATCAGCGTGATTATTGGTGACATCAATAGTTTAGCCAGTGTTGTTGTATACTTTCCTGCGCTCGTGCTATATATTGTTGGCTAATAACCTAATATGATTGCAAGTTGAAACATGAGACAGGTGAAAGGCATTTACAGCCCATAGTTCGCATAAAAACTAATGAGATTATGAACTTTTTTTTATAATACAAAAGAAAAAATCAGAAACTCTGATTTGTTTTTTTAAAGCATGATTTCAGGTAGAATTGGCGAGTTAAATTTCTCTTTGATTTGTATAAGGGTCAAAACTGGCATTTCTTGTATTACATACAGACATATATACTTACATGCATATATGTGTGTGTATACACAGACAAAAACACACACATATATATGTATGTATGTAAGTAAGTATATTAGCTGATGCCTATACAGAGGTGGGTTTTGTTAGACTTGTTTATACGATATATGCATGCCAAGCATGTGGATCTCCTTACAATTATGGAGTGTCAACCAGTAAATAAATTTTGCATTTGTGTGTTACAGCTCTGCTGTGCTTGCAAGAACTTGGGTCTTGAGGAAGGCATGATGCTATGAATTAAGCCTTGGATCATGATCTGAGATTTTTTTAAATTCAAGGGTTTATAAGATTTTTGGATGATGGATGAGTCTATTCTGCTGAACTTGTGGGTTTTTGCAGCACAAAATCTGTTTCATGTGTTCTCATTTTGCAGAGCCATGGTCATATGTTTGGTTTGGGTTATCTGCGGAGGTAAGGACAGTGTCAAGTTTAATGGAATCTGAGATTTGATTTGAAGTCATTGTCATACAGGGACAGTGTCGACAATGCTCTAGGACTTGTAGAGGACTGAAACTGACCTTTTACCAATTGTTTTAGTGATATCACCTTAAGCTGTAAACAATCTTTGGCTGGTATATCTTGGTTCCACGACAGGAGTTTCATAGCTGAGTGCACTGATGTCTTTGTGGAAACCTTCCTTACATCATGAGAAGTTAATGTTCACTGATGATAAACTTCATACCATCATTTGTTATTTGTGGTTGGTCTATTGTTGAGCTCATGGTAATTGCAATTCCAGCTACGTATTGTATGTGGTTTTCTCTTGGAGTCACCCTTGCAATGATTGTTTGTGGCTGGTGGTTATCATTTTGCCTTTTTGGGATTGTTCTTGTTGGTTGGTTATTTAGGGATGATTCAGATGGATATTTATTTACAAATTCGAAGGCTTCTTTTCAGAGTAATAATTTGTCAAGGGATATTTGGAAGCTTCTGTTGTCATGGAATTTTTGTAGCTTCTGCTTAAGATTTTTCACACTGGGGCAACGATATGATACAGAAAAGGGATGCATGTCTTCTAACATGGTGGCAATGTGCTTCTCCATTCAATTTCATTCTCCTGTTGTTTTGGAGTTACTTAAGGCATAGGTTGTAGCCAAAAAAAGGTGGATTGCTTACTGGCATTGTTGCACTTGGCTTCGCAGGGCTTATCTGCCTCAATCATTCTTTGGGATGGTTTACTGCAAATTTCTGAACTTTGTTGCTTGAGTCTGACCTTTGGATGGCACAATGGAGATTGTTCCAAGGAGATTCTGACAAATTGATGATAAGCAATATATTAAAATTTTGGGATTCTTTGTGCTTCAGTGGTGTTCATTGGCTAATATTTCTTTGTGGCGTACATTCCGGTATTTTGCTCCTGGATGTGATTATGTTGTGTCTAGGAATTAGAAAATACTGTTGACCAAAACTGGGTTTTTAACTTAATTTTTACTTTATAGTTGAGGCCACATTAAGTTGCACTGCTTCAAACTTTAGTTTTGAATTTTGATTTGATATTATTGATTCTTCAATTAAACATTTTGTATATTTAACTATATTAGAGTCTATGAGGTAAATGGATGTAGCAGTTCAGAGATAGAAAAGACTTGGGTTGGTTTGTATCAAAGAAATGGATACTTGTTGGTTAGTGGGACTGGGAATCCTGGCTTGCTCATGTGACATGTTAACGTTGTTGCTAATAAGGATCAGGTGTTTGGGAAGTGACAGTGAAGGTGTTATCATGTAAACATTATGCGCTCTTCACTCTTATTTACATAACAATGAGGATGAGGAACCCTGTATGGTGATAACTTTCCTTATGAAGTGTCCAAGGCCATCTGGCTGTTGCTGGCCACTAATATTTGGCTTTTAATATAGATTGCATAGCTAAGTTATCCTTCACTTCATGTTAGTTGATTATTTTCAGACACTGCTGTCTTTCTTTTCCCAGGACATAGAATTCATGCAGGTTCTGCCTCTCCTGTTCGTCGTAGCGATGCAGATCATCGCTATGGCTCTGATTATAATCACTTGTCACGAAATCGTGGATATGGCAGTGCAAGAGATGCTGGGAGATATCGAGACCCTTCACCGCCTTATGGTCGGGGAAGAGTAGGTGGCAGGCCAATTGGTAGAACTTTTGATAGGCCTAGATTCAATCCTGGAGCAGTTAGAGGGGACAGCACCAGTAGAAATAATCCCAATGTGCGCCCTAGGGAGGGAGATTGGATCTGTCTGGATCCCAGGTAAGTGCATGTTTTTCTGATTGTGTTGAGATTTTCCATTTTATTTGAATTACTTCTTGCACTTGCACCTATCTATCTTGTAGTTAGTCTTAAGGGTCTGGTTGTGGTTGAATTTAGAATTAGATGATAGTTAGTTTAGTTAGCGGGTTGATTGTATTGTTCACAAGAATGGATTCCCTTGAGATCTTATGTAGCTTTACTATGTTGCAGATGTGGCAATCTTAACTTTGCAAGGCGGGACTACTGTAACAGCTGTAATAGGCCTCGTTATGCACGTGCTGGAAGTCCTCGGAGGGCTTTCCCCAGTCCTCCATCAGTTCATGCTCCTCCTAGACGCCTTCCAGGCCCTTCAATAGGCCGTTCGCCAGAAAGGACTATGAATGGCTACAGATCTCCTCCTCGCGGGTTTGTCAGGGATGGCCCTAAAGAGTATCTGCCACCCCTCAGGCATGAAGGAAGGTTTCCAGATCCTCCTCATGTGCGTAGGGAGCGGATAGATTACATCGAAGATGCATACAGGGGAAGAAACAGGTTTGATAGGTCACCCCCACTGGAGTTGGGTCTGAGACGTCCTGCAAGAGATGACTTCTCGGGTGAAAGAAAAGTTTTTGAGAGGCGACCGCTGTCTCCCCCTGCACCTCTATTGCCTCATCGTGGTCTGAGAGAGAGAAGCCGCTCTCCAATAAGAGGTGGCCCACCACCAAAAGACTATCGCCATGATATGTACATGGATCGTGTAAGAGATGATAGGCGTGGTGTGGGACGTGATAAAATTAGAGGAATGTATTAGCTTGGGATCTGTAATGTAATGTACTGTAATGATATTTGTTTAGATATTTTGTCTTCGAGAGATTCATTTCCTGTAATCTCCAACATTAGGGCAACCGGCAACGCATTGAAAAACTATTTGATTTTCGTGGTATATATATATCTGCTTGTGTTTTTCCTATTAGTCTTTCCTGTAAGGATTGTCACTATTTGAAATTGGAGAATATACAATTTTTCTTTAGTGCAAAACTTGGGAGAATGATCACTATGGCATTTGTTCTTTCGTATCCCCCACCTAAAATGGGATCGAGCAGAGGCTTGACTTTTATAATTTTTTTGATGACTTTATATGATTGATTAGTCCTGTTTGCTCTCATGTTAGGCGAGTCATTGTTGTCTTCAATGGTCCAAATTCATGGACATTGAGTGGGCAGTTGTATTGAAGTTTTTATGCCTTTTCACACGAGACTTACAGAATCGGGCTTTATCAAGGTAAGTAGGAACGTGTTGTTGCCCATAGCCCATTGTGCCACCAAGCACAGGAGCCTCTGCTACTTTTGGCCAGGTGGAGTGGAGTTTGTGATCTTCCTTTGCAATCAGATCAGCATGGATCCAATCAAATAAGACATGTCATATCATTTTCACTTTATTATCCAAAAACATGAATGAAGCAGAAGAATTTATTTTCTATATTGTCTTTTTTTTCCTGTTGGTCCCGGAAAACTATAATACAAACCAAATTTAAAGAACATATCACTATTTAGAAATTAGAAAAAATATTGACAATTTTTTCCTGATATCGCTTAGTCTTAGTCGTGTGTTTTGTTTTATTTGGTTCACCTCCCGCAGCCTCACTTGTCCACGATAACGAAGTTTACTCGAAATTGTTCATAGAATAGGAGTGTCAGTGGCATAAACCGTAAAAATTTTACTCTCTGAAGTCAACAAATTCGCTGGGATCCCTTTATTTTAGCGCCAAATTCCCTTTTCATTTACACGTTTCGCTTTAATCCCAAAAATGTAAAATAGAATCCCCTGTCATCAACCACAGCGGCCACGCGTAGCCATCGCCCATCACTAGGCGATGGAAACTACACGTGGCCCATAGCAACATATAATCTATCCGTTGGGTGGTGGTAACCACACACGATAATTGCTCACAGGCGGCAATTCCACTGGGTACTGTGGTCGTGGAAAATCGTTTTTAATGGGGGTTGCATCGAACGGCTCAGAAGGAGTTATGAGTAATGCTTCTATGAATTCGCACCGTGAGATGGGTCCTTTAACGAAAGACCGCACGAGGAAGAGGGCATGAAGATCTGGCCGTTGAATATTTACAAAAATTGAATTTCAAAAGCTTGGGAGAGAGAGGGAGCAGAAGAAGAGAGGAGGGCGAAGCCGAACACCAAAAAGGTCCCTCTTCTCTTCTCTTTCTCTCTCTATTTCTCATCTCTTCGTTGTGTTCAGCACTTGCTTCTGCAATTGTTCTCTTCGTTGTTCTCTCTTTCTCTCTCTGCGGTTCCTTCAACCACTCTCTCTCTCTCTCTCTCTCTCTCTCTCTCTCTCTCTCTGTGGTTCCTCGTCTGCTGTGTCGGTATTCGGATCGAAGTCCCTTGAATTGTGGCCACTATTCTTCGAGCTTGGGTCTTGATTCCCGAGCTGCGCAATCGCGTGTGTTTTTGTGGTTTATTTATTCTGGAGGGTTCGGGAATGGGTTTTGGATCTGAAAGTCAGTGAATTTGAGCTGATTTTTGCTGATTCCTAGAGAATAATCGCTGCTTCAAGTTGCTCCCTTTTTTGTTCTCTTCTTGAAGGAGAAAGAGGAATTTCGAATTCGCTGTAATTATTTATTTATTTATTTGTGTGTGATGGGGGAAGGAGAGGGTGGTGGCTGCCCTCCGAAGAATGTGTCATCCGATGCACCTGCGCTGCCGCCGTCGGATGTTCCCGCCAAGAAGCTGGCCAGGCAGCTCGATTTCACCGGCTTTGGCGGGATGCCCGGTAGTGCGCCTTTGCCGGAACACCCGCAGTTGCAGCAGCAGCTTCCGCCGCAGACTCAGCAGCAGTTGCAGTCGCAGACGCAGTCACAGTCACGGTCACATCCTCGGACACTGATGCAACCGGTGGTTTTGATGCCGGTGCCGCATCCGCAGCAGGCACCACCCCCTTCAATGAGGGTTGGGTAAGTTCTTGAATACGGAAGTAACTGCTTACTGTTTTGGTCTGGAGTTTCGAGAACATGTATTTTGAAGTTTCTGGGGGAAAAAGCTATAAATGTTTTGGGAAAAAAAAAATATGTGGCCTTTGGAAGTTCTGGCACTGGAAGTTCATGAATGAAGTTGCTTCTTTTCCTTCCTTCCGAATTGGGTTTGTTTAAAATTATTAATTATTAATTGGTGCCTCCATCATGTGAAACGGAGTTTTGTGTGGTGGACTTTGATATTTCTGTTTGGGTTTCTAAAGTCTTAGTTTGCAATTAGCAGTGTTTCCCATGCTCATCACTATGCTCACTTCCGCTCTAATTAACATCTTGTTTGTTGGCTTGCATTGATTTGCTGTAATATCCCTATCGTATTGGGAAAAGGTGATGCTAGGTCTATATGGGTTTCAGAGATTTCGATTAGTTAGGAAGTTGGCTTGCAAACAATTTATAATTTTTTATTGTAATTTCCATTTCAGTTTGTGCTTTCTGTGGTTGGGAAATGAGACATGAATAATGTAGTAAAATAGTCTTATGTTGTGATTAATTTACTATCTTTTAAAACTTTTTTTTTTATCCTTAAACTAAAATATTTGTTAATTTGAATTGTAATTCTTTTTTTTGTCTTCATGTGAAAACTTTAGCTAAATTATTTGGTCTGCAATCAACATTTATTTTATTCAGTAAACCGGAATCTCCAAAATCAAGGTCAAGGCCCAACTTCGAAATGAAAGAAGCTACTCCAAAGAAGCAAAAGCAGTGCAACTGTAAACACTCAAAATGCTTAAAGCTGTGAGGAAAATCCTCTCTCAGTCTCTCTGTACTTGTTATTGCACCTTTGCAACTTATTGGCTGCAATCAGAAGCTATATGAAGCTAACATTCAAAATGTTTTGAGCAGATATTGTGAATGTTTTGCGTCGGGAATATATTGTGATGGTTGCAACTGTGTAAATTGTTATAACAATGTTGAAAATGAAGCTGCTAGACGAGAAGCTGTTGAAGCTACTTTAGAACGTAATCCAAACGCATTTAGGCCAAAAATCGCGAGCAGCCCGCATGGACCACGTGACAGCAGGGTATGTAGGTTTAACTTTTTCAATGGTTAGTGTTGTATGTTTTTTTCCCCCAATTGATGACATGGTCGGTTTAAGAAGACATCGGGTTTATTATGAATTCTATGCTGATGCAAGACATCAGTCTGTTATCTATGATTACTTGTCTTTTAGTTCACCGCAGGCTTCTTTGCAAAAGGGGTATTTACTGTATCATGATAGGAAGTCACTTTTGCTTTTGTGATTTTTGTCCGTGTTATGGGTTTCCACTCCATTAGGTGCATCATTCCATAATTGTGGAATTATGCCTTTGGTTTTGTGACTAAAAGAACCTTTTCTAGGTTTTACAATTTTATAGAAATAATCAGATTTCTTTGATTAGTTGTCTTTGTTCCCTACTTTCCCTATGTTGATATTATTTTCAAGAAGTCATAATTTTGATAAATTCCTTTTGTTGATGTCCTAAAATGTTTTCCTTGCTGATGAAACCAATGGATTTTACTTTTAGTTTCCATATTTAAAATTATTTTTATTTACTTGAGTGGATAGAAATTCAATAAAAATTGGCAAACTTTAATTAGAAGTAACTTGGAGAAGTAAAAAAATTTTCAACCACATGTCTCTATAATAATGTGCCTGCACTAGAAGTTGGGTTTTTGATGGTATAAAATTGTAATGTGAGACAGCTATGGTTAAAATACCTGGAAAATGCCTTTATTCATGCTCTAACTAAATGAAAAACAAACTTTTCTCGGCTTAGTAATTTGCCTTGTGTTAGAAACTGTGTTGAATTTTTAATTTTAATTTATTATTTTTCATACTTTAAACATCTTTGATTTTCCTATTGTTGACTATCGGTGAACTTCAAAATAAATGTAGGAGGATGTGGGGGAAGTTTTAATATTGGGAAAGCACAATAAGGGGTGCCATTGTAAAAAATCTGGGTGCCTCAAGAAGTATTGTGAGTGCTTCCAAGCCAACATTCTTTGTTCTGAAAATTGTAAATGCATGGACTGCAAGAATTTTGAGGGAAGCGAAGAGAGACAGGCTTTGTACCATGGAGATCAAAATAACAACATGGCATATATTCAGCAGGCAGCAAATGCCGCAATAACTGGAGCTGTTGGTTCCTCTGGTTATTCATCACCACCAGTATCAAAGAAAAGAAAAGGTCAGGAACTCTTCTTTGGGCCGACAGCCAAGGATCGATCCATTGGCAGGCTGGGACAACAGGTAAAACCTCATCATAGTATGAGTAGTTCATGGGCTTTTTTAACTTGGGTAATTGGTTAAATTGGAGAAATGGAGAAAATTGTCCCAATTGATATAGCACCTTGCAGTTATGTAATAATATTTTCTGCAATCAAACTTGATTTTTAGTTTTCATTATAGGCTTAGTCCAATGTGTTTGACATAACTCAAGCCCCATCAGGAGAGTATATCACAATAGATCAATGTATTGGGTGGGAGAGTCTCAATGTTTAAGTACCACATTGAGCGCCTATATTTACTCAGTGTAGGACATAGCAGTATCAACTTCTAATTTTAAATGTGAATGACTAGAGACAACTCAAGCCTGCAGAAGTAAGATCAAAGCTTTTGTTTCATTACCATGATGACATAACATCTGGTCTGAAAAGGCTTATCCATAAACTAAGTTGCTAGTTTGTGTTAGCTTGTTGCAGTTCATAGTGGAAGCTATAAGGGCATTTTTTTTTGCTGATTTGTATACACTTATAGCCTCATGAACCATATATTTTCTTAATGTTAACCAGACAAACCATGTTAGAGGTCCTGCACCACCTTCCTTGTCTTCTGTCCCTGGTGCTCGTGTTGGAACTGCAACGTTAGGTCCTTCAAAATTTATGTACAGGTAGTCGTGGTTAAATTCATGCAATGAAGATATATTTACTTAATTTATTTATTAACTTGATTATTTTTTGAAGGTCTCTATTGGCAAACATAATACAACCACAGCACCTGAAGGAACTTTGCTCAGTTCTGGTGCTAGTATCTGGACAAGCCGCAAAGTCACTAACAGGTATATTGTCATTTTACATCGCCAATCACCAACTTTGCTGTTGGCTTTGGAAGGACCATTATGTTTTCTTTCATTCTTCTTTGTGTGAAAATATTTTCCTATGTTCCCCTCATTTTGCCTTTCCCAAAACAAGCCTAGAAGAAGTTTGAGTAATTTCATTTAATGATTGGGCATTATATATGACCAATTCTGTGTCTCACTAATTGAATTTTGTTAAAATTACATGACATTACACTTTCTAAATTGTTGCTCTGGACTCAACTGCAACTGAAAATGAAAAACCAAACAAGTTTTCAATCATAATAGGGTTCAGAATGTTTATTCACCACCCTCAATTAATTGCTTAATGCAAATAGCAAGATAATTACCAAAGAAATCTTATCTCTTGCTTTTACTTGCCATATTTTTGTATCATTTGATCATCAAGCTAGTTTGAGGATTTAGTTTGCTAATTACATAATATAACGTGTTTCAATTAGTAATTCAGTCACAAACAATAGTTTTCTCCATGGGCAATTGGAAAAGCAGAAAAGAAAGCGTAATCAATTAAAAATTGTTTGTCTAGCATATTTTGAAGAGGAATTCTATGGTACCTCAAAATGTTTGGTAACCCTACCTTGTTAGTTATTTTTGATTGGATAGCTGTGGGGTGAATTTGGATATTGAGTCCGGTGGTCAAAAATGTTGGGTACCCAAAAATTTCAGTACCTGAGAAACCTGAATTTTGAAAAGTGATCTTTTAGTGCAACTAAATTTTCCTTGTCATTCTGTAGAAAGATCATCAGGAAACAATTCATGAAACACTAGTAAACATGGTCCATGAGGTTATATGTATACTTTGGAGTAAAGTTTCAGGGCTGGAACTGCTCAATTGTTGGTTCTAGTTATTATCTGCCAAGTGATATCAGCCTTGTCAATGCACATTATTGATTACTTTTCTCACCAATTGCTGTTACCAATATGATCAGACCAGAAAAATTTAATGGATAAGCATACAGAAGATCAAACAGAAACTTCCCTTGCTTCTTCAACTCAAGAGCAATTACCAAGGCAAAAGGGTGCTGATGTTGAGAAAGTTATGGCTGATGACTGTTCAAGTGCAAACCAGACAGATAAAGTCAGCCCAGATAATTCTAGTTTAGATGGTGTTGATGTCCTAAAAGGGAGGCCAATGTCTCCTGGAACTTTAGCATTAATGTGTGATGAGCAAGATACGATGTTCATGACTGCTGCCTCCCCTATTGGGCCAATTGCCCATGCTTGCAACACATCTTTTCAATCACCCTATGGACAAGGAATGACAGAGGTCTATGCAGAGCAAGAAAGGATTGTTTTGACGAAGTTTAGAGATTTTCTCAACAGGGTTATCACTATGGGAGAAATAAATGGCAAGTTAATATTTTCCTCTATTATAGTTATAATTTTTCTTTCGGAAAATTTCGTTCCTAGTGTTAGGGCTTTGACAAATAGTCCGTTAAATTTCAATTTTGACAAATAGTCCCTTAGCTTTGATAAACACCATATTAGCTGCTTCTATTTATTTTCCATTGGTTGATTTGTGCTTGTTACCATCTCCGCACGTGAATTCTTCAACTGCTAAATGCCAATCTGTTAGTATTTCATTGATTCCTCAATAAGAGTGTGTGCATAAACACCAAAATTTCAAAGACCATCCATTTCATATCTAAGTTCAGGGGTGATTCTTGTTTTTATTTTTGGCTATAAGTAAACTGAGAAAAAGGATGGGTGAACTGTATGGAGCATAAGCTAAGGAAGATCTCGTATAGCTGTAGTTGGAAAGTGACATTACTATAGATAGGTAGATAGCTAGCTGTTATACTATGTTATTTTAATTCATTGTTTTGTTTCCCTCATATGGTTATGTCAATTGAAATGGCTTCAAAAATTCTAATTGCCTTGATCAGAAAAAATACTAAAATTTCTGTCCTGGAGAATGTATTAAAATATTGTAATTGCCTCATAGAGAATGTATTATTGTGTAAATTTATAGACTGACATACTATTATCTCATATTTTTTTTCTTTACCTACTTTATTGTTAGGAGTGACTAATTTCTATTCCCAATTTCAGAAACAAAGTGTTCTTCATTGGCCAGAAGTGAATTAGAGGGTCCAAAGGACCCAATCATCAATGGCACTGGAAATGCCAGTACTGGGACCATGCATCAAGGAGCGACTAGTAATGGTGTTGCCAAAGCTGTTGTTCATCCCATGGCAACAAGTATGACTGTGACTACTTCAATATCTTTGGCCCATAGTAATCTTGTTCCTGAAAACAGGGAAACTAAGCTGAAGGTCAAAAAAGAGATATGAAAAGAATCTAACTTAGAAGGATGTGCAGATATACCATTGGAAGGAAAAAAAAAAAAAAACTAAGAATATTATGCTAGAACTTCTCTGTATTATAACACCGCTGCCATTCTTCATTTTCTGGCTTCGAGTTGTAGGGGGTGTCAAGCATACAGGCCCACCATTAATCCAACTAGGATCAATTTTTTCTTTTATCAATTTTCTTGTTCTTCTTTGGCCATTCATATATATCTGAATTAATTTTTTAGTGTCAACATAGCTTGTAAATTGCAAACTTGTAATTTCATAAAAGAAACAAATGTAACTTTATTTTTTCATTCTAGGGCTTGTTTTTTTCTTATTTTTCTTTTCTTTTGCTTTGTGATTAATGGTTGCCCTTGTTCCCATCCTTATGAAGCGGTGGTGCATAGAATTCATGTGCTCATTAGGAAGTGGAAGGTTTGCATGACTCGTGTTTTTCGTGAGGGAAACAGGATTGCAAACCTTTTAGTTAACTGGGCACATCTATGGGAGGTGGGTTCGCAAACTCTGGATCAACCACGGACTGGTTGTGGTAAGCTGTTGTTGGAAGACATGCAGCGAGATTCTGGGTTAAGAACGGTTGATGTTAGGCAGCCAAGGGTTGCCTTCCCACATTTAAAAAAAAAAAAAAAAAAACAATTTTCATTCAATTAATCAATTATGTGGAATTTTTATTGCATATTCGTTCGTTGTAGTATTTTCTATCAATCGATGGTAGTTAATAATGCTAATATCAATATAAAACCAGATAAAAATAAATTTAAATGCCAATAAATTATAGCTTAAATGGCATCTTCATTGCTCCTTGTGCAAGGGGTTATAGCGTTCGGGTCAGGGATTTGATTTTTGGGTATTCATCATTTCTCCTATTTTTCTAATTCTATTATGAGCTCTTTAAAAACCAAAATAAATAAATAAATAAATAAATAAATAAATTTAAATGAAGGTGTTAACAAAAATTATTATAATAAAACTTGGTAAGTTTGGAATAATGGGATTGATTTGGCTTCTAAATGAGGTTTTATATTTCAAAAATTTTTAAATAGTAATTAATTTAATTCAATTGTTTGAATTTATATTTAAGAGATTTTCTTAAATAAATATAAATATAATATTTCATATTTAAATATATTTACAATAAAAATGAATTATATCAATTTTATTCCTCATTAACTTGATCGTTAGTGTATTCTTTTAAATTATTTTTAAGGTATTCATATTATTAGATACTATCGTGATTGAGAGCATTCTCAATACAACCGTTATTTGGTTCCTTTAAGTAGAATCTCAAGTTTGGGTTTTTAGCAGGAAAAAAGTTAGTATTGAGAGAGTTTTACTTCTATAATAAGTTGACCTAATTTGAGTTAAATTAGTTAAAATTCAATAGACTATGTAGTGATTTAGATTAAAACTTTTTTTTTGCATCATTATAAACAAAACTTAGGTAAAAAATTTTAAATATTTGTAATGCTCTTCTCAAATAACATATAACACATTATTTTTTAAATTTTTGTACACTTTTAGTGTAAATTTTTTTCTGACCAGTGAATAATATAAAATACCACCAATATGTATTAAAGTTAATTCATTGTTTAATTTATTGTTGAACTTTTCATAAATGAGATTAAAAATAATACAAATGTTATATTTGCCTTAGAGAATAACACCAAAAGCACTTAGGTAGCGTTTGGTATATTACCTATTAAAATTGTTAGTAATATAGATTACCTTTTATAAAAATTGCTGCCTTTTAAATTGCCGATAATGTTAAATTCAGTATTTGGTATATATAGGTAATCTAAGTGGCAATTTATATTACCTTATTTGGTATATAAAAAAAATTATTAGGTAATATATATATTAAATTAATATGAATGAGAAAATTTAATTATTAGTTATGATTGTAATAGTTAATTTTACTAATAATTATTATTAAAAAGTAATGAATATTAGTAATAATTATTACTAAATAATAATAATTAATATTATAAATAGTAATAATTAACATTATGAATATTAATTATCATTTAATAATAATTATAATTATTATTAATAATTAATCATGATAATATTAATAATATTAATAATAATTATTATAATAATTAATAATTAATATTATTTTTAATAATAACAACAACAACAACAACAACAACAATAATAATAATAATAAAAGGATTGTCACATTAGATTATCACATTTCAAGAGTGTACCACATAAATGGTAATCCACATTACTTTAGAAATCTGGATTGTCAATAATATTGCCCAACCAAACAAAGTAATGTTATGGGCCTAGGCAATTTAATCAAATATTATAGTGGCATTTGGTACATTATCTATTAAGATTACTAATAATATAGATTACCACTTAGAAAAATTATCATATTTTAAATTGGTGGTAATATTAAATGTAATATTTGGTATACATAGGTAATTTAAATAGTAATTTATATTACCCTATTTGGTATATCAAAAAGATTATTAAGTAATATATATATATATATATATATATATATATATTAAACTAATATAATAGCTATTTATTATTATTATTATTATTATTAGATAATAATATTATTAATAATTATTAATTAATAAGAATAAGAAATTTTAATTATTAATTATGATTATAATAGTTAATTTTATTAATAATTATTATTAAAAATAATTAATATTATTACTAATTATTATTTAATAATAATTAATACTTAATCATAATAATAATTATAATTATTATATATAATTAATAATTATATTTATTTTTAATAATAATAATAATAAAAGGATTGCCACATTGGTGATAATTCATATTATGTTGAAAATCTAAATTGTTAGTAACATTGTCAAGTCAAACAGGATAATATTATGGATTCAAATAATTTAATTAAATATTACCAATATTCTAGATGTATTATCCTATATCAATCCCTACCTAAAAGAAATTTAGTTAATTTTTTTTATAAATTTTTATTTATCTAAATAAGGATAATAATATATATTTAATCAAACAAATAAAATTTATTCCCTGTTAAGTATTGTAATCATAAAAAATCTATTTAAAAACATTCATTGTGAAGGAAAGGACAATTTGGTCTCTTTGATCAATTATCACTTATCAAGTAAGTTACAAGGCCACATCAAGCTTGGTGAGGTGAAGGCCACATAATGGCTACCTTTACCCTCAACTTCAACAATCTCCAACTGCAACAACAACCCCACCTTCACCTTCTCTCTCTCACTGCTTCTTCCTCTCTCTCTTCCCTACCTCTCAGAAACCCCTTCCAACCAAAGCTTTCTCATGATTGTTATCTACTCACACCACGCGCTTCACTCTCCAACTCATCCACTTCACAGAGCCATCATGAAACTTCGCCTTCGACCAACACCATTAGTTTCAGACAAAGAAAACAACAAAGTGGAACTGGGTATTCTTCAATCAACTCTGTAGTTAAGACACTGACCAAAAACTCGGTGAAAGCTGAGCCTGACACGAGGTTCACCAGGAGAACCCATGGTTATAGAGACGGAAAGGGTACTAGTAGTAGCAGACACACGGTTACTGAGAGAGCGAAGAAGGAGGAGAATGAGACTCTGGTGCAGAAGTATAATACAGAGAAGAAGACTAAGAAGAAGAAGGATCAGGATTCCCCAGAATTGAAGTTGCGGGTTGCTTTGGATATGTGCTCTAAAAGAGGGAATGTGATGGGTGCATTGTCCTTGTATGATTCAGCTCGTGCTGGGGGTGTCAAGTTGGGGCAGCATCATTACACCGTTCTCTTGTATCTTTGTTCTTCTGCTGCTGTTGGTATTGTTCGACCAGCTAAAAGTGGAACTGGTGCTCGAACTTTGAATGCATTAGTTTCATCATCTAGTGAAGCTGTGAATCATGAGGGGCTCAATGGTTCTGGTAATGCAAAGTTGAATTATGCTTCAGATAGTGAAGTCTCAGCCTCGGTTCTGAATTCTACTGAGAAATCGGAGAAGAGGGAAGACAACCCTTTTGCAAATGAAGATTCTTCATTTGTAAAAGATGCTTCCAGCAGCCAAGAAGATCATGGAATTTGGGTGAGTGAGGATGTCAAGAAATATGCACTGCGGAGAGGATTTGAAATATATGAGCATATGTGTCGGGATAAGGTCCAAATGAATGAATCTGCCCTTACATCTATGGCTAGAATGGCCATGTCCATCGGGGATGGTGACATGGCTTTTGAGATGGTGAAGCAAATGAAGATCATGGGGATAAATCCTCGGTTACGGTCTTATGTTCCTGCTCTATCTACCTATTGCAATAATGGAGAAATAGATAAAGCATTTGCTGTTGAAAAGCACATGCTGGAACATGGTGTCTACCCTGAAGAGCCTGAGTTAGAGGCACTCTTAAGAGTAAGTGTACGAGCGCTCAAGGGTGACAAGGTCTACTATGTGCTGCATAAACTTAGAAGTAGTGTAAGGAAAGTCTCACCTTCTACTGCATCTTTGATTATTGATTGGTTTAACGGCAGACAGGCTTCAAGGTTGGGGAAAAGAAAATGGGATACAAGGTCAATAAAGGAAGAAATAGAAAATAATGGTGGAGGCTGGCATGGCCTAGGTTGGTTGGGTAGGGGAAAATGGGAAGTTTCTCATACAACCATTGGAGATGATGGAATGTGTAAATGCTGTGGGGTGCACTTGGCCACTATTGATCTTGATCCTATTGAAACTGAGAATTTTGCTAAGTCAGTTGCATCCATTGCTATGATGAGAGAGAAAAGGTCAAACTTTCAGAAATTTAAAGTAAGAAACTTGGATAATGCATTTTAGTTCTAGTCTCATTTTACACCGATGAAGTGGACCAAATGAAATTGTGAATTGCAGAGCTGGCTTGACTACCATGGACCTTTTGAAGCAGTAGTAGATGCTGCAAATGTAGGTCTTGTCGGCCAAAGGAGATTAATGCTATCCAAGGCAAGTTACTGAATCTGGAAAATACTCTGCTTTTTTTGGTTTCTGAACGTTGTTCTTGTTGTGATTAATATTATTGATTATATTCTTCCGGGGTGAAACCTTCAGATCAATGCTGTTGTCAATGGAATACGGCAAAAGCTTCCCTCAAAGAAGTTTCCTCTTATTATTTTGCACAATAAGCGTATCAAAGGAGAGAAAATGGACGAACCAATCAATAGGGCATTAATTGATAGGTGGAATAATGCCGATGCACTCTATGCAACGCCTACAGGATCAAATGATGATTGGTAAGAACAAAATGGGATAATATAATGTCAATAACTTATTTATTTATAGTTGTAACTGATTATGCATATCATGCTTCATTTAATAACTTGTGCTTCAGGTACTGGTTGTATGCAGCTATAAAATTTAAATGCTTAATTGTTACGAATGATGAGATGAGAGATCATCTATTTCAACTTCTGGGAAATGACTTCTTCCCCAAGTGGAAAGAAAGGCATCAGGTGAGCAAAGCTCTTGGGAATGGAAGTTTTTCTATCAGGTCTTTGTTTTTATGGTCATGCTGGTTGTATATCTTTGATAAAATAAGATCTAATTTATTGTCTTCGATTTAATTATATATAATGCTTGGCTTCGTTTTCCTTTCTTTGATTATAATTTACATGTATGATAATCCTAACATTACCATCCCTGTTGTTCCAAATTTAAGGTACGCTTCCGTTTCTCTTATAATGGTCCAGAGTTTCACATGCCTCCTCCTTGTTCTGTTGTAATCCAGGTACTAGACAACTAATATTTTCATATATTTTTTTCCCCTCTAAAATCTGAAGTTGAAATAGTCTATATGTAAGAACAGAAAACATGAAGGAAGTATGACATGGCAATTGTGGTAGCAGGAATCAGAGCATGGCCACTGGCATGTTCCAATTGAGACAGAAGTTAATTATGAATCAGAAAGAAGATGGTTGTGCATTAGCCGTGCAAAGATAGACATGGTTTGCAAAGATTCTTCAACAAAACCTAGGTAGCGGGAACAGTCACTGAAGATTGTATCTGGTACATATTTACATGGTTACTTTTACAACTTTACAGTGTCTTTCATTATTGTTGTTTCGGTGAAATTACTGGTATCATCCTTTCACTATACATTACCTGGAAGAGCTTTACACCTAACTACACACAGCTTTTTAGGCTATGGTCCTTGGATAATTGTTGCGTAAAAGTGTTATTTGGACTTATAAATAAACATTTGTGTTCGGTCTGAAGCTTTTGACTTAGAAGGTTTCTATTACAATATCGCATACCTCAAAAATCCTCGGTAGATGTTACTTTTTGTGTATAATGCTGCTTTGCGTCCATACAAATGAGCGTGGATTCGCATCTTGATGCTTAGGTTTGCATTTATACTTGGGAAAAATCACTTCAATGTATGCCATATGTGTTTGGTTGAGATGTTTTTGTTTGGGTAAACAATTATTTTTTTTATAAAAAAGAAAATCGGTTTTTATATATTTAAATATTTTTTAAAAAAATAATCAGAATTTCAAAAAAATATTTTTCAATTTTTTTTTAGAAATTGAAAATAATAATTTCTGAAAAAAAATTAATTTTTAATTTTTTTAATTATATATAAAATTTAAATTTCAAAATTAATTTTTTTAAAAGTTGAAATAAATGTTCCATATATAACTATATATTGCATTTGCCAGCAATTCCCTATGAAAAATTAACTCTACATTCACTTAATGAATTAACTTGATATTCTGATGCTTTCAATTAGACTCTAATCGTCTGCAAATTGTGGAATGTGCAAGATCAGCTCCTACAACTGCCTCTACAAGGAGTTGCAACCTCAAGAAATGTACAAAAATGAGAGATTTTTGTTTAGCATTGTTACATAAGAACTCGAAATTTTCTGAAATTGAGGCTGCAGAGTAGATTGGTGGTTTTGCCATTGATTTTCAGATATGAAGTTCACTTTGTTGTGTTAAAGTATCTTGAGCTATACACTGGAAAATTAACTGAGATCCGTTGTGAATCTCCAATGTTAGTTATATATCGCGGTGAGAAATACATAGGAGAAGATTTAATCTAAAATAAATTTGCAAAATGAGAGATTGAGATTGTTTGGTAGTTCTTTTTTTTTTTTTCCGGGCAACAAAAAGCATGCTTGACGAAGTGAGAGTTACTAATACTTCTAACAGTACTATTAAATGACTTAATATTGTGTTAGACATAAAAGTTGTCGTTAATCCCTATTAAGTAGCTCGGGATTTTAAACAGTTATTGGACATAAATCTGTGTCATGCTTTTTGGACCGAAATTAACTGCTTTTTGAAGATCATAAATATTAGACGGAAAATAATATCCTTTTTGCTTTTTCGTCGAAATAAAATAATCTCTGTTGGACAAGACTCCAGCTAGACAATGCCATAATGGGCCGAATCCTCGGTGATGTGTCCAGCCAGCTGGGCCGAGGATCAGGGTTTGCTTGGGTGCACGAATCCGAGCGGTCCGGCGGTACGGCCCACCAAGTGTCATAATTTTAACCCAAAAAAAAAAGAAGACAGAAGCTGCTGTGTATTATATGTATTTCACATGACATGTGGCATTCCATGTGCTGTTTAAGCCAATTCACGACCGTAAAAAATAAAAAAAAATAAAAAAATAAAATAAAAAAGCCAAACCCAATTAAGCTCTCCGACTCCAACCAATCATGTGCCATTCAAAATACGAAGAAAGATGAAATTATTGATTCGTGTTTCTCTTATCGTTTTCGGAGAGGTAGATTGAGCCATTTTCTTCTTTTTTTTAATATTTCTTCTGTTTTAATTTGTTTATTTAGATAATTTGATTTATTTTTAAATTAATATATTTATAAATAAATTATATATAGATATATTTATTTAATAATAAATCAAATTATTCGAATAAATAAATTAAAACGAAGAAAATATTTTGCGAAGAGTGAGGCATTACTTGCCGGTGCCTGTGAGGACTGAGCAGTTGTAAGCTACTATCGTTGTCTGTGTGACTGTCACTTTTGAAATGGACATAGCGTTATTCTGTCATTACATTATACGTTGAGTCATTACTTTGCCTTTTTTTTAATTATAAGCACAACAATAGTCAAGGACAGAATATCACGGGAATGAAACTGTTTATTTGTCATCATCCTCTATAGCGCGTGTGCTGGCTGGCCAGGGCTGCAGAATCTGTTTATAATGAGGTTTGTGAATTTTTGTCTATTCTGCCATATCACAAGCCTCCGATAGTTATACAATATAATCCCTCTTCTTCATTTTCTTATAAGTAGTTGGACAAAACGATAGCATACATGCACAAGTCTCATTCAAAAAAGTGAGTGGAAAAAGAAGCTTTCGGACCCTATATTTGCGTTTCATTAATTACAAGCTCTATCTCCATTACTCCAACTTGTTATTTCATCCTCAGAATCAGCAACTACATCATGGAGATGAATTTAAAGTCTTCTTCCCGTGAAAACCGAGAAGCTGACGCTGAGTTAGAAGAAAGCATGGGCTTTGACAAGTCCCTTAAGGTTCAAATCCATCATCCATATATACTCACTAATTAGCAATGCCATATTGCACCGTTTGGTTATTCTACTAATATTACAGTTCTTCAGAAAAGTTCCATCTTTGTTCATGGTGCTTGCAGGAGCTAAGAGAGCTACGGTCTCAGCTTCACCACGCTGCAGAATACTGCGAAACAACATTCTTGAAAAGCAAAGAGAAGAGTGAGTGAGTCCTCTAAACTCATCAAACTCTTGTATGGTGTTATTTTCTGTTGAAGTAAGGTAACAGAGAGAATAGGAAAGTATGAGAGAAGTTGAGAAAATAATTTCTGATTGCAGCAGTGAAAAGTCATCAATACATACAATAATTCATCTATTTATACTATGACTAAAATACATTAAGAGAGGTTACATCTAACTACATATAGTTGCATTCTAACTAACTCTCAACGGCTTGCCAGCCTGGATAGCTGGTTCCGTTGCTCTAACATTTTCAACTTTATTTTCCGTACAGCTGTGTTATTTGCACACAAGTATATTAGAAATTATTTAAACACTTGAGTAATCATGGCTTATTCAAGCGGGTCTCTGCTTCGTGGCCTATTCAAGCGTAACTCAAAAATCAATATCTCTGGAAAGACTGAAAGGTGTCAACTGAAAAAAAAAAAAAGGACTTGAGTTTGATTCTTATTTATAGTCTTAATCAGTATGTCATCAGTAAGCACCATTGCAAACCTTCGGAGGCTTAATCTGACCTTGGAATAGACAAGTTCACATTTTCTAGTTTTTAAATATACTAAAATAATAAGAACAGCAAACCAGAGGCAAGTGAAAAAAGAGTGATGGTGATCAATTATTAGGAGAGAAAATAATAATAAAAAAATGCTTTACATTTATCGTGGATCAAAATTGTATCCCCATATTTTTCCATTTTTGGCTAAAATAAGCTCATAGAAAATTGAGAATAGAGATAGAACGAGGATCGAAGTTTGTTTATACACTAGACTATAGGTACTATTGTTTTTCACTCTCATTGTAAAAGATATTTGCTGATCAGCTCATTCTTTCTACTATTGGTGATTTTTGAGTCACACAATTTGCTAGGCGTTTAAAACATTTTAAATAGAGTTTAGATTGTTACCTATTACTTATTACAAGAGACTTTGTTTGGCTGTTGGATATGTTGACCCGTGACTGATTGGAATTTGTAAATATTCTTGCAGTGTGCTGGAGAACACAAAAGAGTACATACGCAGGACCGTGGTCACTGTTGTTGATCATCTTGGAAACGTCTCGACCAATCTCGAAGGCCTTATTTCTCAGGCAAATGCATTTTCTGAAGCTGAGTTACGAATCCAGTGCCTCAAACAAGTTAGTAGTATTGCTTTGTTTGCACAAGCCCCAATGTATATAATTGAATGTCATGTCATAAATTAAATCTCATAGTTCTTGTTTTGACCAAAACTAATTAATTAAAGATGATGCTTTTGACAGAAACTGTTCTCATGTGAACAATATGCTCATACATTTGCCCTCAGAAAAATGCAATGGAGTGAGAATTTGCCAAGATTTCATTCCCATTATTTATCATCACGTAAGATTTTCATGCACCCCTTTGCTCTTTTCATAGAGACTCAAAAATTTTCCAATCAATTACATTCTACTATTTCTTTTTTTTTTTTTAACCTAATCCCTATTTTATTTTATTATTTTCAATTGCTTTTGATGAACAGCACCTACCCTTGAGAGATCGAGCAAAGAAACATTAAGGTACCACTTTGTTCCTCAGCACCCTCAAGAATCTAATAATGTAATATATATGTTTGACCGCAAGTCAGAATCAAGAAAGACCATGCTTAATATGGCTAATCTATGAAAACGAAAGATATTTTATATCTTAGTTTGGTATTTATGAATTTTGTTAATATAATGCAGAGATTCTGAAAGTCAAGTTCCTCCGAAGATAGACGATAAACTTGTACCAGAGACAAATGAGGATTTGCCACGTTTTATGTATACCCATAAACCATGTCCAGCTTACAATTTGAAGCAAGCCACTGCTACAGTCAAGGGGCATAACAATATGGCCACGGGTAACAAATATTATTTTCTCATAGTACCCAAAAAAAAAAAAAAAAAATTGTTCTTCTGCATAATTTTCTTTTGGGTTAATTTCATCTCTAACATAACTTTCTTTTCCATTCCATGTCTTAAACAATAGTGGCACCTGTTCGGGATGGTTTATCAGTCCTAACAAAAGTTCCAAATTCTGCATTTCATTTCCAAGTGAGTGTGTCCTCTATATATACCACTTTTATAATCATGATGCATTGATCTGCAGCGTCACTTTGTATCATAGATTTTCAATTGTGACTTTGTGAGAGGCTTTGTGTGTAGAGTACTCAGAAGGTTGGACGCCACAGGAGATCCCTGCATGGTAGTGACATCTTATGGCGCATGCGACGTTCAAAACGAACCCAGTGAAAGACTTGAGAACCTGTTCATCTGTTACTCCTTAAGTGATCAATGGTCATCGGGGTTTCTTCTTGTAATTGTATAACAAACATTCCCTCATCTTCTTCGTATGTGGCAATTCAGTGTTAATTCTATGAATGAAAAACCAGACAATTAGCAAATACTTGTATTTGAGGAGTTGGGTATCTGAGTAATGCTATTCACTGGAGAAGTAGAAAACTAAACTTTAAAATAAAATAACCAGGTATAACATAGCATAACAAAATTTAGTCTGGTTCGGCAATTTATGCTTTGTCTAAATATAACTGTTTATTCTATTAAAATTACAACAATTCGATTGTCTAGACCAAATGTCGCGGATGGAAACTGTCATATAAAGGTGGTCTGCTTAATAATTAGGAGTGGCTTTGATCTCTGAAATCGCAGACTTTTTCAAATATCACATACTCATAACAATTCAAATTAACCACCATACAAGGAAAAAGAACTGGTGAGGATTCAACTACATTTGTGATAGGGCAGTATTTCAAAATACAGCAAGAGTCCTGAGACTGCATTTAAAAAAAGCCATTTGAAAAGCTACCCAGTTTTTTTGAACTTACTTGAAAGTAAGAGATGTAAAACAAAGATGAAGTTAAGTTGAATGGTGAAATTTGGAATCAATGTGTAGATGGTGACGTGATGGAAAAAATTGATGGTAGTGAATTTAAGAACTGTGTCATATTGTGTCCACACCCACCACTCTGTGTTTTTTTTTCTTATTGCGTGTCTATAACAAGTTTTTAAAATGAATATAAATAACATTTTTTTAGTGTCATATCATGAAGTAAATTATTTAATCATGTCAGCCATTGATCAACTAAATCATATATTAATCCTTTGCTTGGTTGAATAGATAATGAAGAGAAAGAAAATAATAAAAAAGAAAATTGGGAGATTTAGATCTTTTTTTTATTTGGATGAGCAGCGAAAATTGGGAAGGAAAGAAAAAGTATGTATAGAGCCCATAAAATAGTTTTCTCTATTTTTGGAGAGAAAACTAGTGAGGAAGAAGGTGATTTTGTTCATAATGATAATTATATCCTTATTTATTATCTATTCTTGACTTGTAGTAGGGATCAATATATCATTTAATATAATTATATTTTTTTCTCCTTATTTTTTTTTCATTCACATTTTCTTTCCCTTCATTTTTTTCATTTAAATAATAAGAGAGAAAATAAAGTGTTCTTATTTTTTTTTCTTTCAAATTTATTTCCTTCTACTTTATCTTCTCATGTAAGCAGAGGGTAAATGCACTGATGTAGTGTCACTATTTAATCTTTACATATTTGTATTTCTCTCTTTCTTAACATGATATGATCTTGTTTAAAACAAATGAAAGGATCCAAATACATTTTTACATGAATTATGTTATTTGTGCATAATAGTTTTTAGATACTATATCAATATATATTCATCCACCGTTGAACAATGCATAAGTGTGTGTCAATACAATATCCAACAAATATTATATATTAGTAATATTTCTCTTTTCACCCTGCACACTTTAAAAGCGAACACACCCTTTTATGCCAATTTATTGCACCCTTTTACGGTAATTTACTGAAAAAGTTTACACAGTAAATGAAATGTAAAAAACTTGTTTGAATTTTGGGTTTCCATCAAGTCAACTTGAACTTGATACGTAGTGACTGGCTCTCCGTTTTAAACACCATTGCTTCTTTGGCACTCTGCAACGTGCGTGGGTATGACCAAAACCATTATATCTCCCATTTGTTGCATTCAACGATCCCATTCCCGTTGTCTCAAAGTCCCAATAAGCAAAGGAACAACACTTCAACCTTTGCTCACAGTTTTCTCTGTTTTCCGCTTCTCTCTCTGCCAATGCAGCCACTACCACGTGTGCTACATGTGAACCTCGGTCTCTTGGAGCTCATTCCCTTGGATGAATCTTCTACAAATTTTCTTGGTTCTTCACTACCAGCTTGACATTCTTGAATGGGTCTTGTTATTGCTGATTCTGGAATTGCTGTGTTTTACTTGACATGGTTTTGAGGTTTGTTTTGTGAATGAACAGCCATTAAAACGGGTAAGTGTGCATGAAACCATGACTTCTTGTTTGCTTTTTTACTCTGCATTTTGTCTTCTATGTGGGTTGCCTCTGTTTTTTTCTTTTTTTGAGTTTTTTAGAGTCTCAAGTTTTGAGACTTGGTATATTTCTTTTCCATAACTCTCTTTAAGTTATTATATCCTTTATGATTTCAGCGGAGATTTGCTTACAGATTTCCAGCTTTCTTGTCCATGAATTGTTGAGTAGTTGCTTCAAGAATCAATTTGCATGCATAAACATTTGGTTCGGTTTTCAAAATCCATATTGCTAATGATGTAGTCACTTTTCCCCCCTCTTTTCGTGTTTCTTATATCTATTCTTCATTTTAGATGACATTGCTGACGGGTACTGATGATTTAAGTGCACATGTTTCGGTGGGACAGACAAGTAGAAGTTTTGTCTGATGTAAACAAGCTTTGAGGACAAGACCATGTAAGTATTCTATGAGAATTTAAATAATAACCGGTGTGTGTTTTGGTTTTAAAATATAAACAGCTTCTCAGTTTGTTGATGAAATATGTGACAGAATACCCCCCAGGCCAGGACTCAATCATGTATAGATCATTCGTGACATGTGATGATCCAAAAGGAGTTGTGGTATGTGGGAAAATCAGAAAATACAGGACTCGTTCTCAGCAAATGAAGGACAAGATAAAAATCCAGAGGACAGCCAAAGACATAGAGACTACCGTGATAAACAAAAGATACAAGGAAGAGAAGGTCCTAAAAGGATCCATTCAAAAGTTCATTGATCCATCATCCTTGCAGCTCATCTCTGGAGGAGGCCATCAATGTTTGAACAACATGGGTGATTCATGGCCTAGTGAGCCTAGGTATGATAGAGGGTCTGAAGATGTTGCAAAAGATTTGCCAAAAGGAGCTCTTGATCCGCATGATTCTCTAATCAAGCTTGAAAGATTGGATTCAGTATCAGAAACTCCTTCTACAAGCCCCAGCCAATCTTTTGGGGTTGGTATTTCTTCTTACAAACTAACAAATTCAAAGATGGGAAGAGGAATCAATTTAGTTGCCTAGTTGATGGGTTTAGAAGAAGTCCCCTCAACGTCATTTCCTGCTGTTATGCCGAAACAATTGGATGGTGAGAAGATTCTGAATCCAAAGAGACCACCGTCATTTGAGATAAATATTCCAAAGATAAGAAAAAATAATTCTATAGTCGAAAAGGTTAATCCGGAAGGAAAGGCTCAGAGGGAAACCCTTCAGATTATCCATTTCAAAGGACCTCATAACAAGAGTTTTGCGTTAGAGCCTAAGCTTCAGGTCCATCATTTCAATGATTCATCACACATTGTACTTATGAAACCTCAATGTACTCCATAGCAAGAATCAGTAAAAACCCAAGCACCAGTTCCTCCAGAAGAGTTATCCTTGAGAAAACTGAAAGCAGAAGTGGTCTCATCCAAAAGGCTTACCAAAGAGAAAGGACCAAAATTCCTCAAAGAGGCTGTGAGACTGAATGGGAAAGGAATCAGTCCTTATGAACATGAAAAATCTTCAGGTAAGGTAAAACTGTATTATCACGCCAGTCACACATCCGAGGTAAATGAGACAATTGATGAAAAATGCAAGGTGCAGACCACAAGCAGAAAACTGCCAGAAATGGATATCTCAGAGCCTAGAAATGTGACAAGAATTCAAGATCCACAAGAAATCACCTCCACAAAATTGAGAAAGCCACAAAGTGGGTCCAGAATTGACAAGAATGAGACTTCCAGCCTAAAGAGCACAGCTTCAAACACCATCTCCATCTCGAAAACAAAGACACAAAAAATTAATGATTCCAAGGAGAGTTGTATGGAGATCAACAAATCTGGTTCTGTGGTAGATTGCTCAACACATAGGAAGAATCAGATGAAGAACCTATGTCCTGTTGCTGAGTCTGAGGCAGATAAACCAATTGTAAGTATACTTTTACCGTAATTTTCTTTTAAATCACTATCGGAGTATAGAAAGTGTGGGAACTACCAAGTAGAAAAACAGGGTCGATTGTATAATCAATGAACGAAGTGAGAATTTTAAGTCTGAGTTTGAATTCATAATTCTTCTGCACAACAAACTGAGCAGGGAGAAGAGGAGCAGAGTAATGATGCTCCATATAAGGATGATAATACTGAGATTAGAATCGCCACTGCAATAGTAGATGAACTCCTAAAGGGGTGTGAAGCACTTGCCTCCGCAGACAAGATTGGAGGTAAGCTTCTCTTTGCATTCAACACTATCACAGACATAGAGTGAAATCATGCTGATCATCATCACAGATATGAGAGTGGCATGCCTTTTCAATTTCTTAGACAACTTCAGAACAAGGTTTATGGTTACCAATTTCCGATGGAAAACATAAGGGGCCCTCTCCCCTCTTGTATATCAACATTTTACTGTTTCCATGGGATTTAGGCTGCAACATATTGCAACATAAATATCTCTAACCTAGAAAGTGATTTCCAGTCATATCCACCACACAAGTGTGGAGCTCTTATAATACATTTCATGTGAACACAGTGATGTTAAGCATTGTTCTAATAGCTCCATATTGGTATAGCTTCTTCATGACATGACATGGATTCTGATTTTTGACACTTAGTATGGCAGAAGAATGTAAAAATGATTCTATCCCTGCTGAAGAAGCTCTTGAAAGCACCAACTGCAGTGAAACCGATAGCAAACTTGACAAAGAGGGTGCCCACCTGAAAGATTTTCTTTTAACAAGTCAATCGTTCATTGGCCATGCAGAGGAGCTCTTCAATCTTGTTGTGGATTGTCCTAAGATCCTACAAATAGACGATGATACTAATGGGATAGCCAATCTCAGGCTTTATTTGGATTGTGCAAATGAACTCATTCAACGTAGAAGCCTTCAAGGGTCACAAGTAGTTCGTTCTTTCTTGCTAACTTGTGCGGGGAATTCAAGATTACACATCTCTTTAAGCAGATTGGTTGAAGAAATCTATAATGGCATTGAGAATCTGAAATTTTACAGTGAAAATTCTGGGGATAACTTTTTGGTAGACAATCTCTTTACAATGATGGAGAAAGATATGAATTGCAATGGACTGGTGAATGGAATATGGGAGTGGGTTTGGAGGCATGCATTTTCAGCAGATGAGGCTGAGCTACCTGTCGATGAAGTAGAAAGCCTGCTTGCAAGTGGATTAATTGAGGAGGTTATTATAAACTTATGATGATTACATATTTTGAGATATATGGATGCACAGCCTTTAAAAGTCAGTATCTTCTCCCCGTGAGTAAGGGCCGATTATACAGAAGTTGAAAGCTGAAACAGTTGGCTGCAGAAGTAGCGTGATTTTAGAATAGCAATAAACTAATCATGTTTGACCCTGCTAATTTACAGCCAATGAAAATATCAAATGCAGACACAAGAATCATGGTTTTTTCTCTAAAATATTTTTTTAAAAAAAATTATTATATACCTAAATACCCTATTTTCAACATTATTTACCGATTTGCCCTTTTTTCATATATTAGGAAAATCAAGCTGATTTTGAATATATGGAAATTGACAGCTTAGCCCGATTTCTATGTTACTAATTTCCTGAAATAAATTGAAAAAATGATGATGAATTCTTGAATTAAAAGAAAAAAACACTTAATTGGAAAAGGAAAAAGATAGAATATTTGATTAAAATGATGATAAATATTTTTGGGGATTTGAGATACTATGAACATTCGGTAAATAATAGAGATTTAACTACAGTCATTGAGTTGACCGCTCTTACTAACAAAGACCATGCGCCTTTCCCAAAGGTTGCATGACTGAAGTTGAAGTGGGTTTAGTTAAAGGGATACCTAGAACACTCATTCGTGATAACGGCCGTCACGACTCATCTCGAACGTATGAATGAGTCCAAGCACATGGCCTTGTTGCATGAATTGCACCCTTCCCTATTCATGAATTGAACCGATTCGAACCCACCACCCATGCCCATGCCTTCAACGGTTTCACATCTACCATTATGTCATACCCACATGCCCCACCTTCATTCCACAGTTCCACACACACACACACACACACAATTAGTCATAGTTATTGATAAAATTTTACTGACAAGTAATAATATAACAACTACTCATAGACAAACTGACACAACTCTAATATTTAAATTTTAAACACACACACACTTTTATCTATCACGAAAAAAAGGTCACACTAAATTGATAATATGATTTTGAAAGTATTTTCACAAAGCCACCATATTAATTTCACAAATTTAATGTTGCAAGAATTTGAAAAATATTATATACACATTACTAAGTAATATTTTTTTTTTTGAAAGCGAGAATATTAAGTGTTACTATGTGTCTTTTTTATATATTTATTTATATCAATATTCTAATTAGCACAATTAAGGGTATATTTGGTATGAAAAAAATTAGGATGAAAAATTTCATGGCATAGCTTAATAGCAAAAACCATGTACCGTGAGTGTAAGGCGGTAAGAGTGGAACAACTTAATATTCATCATTGTTTTAATCAATATTCTGTATCTTTTCTTTTTCAATTAAGTAGTTTTTTTAAAAAAAAAATTAAATATTCATCTTTTTTTTATTTCCTTTTTTTTTTAGGAAATCAGTAACATGAAAATCGACAAGAACTAGGCCAATTTTGAATATATGAAAATTGGCCTACCCTAGGCCGATTTATATGAATCTAGGGTAGGTCTATTTCTATAAATTCAAAATTGAGTTAGTTTAAGTTGATTTCTCTAATATTCGAAAATAGGCTAAATCGATAAATAATATTAAAATAGGGTATTCAAGTATATAATAATTTATTTTATTTTAGTAAAAAACCCAAGAATCATTGTTTTTTTCCCCCTTTGATGTACAGGAAGCATAGTTAACGTCATTTGGTGAAACTTTCATAAATTACTATTTACCGGTACTTTTTTATTACATCGCCCACTTTATTAGCCATGGAAACAAAGTAAAAATAACACATTTTCATTGTTTCCCACAAGTTTTAGAGACTTTTCAGTTTATTTTAAAGGAAAAAAAAAGAAAAATGAAATACAATACTCATTTTATGAACAATAATAATATTTTTACTTTCTTTCTCTTCTTTTTTTGTTTTTCTCTTGAAAATTCCCACAAACCTTGCATTTGCGTATGCAGGTGAACATTTTCACTCGCTGGTGGTTACGTGCCTGAGTCTCGCAATTCTATTGTATAGATATAGAAACAATACTATATATTTTTTTTTCTCGAAATAATATAGAATTATGAAATTAAACAATACAAATGAACAGGCTAAGTTAAATATTGTGCAAGGTTAAACTCGGAGTCGCATATGAATTTAGGGTGCGTTTGGGTAAATTTTTTTAGGAAAAAATCAATTTTTTATTAAAAAATTATTTTTGATATATTTAGATAAATTTTTAAAAATAATTAGAATTATAAAAAAATTTATTTTCAATTCTTAATAGAAGTTGAAAAATATATCTTCCAAAAAAAATTTATATTCACTTTTTTTCAGTGATGAACAAAAGCACCCTTGACAAGAAAAATTTTTGTATATAGTTTGAACTCTTGCAATTCACTACCAGTGACCTGCACAATTGCGGCCTGGTTTGACTTGTCATTTTATTTTAATCTTAATGAAAGTCCATTTTTACGGGTATCTAGGGTGATAATTAGAGTGATCCATAAAAGAGAAATGATTTTCGTATTAGTAGACATTTATAAACATTTTTTATTTTTAAAGTTTAAAAAATTTAAAAACTGTAATATAATAATAATAAGATTATAAAAATTTACTTTTTTTTATGTATGAATATTTATAAATATCTGTAAAGTTAAATGTACAAATAATACAACTCTCCCGTAAAAAAGGTGGTAATTAGGAAAAGACAAACCATTTTGAAAACAAAAGATAAGAACAATTAAACAAGTAAGAGTGACAAGGGATTAAGCGTTTAGCATGCGATCTGCGTTCTTTTTGGTTTTGGCTGTTTCTTCTGTTCTTTTGTTAATATCAATAAAACTCTTGTTATCCATTGTAAAATTTTCAAGTAACATCGAGTGACTTCTAGAATGGTAACTGCCACGCATCATTGTACTTTTTTTTTTTTATTTTTTCTTTTCGGGGGTACAATGGAAATAGTAAAACGTGAACCACCATTGTCCTTTTGCTAAGAGGAAGAAATGAATATTCTTTTAGTCGAAAAAATGAAAAAAGAAAAAATGAAGAAAGCATAGACAATTTTTTTTTTTTTTTTACATAAAGCACGGACAGCATTTTAATTTTGGTTTGATTATTACACTTCAGCTCAGATAGCAAAACCTAAAGTTGAAAAGCTCCATGGGATGGTGCAGATGACGGAGACACTTCAACATCCATTTCTCTCAGCCACACCTAGCTCTCCCATGCTGCAAGAACTAATATATCATGTTCATACATGGAAGAAAACTAGCATAAGAAAGAAAGCAAAAGAAAAACTACCAAAAAAAAAAAAAAGAGAAAACTATCTTGTACACGGGTTCTTCTCTGGTAACCCTGTTTCCTGTCTCATACTGCATACAATTCAAGAAGAGGTTCCCTTATATATAAGAAAATTAAGGGTCTCTAGAGCAAAATAGATGAAAGTCCCTGGTGAATGGGTGAAAAAGCACCCAAAATTGGAACCCACCACACATTGCCACCCGCTCCCATACACCTTATCAAATTCCTGAAAAACCAAGCAGCCCCATTAAGCAGAGCAACGCCAAAACCACAATTTCAAGACGGAAAAAAAGAAACAGAAAGAATAAAAGTGATGCTACCTTCTTGATGTGGGCTGCAATAGAGATGCAATCATGAACATCATAAAGATCAAGGGCCTTAGAAGCAGAGGCCATGGCTTGGATTTGCATCTTCAGCGGCATGTCTGTTTCTTTCACCGTAGCTTTGCCTTCCAACATCTTCACTTGCCCTCCTCAAAGAAACCAAGAAGTGATTTTGATTCTGCCCAGTTGTTGCTCTATATAAGATTCTGTACCGAATTGCCAATAGAAAACGCAAGAATATATTATTATTATTATCTATGGCTGAGATTCTGGCATCAGAGAAAGAAAATGCCCCCAGCCCCAGCCGCGGATGTGAAGTTCACCTTGCAACAATACATTGGTAACTGAGGGACTTTATAGCTAGAGTGGCAGCACTTTGAGAGTGGCACGTAACCTGGCCTTTGCTTGCGCCTATCTTGTCGACATCTGCTTCTGCTAAATCTTAAATATTGATTGTTAATTGTTAATAGAATTTTAATATATCAATCGAGATAGTATACACGTTTAATATTTTATTTATATTATTACAAATCCACCTTAAGAAATTGTAGAAACCTTTTGCAGAAATTGAAAATTGTTCGCAAGGATACGTATTTATCTTCTTATTTCTACGCGTAGAAAATTAAAATATAATTATTAGTTTAATTATTTTATATTGACAATATAAAAGAGTATGATATTATCATTTAATTAAATATTTATATTTATAAAATTTTTAATATAATAAATAATTAAAATAAATATTTTTATTAATATAAAAATATATAATTAAATATTTATGTAAAAAAAATTTATATTGATAATATATATATAAATTAAATCCTATAATTATTATCCTCTAATTTTGTTCAAAATTAACTAGATATTAAATAGTACCTAATATTTTATGCAATATAAAAATTTATCCTATAAGTTGAAACAACTTAAAATGTTTCAATAATATAATATTAATTACAGCATTAAATTGTTCATTAATTTTTTAAAATCATATTTACTATTTTATCTTAAGAATATGCATTTAATAAAATTAAATACATTTTTTTTAGTTCATGATTTACTGCTTATAAGTTAAATTGTATTTCCTCTATTTATTTTATTTGTCATTTTAATCATATGCATTGAAATTAAGGAATATAAAATCAAGATTTTATTATAAAATATCTTTATCAAAATATCCTTAACTCGAATTTTAACATCTATATTTTCAATGCATTTATAGTTTGATACACTTTTATTTTTTTATTTTTTACATAATATGTTTCAGAAAAATCACATAATCATTTAATTATATATATATCATTATATCAATAAGAATAGAATTTAATTTAAATACACTGACAGTGTAAAATAATTTTACATTATCAGCCAATAGAAATAGTGAAAAATACCAACTCACATAAATAATTATCTATTATAATGAGGGATCCACCATAATTTTTTACTTTTCTCTATTTCTATCGGTTGACAGTGTAAAATTATTTTATACTGTCAATACATATCAATTAAACTCATAAAAATATCTAACTTTTATAATTGTTATTTTAAATAACAATATAAAACTTACACTAGTAATATATTTAAATTAATCTCAGATACAACGTACAATAGTTTTTTTTTTCGCATGTAATCTACTGTCTCCACGGCCCCCGATTCCTGCAGGCTACTGATTAGGGCGAATCCGTGTATTCAAATCCATGGATTATCACAAATCAAAGTCACAAACCTTGTGCTTTGATGCATTTCGCTTTTATTCTATTACTTTCGTTTTGGAGAAGTTAAGGTCGGTGTCTCCCTTTCTCATGCGTTGTCAGTTGTCACTGACGCAGACGCCAGTATCTTGAACAGGTGAGCTGGGCTGGACTGGGTACTTGAACTATGGCCCATGTATAGGCCTCCTTCCCCGTTCAGGTCTACATAGGCCCATTCCAATTTTTAACAAATTTTTCCTTAATCACCACCCATTAACCATACTTTGGTTTGGGCGCAAAAGGCTGCTTTCACAATGCTAGATTTTGACTACCGCGTGATGTGTATGGGACCAAAATCAAAATTGACTAGTCTACCGCGTAATCATATAATTGTTTGACCAGCAAAACTTCGTAGTGGAAGATATTTTACAATTTAATTTGAATATTACTGTCGGATATGACAGCGATAATTGTTTGTTCAGTTATTATCAAAGAGATACAGTGCCTCATGTACAAATGCAACCATTTTTATTCAATATATGCGACATTGCAATATGAAGGGACGTAGGGCTTCAACACATGGCTTCTTACTACTGCAACCGTGACGTTGTTTGCATGGTGTATTAAATATTAAGTTTAAGCAATGTGTCATTTGACGAAGGGACACACTAATTGAGAAGCAATGTGTCATTTAATAGTGTCTATGAAAAAATAATTGTATGGTTCAGGAGTATTACATAATTATATTTTCAGATCAATTATATAAGTATATTTTATATGAGATTCATCATTAACACATAATTCTATAAAAATGTACTTATATAATTAGTTAGGAGTACAGTCATATGGTACTCCCAGATTATGTAAGAATTTCTCGTGGCTATGTCATTAGATATAAATGTTCATGAACGTGTGATATCTAACTATATATAATCCCCATTGTCACGTATTTTCAGTACTTTTATTTTGTGTATTATGTGAATTTGAGTGTTATGAAATTTTACTAGTCTTGTCTTAATTTTTAAGTTTAAAAAGAGTGAGAAAAATTTCTTATTATTGCTAATCAAGAAATTTATAGAGGTTTCATTATATCCTGAAGGAGTATAATCATCAACCCAATAATAACTACGTGTGAGGACAAATATATATTTAAAGATAGCAAATTGATTAATACTTTAAAATTACAACAACATTCAAATTCTTAATCATCTTCTACACCAATTCTTAACACATAGTTCATACCTCAACACATCTACACAATCTATAGTCTTAGACTCTTCATCTTGGCAAATGAAGCAATAAAAACAAAACAAAAGATTATGAATTGAAACTTTGAAAGGACAATGATAAATAAAACAACTTTGAATGCTGAACCAAAAAAGGGTTCTTAGCTTTAATATTGTCATGATCTTTTTAACCTATTCATTCATTTAAATTAGTTTTAATTCAACTACGTTTCAACACCTTGATTTATTTCTCAAATTTAACATAGAAACAAAATTTAAAAGTTTGAATTAAAAATATGGCATAAAAAACATAATTAAATAAAAAAGATTACAAGCAGCTAGATAACACTCAAAGTGGCTAATTATATTTAGACTAAGAGACTGAAATGGAATCCGTGATAGGCTAATAGCATTGGCAACTATCACATCAAGAGAGACAAGAGAATAAAATTGCACCATTTTGTTGGATGGACACTGACCTTAGGGAGTTACCACAGGCTCGAGCTAGATGGGATTAAAATCTCCCCACCTCTTTGGCACAACTGAAAAAAGAATATATGTAGAATGCATTTCTAAATAACGATGAGTGAAGAAAATTTTTTAGGTATTTTTAGAATAAAAAAAAATTGTTCTATATCATTTATTATTTGATACATCAACTATTATATTAAAAAAATGAAACACAATAATAATCCACAAAATAATATGTTAAATCATGAATAATATAAAACAAAAATTTTCTCTTTATTTGAAGCATCTAAGGATCCCTTTAAGAGTGAGCATGCAAAACGGGATTTAAGATAGAATATTATCTTCTCTTTTTTGTTTATTTGGCTTATAGCATCTTTTTATTAAGATTTTGTCTTAAATGCATCCTATAATATATGGTGCATGATGCATCTGGTGGTGTAGCATACGCTTATTTTTTAGTTACATTTAGTAAGTATGGCTAAATGATATGAGGATGTGGCTAAACAAACTTGCAAATGATGCTAAATGAAACTTGAGATTGATGCTAAACGACCACCACTTGACCCCTTTTTTGGCCACCATTACCACTGCCATCACCGGCTCCCTCCTCCTTCTCCGCCGCCACACCCTCCACCACAAGTGCACTGTCCCCTCCACCAGTTTGTTATCAGCGACTACTCTAGGCCCCCACACCGCCTCTCCTACTCCCTAATTCGCCACACCACCAACTCCTTCTCCTTTCCCCTCGACCATGGTAGCTTCGGCATCGTCTTCTTTGGCACCCTCCTACTGCCGTGGAGAACCCCCATCGTTGTGAAGCTCATGGATCCCAAAGGCAGAACATGGGGATTGGGTGGTGCTCATCTTCGAGCTAATGGAGAAGTCAAGGTGTCGATGGTGGGGCAAGGGTGAGCGATCTTGGCGCGACACTTTTGAGCTCATGTGAGGCATGACAAGAAGGCAAATCTAGTATAGTGTTTGGATAACGATGGAGGCTCGGCTATGATGGGCCGCGGTGACGTTCAATTGAGTGATAGAGAGGAGAAAGACTTAATGATGGTGATGATGGCAAAATGGGGGTTGGGAATATGTTGCTGCAGATAGAGTTTTTTTGTTGGGGGGTGGCGGAGTAGGAAGGGAAGCTGCCGGAATCGTGAAGTTTTTGTTTTCCCACAAGGGGAGGGGGAGGAAACCGTCGGAATAATATTTTTTCTTTGGTGTTTGGTTTTTTGTTTTTGAGAAGATAGCAAGGAATAAAATAGGAATTTAAATTATCAATTTATGGTGCACTCTAATCTACTGACTAATGCATGACGCATCCTATATTTTATAGGGTTCATTATGGCACAACCCCTTTATTAAGTGTATTTAATACATGTTACTCTAAAGAATCGCCCAGTCAATGTCACCAGACAGCGCAAGTTTGGTTGTTCACATAGCATAAATACCCAATTGCAAGGCAGGCAACCATATACAGCTTTCACAGAAGGCCAAAATATTGGCGACAACTCATAACTGCACTACACTTGACGGCAGTGTGCCTCAGCACCGTTTGTAATCAAAACGAACCTAATCTCACCGAATATGCATTGGACGGCTGCCTAGTACAATCAGTCATGCCACACAACGCATGCATTTTCTTCATGTATTCACATGTATCCAGCAGCTCACAAAATTATATAAATATAAAAACTCCTCCAACTCCAAGTCACATGCGCTCTTTCAATTTCATCTTCTAAGAGTTATATTTTAGTTATTTTAATTCTGTCAACTTAACAAAACCTTCCACACAGGAAAGAAAAAAAAAAATTGAAATCTGACGTAGGCAATATGATGATGACTAATGAGATTCTAAATTTTAAAATTGTCTGTCAAATTGAATTTTTGTTTGAATGGAATTAAATTAACCCCACCAAAGAAAAGGGGCGTAAAAAAAAAAAAAAGAAAAAAAGACAAAAGAAAGTGGGGACGAAATCGTAGAATTTAAAGAAGAGTTGTTTCAACCATTCAACTTATTTGAAAATTTGTCATTTCTCAGTCTATCCGACTCTGAGTTGTTGCAGAACAGCGGAAGCAAGGGTAAAGAAGGTTTTATGTTTGTGGAATCTCGGAACGGCGTCGTTAGTGGGTGTCTGCTACGGTGATGGGCGATGAGAAATCGTCGTTGGTAATGGCGAACAGAGACAGAGATCGAGAGCTTCTTATCCCCGTCGGCGATTCCGGCGACGAAGGCGCCTCCTCCAAGCCATCACCGTCTTCCTCCTCTTCCGTGCACCATGCTGGCCGCGAGGTCTTGATCCCTTCCTCCTTTATTTTAGGGTTTCAATTTTTCACGCTACGCTTGCTATGTATTTTTTGCTTGTGTTAGTTAAGGAATTTAGCTGGAGCTTCACTGACTTTGATTGGGACTGTTTTTAGGGATTATATGAATTGGAATCATTTCTTTTCATATCACTAGATGAGCTTGTTGTCATCTTTAAACTAAGGGGAGGAAAAAAAGAGTAGCTCTTGCCTTGGCTTGAAAATTCACACCAATTTAGATGATCCAATTTCGTAATATCAATTCAATTAATTTTGCCTTTCTATTTTGTGGTAGAATTAAAGTGATTTGTGTAATTTTACATGACTGACAGTGCTTCCATAGAGGAGCTGAGTCGATTTTATTTTCACCAATGGAGTTTGTTCACATACCATGTCAGGAGACACTGGTCTCCTACTCATTTCGAAAGCCGCTAATTCTGCTTTATAATTTGTTGGATAATTTTTTTCATTCAATATAATATTGAAGGCGGTGATTGCGACAATACAAGTATATAAGAGATGTAGTTGCAATCATAGGCATCGGAGTTTAAACATTAGGTGATCCAATGACTGATGGCTACAATCAGTTGTTTATGAGTGGGATAGGGAACCTGTGTCAACTTATTGTGAACAGCTCTTTGAATTTCTCTGAGATTTGCATTCATATGTATTGGAATGTATTGTGTTTTCTTGAATTTGAATAGCTGGCAAGTGTTATCCGACTCATTTTGTTGCTTATGAGCATTACTCTGCCTTTACGTCTGAATTTTTTGTCTGACAAATTGTCATATGTTCTTTTTGTCAATTTGTAGACTTTTTACAAAGTTGTTAGGAGCTGGGCTTCAAAAAAGTTCATGACTGGATGGTGCGCAACTCTTTCTTCAACCCAATATGTTTCTATTCAAGACACGGATATGTGCTATGTCATTATACCCTCTTACATATGAAACTGGTGCACACACGTCTTGATCTTTCATTTTGTTATTACTATTTCCTGAAGGAAGATGTTCTTCCTATGCTTTAAAACAACAATCTATTTTCTCTTATTTTTATCTATGTTCTATTCCTGTGTCTAGGAGTTTGTGTCGTGAACTGAAAAGGTATTGTAAGTGATAGTTATATTGAAAAGCTCTTACTCTTCTCTACTAGGATACAAGATACATTTCTAGTGCCATATTCAAAGTGATACTCCTAAGTTCTAGATCATGAATCTCAGTCCCCAAATTGCTTATTGAACTGTACTAGATAAACTATAGCTCTTTATGTCTATTCCCATGATGGTTAGAAGAAAAATATATAAAATCCTCAATGCTATCTTTATCACTAGTTTTAGAAGAATCAGGTTATGGAGAAATAGTTTAAATTTTTCTAAAGTCATCAAAGATGATTCTAATTAGAATACTTGCTGTAAAGAATGTTTATTCCTGTCCAGTATTCACCTTTCTATTTGTACAGATCTTTGGTTAAATTATGTTCCCAACTCATGGTTGACTGTCTTTATATTTCAGACCTTTTGTCACTTTGACTTCTTCATATTCACGTAATCGTTTGCTTTGTTTTGCAATCTGAAATATTATGCCTTCTTTCTTTTTTATGAGCATGCTACTGCATTTGACGTATTTTATCCTCTCATTTAAGATCTATTTTGGGATACTATACATACATAATAGCACTAGCAACTGAATGTAATGAATTCCTTTGTTACCTGTTTTGGTGAATTGGTGATAGACCACTGTTCTTTTCTTTTGCAGCGTCATTCTTTTTCCAATTGCAATCACTTTTTACATAACATGGTGGTTTATTCATTTCGTGGATGGGTTCTTTTCTCCAATCTATGCTCAACTTGGAATTGATATTTTTGGTAAGTGCTTCTGTTTTATGGTACTCCACTTTAACCCTTTACATGTTGAAATTAACTGCCAATACTTCATGCTTAGGTCTTGGATTCATAACTTCGATAACTTTCATCTTCTTGGTTGGGGTGTTCATGTCATCATGGTTGGGTACATCTGTCCTGGGACTTGGGGAGTGGTTTATCAAGCGAATGCCTCTGGTTCGTCATATCTATAATGCCTCCAAGCAGATTAGTGCAGCTATCTCACCAGGTGCATTTGCCAATATCTGACTCCTAAATTGTGATGCTTGTATGCACGTAATGTTGGGTGGGAACTGTTTTTGTTAACATATGTGTTGTCACAGATCAAAATACACAAGCCTTCAAAGAAGTAGCTATCATTCGGCATCCACGTGTTGGTGAATATGCATTTGGATTCATCACCTCATCGGTTGTCCTACAGGTTTCTCATAAAATTTTCTTTCATCATTGCTTGAATTGGTGTTTCATTATGAATGCCACGATATCACGACTTTAAAGTTGCTTATTCTGTAATCCTGGTTTTTATGAGACCTGTGTCAGTCTGGATGCTAATAGTTTGACCTCTTCTGTTGTTTTATGCTTAATGATATTGAGCTGATCTATGTGTCACTGGTGAGATAGATGCCTCTTCAGCTTGGCTTGGCTTGACTAATACTACAATTATTATATTTGGCTGCCCTGTTCAAGAATAAGAACTCATAGCATCACTGAGACAGTTAATGATTATTATGGCCACTCATTGTTGCCATGTACCCTACAGTTACGGTTTTGGTTGCCGTGTAGCCTTTTAGGTTCCCCCCCCTTTTCTTTATATATATATATATATAGCTTTCGATAAAGCCATATAGTATTATTGGAATAAACCACTTTGAGTTGCTCAAAGTTCAGCCATGTACTACATAATTAGTAGACATTTTTCTTAGTTCATTCTGATCTGAGTGCCTTATAGATGTTAAAAGTCAATGGAAAATTTCCATGTTATATGCATTCGATGTATTGTGCTTGACAAGCCAGGCTTTGTGTTAATGAAAATTATCTGCAATTATCAGAGATTTTAACAACTGTATATGTTGAATTTAACTCTCTTGGTTATTTTATTATTTCACAGAATTATTCTGGAGATGAGGAGCTATGCTGTGTCTATGTTCCCACAAACCATCTTTATATCGGCGACATATTTCTTGTCAACACCAAGGATGTTATTAGGCCAAACTTATCAGTCCGTGAAGGAATTGGTGAGTTCTAGTTTTTTGAGTTATTCAGAGTGTTGATTATAGAAGTAAAAGCAGGCTTAATTATTTGCTTTTCACTTTGTTAATATTATGAAGATGGGTTGTTTTTCTGAAGGAACTGTTTTATGGGGCTCTCTGCTTATGGCGGGGTAAAACTGGAGCTTAGAGCTTTTTGGGTCTTACTAATTTTGGGTTGTGGGGATAATTATGGAAGGGATGGAGTAATAATAGTTGCATATACACTTCAATCTCATACTGTGTATACTTTGTGCAAACCAGTACATGGACACCATTTTCAGAGCAGTCCAGATTATACACAAACCTCAATATCGTGTGTAAAACTATCTATCATCTCTAGGCCAACTAATGCACTTCAAGTTGCAAGCAATGAAACAAATATTTGTGCATTCTAAGAGGCAAAACAAAGTAGCATAAAACTAATCCAATTCAACTCTTTCCAATATATTTTTAACATATGCTAACTTTTGCAGAAATTGTCGTTTCTGGGGGCATGTCCATGCCGCAAATCCTATCGACGCTTGATTCTCATGCTCCAGGGGATGTAAGTAGACACGACAGAAGATGAGAGTGATTGGTATTATAGTTTGTTCTTTTAGTTGCTTTCGAGGTTTCATGTGGAGCCATCGGAATAGCAACTATTTAATTTACATTGTTGATCTATGAGTAAGTGTTAGATTCTGATGGCACGTGTAACATTCTTTTCTGTGTAATAGAGTGTAGAATTTAGTTTGTTTGAAAATATAGTTTTGATGATTCAGTGCAGATGATTATGCTCATTGGTTGGAGTCTCAAATTTCTACTGGTGCATAGCATATTAAGGTGGGTGCCAAGCCCACTCGGTGCTAATCAATTTTGTATCGCTGATTATTGGCTTTCAATTTAATTTACGGTGGGCTTCTATGTGGTTTTCATTTCATTAGCCAGTTAACTGCACCAGATGTTACTTACCATTCTCAAATTCTTTGTTTGCTATATAATTTACACATTTTATAGAAAAAAAATATGTGGCCATAATAATTTATTTATTTATTTTGGTTTTATGATGCACTCTTGTAAATTATTTTATGAACTAAGTATTTGTTAATTTAAGGATTGTTCTTTTGAATCTTTTTATTTAGTGAAATGAGATGAATGTTAAAGCTTATTGGCAATGTTAGTAAATCTGGCAAAATAATTTTAATAAGATTTATTATTAAAATATTTGTAATAAATTTTCATTTTTGTAATTTTTAAAGTCGAAAAATAAGTATATGCCCAATCAAGGAGTAATTCTTTTTTTTTTTTTTTTTTGTAATCAAAGAGTGCATTATGATAAAATCTAAGTAATTTAGTTAATTTAGAAATAAATATATTCAGTAAAAAGATTAACATATCTAATTAATTGTTTATCAAACTAATTTAATATATAAACTATTTAAAGATAAATATAAATTTGAAAATAACTAGGGTATTTGACTAGTGTGATGCATGTGTGCAAATTATGTAAAATATATAATATAGTTTAATGTAATAATTTATTGTTGAGATTTTACTTTATTATATAAGTTTAACCAAAAATTATAAAATTAAAATTACGTAGAATGAAATAATTACATAAATAAAAAGTATAACTAGGAAATTGTTATTGAATAAGTTATTTCTTTTTTATATTATATTGAATAAATTATTTAAATAATATATGAATAAATTTATTTAATTTAATAATTCATTATTGAAAATATTATTTTTTACAAACATGTATACTTCTAATTTTTAAATAAGAATTGAACCATTAAAAAAATTCTCTCTCTCTCTCTCTCTCTCTCTCTCTTATTTCGCTAGTCTTATAGTAAAATAAATTGAAAAATAAAATTCTATAGATATATTTTAAATAACAAATTGTTAATATTAAAAGTATAATTTGTTTTATAGGGATATCTACTTTTCAATTTTTAAGTAAGGATTGAATAACTCAAATAAAAAAAATATCATTCCATTTTTTTGGTAAGAAAAAAATTAATTCTATTTATATGTTCATACTCTTATTTTAGTCTCTTAATAACGTAATTTTAAAATAATTGTATAAAATCATTTTATATAGTCAATCATTATTAAAAATATCTACATCCAATTTTCAGCTAAGCTGTCAAGAACAAACAATTTTGTATAATTCATTATTAAAAATACAATTTTTTATAAGGATACTACCTTACAACATTTTAGTGAGGATTAAACCTTTTTTTTAAAAAAAGTCATTCCATTTCTTTTTCCCTCCCTATTCTTCATGCTCCTATTAAAATAATTTTAAATAAAAAATGCAATGTTTGATTTCACATAATAACTCATTAGCAAAATAATTTGATGTTATAAAATATGAATTATCAATTCAATAAAATTGTCAAAAGTAATTTGTTTACATAATAATATTTAACTTGAGTTAATTTGAAAATTGGTTAAATAGATTAAATCATGTTAATGTATATATTTTTTGTCATTTATGTTTAGATTATTGCGACTTTGAACTTACAATCTAATTTTAATTTTTTATGAGGATAATGGAATGAATAAGTTATAAAGTGTAAATAATTAAATTTAACCAACAATGTATTGGTCTGAATGCAAGGGATTTAGGTCCGTTTAGCGTATGATCTTGATACTGATTCAAAGATTCATGTGTATAGAAAGAAAAAGAAACATTGGTAAAAAAGCCTACAAAATAGAATATTAATGAGCTCCTTCTTGCCAAAAAAATTACATAGGAGTTAGACTCTCTTGGATAAAAAAATTCACTATAATGGGTGTAGAAATTATGCGCATAGGAGAGAAAAGATTATCAAGTAAGAAAAAATTGAAATGAGAGATCAAAGGATAAGAAAAAAATGAGAGAATTGGTGAAAGAGTATGGTGCTAGGGTAATGAGAGTTTTAGACTCTAAAACACTATCGTTATATAACTAATATAATTAAATCTCCACTAATAATTATTTAGTAAATTATATTAAATTTTTATAATTTAATTAAAATCATTTTTGAAAACAAGGAGTGTGCTTGAATAATAATGAAAGAGAGTGGATTGAGAAATAGTAGTTGTTATATATTAGGAAAGAATAATATGCATTGTTTTGAAGATGATTTTGAATTTAAAATATAAATTTTGTAGCAAATTATATAAATTGTGAAATGTACTTTAATTTTATTTTTAGTAGGGAAAATTAAATTTTATAAAAAATCAAAATTACTAGAAAATGAGTTTATAAGTAGTATAGAATTATAAATTATAAATCAAAATATTTAATTAGTATACACTAACAATATAAAAGAATTTTATACTATCATTTAATCATATATTGATGTTTGTAAAACTTTTAAAATAGTGAATAATTATATCAAATATTTTTATTGATATGATAATATATGATTAAATGTTTGTATAAAATTTTTTTATATACCAATTAAATCCTAAATCAAATCTGTTCAAGATTGATTCTTACCAAATTTTTAATTATTAATTAAATCAATTTAACGAATGATGAAGCAGATACACGAAATAAAATGTTAATCACTTTGTACCCGAACGCATCAGCTATTTTAATTTTTTTTTTTTTAAAAGAAGATAAAAATTCAGTTATTTTTATTTTGGAAGTTTTTTTATTATTCTCTCGCTATTTTCTTATTATGTTATTTTGTGGCAGCGCAGGTTAAGGAACGGCGCACCCTCTGCACATTCTAGAGATTAGTAGTGGTAGCCTGACGCAGTTTCAGCGCATCACCCAAAACCCTAGTTGCCTCTCATTTCCCCCCCTTTATAAGCTCCTCCTATCTCCTTCGCCCTATGCCTGCTTGTTTCGCTGTTCGTTCTCCTCGATCTAGGTTTTGTCACTTCCTCCGCAGTTGCAAAGATCGAATCTTTATACTCTCTTCTATACATTAGGGTCTTAAATCTTGTTGATGCTGTTGTAAAGAAACAAAAGGAGTGGGGACGGTGACGATTATTCTGTGATTAAGGTCTCGTTCGTCGTAATTGGCCTAATTGGCCTTGCCGACCATCCTGCTATATCACCACCCATATACTGAGTCCCTTTCATCTCCAATCATTCTTTTTTCACCTTTCTTTCTTAAATTTTCGTTAAATTAAAGTTTTTGAATTCTGTGGTTTTAATCTTTATTGTTAGTGTTCTCGTTCAAAAGGTACTTTCTTTGACGATCGGCCAATGATTATAAACACAAAAATAGACAAGCATATGTCCGAAGTATTTCATGTGGATCAATCTAATCTTCTCTATGAGGCCAATCATTTATCTGGTTTTTTTTTTTTTTTTCTTTCCTTGCAGTAAATTATTTTTTATATTTTTTAATTTCTTGCATTCTGTTTTGGGTAGAGTGCCTACTCTTCAAAGGAGAAGTGAGTTTTGCAATATAATGTTTTTGGGTCCTGATTGCTTTGTCCTGCCAATGATGAATGAATGAAGTGGTGAATTCTGGATGATATTTCATGATTACTATACCGCTACTGCCTTCCTTCTGAGGCCTGGATTTTTATTAACATTCACGCTCTTTTTTATTTTATTTAAAGATTTGGGCGATTTTTGATCCTGCAGTGTTCCCTTAACTAACCCAAATGTTGATAGTCTTTATGGGAGGGTACATATGATGATTAGTAGCATAGTTCAGATGATTGATCTGTGATTAATTTCTTTTTTTAGTCTTTCGCTCCTATCTGATGGCCCTTTTATATTCTTTCTATTGTACTTTGTGATCTGTTTTCATTTGTTATAATTACACGTGTTTAGTGCTTGACTGCTTGGTAGCTTTTATCTTCTTAGCTTTTATCTAATTTCTAAAGTTCTCTTTTCTTGTAGGGGTTCAAATATCTTGATCTTCGTAATTCTGTGGTCTTCTTTGTTTTTCGTTTGTTTCAATTCTGCAACATAAATGGTTGTGGGACTTTACGTCTGCCCCTTTAGCAGTGTTTCTGAGTGCTTTAGGGATGAACAGGTCCCTAATATTTAATTCATCCATCCAAATCACTTTGTCAGCTTTGTTTTCGAATATCTTGCTGATCATTATAGGATGGAATATTGTAAATTTTGTAGACTTCATGGTGATAAAATGGTTCTAGTGTGTGTTCCCTGGTGGCTCTTTTTCCCCCCTTTATTTTCCTGCTTAGTGATATTTTGTGACGTTTTAATGTTATACTATTTCCTTTTTCTTTCTAATTCTATTGAATTCCGATGGTTTTCGTCATTGATGATATCTTTAAGGCTTGTTTCTCAAAACATTCGCAGTGGCCGCCCAAGAGCTTTCGCCTTCGCCGGGCTTGAGAGCTAATGCTGTTTATATCCTTCCTTGGATGTCTGAGACGTTGAAACCTTGTATTGCAACGTGTTTTTATGGCAATGTCGATTTTAACTGTTATGTACTTAACAAGCGTTGCGGATTTATTGAAACTATTAAAAGCTGCGTGGATGAGTGCTATCATTGTTTAATTGTTTGTCTTCATGCTTTTATTGTCATTTAACCGAAACACTTTTGTGACCTATGAGCATTTTACGTAGATTTTTCATGTGATTTAGTTGCTCAATGATGACAAATCGAAAGGCTTGTTTCTCTAAACATTAGCAGTGGCCGCCTAAGAGCTTTCGCCTTCGCGGGGCTTGAGAACTAGTGCTGCTCCAATCCTTCCTTGGATGTCTGAGAGTTTGTTTATTGTGTAATAAATTACATGATTTTTTGTTTTTCAATTCTGCTTTTGATTTTTATATTTGTCTAGAGAGTTTGTTAGATTTTTTTGTTCGGTGCTTTTTTCTAGTGTTATAAACTTTAATGGCCAATGATGATAAATCCAAAGGCTTGTTTCTCTAAACATTCGCAGTGGCCGCCTAAGAGCTTTCGCCTTCGCCGGGCTTGAGAGCTTGTGCTGCTATAATCCTTCCTTGGATGTCTGAGGTCAAATGTTTCTGACTGTTATGTTTGTCTCTGTTATGTTTAATTCGCCAAATTTTGGGTAAATTTTCCAGTATTGAATATTCGAAAGTACTATGGATAGCTGGATATTATGTGGCCTGAGTTTGGCTGCACGTTAGGTGCTTCCAAAATCGATTTTAAGGTGCTTTTGTTTCGTATTTTACAAAGAATGATTTTGAAATTTTAATTTTATATATAATAAAAAAATTAAAAATTAGTTTTTTTAAAAGTTATCTTGTTCAGTTTCTCTAAAAAGAATTGAAAATTGGTTTTTGTAGATATGATTATTTTTAAAAATTTATATGAGTATATGAAAATTAATTTTTTTAATAAAAAAGTGATTTTTTATTGAGAAAAAGCACAAATAAACACATCTTTAATGGGCAAATTGATTCTTGCAATTTTTTTGAGTTGTTTAAGTGCGTGAAATTTTTTTATTATTTTTTAGAGAAATTATTAAATGTAAATTGTTTTATTTTAAAATTAATTTTCATCATATCAATTTTAATAGAATTAATTTTATGTAAAATTAATTCTACAGCAGTAGAATTATACACGTCAATTGGCTTCTGATCTATGCAGCTTATTTTACATGATTGTAAAGCATAAAATAAAAAAATTAATGTATGATAGTTGTGAGGGATGAAGGATAATTTGTTGTTTTTTGGGCGTTAAAACATGATAATGATAGACATATTGTCCGCGAAATTTTGAATTTTAAGTGTCATATTTTTAATGTTGTGTGTTTTTAATTTTATTCTTTGTGCCGCCATTCATTGAGAGATGCCCTTTTAAGGGCTTTGTTTTTACCATGTGCATTAATTTGAATTCGTTAAATAGGGCGATGAGGGCGGAATGGTGCGCAATTTAAATCTTCCCGGACTCTGGTCCATATTCAGTCCAATTCATCCGTAGCAGGGTTGCTGTAAGGCTGCTTTTTCAAATTTCCGTTTTCATGGTAGTAAGGACTCTAAAAAGGCTTCTTTTATTCGTCATATAAGGCATTAATGAAAATTTAAACATTAGAAATTATATCTTAGTCTCTCTCCTTGGTGCTTGTATTTTTATTCGTCATTTCAACAAAAGTTTGCATTATTTTAAGGAAAAAGATTGTATTTTATTTTTTTTTGAATCGTAAGTTATGTGCATTTTAATTTTTATATTTTAAAAATATATAAATTTATTTTTTGAAATTTTATAAATGTATATATTTATTAAAATAAAATATTACACTCCTTTAAATTTTAAATTATGTATGAATTGATTTTTAAAATTTTTTTAAACATGTAATTTTATATTTTAAATTTTTTTAATGTGTATTATTTTTTATTAATAGAAGAATTGATTTACATATTTGAAAAAATCTATAGGGTATTTTTTTTTTCAAAATATAAAAACTAGAATGAATATAATATATAATTTAAGAAATAAAGTATTAAAATATTATTTTTCTTTTTATAGAGCTGCAGATAAAATAGAAAATTACATTTTAACTTTTATCTCAACAAATAATGTGATGTAAACATTAAAATCTGTTAATCAACATTAAAAAATAGCTGCTGCTGCAAGTTGCAGCAGTCAGTTAAACTACGATTTCATCTGAAATTTGATTGAATACACAATCAATATCGGCAACTACAGTTGCCAATTCGAAGAATGAGAGGTACTTTAAACATTTTCCATTTAAGAAAATACTCATTGGGAGGATGCAAAAATAACAAAAATTCACAAAGGGTGATCCTTTAAATTGTGGTCTTCGTTCTGTGTGGCTTCAACAGGGTAACTGCCCCAGAAACAATTCCGGCTATCCTATTCTGGTGGCCAACACCGGAATGCTGATGTAACTATGATATTATTGGCTGGCCGGGGACCCCTAACCGAAAAAAGAGGTGAACTCACAGCAAAATTTAAGAAATAAGAGGGAAATAAGAATGCCGAAGATAATGCATGTGGATAAATTCTGATCTACACATTACCACACATGGGAATCATAGCTGTTATTGCGGTTGTCCCCATCACAAAGAGTCTTCTGGTACGCGATGCAAAACAAATATTACTAAACTAAATGTAGAAACAATAAGAAGTAAATTTTATGACAATCTCTCTTCCTAAGATGATGCATAAGGCCCTTAGCATATCGCAGTTATTTGCCGGGGAAGGAGAACAGAGTTTTGGTATAGAAGGTAGAAGTAGAACATACTGTGGGTTTCATCTCATAAGAAGGTGGTTCAAGGATGAACTTTTCATTCCCCTCGACCCCATTAGCCCTTTTCGAATCTGCCATAATTCAATTTCAAGTTTTCAAGAGATCGAGGCATCGAATCAAACAAACCAAGAATCTGACCAAAAAATTGTTCTAGCCTAAGTTATAACAGAATACTAACTGCGTTGGTAACAAAATACTAATTGCAATATCCTACATTCATGAATGGTAATGGAACAAAGTCCTTTAATTACGAAATAGAACAATGCAATGTAACATAAGCTCAAGAAGAAATTGAACAAACATCAAAATACCAACATCATGAAACAATAGCATGAATGTTCATCAGCAAAATCTTACCTCCATAATAATACCTTCCTTTGCGACCACCCGTTTCATAAAAGCATCGTGATCGGTATGTCCAACTTCTTGAAGGACCAGACGGCTTTTAAATATCACCATGTCATTTACACATGGCTTTCTAAAGTAGTATGAAACTTGAAAATATGAGGATGTGTCTTTACATAGAGAGGCTTCATGAGAGAAGGTCTTGATGAACGCTGATGTCAAAATCTCTTAAAAGAAGATACCCATATAATTTACACGATGTTGCTCACAAGTATTGAGTTAGGCCTTCCGTATGAGTGCAGTCGTCAAATTTGACATAGTAATCTCGTCACATTCAACAAATATCTACAACTATCCGACTACCTATTGATTTGTTTATATGTATAAACTTAGGTTATGGCACGCTAAGAGATTGACATTTAACACATCAAAAAAGAGATTGATACTTAGATATTATAGTATTGTCAAGTCAGTATATTATTGAAAGGGTCATCTTCTTGTATAATCCCTTTAGAGGGTGTTTGGTAGAAGATTAGGAAATAGATTTATGGGAAAGTTTAAGATTTCCATATTTGATACAAATTTTGAAAAAATATTCTTAGGAATATAACATTTTCATAATTGATTTTGAGTTAAGATTCCTTCAAAATAATCTCCTTTCATTCATGGAATTGTAATATTTTTATGAGATGAGAATATTTTTTCTTGTGAAAAGAGCAATTACTCCTATTGCCACTTACTGCCACCCATCGTCAGTTTCCCTCCACCGTTGGCTACCACAGATCCTCTGTTAGGTCACCACCAAACCATTGCCTTATGTTGAACCACTGCTGGCCATCGCCCTCTGTTGAACTATTAAGGGTATTTTTGAAAATAAACAAAATATTCTTGGGAATGGAATTTTTGAAAATGAAAATTCAAACCTCCTGTTAAATGTCCTTTTAATCCTATAAAGTTATATTGATATAGCCATCCACACCTTTTCCCCCTTTTCTTATAACCTCCCTCTCGAGCACCCTACACCCCTTTTTGTTTCCCTTTCTCCCTTCCTGTAACCTCTTTTAACAGTAAACATTAATACTCTCTTTTATTTTTCCATTATGCAAAATTTAATAACAACAAATTTATATCTATTATTGATTTATGCTTATTTAAACAAAAACTGATGCCTATAAGAACCAAACAATATATATACTATTAATTGTATTTAATATCACTATTATTTATTTTATAGAAAATTCAAATTAAAAAAATAAAATCATTATCATTTTTATGCTTTAATATATTGTCAATTTATGTCTACAAATCAATAACAGCAATTATAAAAACACATTATAAAAACAAATATTTTGATATGAATTCTGAATTGAATATTTTTTTAAATGTCTCCATTACTCCTTTTTTTTTGGAAAAGAGAGATTATAACTCATTGCAATTTATATTCCTTACTACTTTTTTTAAGTTCCAAAATTGATTTTTTTTTTCAAAAACATGTATTCCTTACTATTTTAACACTTTCATTGTTCCAAAATAATAAAATCATACAACAATACACAGCAAACTTGCCCACATAAAGTAAACAAATTTAAACTTCAACATTTATTAATGATATAATTTAGAAACCAAATGCACCAGCACCAATATCATCCAATAAGCACAAATAAATATGAGAAACATTATTAGATGAAGAGATCATCTACAAAGAAAGGAGAAAAATATCTATAAAAATAAAGTACACATCAACTTCAGATAAAATGTCAATATTAATTTGAAACTTCAAGAAAACCAGCCCAAATAAAAAAATATTGAAGTAAGTACAAAAAAGGATACAAGTGCAACCAAAGATAAATACAAAGATAATATTAAAAGGATAAAATACATTTGAATATTAAACATTCATATGGTTTCAAATGAACACAAATAGCTTCTACCTTTATTATATTTATATTAACAAAAACTTTCACTTCATCATAAAAAAATTGAATTTTAGTTTCATCACATAGTTATGTTACTTCAACTTGTTATATTTACTAAATAATTTCTATATTTTATCTACACGCGCGTTACACTGGTCTTCTTCTAGTTATTGATAAACATCTAAGCCAGCAAATAATCTGCTTCAACACAGAAACTAACAATTTACCAATTTAGCATAAAAGTTAAATTTTATTAAACTAATGCATATTGCATAATGAGCTTCTATAAACTAAAATATATTATGCACCGTAAATCTGGAACCTTATATATGTCTAACAATCGACATATTAGTCACTAGTACTCACACAAAATGCAGGAAACTTCAATATTTCAGTAAAGTTCACATTAATCTTTCCAAAATAAGTGTCTAAAAAAAGCTCAATTTCTAAGTTCATACACCATGAAGTGCCATATTCATGTGACGAATGACAAGCTTTGGCTGCGAATAATTAACTTACAATTTCCAAACAGGTGCAATTCAACTTTCAATAGGCACAATGAAGATAAACACCTGGATTGTCAAGTGATCCATCCATCCGGAAAATGGGCTGGTCTTTGTGATCAGCCAGCAGCCAGCAGCCAGCAATATCATAAGAAGAATCAATAGGGCCCAATATAACTGCCTAAGATGCCTTGGCCGATGTAACTGCATTTCGACCCAAAAAAAAAAAAAGCCAATGTAAGTGAGTGGTCAACAACATAAATTAGCTCATTTTGAACATCAGCCCAAACAACCGTATTTAGCTATGGAAGGAAAGAATTCCATACAAAGAACATAGATGCTCTTGGTAACATCCTGACCAATCATTTTGAATAACATACAGTGATAGGGAGAAAAAAAGACACATATGCAACCTAGCTTTAAACCTTAGGTACTACTTTAAAAAGTTGTACATATAGAATGGTTCTCCCAAGGCACAGCAACCAAATTACTAAAGAGAACAAGGGTAGATCTTTAGGGGGAGGAATCATACTTCAGGGCGCTCAGTATAAAAAATATGACTAGGCAGAGAAGAGAGACAGCAACAGGATATTCCTGCTTACATTATTAGCTTATCTTGTTCTGCTTGGTGATCAGGCAAAGTCAGCCAATAGCCAGAAAAGCCCAGGGCAATGAAACTGCAAATAAATGGTTGCATAATTCAATTAAAAAAAAAGTGCTGATGACACCAGCTAAACAACACGGAGTTGAAAAGTAGAAGCAACAAAGACAACAACAGTAGAGGATCTAACCTATCTGGGGAAAACCCGGAAAAATTATTGCTTATGGGAATAACACCAACTAGCTTGTTATGGGAGAAGACATTACTACAAAATTTATAATCAATATTCAACTGTTTAGGTAAAAGTGGCATGTTCATTTTATAGAACTAAAATCCCATATTATTCAAAAATTAAAAGTGGACGGGACTAGACTTACAGCAATAAAAGACTGAGGCAATTTGTAAGTGACGTCACATCCCCAGACAATTTGTTGTTTTCTAGTCTCCTACATAATTTCAAACCGAGAGGTGCCATTAAAACACAATGAGAATTGTAGTAAAATTATCGGTCTACCAAGATTACATTAAAAACACAGGAGCGAATACAATCATGGGTTCTTATCTCAGTCCAATTAAATAGAACCAAAGTCGATATTCAACCAAATCTGATGAATACTAGATTATTGGGCATAGCTTATGAACAATCAACAAAAAGAAGAAAACAGTGTTTGGAAAAAAAAAAATTGAACGTTTATCATTAGATATCTGCGAGTAGAATTTAAGACACAAAATCCACCGTCATAAGATTTGCCCAGGCCATACTACATCATCAAATTTTATTAACAAAAGCACAAGAAGGAATATAGGACCAACACTGGATAAGGATACAAAAGAAGCTCACTAGGACATCATGTTCTGGAGTTGACTAAGTTCTTCAGGAATCAAGCCAGAAAGTTGATTATATGAAAGATCACTGAAGTAATGAAGCACGAAAAATAATCAGAAAAAAAGGGGTAAGAACTTGTGTGTTCACCAGAAAGGTAGTGTGGACTTACATATCCATAACACTTCTTAGATTACCAAATTCTGCTGGAATAAATCCTGTCAAATGATTTCTGCTCAGGTTCCTAACAAAATGAATGCTAGTAATTAGCAAGAAAAAATAGTCAAGATTGCAAAAAAAGAAAAAAGAAAAAAGAAAAAAACTAGTTGAATAACCCGCAGCTTCAGACGATGTTCCAAATCGCCAAGGGAAGAAGGAATGGAGCCACTTATGTTATTATTTGAAATTTGAAATATCCCTGGGAAAGTATCTATTGGTATTAAGTCAGAGAGAATAGCTTAAGGTGATAATATAAAACCATTCATACTTACAGTGTATCCAAATTGCCAATCCATGACAGTTCAATTGGAATGGAGCCTTGAAGATTGTTGGGAGAAATATTCCTAGGATGGTCATCACAGTGTCACGTAGGAATGAGATTCAATTAAATGCAAGAGTTGTCACAACAGGGATTGTCAGGTTGTCACAACAGATTTGCAGATATGTTCGACAAATGTTCTAAATATCTAGGTGAAACTTATAGATAAGTCATACTCTCTAATATCTGAAAGCCTGGGGGGATTGTTCCATTCAACTTATTCCCCTGCACATTGTTCATATAAGAGAAAAGGCAACTTCACCACCTTAATGTGTTATACAAACCCGTGTAACAAAGAAATAGTACAAGCTTTATGGCTTACAGGCTGTTAAGATTTTTACGTGCGCTAATATTATCAGGAATTGGACCCTTAAGTTTGCTGTTGGCAACATTTAAGATTTTTACGTGCGCTAATATTATCAGGAATTGGACCCTTAAGTTTGCTGTTGGCAACATTTCTGCAAGAAATATGGTTTGTTCATTTACTCCAAAACCAACAAAATTGATGCTTAAAAATTTACAGCACTTACAAGTCAAACAGATCAGTAATCTTTCCAAGCTCCGGTGGGAATGTCCACTTAAATTATTACCATTCAGTTCCCTACACAAGATGGAGAATCATTAAAGGACAAATTCCAAATAAAATGATGATTAACTATTGCTAGAACGCTATTGCTACCTGATTTCAATAGTCTGAAAAAAAAAAAAAATAGAAGATGCATATGGTCAACTAATTGTTAAAGCTCCGACCAAATATTGAAGCTTTGTCATATTTCCAAGCTCCAGTGGGATAAGGCCAGTCAGCTTGTTTCCATGCAAATGCCTACAAAAATTGCAGAAATTGGAGCCAACATGAGCCTAGATAATTTCTGAGTTTCGATACACACAACTTAGGACAAAATAGAACTAATGGATATAAAATACTTACAATTTTTCCGTATTAAGTCAAATTTCCCAATATAGGAGGGATTGGTCCACTTAACATGTTACAACTCAAATCTCCATTGTGGTCAAGGAAATGTTGAAAGAGTCATCAGTAAAGAGAGCAAACATCAAGTCAGCAAAGAAACTTCTTAAAGTTTGCTTCGGACGCTATTAATGCAGTGCTTACAAGACAGAAAGCACTTGCATCAGACCAATCACCAATGGAATATGCCCAGAGAGCTTATTGCCTTGCAATGACCTACCACACTCAGATAAATTTAAAGAGAATTCCTTGGATAAGTGAAGTGGAATCAACATATCATTCTTGTTAAAAACATCTGAAAATGATAATGAAACACATACAGGGTTGCTGCTTGCAGTAACCCAATATTGAATGGTATCTCTCCAGTCAGCCGGTTGCAGGATAAATCCCTGACATCAACAGAATATGTTAGAAATATAAAGAGAAAACAAGGCACGGCAAAGTCTTACACACAGTTGAATAAACATACAAGACCTGGAAGGCAGTGCAGTTGCCTACCTTTTCAAGAATATTGCCTGTCAAGCTATTATTTCTCACATCACTACAAAATTGTATGAGGAAAATTATTACATTCGCTTAGGAAATGCAAACTTTTGGGGCTTGGAAATTAAAGAGTCATTGCTGTAACTTACAAATACAACAATCCAGTTAACTGGCACATGTCTGGAGAAAGTGAACCCACCAAATTGTTACCTCGCAAGCCACTATCATAGGGAAAGGAAAAGATATAACCAAGACTGACACTAAGATCACATTATTGGTTTACAATAAGCATCGATAAAGAAGTCAATGAAATAATATATTTTACCGCATAATAGTTAATTATACTCACAGATACTGCAAAATTTCATTACAGTATATAAGTCTTGGTATCTCCCTGCTAAGTTTTTGAAGAGTCAAGTCACTAGAACCAATTTTCCAGAAGTTGCAAATGTTAATTACAGAATAAAAAATTAAGTATATAAGGAGAAATGGAAAAATGACTTACAGAATCTCCAAGTTAGGAATCTGGGAGAGGGTTGAAGGAATTGGTGCAAATAACTGGTTGTTTTTCAAAATTCTGAGAACGTATTCATGACAAATAAGTCGTCATAATCTCATCATAGGCTTGGCAAAACCAAACTTCCAACGAAGAAAAATACTCCCAGAAAACTCTCAGATTTTCCAGTTGTTTCATCTTTGAAATTTAAAATGTTATATCTCCCTCGAATCTCATTAAATGACAAGTCCCTGATAACATATGTTTCCCATAAGACATTTTTAATAAGCAGTCAGACTAATAATAAACTGAATACAGTTCTTCAAGGTGTGAAACGTAGAGGCTTTTCAAATAAGAACAATCACCAATTTCATCTGGTAATCTGGTATCTGGCTTGATAGACGGTTTTCCTTAAGATCCCTGTCAAACAATAGGTACAAAGTTGTTTTATCCAAGCTCAAAACTAATAGAAAGAAGGATAAGCTAAGATACAGGTGCCACAACTACATATATTGCAGTCATAAGAAATAAAAATAATAACACTAATAGAAAGAAGACTAGAGTACAATAGTAAATACATAGAGACCAAGCTCTTAAGATTCCCTATTGCAGGTGAAATTTCGCCCTCAAGATTCAATCTTGAAGGATTGTTGCCAAAAGAAAAAAAAAAAAAGAAAAAAAAGCGCGAAAGAGAAGATGAAAGTGGATTTCTACTAACAAGGAAAGACAGGTATGTAACATTCCCTACGTTCATCATTGCTCTAACTCATGACCAACAGAAACTTACTAATTTGCAACGTAAAATAGCAAGTATCAAATATGAAAAAAAATTTAAATACAATATGAATACACCAAATGCATATTACAACCTATAAGATGCATCAGCGACAACAAATACATGTAGACTAAGCTCACAGAATGGAGTCCCTTATACTGCTTCATCATATGGATATCATACAAATGATGATGCTTTGTGAATGGATTTACAGCTATTAAAATGCTCCCTGTATATGTCTAACAAGGACAAACAAACCAGGCAAAATGCATAAAATGGTATAGAATGCAAGGTACAACCGTCTCACAAAAAATTAAGAAAAAAAAATCATATATAATATATATTCATTAAAAACGTAAAGTTCAATAAGTGAAATCACCAAAAAAGAAACCAAAGTTTTAAAAGCTACTGATTATGTACTAATTTGTGCGTTTAAAATGGACCTGTGGGGATTGACTAGCTGGACAGTAAGTATACACCATGCCAATCAAACCGAGCAATAGAAGTCCTCATAAATGGTTCCAAATTTCCAATAATAGGAATTTTTTCATTCATAATCTTGTACAGCAAGTAATTACACACCATTTCACAACATGGCTTACTCTGACACCATTTCACCATTTAAGTTTTGCACACACATACACACAATACAAGTATAAAGACCAAGAACATCATGAATAAGCCTCAAGAACATCAAGAACCTAACAAGTTACGAAAAATTCTATCAAACAATCAAATAATACTCACGTATATATATCTTTCAGTGCATATCTTCTACGAAGGTTGCACAAGACCCCTGGCTCATTCAAGTAAGCCAGCCTCGTCATATCTTCGCGACTCCGCCATGCTCGTCCCCATCCGCATCCCTCGGAGAGAGCTTCTTCGGGAGAGCAAGAACCTGCAAGAGAGCACCTCAGAGAATCAAGATTCGAGTTATTCACGACCATCTAAACACGCAAGAAGCTTAACATGAGACAAGAAAAAAAAAAAAAAAAAAAACCTGACATTCTTGCCAGATGCAGTTGCAAGGCGAACTTGGCTTCTTGCGTATTCGAGAACCTCAGCTGCAACCCAAGCGAAATCCAGACGTAATCATAGCGTATTCCAGACGTCACCACAGCCCCTCGCTGTGGGAGTGTTTCTTCCGCCCTACGCTTCGGCTTCGCGCGATTGCTGTATTTACGAATGACCTCGCCGTATACGTTACGCGGTAAAAAAGCAAAATCAAAATTTTTTTAGGTTGCAGGAAAATCATAATTTAACACAATAAAAAAGTAATTATTAAATAAAATAATATAATAAAAATTATTTATTTAGGATCCAGTGACTAATAAAAATATCACATTTTTTACTCTATTTTATTTTTTATAATTTATGAAGAAAAATTGAAAAGAAAATTATATTTATACTATTTTATTTATAAAATCTTATCTAACTTGGTAGCAGTCCACTAATGCATTAGGAACACGAAAAAAGATTTTCATGTCTTAATTCTCCCCTCTTTACGCATCGATGCTCGTTCCATTCTTACATAGACCTTGATAGTTAGAGAGCTTCATGATCTCTGTTAAAATTAATTTAAAACTAAATTAAAAAATAACAAGATTATAATTTTACCCTCACTAATAACCCTAAATTTACTTGTCTACCCTCACATCTTAACCTTCTCCTTCATTTGGTAAGCCTCTCTGATCCTCACTCAGATAAAATAAGAAATTACATTCTAATATTCTTTTCAATAAATAATAGCATGATAGACGTTGAAATCTTAGGAAAACATTAACAATTAGCTGCTGCTACAAGTTGCAGCAGTCAGTTTAATTACGTTTGCATTGGAAATTTGATTGAATACACAAGATCAGCATCAGCCATTACACGAACCAATACGAAAAATGAGAAGTAACTTAAAAAAAAATTTCCAATTAAGAAAACATCCATTACTTCTTAGGAATTGATTTGCTGAAGAATAAAATGAGAAGATACAAAAATTACAAAATCCACAATAAATTATCCTTTCAATTATTGTCATCCTTTTAAGATCATTGCGATGCTAGACTGGTCTCCTGCTTGGTTAGAGTGGCGTCTTGCTTGGTTTCAACGGGACAACTGTCCTCAGAAACAGTGCCGGCTATTCTATTTGGTGGCCAGTAGCGGAGTACTGATCTACCTATGATATTCTTGGCCGGCAGGGGACCCCTAACAAAGGCAAAATCACAGCAAAATTTAAGAAATAAGAAGGAAATAAGAATGCCTAAGATAATGAATGTGGATAACTCTAATCTACACATTACCACACATGGGAATCATAGCTGTTATTGCGGTTGTCCCCCATTACAAAGACGTAGTTCTCTGGTACACGCTGCAAAACAAATATTATTAAACTAAATGGAGAATCGATAAGTAAACTTTTTGACAATCTCTCTTCCTAGGATGATGCATAAGGCCCTTAAGCATATCACAGTTATGCAGAGAGACGGGAAGCGAACAGAGTTGCAGTATAGAAAGTAGAACTTACTGTGGGTTGCATCTCATAAGAAGGTGGTTCAAGGATGAACTTTTCATTCCTCTCAACCCCATTAACTATAAGACGCCCTTTCCGGACCTGCAATATTCAATTGCTAGTTTTTAAGAGACCAAGGCATCGAATCAAACAGACCAAAAATGTGACCAAAAAATTGTTCAAGCCTAAGTTATAACTGAATACTAACTGCAATTTCCAACATCCATGATACTTCGAAGTTTCAAGTACATGTAACATACAGTAGCCAGCACAACCAAACACCGGAGCAGCCAACAAAGAAGAACAAATTTCCCCCCAAAAAAAGAGAAGACAAGCAACAAGCAACAAGAAACATGAAGCCCATTGACAAACAAAGCACACTAAAGACAATCGACAAAATGGAGATGGAACAAGTCATTGAATCGCGAAATAGAATAATGCACAGTAATGTTAGCTCAACAAGAATTGAGCAAACAACGAAAGACCAACATCATGAAACAATAGCATGAATGTTCATCTCCAAAATCTTACCTCCACAATATCACCTTCCTTTGCAATCACCCGTTTTATAAAAACATCGTCATCGGAATATCCAACTTCTTGAAGGACTGGAGGGCTTTTAAATATCACTATATCATTTGCACATGGCTTTCTAAAGTAGTATGAAACCTGAAAAAAATAAAGACATATCTTTACATAGAGGGGCTTCATGACAGAAGGTCTCATTGAACGCTGATGTCAAAATCTACTAAAAGAAGATAGCCATATATTTACATGATGTTGCTCACAAGTATCCAGGCCTTCAGTTTAACATTAATTTTTTCAGTGTAGTCGTCAAATTTGATGTAGGTAATCCCATCATATTCAACAAATATCTACAACTATACGACTATTATTGGTAAACACCTAATCCAGCAAATAATCTTCTTTAACACAGAAACTAACAATTTGGCGTAAAAAGTTAAATTTACTAAAATAATGCAGATTGCATAATGAGCTTCCATAAACTAAAATATATTATACACCATAAATTAGGAACCTTATATATGTCTAACAGTCAACATATCAATCACTAGTACTCACACAAAACAAAGGAAACTTCACTATTTCAAAAGTTTTCCACTAATCTTTCCAAAATTAGTGTCTAAAAAGAGCTCAATTTATTAGTTCCCCATGCCTGCCAGTCTCCACGTATACCATTAAAGCACCAAATTTCCCACTAGGTAACTGGTGAGAAATTACATAAGCAAAGTGGAAACTGACTCTGCATCACAGGCTCTTCCCCTTCACCCCCCCCCCCCCCCAAAAAAAAACCCAAAACAAAAAAGAAAAATTACTAAACAGACTGACAAATTCATCAACTCACATCTCTACACTTTTCACCATTTAATCATAATTGGACCTACCTCGTTTGCTGCCCACCTAGACTTTGATTCTGCCACATAACGAAATGTGAAAGACACAAACTACGGCATTTTTCTCCCCCCTCACCCTTCCAACATCCACACAAAATCTTCTCTCATTCTAAAGTTTTCTTGTCAATATATAGTTTTAATTAAAATGCAAAGCTAGTAACAAGTTCATCCACACCCTCGTGAAATTAAAGAGCATAGTAACAAAAAATTATTACCTTTTCAGCAACAATTCGATCTCCAACATCAAACGTAGGATACATTGACAGCGAAGGAATGTACCTCGGCTCAGCCACGAACGTACGAAACGCAAGCGATATTGCCAGAGCCGCAAAGACCGTCTTTGCGTCATCAGAAGTGAAATTCAACCATTCTGGCAAAGGCCCTTCCTTTTTCTTCACCTCTTTATCATCCCCACCATCGCCGCCGCCGCCGCCGCCTTCTCCGCTGTCCGAGTCCAACACCACCTTAACGTCTTCGCCGGGATCCTTCAAAACATTGCAACGAATTCTCTGGTACTGGATTCTCCGGTTCTGTACCCTACAGCTAAGAGAGATAGTGGCTCTGGAGAGGTGCGAGGAGTGGCGGTGGCAGTGTACTGATGAAGTTAAACCGAAATTGAGGGTTTTGATGGATTTGAAGAGGTGGGCATGGTCCAAGCTAGGGTTTTGAAGCGATGGCAGTGGTGGGAAGATACAGAGGGATGGCATATCTTCGTTGCTGAGTCTGCAACACTCTCAAACTCCAATTTGAGATATGAAATTCAGAAAAATCTTCTTCATTGTATTCATTTATTTATGTTGAATAAAGTGTATGTGCAAAAAATTTTATATAGATATTTAATTATATATTATTTTGTTAATAAAATTTTTTGATATAATTATCTTATACTTAAATGATCATAGAAGGTTTTAATTAGATAATTGTATAATTGTTAGTACAACCTAATTAAACTCTATAATATATGTGCGACGAAGACGGAGTTTGTTTATTTCCCTTTGGGTTATATTATTTGTATATATCAAAAATCTCAATATCCCAATATCTTCTCTCAGCTTTTTCTCTTTCCATCAATCATTTCACTCTTTTTACTTTTTTTTTTACAATTTTTTTCTCTTTTCTATCTCTACGTGTCCAAAATATCTACCTACCCCAATGATACAAAAAACGTTTCTCTTTTTCTTTCCGATTCCCACATATTGTCTTCCTTCATTTCCTTATTTATTTATTTATTTTTCGACCGAATGTCTTTCTTATTTTCTTGTTTGTAAATTGTATTATGTGCTTATGTTTCCATTTAATTCATGTATGATATGTCACAGTTTGATTAGGTCAGTATATTACACTAACTTTTACTTGATTTGGCATTCAAGAAAAGAACAAATGCCTTTAGATTGTATTTAAAATGATTAAAAATAAAATTAATTTGATTTGATTTGTATTTAAATTTTAAAATTAAATAAATTTTCACCAAATTTTTTTAAATTTAATAAAATTTTAAATAGAAAGTAATTAAATCTCATGATAATTAAAAATTATATTATTTTTTAATTTTAAAATATCCAAATACAATATTTAATTTTTATATCAAATCATTTCTATTTTTGTAAGATTCCAAATGCACTTTTAGCATCTATCTAATTTTTCAGTGGATGGATTAGTAAAACATAGTAAAATCGAATTGAATTTGGTTGAATAAATTTAACCTTGGGAGAAATTAGTCAAATAAATTTGAATTACGATAAATATAATTGTTACAATTAAAATGCAGGGCGTGCCGTGCCATGCCATGCCACGTACATTAGGGTTTGACAGGGAAATGGGAATGGTGGTGAGATATTGAGACACCGAAGATTGAGAGTTATCACAGCATTATCCTCATTCCAGAAATCTGATTTTCACAGTGGTCTCTTCTAATTGGTGATGTAGGCATGTTGTTAAGGTGCGATTTAATTTGAGTGACATGGTTATGTGTTTTCGGTGTTTTCTTTACAAGTATTTATAGAAGTAAGACTTGCCAACAATGTGCAATATGCACACCAATGTGAATCAATGAATTCTGTCATCATGTATCTCATACATTCCATTGGCAAGTGAACACAAGTAGCAGCCTCTCAACAAATGCACAATTTACACCAGCATTTTGTCAAAATTGCAAGTGTATGCTCTATTTCTGAAGTCCATGGATGATATCTACAGTTCCCCCAGCAGAACTCATGGGCAAGTTTTACTGTCATGGAAGCAAATAAAATCCATTCGAACAGGATTTGTGTTTTGTCTCGAATCAAAATGACGTCACCACCATAGCTGAAAGTCACCTTAACAGTATATTGACACTACTCTGCAACAATCAAGGAAAGGCCTAACAATGTGATTTTGAATTTGCTGCTTACTTACAATAAGTGGCTGTACCCTATATGAACTCGCTCGAACAAAAACCATGGAAGTGGCAGCATTCCGGGTGATTTCAGGTGGTTTGACTATCATTTGGCTTCTTATGTTGCCATTATTTGTTCTGTCTGGATGAGCTACCATTACTTCAGGTATCTGCAGGAGTTCCTGTTTGTTGTAAATCCTCTCCAAGCTCTGGACCGGTATCTTGTCGCTTTCAAGATTTTGATCTAACTCAGAGCCTTCTTCTGAAGAAGCATTTAGAATTCTTTTGGCTTCTTTAGATAAACCAATTGCACGCCAAGCATCAGCAACCAGTTGCATGGTGGTCATTTCCGGAGCAACACCCCTCTCTTCCATAATAGTAAGTAACTCTTCTGCTTTCCAAGGTTGTTTTGCTTCTCCATATCCCCATATTAAAGTTTCATAAGTCTTCAAATTTGGGGGAGTTCCCATCTCATGCATTTTCTCATAAAGTCTAGCAGCACGATCCATTCTGCCTGCAGCACACCATCCACTGATGATGGTGGTGAAGATCACAACATTTGGACGGACACCATATTTGCTCATGGAAGTCAGAAGAGCCTCGGCTTTTCGTGGTTGCCCAGCACGCACATATCCTTTTGCAAGGATACTATATGCGTGGATATCAGGTTCTATCCCAGCCTTCACCATGTCATTGAATATCTCCTCACAATTGTTCATAAGCCCTGCTGAACTCCACGCATTCATGATGGTACTAAATGTCACCACATCTGGTTTGATCCCAAATTCTTCCATCAATGTTAGTGCCTGAATAATTTTAATCTGTGAGTTACTATTTTTGTCACAACACTTGATAATGAATAATTACACGCCAACAGGATACAAACACAAAATAAACATGCAACAGACGATTCCTATCTTAAACTATAATCTTGCTTTGTGTTAATATTTTTTCAGTGTGTCACAATGGGGGGAAATGCATACCGCAAAAATATTGATCTCATGAGAAGCATCTGATATAAGAACTTACCTCATCTACCCCATTTGTGTCTGTAATGTCTAAATATCCTTTGATAAGAGAGTTGAAAACTACAAGATTTGGATGAACTCCAAGCTCCTTCATTCTGTATAGAAACCTTAAGGCCTCTGTCATATTACCTTCCTTGCAATAACCGCTAACTATGATACCACAGGTTCGTTCATTAGGTCTCACTTTGTTGTACTGCATTTTCAATATCAACCTTTCAGCTTCTTCTGTCTCACCATTCTGAGCATAAGCCCTTGCCAGTGTGTTGTATGTGACGACATCAGGTTGCAGGCCAGAGGCTACCATATTATGCAGAACATTCCATGCCTCTTCCAGTTTCTTCTTGGTACACCAGGCTTGGATGAGAATATTATACGTTCTCTCATTGGCTTTCACATTTTCATCCTGACCCATCATCTCTAGCAATTTCATAGATTCATAAGGCCTTCCAGCAATTCCAAATCCTTTGATGAGGGTATTATAAGTACTAGTTGTAGGTTTACATCCGTACTCCTTCATCTTCTGAAAGATTTTCATGGCTTCATCTACCTTGCCAGAATCAGAAAAAGCATTGATCATAGCATTAAAAAGTATCGAATCAGGCTTCATTCCATTCTCTGCAACTTTAGAAAGAAGTGAAGTAATGGATTTGAAACGCTTCTGGCGGGTGAGGGCAGCCACAAGAGTTGTGTATGTTATAAGGGTTGGTCTATGTCCTTGTTCCGTTAAACTATTGAAGATGGCCTGAGCTTCCTGTGGTTTTCCCTTTCCAATCAAAGTATTCATCAGTTTTGTTCTTGAATGAACTGTCTGACAACTGTTGTTCCGTGAGCAGATAAGACAGCGAGATCGATTATAGGTCTCTTCTTGAGTAGAGCTTAATTTTGTTTGGTTGTTCCTGTATTGCTGCAGTTCCTGTTTCAGAATTGCCAAAAGTTGACTATTAACTTCTCTAGAGCCATCAGCTAATAGTAGAAATTATCTATAGGTTTTGATGGTTATCTTTAATGCATGACATTTGTTAGGATCCAATCTATCAATCGAAGTTAAAATAAACTTCTAGGCCATAAATTATAATAGCTCAACTATTCATCCTGAAGACATAGGTAATCATGTAATTATAAGAAATTTAAAGAGTTCGCTTGACGTCCACTTTCAGATGATGATGATGTTCAAGGTTCAACATTCAACATTCACTCGACTTTATCAAGGGTATTTTAGACTGAGGTCATGCTAAAGTTGGTAAAAGAACCTGATGTCGATCTTTATCAATCTTATAGTCATCTGATAACTATTTTCAATTAAATGGCAATCAGGGGGAAATTCTCATTGAGGTTATCAATATAATTCAACATAAGAGTGCTTGGTCCCTCCCTAATTCAAATATTACATACTCTAGTGGATAGAGTTCAAACAGCCATAAAATCCAACCTAATAAAAGAGGGATCATTTGTTATAGCATATATCCTCTATGCATGAACCAGACAGGTGCACATACAGATTAAACAGAAGATCATATATTGTACTAAAGAAAAACCTAATTGGCATCAATGAATGATACAAATATCAACCTAGGCTGACATGGCAATTTATGTAGCTAAGGGAAACCTCCTGTATAACGTTTATTGTAATTTTTACAATAAAATAAGTATGAAAATTTTTTTTCTTCTACTCTCTCTGCCCATTGGTCAGCTACAATAGTGCTATTAAGATCACATAACTCAAGAATGAACAACGCATGATTAGAGATTGTATGAGCAAGTGACACATTCCTATAGATGTCTAAATGCTCAACAATATAGGGATAATTATGGCTAACTACAGCTTAAAGTAAATGCAATTTCTGACTTCATATGAGCAAAAAGTTGAGTAGTTCACAATACCATGACTGGTAAATCTTTAATGCCTTCATTGCTCATGAGGGCTCCCTTCTGGCTGCTATCCATGATTCTATGTTGGCTGCTTCCGAAAGCTGCAACAAACTAGCTTTCTACCCAGGCCAGAATCAGATTCTGGCTACAACACCCAGCAAGATTGTTAGCTATTATCCCAGCATCATAAGGAGATGCCACATCCTGGACTCTGCTATTAATATGAGATCAAAGAATCAACCAGAATGCAATCAACAGATAAAGTGTTTAAAAAATGATCAACAAAAAAGAACCCATGGCATTAGTCCTGAAATGACAAGATGAAGATTAGTTGGTAAAAATGCTGTCTAGTTTCTCAATAGAGGCTCCAACTGATATATAGTACAAAATGCATCTACTCACAAAGCCTCTTCAGCAAGGAGAATCTTTGCCAGTACATACTTTTACTAGGTCGCGGGCAAATCTAAGTTGGTTAGAGAAAAAGGAACAATTATACAACAAAATCGTTGCGCAAACTAAAAAAATTCCCCGCCTTCAGTCACACTAGCTCCAGAAATCTTGATCTTTTGAAAAAACTGGTACACAAAAATGCTAATCCTTAAACAAACATGCAGAAAGAAAACTCATAACTCAGCATTAACATGTTTGGTGTGGTAACTTCAGAAGCAGAACGTAGAATTGGATCATGGGATACATGGCAACAATTTTTATATCTCTCATTTGCTGTTTATAGCAACGATAACACAAAACGAACAAAGAAGCCCGCCGAATTGTTACTTAACATTTAAATTATCAACTAGATGATTGTGTAAACTTTCAGTGCTGCATTTTAAACCACAGGCGGAGACCTCTGATGATAGAACACAACATGAATTCCCAAACTGATCACAGAACCTCTAAAAGAACTTGCAACTTTTGCTAAACATCTCAGCCTAAGTTTTAACTATAATTTGAACTTTTCATGCTGAAAGCACCCAAGAATCCCAACATATACTTACCAAACTAAAAACAGGAACCGACATCGAAATTCCGCATAGATATCTAAGTTTGATCGTTCTGATCCACATCCAAGATTGGCAAATAAAGGTAAAAATATACATTATCAAGACTCAGAAGCCAACCATACTATATACTACATAGTCCATAGTAGATGACACTGTGATGATGTTCACAATTGTTTTGGAAACAAATAAGTTGAAGTTGAGAAGAAGGCACCTCAGTAGAGCAGTTGGGTGGCTTCTAGGGACAGTTGGGCCTGCATAGTTAGCAGCTAAATTATTATGCACGTAGTGTAGTGTAATGAATGTAGAAGGACCAATCGTTGTTTAGCGGGTTTCGTGTGTGTGGCATACACTGGAGATTCTTATCCACACGTATTTATCATAATAAGATTGCGGGGCACTTTTTTGAGGCTGTCACAGCAAAAAGACAAATACATGAGAAGATCACTTGGGGATTGGATCAGGCCACGCCAGCACTCTATTGGCAAGATTAAAATTTACCACGTATTTTCTCATTTCAAGAAGTAATGTATACAATCTTAGGCTCGGTGGAAGCCCCACTTCCAGAGACTCTCTCATTTTTTATTTTTTTTTCTCTTAATTCTCTACTTCTAATTTCAATGTTCAAAGATACAGTTCAAGATTTTGGTTCATCTTTATGTGAATTTTATCTAATTTATTAAAACTATCTGGTGATAATTTCAGAGAAAGATTTTGGGCGGAGTAAAGAACTGAATGCTCCATTTAGAGAAAGAAAACTCTCTGTTTTCCATGCAATTCAGTCCTGTTTTCACATATTTTACCGCAGCCAAGTAAAAATACAATACTTATCACTTTTAGTATTTTGATAATATATTATATAAATGGCTTTTTTATTTATCTTACATTTTACAACTTTAATCTCCACTTTTTTTTATTTTTTTCTTTTAATTTTGATAAAAATTTCAAAGTATTGTATTTTTTAAATATTGCCCCCATTTGCCACGTTAGCAGTTTAATCAGCATTTTTTAATACAAGGTACACAAAATCGTCACTTAAATAGTTATAGCACCAAAATTTAACAATAGTTCTTGAATAAATATTACAACTAATATCATATTCAAAATATGTTAAAAAAAGATTCAAAGAAAAATATATTTAGCCTAGCACTTGTAATGACATTGCTCTTAATAAAGTGTAAACTTTGAAATTCTTATTTTGTCTAATTTTCAATTTGCACTCCAAAACAAAAATTGCTAACTAGCTATCAAAAACTATTCTAAAGTCTGGGTTTAATATATAATTTCGAAATTATCACCTTAAAAAGTTAAAGGATTTTTTTTTTTTTTTTGGTCATGAAAAGTAAGGATGAAGACCCGTCTTTTTCGTTTTCTATTTTCCTTATTGCAATGCAACCTTCAAGTTGCAATTAGCTAGATTGATGCCAAGCCCAACACACACACGCACATACAAAATGAAAGCCCAAGTTGTCTTGGGCAATGCCGGAAGGCCCAAAATCAGTACCGTAATGTTTACGGGGAGAGGCGGTTAACCTGCACTCTCTCTATCTGTAGATAAATACTTTTTCAATCCAATTCTTGTTTTGTTATCTCGCTTGTCCGCTGTCATCACCATTAAGAAAAAGCAGGAGCATAGCATAGCATAGCATAGGATAGGATCTAGAGTCAAGATGATGTTGAAGCTGTGGAACTGGTACCAGAACTGCCTTTCTGTTCATCCAGTGAAGACCCAAGTCATCAGCTCCGGTGTCCTCTGGGGTGTTGGTGACGTTGCTGCTCAGTACATCACTCACTCTGCTGCCGAAAAACGCCTTCAACTCTCTGTAACAACTACCCTCTTCCTCTCTTCCATCTTGCTTTCTCACAACAAGGGCATTTCTTATATCTCTTTCCAATGAATGGAAATTATCAATCACCCTTATATGAATTCCCTACTTGTTTGCTCTTTGAATTGTCTCTTGATGCAGTTGCATGTGCCATCTAGCTCTAGGATTATTGTTGTGTTACCATATAACGCAATGTTGAAAGAGTTAAAAGTGTATGTGGTAACATTTGGGTTGTCAATTGCTTCAGGAGTATCATGACTGTCTAAAAGCTTGAATCCGAAGACAACGGAATTGCATTTCCCAAAATGGAATTTTTATTTTTTTTTTGGGGGGAGTATTTTAATGGAAAATGAAAATTGATTTGAGTGGAAATATATACACCATCAGTACTGAAATAATCTTTTTTATGTAAGAGTATCTTTAGGCTTAGGTGGTATGAATCTATTTTACTTTCCAGCTTTGTTGTCTTTCAGATTTTTATAAATCCCTCAGTGGCTTCAGCAATTTGCCTTGTTGTGAAATGAAATTGGCCCGAACATTTTCTTGTTGAAGCTAGTTTGGACAAGGTTTCTTGGCAATCTAAAATTGTATTTGATGTGTTAGGATTCAGAAACCAAATTTATGATAAACTGGAACCGCGTGGCTGTTACAAGTATGTTTGGATTTGGTTTCGTAGGACCAATTGGCCACTTCTGGTAGGTGTTTCCTAGTTTGCTTATTTCTTTTAAGTATTTTAGTTTATTACCAGCTCTTCTGTACTGCCTATTTATCAAATTATGTCTTGATACGGGAGGAGTTTATGTGGATAACATGTTATTCACGCCTTTGAAGAAATTCCTCAATAATCAATATCATGTCAGTGAGACTGAGATAGATTTTAATTTGTGAAGGAATGGAACATGTATGATTTTTTATGTTGGGACTTTATGAATCAGTTTGTTGGAACATGAGATTGCATCCAAATTGTAGGAGTTACCAGCTTCTCATTTTTCCTGCAATATGTGCATCAGGTTTAGGAGACCCGTCTGTAAATATGCATGTTCTTAGGTGGGTTGGTCCTCCTTAGAATTTGTGGAAAGTTTACAAAGCCATGATAAGCTTGGATTCCAGTTTGCCTAATGTTGGTTTCAGAACTGCTGTCAGACCTTTTGACTATTGAATACTGCTTGTGAAATTCTGTGTAGAACATATGATATGAGGATAGATCATGAAGTGAATTAAAAAAGTTACAAGAGAGGGGGAACGTATCATTGAACTATAACTAAATCAGGTGAAGAAATTTTGAGTCATAATTATATCATTTAGCAGCAATTTGCAGACCATATCATGCCAGCAAGGCAGCAACTAAGTACCTGTTTTTCTGATTTGGACATCTATACCAGAATGCACTTGAACCCAGTGGATTTCACCTAGCAAGATAAGATCTTTTCACCATTTAGAAACTGAGTCTGAGATCATTAGGTCCCTTGTAACTGTTGCCTCTGTTACCTCTTCGTTGGATCTGAACTGCACTTGGATATGTAATTTTCGTTTGAAGTTATATTTTCAGAAGACTTTGGGTATGCATTAAGTTAAAGATAGCTTGCTTGTTGATTGCTTTGGGATTTTTATGTTGAAAAATGTGACATTAGTTTTACTTAAAAATAAGCTTAGAGACTAGTTCTTCTGAAAAGATTATGAGCAAATTTGTAATTCCTACTGCCAAAGGATTTGAACTCACATTAAACCAACCTTAATATCTCTTGCAGGTATGAAGGCTTGGACAAATTTATCAGACTTAAGCTTCATCTTATGCCAAAGTCTGCGCGAGCCGTAGCTACTAAAGTGGGAATGGATGGCATGATTTTTGGTCCCATCCATTTGTTTGTCTTCTTTACTTACATGGGATTGTGCTCAGGCAAGACTATTCCTCAGGTGAAGGAAGACTTGAAGAAGAATTTTTTCCCAGCCTTGATTTTAGAAGGTGGTGTGTGGCCAGTTGTGCAGGTTTTCAATTTTCGGTATGTTCCTGTGAAGTACCAGCTTCTCTACGTGAACTTGTTCTGCTTGCTGGACAGTGCTTTCCTGTCGTGGTTGGAGCAGCAGAAGGATGCACCTTGGAAACAATGGTTTAATTCATTTCATTCTTCCAATGATAAAGGAAGCAAATGCTGATGAGAAGATTAATGTTTCAACTCTTCTTCTCCTCCGTGAACATTGATCCCTCAGCCTACTGTAGTCATCAAAATGGTTTCTAGCCCTCCATAGTCCATACATTCGGTCACCGTTTTTTTAACCTCGAGTAAAAATAGCTGGAACATGAAACATTGATTGATTAAAGTCTTTGAATATTTTGCTTATTTAATGTTTTGAAAGTTGTCAGATAGATTTGGAGATGGATATTTTTCCTTGTTTATTTTTCCCCGGCCCCCTAAAATTTGTTTTACCTGTTTTGATAAATGTCGTTAACGTATGTGATTGATACTCATATGCGTAGTTCAAAGTGAACTTGCTAAAACAGCTTATGGGACTGCTTTGGAGTCCTGTTTTTGACTTATTTTCGTTAGCTAAAGATTGAAACTTATGTAGCTGTTTTTAGGCTAGTTTCTTACATAAGCACTTCTGAATATATTTATCTTAATTTAGATACTCCATTCAACTTAATTTAGATAGCATTTATAATAGTACAACTCATTTAATAAACTCTTCTCAAATAGTTTTACTAACCAAGATATTGGTTAAAGAATCAAAAATAAATTTTTTAATATATTTAATATATCAATTTGATAAAAATGACAGTTATTCTGAAATGGAAAAAATATATGTTAGTAGAAAATTTTTAATCGAACAGTAAGTATTTTTAAGTTTTTAATATATTAATTTAAAAACATATTAATTTAATTAAAGTGACAATTATTTCAAAATAGAAGAAGTATAACCATAAAGAATGAAACTACGAATAATTACTAAGATTTTTTAAATTAAAAATAATCAACGTAGTTTTATTAAATAAAAAGGTTCGACATTATCAGTCCATGATGTTTATAATTAGAAGAAAGGAAATATTAGTTTCACTCCATTGTTGGTCCTAATTACTTTTTTGTAATATATAAAATGTTAAAAAGTTGAAAAAGAAATTTAATCTTTGCCATTATTCTAGAATTAAAATAAAAAATTATGATAAATGAATTTATTTTTCTTATTGAATGGGATATAAGTTGGCAAAGTATCCCAAAAAAAATAAGTTGACAAATCATTCCTCTAAAAAGAATGGAGGGGCAGGAGAAAATAAATGAAAAAGAAAGTGAAAGAAGAAGTTCCTGAAGGTGATTCAGACAGAGACAAACCATAAGAACTTGCAAACTGAACCAGATTCAATTCGAGAAACATTGTGTCTGTGTCTGTGTCCGTAACACAAAACACAAACACAAACACAAACACCTTCTTCCACCTCGTAGTCTCCGATGTAGCAACTCATCTTTCCCACCAATGCAATCATCCCCTTTCACCACCCCGCTTCCTCCTCCTTCTCCTTCTTCCATAACAGCAGCGCACCATGGCTTCCACCCAACGCAGCTCCACCTTCTCTCTCTCCGTCCTCTTCCTATTCATCGCCCTCTCTCTCTACCACTTCCAGTTCCAATCCCAACCTTCTTCCCCTGACCCTCCCCAATCCCAAACCCTACCCCCAAATTCCAACCAACACGGAACCCCCCCTCGCCGCAACTACATCGTCCGGTTCCGCAAGTACAACACTGCCCAACACCACCGCGCGTACCTGGAATACAACCTCCGATCCCGAGGGTGGAAATGGATCGAGCGCCGCAACCCCGCCGCCAAGTTCCCCACCGATTTCGGGTTAATTTCGGTCGAGGATTCGGTTATGGACGGGTTGACCCGAAAAATTCGGACGCTGGCACAGGTGAAGGACGTGCATGTGGACATGGGGTACACGAGGGGTCTTCTCAATGAGGACCAAACGCACAAAGGTGGTGCCTTTCTTGGTGGGAAGAAGCGCCCCGGCAAGATATTCACCCCCATGTCGTTTAGCGAGGCACATGGAGATGGAGCACCCCATTGTTCCCTCATTCACAACTCTTCCGTTAACTTGGGAAGACAGCTCTTGATGCAGGTAAAGATCGTTCTTTTTTTCTTCTTGATCACTCTTTCGCGTTAGTCTTGAAGTTATGGAATTTTTATCATATGCTCAGTCTTTCTTGTTTCTAAAATGGATTAGCTTTGATGAAAGTTTTGTAGATTCGGGATTAATTTTTAGACGTAAATTGATTCGGGGGAAGCGCGGGTGAACGATAATTTGAGGACTAAGTTGGCCTATTTAGTCAGTTGTTATATTTCAATTCGTGGGGAAAAGAGAAAATAGATAAGATTAAAACAAACATAAAGAGACTTGTTCTGGGTAATTTTGGTAATCTTTTGGAGTGTGCTTGCTCTGAGATGTATCTTGTTGTGGCAGAGATCTCAAGTGACTTCCATGTTTGGGGCGGAGGACCTTTGGGTGAAAGGGTACACTGGTGCTAAAGTCAAAATGGCTATATTTGATACCGGCATTCGAGCTGATCACCCTCATTTCCGTAACATCAAGGTAATGTTTGTTTGAGGTCATATGGGCACCTCTTCGTTTGAAAATGTTTTGGTCTGCAGTTGATGATCTGAATGTTGAGGACATATACAGGAGCGTACAAATTGGACCAATGAGGATACATTAAATGATAATCTTGGACATGGGACCTTTGTTGCTGGTGTTATTGCTGGGGTAGATGCGGAGTGCCTTGGTTTTGCACCGGATACAGAGATTTATGCATTTCGTGTGTTCACTGATGCACAGGTAATGCCTGTTGGATATTATTGTTGAACTCGCGATCTTTTCTTTAGCTGCATTGAAGTGGAGTTTCAGTTATCCAAACTAAATTATTTGTATGCATGTCTCCATTAAATGAACATTATCATAAGTTTATTAACCAAGTAATCATTAGCAAGCTCTCAGTAGGAGAATGCATGTGTATTTATTCGCTGTTGTCACGAATTATTGACAGCTGATAAATGGCTATTCTAATTAAGTTGCACAAGTTTTGCAGTTCTTCTGCTAATAATATTGTTATTCAGCATTATTTGGCAATATTTTGAGAGGAATTCATTCAGCCTATTGCAGGTTTCATACACATCATGGTTCCTTGATGCCTTCAACTATGCAATTGCAACCAATATGGATGTGCTAAATTTGAGCATAGGTGGGCCTGATTATCTGGATCTTCCATTTGTTGAGAAGGTAATTTTCTTTTATCTGTTTGTTCTAGCTCTGTAATTTGATAGCATTATGTCTTTATTGTGATTTTTATGAATATTGTAGTGTTTTTTTAATTTATCTACCATAACCTTTTTGTCTAATGAAGCCTTTTTATTTTGTTCATAACTGAGTGCAGAAATATCCTCTTACAAAGTGTTGGGCTTGTTTGAAAGTGTTTTTATTTTTTAGTTTTGTAAAACTGTTTTAAAAAATAAGTTTAATTTCAATTTTAAAGAACAAAAGAACAAAAAAATCTGTTTGATAATTTTACTCTCAACACAGTTTTTTAAAGGTAAAAAACCAAAAAATCTGTTTGGATAATTGTTTTTAAAAACAAGTTTTAAAAGTAATAAAACAAAAAATTTGTTTTTCAAATATTATCTTAAAAGTAGCAAACATATAATAGCATAATTTAATATAATAATAAATTTGATACATAATATTATCATAAAGTCTCAACAAATGTTTTAATACAACTTGATACATTTTTATATTCACAAATCTATTTATATACTATGCATTATGTTCTTGTTGCTACATCCAATTTGCAATTTGGTCACAATGCCTTGCCATTTTTCTTGCAGCTTTATCAGTTAATCTTGTTGTGTTGTCATTCTGAGTTTCAGTTTCAGAAGGTTCCATATTCTCTCATTCTCTAAATAATCTATCACACAATCCTCACCTATGTACATAATTATGACAGCCTTCATTTGGGAAAAACCAGCACAAATAATTGTTCATATAAACCTTGAAATCTCATAATATAGAACAAAAGGAACGGCAAAATGTTGACGGTGGCAAAACCCTTACAAGTAGACTAGTCGCAATATCTTATTTGGCACATAAAAGACCTCGTAATATTTGAGATAACATGTTTTTTCATGCTTATTATCACACTAAGCTTGAAATTTTTTTCATTGATCCTTCCAATTACCAAATGCAAAGTAATAACCTGTGTTTGGTTTGTAAAAGATAATCTTCGAAAGATTGGAAGTGGTTATCTGGGCAAGAAAAAGTCAGGCCACAGGTCTGCCTACCTCAATAGAAAACAAAGATTATTAAGAACCCTTTAATGGCATATCTATAAATCTAATTAGCATCAGCCAGCAAAGCCATACACAAAGAAAAGGACACATACAGGGGACATCAGTAGCAAGAAGCAAAGGAAAAGAAAAATAAGTGTTCAGGAACATCACTTATTGCTATTAGTTCTACACCAAAGCAGAGAATGATTTTAAATAAAATGCATCGATCCATTTCAGTTACTTAGATATGTTTGCAATAACACAGAAACAAGATTCTTGGGTAACTCATGTTACTCCAAAATTCAGCCCAACAACCACAAAGCAACACCAAATTTCCCAATTTAAGGAGAATTTTTGTCTCCCTTTTCAGCATTAATGCAACAATTCACTAGGACTAAAACCCTCTTCATTTTATTTTGATACTTGAAGCAAAGATTAGCTCAAAATTCTCACAGGCAGATTAATTCCACTCATTCCTTTTAGCTAGAAACTGAATAGTTTAAATTATTGATTTTCATTGGACTCTTTCTGAGTAAACAAAATCATTAAACCAAGAACACTAAACAAAATAAAGAGCAATGGACTAATGATTATGCGAACTAATGATATGTTACCTCCATGATGCTCAAAGTAGGGGAAATATTCTTCAATTATTCTTATATTTTAGCCTTCTTATTCACCAACTCTGCATAACTCAAAGCAAAATCACAAACATTGAGATTGATCATATAAAGCAAAAGAATCCTCTTCGCACTAAACCATATACCGAAATGCAATTTTTCTGCACATTGGGTTTGATATCACTTACATCGGGATAGACCTTTTCTTGTGGGTCTAACTTTGACCTCCAACTTTGCAAATTCTATGAACGAATCAAAAACAAAATAAATAAATAAACACACACACGCACACACACAGAAGGAAAAGAAGGCTCTGTAGCGGAATCAGCTCATGCCAGAGACCAATGCGCCTTCGCGAGACTTCATCTCGCGCTACCATCACCTCAGCCACACCGTCGCGTCGTTCCACCGTCATTGTCGGGCTCCACTGCAGCAAACTCCTCTATCACCGCTGAAGAAGATAGTATGATGGGTTCTTGCCGGTGCTCCTCGTTGCCTAGCTTTGATGGCGTCGATAATCTCGGATAGAGGTTGAAAGATTTGGGGGATTGGAGACTCAGACGAGAGATGAGAAGGAGTGTTTTTTTCAAGAGTGAAATACACAGAGGAGAGATTCGAAGAGTGCTTAAAAGCAATAAAACAACATAATCACAATAATGCCACCGTGTTTTTCCCTTGTTTTTAGAACAACAAAACAGAAAACACCTTAAAACTGTTTTCTATTTCTTGTCTTTAAAACTTACATTTTGTTTCAGTTTTTAAAATCAATATAAAAAAAATATCTTACCAAACAGGTTTTTTTGTTTTCTTATTTTTAAAAATTGAAAGTTATTTTTAAAAATCACTGTCAAATAGGCCCGTTATTTTGCTTTTTTTTTTTTTTTATCTGTTATTTTGCTAATTTGTTGACCAGATATGGGAGATAACAGCAAATAACATCATCATGGTTTCTGCAATTGGAAATGATGGACCACTTTATGGAACTTTGAACAATCCAGCAGATCAAAGTGATGTCATAGGTGTTGGTGGTATTGACTATAGTGACCATATTGCTTCTTTTTCCTCACGTGGCATGAGTACCTGGGAGCTTCCTCATGGGTAATGTTACTCATTTGTTACTACTTATATTTCTGGCTTTAATTGCTTTGGTCCTTGTCATTACAAGTTTGGTTTGTTAATGCTGATGTGCGTTTAAACTTATATTAACAACTGTACCTTGCAGTTACGGTCGTGTTAAGCCAGACATAGTTGCATACGGACGGGACATAATGGGATCCAAGATTAGCAAGGGTTGTAAAAGTTTATCAGGAACTAGTGTAGCAAGTCCTGTAGTTGCTGGTGTTGTATGCTTGCTTGTAAGCATCATTCCTGAATCCAATCGAAAAGATATCTTGAACCCGGCAAGCATGAAGCAAGCTTTGGTTGAGGGTGCTGCAAAACTGTCTGGGCCTAACATGTTTGAGCAGGGTGCTGGCAGAGTTGATCTGTGAGTTCAATTATTGGCTTCTCCCCTTTGTTTTGTTTTGTTTTGATATGGCGATATATACTGTTACCACTATATTATAATAATTCTTTTTTCATTAGATTCTTTAATCATTTTAAATTTACGTTCTTATTTGTTAATGTAATTGTCAGGTTAGAATCGTATGAGATTCTTAAGAGCTACAAGCCCAGGGCAAGCATCTTTCCCAGCATCCTTGATTATACAGATTGTCCTTACTCATGGCCTTTTTGCCGTCAGCCACTCTATGCAGGTTCCATGCCTGTCATCTTCAATGCCACTATTTTAAATGGAATGGGTGTTATTGGCTATGTCGAAGGTCCACCAACATGGCATCCTTCTGATGAAGTAGGGAATCTTTTAAGCATTCATTTTACACATTCAGAGGTTATCTGGCCTTGGACTGGTTATTTGGCACTACACATGCAAATCAAGGAAGAAGGTGCTCAATTTTCTGGAATAATTGAAGGCAATGTGACTCTTCGGGTTTCCAGTCCACCAGCTCAAGGAGAGAGGGACCCTCGAATTAGCATCTGTGTGCTTCAATTGAAATTAAAAGTCATACCAACACCACCTCGAGCCAAACGAGTTTTGTGGGATCAGTTTCATAGTATTAAATATCCACCTGGTTATATTCCGAGAGATTCCTTGGATGTTCGTAATGACATTCTTGACTGGCATGGCGATCATCTGCATACAAATTTTCACATCATGTTCAACATGTTACGAGATGCTGGTTACTATGTTGAAACACTTGGTTCTCCTCTTACGTGCTTCGATGCTCATCAATATGGAACACTCCTGATGGTGGATCTTGAAGATGAGTACTTTGCTGAGGAGATGGAAAAACTTAGAGACGATGTTATAAATACAGGATTGGGACTAGCTGTCTTTGCTGAGTGGTATAATGTAGATACCATGGTAAAGATGAGATTCTTTGATGACAATACGCGAAGCTGGTGGACCCCAGTTACTGGAGGCTCAAATATTCCAGCACTTAATGATCTTTTGGCTCCATTTGGAATTGCTTTTGGAAACAAGATCCTGAATGATGATTTTTCGCTTTTAGGTGAGCAGAGCCGATATGCTTCTGGAACAGATATAGTGAGGTTTCCAAGAGGTGGCTATGTACATAGCTTTCCTTTCTTGGATAGTTCCGAAAGTGGAGCCACTCAGAATGTGCTGCTGAATTCTGCAACCAAGGTGAGTTGAAAGGGCACCTCCTTTATTGCATTAGTTATCTGTATTAAATTAAAGGATTACAGAAGATAGACCCTAAAGAAAAATACTAAAATAAATATAATTCCCCAGCTCATTGTAGGTTTTTCCTCGCTGCAGAAAATTTAACTATGCGTAAGTCATTCGGCATGACAAATCTACAATTTCTGTTGTAATAAATAATCATCACAATCATTAATGATTAATAATCTGATGGCTTAATCATCTGACGTTTAATTTAGTTCTCATAGGACATCATCTTTAAAACCAGTTTTCATTTTTAATGTTGTCGAGCAGATATATGTTGTTAACATTGAGATACTTTCTAATGTTATATAGAAAATTATTGTGGTCTCTTTTGTTGAAACAGGCAGATTCTCCAATTCTTGGTTTCACGGAGATGGGTGAAGGTCGCATAGCTGTGTATGGGGATTCCAATTGTTTGGATAGTAGCCATATGGTTACTAATTGTTATTGGCTTCTGAAAAAAATGCTAGAATTTACCAGTGCAGATGTCAGAGATCCTGTGCTTTTCTCTAATTCAGTTAAACTAGATACTCCATTGTATGAAGATGACAAACAATTGCCATCCCGCAGAACTGACGTTAATTTTTCAACATATTCGGCTGTTGTCGGGAAGGAATTGATCTGCAGAACTGACTCAAGGTTTGAAGTATGGGAAACTAAGGGCTACCGTTTGCAGGTTAGAGGAAGAAACAAAAAATTTCCTGGTTATCCAGTCATTGATTTGGGGAGAGGATTGAATTCAACCTTTGATGCTTCAAACAAAAGGAATCCCATGTCAACCATGAGAAATAAGGGTGACTCTGTTGGGAACAAGTATCTGGGCCTGTTCTATGGAGATGAGGTAAGAAACATAAACAGTGCTATTTGATAGTGTATATTGCTGATATTCTGAATTCCCTTTATCTTGTTGTATGTTTATTTGTAATAATACTATCAGATAGTGCATATTGCTGATATTCTGAATTCTCTGATGTATCTTGCAGCTTGATGCACCTAAGCTTGTTGGTATTAACTGGCTTGTTCCTGCTATAGTGGCAGCAACTGGTTAGTAAACATTAAATTTTCCCATACAATTTTAAACTAGTATCTCTCTTATGTTTCAATGTCTTAATCTTTTGTGGCAGGTATTTTGTTATTGAGTTTTTGGCGCATTCGCCAAAAGAGACGTAGGCGAAGGAAAGGATCAGGCTCTGGTAGATTGTCCAATTTATTATAGTTTCAGCATTACATTGTGTGTTATTTATTGTAACACTAGCCTTCACAGAAATTTTCCTGTAGCATAGTGTCGTATTCGAGTGTTTCCACCAGCGTCATCGTAGGAAGATAGCCAGAGAAGGTGCCTTTTCTTTCTCCCCATAGAGTAAACCATTTTTGTTGCTTCGATACTTTGCGATCAGACAATGAAATTATGCATCTCAACGATATTGGTTATTTGTACAAGAGTAAATATAATGGATTATTATTTATATTTAGAAAAATAATGTGCTCACACAAGCAGAAAAATATTGTTAGAAGACAAATTATGATAAAATAATAAAGTGGTATAATTCATTTGTTTATCTAATAGTCGATAAGTATATTGTATTATTTTAATAACTAAATTTTAACAAAAGCTCATGACTGTATATTACAGTTGCGATTAGTTGAGTACTCGATATAACAGCATTCAATAGAGGGACTAGTCACGTAAATTAAATGATTTAATCTGTGTTAGTACATAATTATGAGGACTCAAGAGTGCACTTAAGAAATTTTTCTTGAGCCGTAAGAAATTTCAAAGATTTTTTTTTTCAAGTCAACAGAAATTTCAAAGTTAAAACCAGTTCGCCTTTACGACTGGAAAAGGGCCAAAAAAGTTTTCATTTTAAAAATTAAGTAATCGCTTAACAGTGATAGCACCAGCTTCGCTGCCAACCGACCATCTTCCTTTTAGACTTGCGGGCTTCGGCCCAAGCATCTGGATATGTCCATAATAATATGTCCGGTATTAAAACTGGACCAAAGCCCAATAGGAAAGAAAGAATACTAAAGCTATATTCAATTGAATTTGTTTTAAGAAATTAGATTCAAATTTCGTTGGAATTTTAGGTACACATTTAAAATGAAATTGATTTCTATTTTATAACCTCTTAAATAATACATTTCATTTTAAGCTAAATTAATCTTCAAAATTTTTTGTTCATGAAATCGCATTAATTCCGCTGCATCTGATCATGTATATTGTAAAATTTAAATTATATGTGCAATGTACAATTATGACGGCATCAAATTGCCAAATTGGAAAAAGAAAATGTTGGACGACGGACTTCCATTGATAGTAAGATTCTCATGCGAACTTTGTGAAGAATGTGAATATATTCAAAAGCCGAAATGCCTATTGGTCTTTTTGAAATTTTTCTGGACGTGGACCCCAGAATCATCACAAATTTGCATGCTGACTTTACATAAAGGGAGGGTTTTCGGAGTCTGCTGATCACTTGGCTAGGCTAAAAAATAGAGGCACCTTTTTTGGGTTAGGGGAGGAGGGTTTGGGGAAGGAGATGATGGGTAAATCTCTAATTCAAACCCTGGACCCTAGTGGTATAGTTTCTTGAGGTAATAACATATATCACCTTGCCTTATGTCTCAACCACGTAAGGACCCCTTTCCTCAAACGTTACAACTCACAACCACACCAACTTGGCTATGGTAAGCGGAAAAGGCTGTAGCAACGTGATTAATATGCTGCCTTTGAAAAGCCGCAGCCCAGGTTCGATCCTAAGGATCAACTCTCTTCCTTTCCCACGTGTGTGTGTGTGTGTGTGTGTAATGACCCAAAAAAAAAATTGGCTGCGGTTGTCTTTTACCCTTCTTAATGAAACATTGTATTTGATAAACTATTATTTGGCTAATAATAATAATAATAATAATAATAATAATTGCTAGGAGAATTTTTTATTGACTTTAATTTTGATAACTATTAGTATAAAAAAAATTTATACGAATATCTAAATACGTATTGTCACATCAATAGATGTATTTAACTCAACCATTCACTATTTTAAAAATTTTATAAATACAAATATATGATTGAATGATAATATAATTTTTTTTAAAATTAACAATAAATCAAAATTAATCTCTTTTTTATTTGTAATAGTGCCTAAGAATAAAAACATGATAATAAGGAAAATTATTATTTGGCAATCCACATGGAGGAATGAGCAAAATATTAAGGTTGCTTTTGGTTTCCTCCTTTACTGTTTTCATTTTCATGAAAAATAAAAAATGGCATAGAAAACAAGTTTGGTTGATCATTTTCATTTTCAATTCTAGAAAATATTTTCAAGATTTCTAAAAATTTTGAAAATAGCTTTTCTTTGTTTTCAACATTTTCACTTTTGGGACAGTGGCATTTTGGAAATTTTCATAACCTTCTTTAATCCTTCACCATCACTATCATATCTCACCGCCATCATTCTTCTCCATTCTTCATCATGGCAGCCAACCACCACACACTATCAGAAGCCAACGCTCCCATATCCTGCGCCTTGACACCTCGCTTTCCTTTTCAAGCTTCATTTCAAAACCTCACACAACCCCAAAAAATCACAAAAAAAAAAAAGCTTCAAATCATCACAACACAACACATTCAGCTCCCATTATTGCCTTTCATTGATAGACACATGGAAACCAGCAGCAGCAGCAAGCAATAGAAGAAGACATCGCAACACCACCATTGTCCATCCTTGCTGCTCCTTGTTGGTTGCTGGTTGCCCTTTTCCTTGTTCCCTTTATGTTCTATTTTTCTCTCCATTATTAGATCCCAGCAAACTAGCACATCCACTCTTTCCTCTCCCTCACGCACCATTCTCCTCTGAGCACCATCCACTGACCGACGTCTGAATTGCAGTGGCGCAGTGGTTCACTGCAGTTGGCGGTGGAGGCGCAGTGTTCGGAATCGCAGCGATGAGAGCAGAGGCAACGAGTCTGGAGCAGGATAGAGTAGCGGCAGCTTTGTGGAGCTCATTTAAGTGGAAAAACGGAGGTGCGACTGTGGGTCGTGGTGGAGCAATGTTCACTGTAAGGGGCGGTGATTAGAAGAAAGTCACGATAGTGGGGCAAACTGAATTTGATTTTGATTTTGACTTTTTTCTTTTAATTTTTTCATGGGTTTGATTTGTATGATGAAGGCTCTACTTTGATTTACATTATTTATTAAGTTTGGGATTAAACTTGGCTTAGCTGATATATGGGATATTTCGGATTCTATTATGGGGGATTTAAGCTTGTATCATGACTATTGCTATCGTGTGTTTTTAATTTTTGCTAGAACATGGTTTTAGTATAAATATAATTTATTCATGAATCAAATATATTCTAAATATATTTTGTTATTATAAATAATTTTTACAGTTAAAGTTTTAGTAGATGAATACAATGTGTAAATCAAATATATATAATTTTTATTATTTAATAATAAATATAATTTTATTACGTTAAATTTGATTTTGAAAATATATTTTTAAAATAGACAAACTAAATGCATTTCTTAAATTTAAAAAACCTAAAAATGAAATCATTTTCAAAAAATAAAAATAGAAAATTTTTTTATAAACCAAACACACCCTAAACAATTCTCTAATGCAACATGCATCACAACAGTGGCACGTTTAAGAATAAACCACACACTCTTAAAGAGTCTAATATTATTTAGAAGTGGATATAAGAATAAATATCTACAAAAAGAGAGGTACAAAATTTTGACCTCACTCATCATTACAAGAGGCCATTTTTTTTTCAATTTAATTTGTATATATTGGCTGTATAAAATAATTTTATACTGTCAGTCAATAAAAATTTAAAAACTTATCAAATCATAATAGATAATTACTCATTACAATAACCATCTATCATGATTTGGTAAATCTTTAAATTTTTATTGATTGATAGTATAAAATTTTTTATATTATCAATATGTATAAATTAATCTTTTTTTTAATGAATGTTCAATCTTATATCCATATTTTATGTCCCTTATGCTAAATATTGTAACAGCACTTAACACCTAGTCAGTACTCATGATGCATGTTAGGAGGTTCCCATCAATAACCCCGGGTGACTAAGTATATATCGACAATACTATCCATTTTTTGGTATATTATTGATAATGAAATTTAAACCCAAAATTTTATATAAATTACCCAAATTTTTTATTATTAGGCCATTTCTAATAGTTTATAATACTATCCATTAAAAAAGAGCCGTTGATTTGAGGTACAATGCTTAAAAAAAATTCTCTGACAAATCTAAATAAGCAAAAAGACTTTTCAGTTTAACAACTCAGCTTATATACTTAAATAATATATAATATATAATATATTATTATTAACGTTACTTAAGATTTTTATTAATGAATAAATATATAAGTACGTTTTTAGATCATATCTTAAAAATTTATATTAAATAAATAAATCAGACTTGCTTTTTGTGCGGTGAAAGAAAACAAACAAAAAGCAGAAACAAACACAACCTCACTGTCAAATCAGACTTGTTTAAAAATTAAAAGCTGATCAGTTTTTTTTTTTTGTTTTTGGAAAAAAAAGGGCACTTCAATCAAAACATGTCGGTCAAGCAATCAACACGACAAACACGTGAAATCAACGACACGCGCTTTTGGACTGGCATCGCGTATGTTTTTGAGAAATACAAACACAACCATAAAGAGCGTACTTATACCAATACAAAACAAAATAACTCCAAAATAAATTAATTTCATGCAGTCGAACATTAAATTAAGAACGCTCATCACTCAATTTTGTATCTTTTATTTTTAAATCTGGTTCTCAAATTGACGCAGGATAAAGTAAGCGATTGTCAACGCCTAAGAAATTCCGCTGAAGCCTTGGATGTTCTTCATCCTATTGGTTTCTTTTTCCCCCGTGGTCTGGCTGCGCTGGCTCTCCATAAGTGCTCATAGTGCTGTATCCGCGCCTAATGCCGTCTTTAAGATCTCCTAGAACCGCTTCTCCTTCGAGAGCACGAACAATCTGCGGTATATAATTCATTATCAGAGTCAAAAGAAATATTCTTGCATATAGCACGCACTAATAGAGAAATGATAGGGGTACTCATTTTTTGTGGGATATTGTATTAATTTATTATTTATTTATTATTAAATAGAATGTAGACCTAATCTAAATAAGATTTATATCCTATTTAATATTAAATAAGTGATAAATCAATACAATATTTTATAAAAAGTGAATCCCTCGACATTTCTATGCAGCAATATGATCATGATACAGGTTTCACTACGGGCTTGTCATCTAAGTATGGTGGCCTAGGGTGAGTCACAATGTTCATAAAAGAAGCGACCTATAAAAAAGGCTACACGGAAAAAAGGTGAGAGTGAACTTGCACACGTAACAGAATTCTCACCAACCTTTGATATAGCTCTTATTAAAAACTTATAAAAAATAAGATGAAACTATTTTATTTTATAATTTTTTCTATATATTTATTCTTTTAACAATTTCTTCCAATTTTTTAAAAATATCACATATCTTTTATTTTCTTAATTGTTATACCTTTCGAATATGTGAAATTTATTAAAAATGTAATAGATTCAATGAACAATTGTTGAATATCTTAGAAGATATTTCTCTAATATTCTAATTTTTTTTTAAGAAATAAAGATGATAAATTTCATGATTTTAACATATAAAGGAGACTAAAATAAATTTCATAAAATAAAGACAAAAAATCTCAAAAGAAGTTTGGATTATTTAGCCAAATTAAATATTAAGGAGTTTAGATAGAAGCGTGTTGGGGGAGCTATTGTAAGTGAAGAAAATCCCCCTTTTCGAAAATAAGTTTTAGTATATTATGCTAGAATATTTTTTTAATAATCTTTTTAGGAGTTCTCTAATTTAGTTTAAAATTACATTTTTGGAATCACAGTTTTAGAATTGTTATATTTAATAATGTCATTTTTGAATATTTTAAAAAATTTGTTTATTTAGTATTAAAACAATTTTTGACTTTTTTTTAGATTCTTATAAAAATAAAAAACTTATTTAGTTTATAATATATTGTTTACTTGATTTTTTAATCAACAAAACAAATAAATCAACTACTATCAATTTGTTTTATAAATCTCAATTACGAAAATAGAAGTCGTCCCTCTAATAGATTCTCAGAATATGAAAAGTATCAAATTAAAAGAAACTAAACGTAATTTAAATAAATGAAAATGAAATAAAATGCCAAAACGAAGTTAAAACATTTAGAAACAGCAACAATGGTGATTGTCAACATAAAACAAGATCAAAAGTCAAATAAAAGGAAGATGCAGGGTACAATTACTTGAGTTTATGCACACTCTTCAATGTTAAAATGAACATTTTATTAGAATTTTAAGGTGCTTTCAAGTATACTAAAAGCCTGTCCCTAAACTGGACTCTACTAATATTTATAGTCAAAATTTTCCTAAAAGCTAGGCCCAATTCATCCCACGTTTTTCAACCTCATCCTCGAAGCCCACGTCCACTTTTGCCTCAACTAATCTATGTTCTTCAAATCCTTGTTTAAACATCGTTGTGGGTCCCTCTGCTTCTTCACATTTTGCTTCCTTCTAGAACCTATTGTCTTTAAACATTGAAAGTTTCAAGTGTGGTGCTTTGTTGTTCCATAATTTGATCCAACAAACTTAGTGCTTAGCTCAGCCTGTATCCCAACTCTAATCTTTGATCCCAAGCCTTTGACCTTCGATAAACTCATTCTTTATTTTCTTCGACTTATATTCTCATACCATTCCTTATTTTCCGAATCTCGACCCTTTTCTGTTTTCATACTTCAATCCCTCCCATCATTGTCGAAAAATAACTAAACATTTTTGCCTCAACATATATATCCTTAGAAATATATTTGATGATTTTTAAATACCTTTAACATACTTACTTGTATTATTATCATTGAAAAATATTTTGGTATTTTTGTTCAATAAATTTTTATTCTAATATCATGGAAATCTTTCATTTTCAACTTCTGTAATAAGAATCAAATCTTATTAAAATATAAGAATATAAATTTTTTTAAAATGATTGATATTTGAGAATATTTTTATAATTTTTTAATAAACATAGAATATATTATTTTCAAATAATTATTCTTAGAAATAAATTGATAAACTTTAAAATAAAAGGCCTCCTAATATTTAAAAAAAATAGTAAACAAATAAACAAATCATTTAATATCTTGTAAACATAAAGTATATTCAATATTTTTCTTATTTAATAATTAAAAAACTATTAGAGGAATTTCTAGAAAATTTAACAATTTTGATTGAGAATATTATATCAGAATCAGAACTCAAACATTGAAATTCGAGTTTGGCTTTCGGCAGAAGCTGTGGTGGACCATCTTTAGTTATGGTCCAAGTTGGTGATTAATTAATATTACATTTGTGCCATTAAATTTTGATCATAAGGTTAAAGTCTTATTTTTTTAATTGTATTTGCAATCTTATTTTACGCCCATAAAAATTTTATATTTAAAATTATGGAATTGTATTATGACCCCCATTTTAATTTAAGTAGACAGGATTAATGACTTAATATTGTTGAAAATAAATTAAAATGACTATCATATCATATTATATTATATCATATATTTATATCTTAAAGTAATATTATAACTTTTCATATTTTTGATATTAAAAGTCTCAATTTAATACTTTAATTTAATATTTTTTTATTTTTATCTTTTTTCAATACTTTTATTATATAGTTACACAACCAATTTTAGGCTTTTCCACTAATTCATTAATAGTCATTTTCCTTTTTCAAAATAAAAATTTTCAATTTTAGAATAATTTATACCTTTACAAAATATGTTTTTGGTTAGAAATCAAATTTTTTTTATAAAATTAAATATATTTTCAATCAACTAAATTTGATATACTTGATGAGATTTTTTATTTGATATAATTAGTATGTTGATTTAAAAAAATATAATTTTTTTTAAAATTTTAATATATATTAATGGGTCAAAATTTTTTGGATGTCTGTATAATTTTTTGGATGCTGGTTATGAGTTAATTAAAAATTATTAACTTTACTTTTAAAATTAAAATTTTGCCCCACTCACTATTTTTTTTCACAATATTCACCCATTATCAAATTAGACCAAAAGTGAAGATGGTCCACCATAGACATTGCCGTGGCTTTCCGTGGAACAGCTTAAAATGTGGAAAGAGAAAAGGCAAGTTTTCCAATATACTAGCTAAACGGAAGGGTTCAAGCGCCTGTTGAAATATTCCAATTGATTGGATGAGCTAAATATTACTTTAGTTCATGAAATTATATACATGTTTTATTTTAGTCTCTGAAATTTAGAAATTAACTCTTTAGTCTTTGAAGTTGCATTCTGTCGATCACTTTAGTCCCTAATTAATCAAGCGTCAATCAACTGTTACAATTTTGCTGATGTGCCACGTTAAGTGACAGGTCAGTACGCCACATGGCACAATATCTAATGTGGCATAGTCCTCTAACGTGGCAAGTCATGTGGCATACTGATATGTCATTGATTTTAAATTGGTTCAAATTAGTCTCTGAATTTTCTAAAATATATCAAATTAGTCCTTGAAATTTTTAAATATGTCAAAATAGTCCCTGAAATCTTTTAAATATGTCAAAATAGTTCAAAATTCTTAAATTTCTCCTCTTCTCCTTTACAAGCTCTAAATCTTTAATTTTCTTTAAACCTAATAATTTATTTCTCATTTTCACACGTTACCTAAATTAGATGCTTCCTGTATAGAATAATAAAAAGAGAATATATAGAAATAAAATAATGAAATATAATAAATAATTTTAATAAAGCTCATCCTAGTTCAAGATATAAGAATGCTTCTAGACTTAATGAATATTTATAGGTACTTATGTAAAAAATATAAATTTAACATGTTTTATAAAAAATTAAATAAATAAAATATTAATTTTTCAATAAAAATTAACAAAGAATCAATTATAAAGACAAAAGTAATAGAACATTAAAAGAAAATTTTTAAAATATTCAAAATATTGAACATGATTGTGTTATTGTCTACATATGGACTAATTAGCCATCATTCATTTACCAAGAGTTGATTTACTTGATTGATCTTTTACTCATATTTTATTATAAGTTGAGTTTAATTTGTTATTACCTTATTAATTAGCTATTTGCAAGTATTTATATAAATAGACAATTAATGAATTTGAACATATTCTCTCCGATAAAATTAGGTTAAGCCTTTTTTTTACTTTAAATTATAGTTCTTTAATTTAAAAAAGAAAAAGAAAAAAAATTGATTTTGATTTTGACTAGGTCACATTGATGGAGCTTTGATGACAAATGTATCAATTAAGTGCATGTTTGAAAATAGTTGTTCCGAAAAAAATAATCGTTCATTAAAATTGTAGTTTTAGAAAATTCTTTTGATGCATCGATTGCATTGAAGTTTTAAATTATGGTCTCATTTAATTACTAAATCATTTACCATTTTCTAGTGACGTGTTTTAGAAAACTTTTGATTATAAATTATTTTGAATTTTAAATTAATCTTAAACTTTAAATCTTAAATTAAACGAGACCAAATAAATATTTAGAATGTTAATCAAATCTATTTTGATATTAAGTTTGAATTTAATAATTGTCAATAATTTTGTAATTTACCAATCTTAATCTATTTAAATTTTCTTATCACATTAATAAAATATACAAACTTTTATGTGGAGAAGATCTAATTTAGGTAGGGTGTGAAAATAGGAAAAAAATTAATGAGTATAAGAAAGATTAAAGATTTAGAGCTTATGAAGGAGAAGAGGAGAAATTTATGAATTTTGAACTATTTTGGCATATTTTAAAAATTTTAAAGACTATTTTGACATATTTAAAAATTTTAGGGACTAATTTAACACATTTTAAAAATTTCAAGAACTAATTTGAATCAATTTAAATTCGATGATACTTCAACACGCCACATCAGATGGCTGTGCCACGTGGCACACCACGTTAGAGGTTGGCATAGTGCTTCGCTATGTGATATGCCACGTCAGATGTTGTACCGCATGGTAGCATGCTGATGTGTTACTCAACGTGACACATCAGCAAAATCGTAACGGTTGATTGATAGTTAACTAATCAGGGACTAAAATGACCGATAAAATGCAACTTCAGGAACTAAAGAGTTAATTTCTAAATTTCAGAAATTAAAGGAAAGTACGCATTTAATTTTAAGAACTAAAATGATACTTAACTTTATGATGCATTTGGATAAGATTTTTTTGCCCAAAAGATCACTTTTTTTTACTAAAAAAATCACTTTTGACATATGTAGATAAATTATTAAAAATAATCAGAATCTAAAAAATATCTATTTTCAATTTTTTTACAGAAGCTAAAAATAGTAGCTTCTAAAAAAATTAATTTTAAAACTTTTTAATTATATATAAAAAATTTAATTTTAAAATCACTTTTTTTCAAAATCGGAAATAAACGCACTCTTATTTAATTGCTTAAATATTTTCAACGGACCTAATGAATAATTTCAAAAATTAAATCACAAATTTTTATTTTCAAGTGACCCATCACCCGATTTCTTCGACACTTCATTGCCGCGCTCCAGTGCATAGTTAGTCATCAAGTAATGACACGACAAAGAGGTGTCGAAATTATAAGTAGCAGGCAATTCAACTTTTTGGTGCAAGTAGCGGGTCCTTTATCAAAATATAAATTTATGATTTAATTTATTAAAATTATTTATTCAAATAAGAATATTCAAGCAATTAAAGAAAGCATTTCGGTGTTGATTTATTTATTACATGTTGACATAGAAAATCACTATTATAGCGATCTTGAATCACTATTATAGCGATCTTGAATCAGTGTATCAATGTTAAAGCTATTTAGTATATTTGACTAACTCATCAGTTTACCAAAAAAAAAAATTCTTGCTTATATATAGAAATCTCATTCAAATCTTGCAGCAATTTTATAGAGAAAAACAAATAGAGTCTTCTATTTTTCAGATATGAAAAAATGTGTATTCTCTTATTTTTAAAACAATTTGTTACTGCTTTTTATTATATTTAGAAATTTAGAATTTAGAAAAAAGTTATATATTTTTCTTTTATATAGTAATTGTTTTCTTTATTTACATGATATTACTTTTTTAAGAAAAGTATATTAGACGGAGGATGACTTAATAATTAGAGGTAAAAAGAAATTAAAAATTATAGGTTAAATCACTTAAGAAAAATTTAGATACTAATAATTTGTATTTAAACATAATTCATAATAAGACAATATAAAATCATCTTATATAACTCATTCCACCTACGGTACAAAAATAAATTGATATTATAGTTGATATATAATGTTATTTTCATGATTTTAACATCTAACAAGAACCTTTAAGGCAATATATATTCACAGAAAAAATAATAATATGTCAAAAATATAAATACAGAAATAATATACAAAGATTGATATTTGATATTATATGACGTAATTATGTCACCTATTTTAAAGTATCCTTGAATTCAAACGGCAACAAACTTGGTTACTTACCTGGCTCATCCTTGGTCGATACTCAGCTGAACATATGGAAGCTGCAGCGCATACCACCATGCGAGCCATCTCACTGTGGTCATACGCATTCTGGAGCTTTGGATCAATCAGCTTCAGCATATCAAAATTTTCATCTTCCACAGCACGTGCAAGCAAAGGCTTTGCCTGCGATCGAGGACAAGATAAATCTGGTTAAAAGCAGTTCAATGGCACCTCAGTCTACCTAGAAACAGAAAAGAAACATAGAAACCTTTATTTCATGAGTATACAATTGTTTTTTTCAAAGAAGTGAGGTAATTTGAATATCACACTTTCAAGGGAATCATTTTTTATATGAATTTTTTTTTAAAAAAAATGAACAATATAGTATGTTTGATCAAATTTGTTATGAAATATTATTCGAATCTAAATGTGGATAACCATATCTTTATTCTGATTTAGTTAAGATTTGATTAGATAAAATTAATTATTTGATCATATATTATATCTTTTATCCTTTAGCTATAAATAGCTCTTGAGGTGCTTCATATATGACAATCCCCTTGAGAATATCAATAATAGAATTTTCTCTTTCTCCTCTTTCTCTATTCTCTTCTACTATTACTTTTATAACATGTTATCAGCATGAGACTCTACCATCCATATGAAAGTCTGAGATAAGATACTTTAACAAAGTGAAGGCTTGAGGTAAGACACTCTAACAATGTCAAGTTCTTTCAATCATGAATTTGTGATTCTTGTTATTTCGTAAAAGACATATTTATTTTGAATTATAGATGCTAAAATTCATATTGACTCAATGGGTCACACCATTAAACAATGAATATTGCATCCGAGTATGATCACATAAAATTCATCTTGATTCAATGGGCCTTAAAGGTTCCATTAAACAATGAAACGTCGCATCCCAGAAGGATAGCGCAAAATCGATCTTGATTTAACGGATGTAATGAGTCTTGGAGACACCATTAAAAAAGAAAATATTGCATCTCAGTAGGATTGCATAAAATCTATTTTGATTTAATGGGTCATGAAAACACTATTAAACAAGAAAATGTCATCACATCCCAATAAGAATTGCGTAAAATCTATCTTAATTTAATGGATCTTGAAGATACCATTAAAATAAGGAAACGTTGCATCCTAGAAGGATTGTATAAAAGTATTGATATTCCTTCATTGTCACTTTCACAAAGGATTAATATTTTTATATTTTATTCTAAAAGATCATGCCAATTTTTAGAGCTTCCTGAAGCAAATATATGAATTGAATTTATTTACAGGTTGCAAGATTTTAAATCTATTAGTAAATATAACACCGCAATATTATAAATTATCTCCCAATTTAAATTATAAGGGGAGATATTATTAATAGAGATATGTTAGAAAAAAGGCATTCTCTACTTTTTATACCTCGAATATGCTCCTGCAGTAACAACATCGAGTAAAGGGCTATACAAAATATTTTGAATTAATTTTATACTTTATTGTGGCTAAACAAAATAATGAGTTGCCCATAAAAAAACGTAAAACTCGATGTTGAATGTAACAAATTATAACCCCAATAGTGGCAAAGGTCATGGTTCCAATCAAAATCATGATTGAGTCATAAAAAAATAAATGCTATTATTGTGGCATCAAAGTACATTAGTCACGTATCTACCGTATTTGGACATATTTTGCTTGATCTTTATCAAGTATCAATTAGAGTTGCTATATTTGAATTTTTAAATTGTTAATATGCTTTTAAATTCAAGTTTACATTTTTACGAATTTCAAATTGTTACTTTTCTTTTTAAATCTAAGTTGTTGATAACCTCCTATTGTTGATAAATGTTTTTAAATCCAAGTTTTAAAATTTCAAGAATTTTGAGATATGGAAAAACAAAAGTCGTTGATTTATTTAAATATAACTTAAGATTTAAATTTATGTCAATTAACGTAAATCGATAATATTGATAGTGTCATTGTATATATGTATACATATTTTGTTATTATTCAATATTATGTGAATATTCATATACAAGTACACTCAATATTTATTTATTTTTATTGTAATTATCATGTATAAATTTTTATATTAATATACTTCTTCAAAGAAAATAATCAAAATAAATAGTATAAATATCTGTCTTGTAGATAGTACAAGTATGTACACTATTTTTAAAAGCAAGATATATTTTTAATACCATTATTAGCTCATTGAAGACTCCAAAAGAGTTATTATTTTATTAAGTTTAATATATTAGTAAGCTCTGGAAAAGCTACTATTTTGTTTCTTGAAGAAACTTATTAAATTTTAATATATATGTAAGCTCTGGAAGAGCTACAATCTTGTTTCTTAAAGAAATTTATTGAGTTTTAAAGATATTCGCCGAAATGAATATCATATTGAGATGAAGAGTGAGGGAAGTAATGAGTACCTCCATATTATAATTTGTGTCCCAAGAAAGAAAGTTGTAGTAAAGAGATTATTTATACTTTCTTTCGATCTATATTACACTAATATTAGTACAATTGAGTACATATTATAGTGAACCAGAAGTTTACTAATCCAAATTATTTAATTTATCATTTGACATGATTGGTTAGGACATTTGGGAGCAATAATGATGTGAAAAAAATTATTGAAAACTCATATGAGCACTCATTGAAGAACCAGAAGATTCTTCAATCTAATAAGTTTTCTTATGCTACGTGTTCTCAAATTAAACTACTTATAAGGCCATCACTAGCAAAGATAGGATTTGAATCTCTTAAATTTCTAGAAAGAATTTAAGGTGATATATGTGGACTAATTCATCCACCATGTAGACTTTTCAAATATTTTATAATTTTAATAGATGTATCTATGAAATAGTCACATGTATGCTTATTATTATCTCGCAACCTAGAGTTTGCGATATTACTTGCGTAAGTTGTTCAACAAAGAGCACAATTTTTGGATAATCCAATTAAAATAATTCATCTTAATGATGCTAGTGAATTTACTTGTTAAGCTTTTAATACTTATTATATGGCCGGTGATATAAAGGTTGAACATCTAGTTGCTTATGTTCATATATATAATGGGTTGCTAGAATCATTTATGAAATGCCTCCAATTGGTAGCTAGACCAATACTTATGAGAACCAATCTCCCAAATTTTACTTGAGTGCATGTTATTTTACATGCTGCAGCACTTATTTATATAAGGCAAATAAGTTGTCATCAATTCTTTCCCTTATAATTAGCATTTGGCCAGTAGCCAAATAGTTCCCATTTCAGAATTTTTGGATGTGCGATATATGTTTGCCCTACTTTATGGCACCAAAATGGGACCCCAAAGAAAATTGGGAATATATGTTGGATATGACTCTCTCTCTTTATAATCAAGTTTCTAGAAATACAAATGAGAGATGTCCTTAAGGCTTAGTTTGTAGAATGTCAATTTAATAATATTTCCAACATTAGGGGGAAAGAGTGAATAGCTGAAAAAGAAAATAAATTGGAATGCATCACTTTTACTTTATATTAATCCTCGAACAAGACAAAGAAAACTAGAAGTTCAAAGTATTATATATTTGCAAAGAATGGCAAGAGTTGTCAGATGCATTTCCTGATACGAAAAGAATAGATCCTATATGTCAGCGAAAAATGCCCCAGTTCAATTAATGTCCCTATTGGACAATTACACGCCAGAAGCATGGTAGCTCAATAGGTTCCATAAGTGAAAATCCTTGAAAAAGAAATGAGGCAAGTGATTTTATAGAGACAAATGGTTCTAATAGTGATACTTTCCTGTAGAAAAGGACAAAGACATAGTAAAAACTTCTCTTATAGTCCAAATTTTTGACATAATTGAAACATCAGAAGTCGTTCAGGTACCTGAAAGTGTTTTAGATGATGAGATCTTAATAAACTATGTCTCTACAGGAAAAATATGGAACCAACGAGAAATTATTGTCGACAATATATTTGCATATAAAGTAGTGCTAAATATTATGCATGAAAATGAGGATCTTGATCCAAAAATCGTCGTAGAGATAATTGGCCAAAATAGAAAGAAGCCCTGTAGGCTGAATTAGACTCACTTACAAAACACGAAATTTTTGAAGTTGTAGTCCAAACACCAAAAGGTGTAAAACCTATGGGATACAAACGAGTATTTGTGAGAAAATAAAATGAGAAAAATGAGTTTGTGCACTATAAAGCTTGACTTGTAGCGCAAGTTTTGTCACAAAGACTTGATATAGAGTATGGTGAAATATATTTCCTAGTATATGGTTCATTAAATACTGATATTTACATGAAAATGCCTAAAGAATTAAAGATATCAATATCTAATGAACGTTCTCAAGCAAAGATCTTTATATGGTCTAAAGCAATCTGGACGGATGTGGTATAACCGTTTCAATAAGTATTTGACCAAGAAGGGGTTTAAAAATAATGTTATTTGCCCCTGTGTTTATATAAAGAAATATGCATTTGGATTCATTATAATTGCTATGTATGTTGATCACTTAAATATTATTGGGACTACTAAAGAAGTTCCTATAATCATAGAAAATCTACAAGAAGAATTTGTGATAAAAATTCCTCAAACGACAAAATTTTGCCTCAACCTATAGATTGAGCATTTAATGAATAAAATATTTATTTGTCAATCAACTTACATTAAGAAAATTCTTAAGAGATTTTATATGGATAAATCACATCTATTAAGTACGCCAATGATTTTAAGATTGTTGAACGTGAAAAAAGGGCTCGTTTTGTTTTCGGGAAAGTAATAAAGTTTTTGGTCCTGAAGTACCATATCTTAGTGCCATAGAAGCATTTATATATCTTGCTAATAATATATGACTTGATATGATATTCATTATAAATGTATTAGCATGTATATTTCCTTTCCAAATTAGCTAGAGAGCCATTGGAATGGAGTTAAACATATACTTTTGTGGAATGATTTATATGTGGTTATTCATATGAATCCAAGTTACAATTAGTTGGCTATGCAGATGCAGGATATTTGTTAGATCTACATTAATGCAAGCCTCAAACAAGTTATTTACATGTGGAAAGCAATAGATCAATATATTCAAGTGTCATGTAGATAATCTTATAAGGAAGAAACTCTCATTTGATATGAGGACAATGCAGCATGCATAGACTTATTTATCAAGTCACTATTTACTTCTTCCTTTGTGAAACTAGTACACAAGATCGGAATACGTTAATTCCAAGACCTTAAATAATGCTTTGAAGAGGGGAAGAAATACTGTACTCTTTTTTTTCTTAATCAAGATTTTTGTTTCATTGGATTTTTCTTGATAAAGTTTTTAACGAGGCAGTTCCTATTGTGAAAATATTGTACTCTTTTTCCATCACTAAGATTTTTTCCCCATAGGATTTTTTCTTAGTAATGTTTTAATTAGGTATATCCGTAATGGACATCTAAGGGGAGTGTTATGAAATATTATTCGAATATAAATGTGGGTGTTCATATTTTTATTCTAATTCAGTTAAGATTTGATTAGATAGAATCAATTATTTAATCATATATTGTATCTTTCATTCTTTAGCTATAAATAGCTCTTTGTATGTTCCATGTATGACAATTTCCTTAAGAATATCAATAATAGAATTCTGTCTTTCTCTTCTTTCTCTATTCTCTTCTACTATTACTTTTATAACAAAATTTAAAAATATGATATTTTTTTCCTTCTTTCTCCTTTTTTTCTCTCTTCTCTCTCTTTCTTTCTTCTCTCTTTCCTCTTTTTTGTTGTTTCTCTCTCCAAAAAAGTAATAATAATAAAATGGAATAGATACTTTTTATTTTTTTTTTACAATTCGCTAGTACATATCGCGGATTCATCTTTTACTTTTTTTTGTGAAATTTGTCTATACTTTTTTATGAATTCCTTTAAAATATCATATTTTTCTAAATTTTTTTCAAAAAACTTATATCCCACTAATTATTCTACCAAAATCACATGTATTAAAAAATCAGCTTCAATATCACATTAACATACTTCTCATATTAATGTATAGGATACTTCACTCGGCTTTCCTCTTGTTATTCATTGTTTAATTATAAAAGAAATAACAATTATGAGCATGTTTCTATCAATATTTCAGTAAGATTATCGTGTATGTTTCAGTTGACAGGATATTTGAGACCTTTATCTTTTACAATTTGAGCATAATTTAAAATATATTTAGACATATTTCAAGCCATATTTCATTATATATTTGCAGTTTGAATATATTAAAGACAAGAAAGAAAAACTCATAAAATGAGCAATACACCACTAAAGAAACCACATTAATATACAATTTTATTTTATTTTTAGTTCTAAGCTATGTTGCACAGATACAGGTAGGGGATATGAAAATTTTGTAAAAATTAGGGTACAGGTACGACAATATATATATATATATATATATATATATATATATATATATATCACAAATTTCATAAAATAAGAATTGAAATTTCATATAATAAGTAATTACTTATTCGGATGATAAACTAACATCATCATAAGCTAACTTTTGGCAACAACAACACCAAAAAAAAAAAGAAAGGCAACGTGAAAGAAAAGGAAAAAAGGAAAAAAGAAAAAGTCAGGAGGTACCGAAAAAAAGGAAAAAACAAATAAAAAGACAAAAAAATAATCAAAATGACACAGTTTTAATAAATCCTGTATCTAGAGCCGTTCCCAGCAATACCCGAGCTGTACCCAAAACGTACCTAGACATACCCAAATCGTACCTATACCCGAGAAGCACCCGATATGAGTACTTTAAGTTATGAAAAATTAATATACAATATATATTCACCTTTTGCCAAGAAAGTGGTGCGTGCTTGTGACCATTACTTAGGCCAGTGAATTCACACTACATCATAGTTGAAATTTAGTGATATTTAAAAAATGTTATTAAGTTATGAAAAGTATTACTATTTAAATTAGTGACAGTTTTACAAATATTGTGTTCAGACTATGTTACTAAAAGATTTTAATAACATTTTGCTATACGATTGGAGCATCATAGCACTTACCCACTCTACAAACGGATAATCACGACTTGAATCGATTGGTTTACGTCCAGTAATTAACTCGAGGAGCATAACTCCAAAGGAGAAAACATCTGACTTCTCTGTGAGTCTTCCACTCATAGCATATTCTGGATCTACATACCTGCACGCGGCAATCCATGCATGAGCTATATATATATATATATATATATATATATATATATATATATATATATATATATATATATGTTTTGGACACCGAAATGGATCGTTTGAACTAATGAAGTACTTGTCTTTGCCACTTCCAAGGCCCTAGAGGAGATTGAAGGATGTTGCTCTTACCCGCAAGTCCCCCCATATCGAGTTGAAACATGACTACCGGGACAAAACCTAGCGAGGCCAAAATCAGCAACCTGCCAATAGAAGAAACAAAAACAATTGTCATCTAAATTTAAATCACGAAGCAAAACCTTAAAAATAAATATAAATTAATCTTGAATTTGCATCTTTTAGTGGACAGTAAAAATAGAAGCTCCCTTCTGGAGTAAGGAAAGACAAATTCTTCATATTAATCAGACTAAATCAGTTTAAAACTTGGCAGTTGTTTTGCTCACTTCAGCAAAAATACCAAGAATACACATATAAATATAAAATACCTTTGCTTCAAAGTTAAAATCCAGAAGGATGTTCGCAGCTTTGATGTCACGATGGATGATCTTGGAATTACCTGAACATACAGATTATTATAACTAATGTTTAAGTACTTGTTTGGTTTGCAATTAGAGCATTTCAAACTTAATTCTAGTGAACTGAAAAATAAGATTATACGTTGTTGGAGTTGCTTGGTTGTTTGGCTTTAGAGAAGCGGTGTTTGAACATACCAAGTTAGACAATATAGGCATACTTGCTGAGAAAAAGATACAAAGTAGTGAGTGTTAAAAAAAAAATATGATGAACTCTATTACTATTGTATCTTGTATGTCTATACTATGTCACTTAGTTATGTTCAAATATCATTTTTCTCGGCATAGAAATGGAGTTGGCCAAACTACTGAAAGTGGGTATGATTTTGCGTTTTATTTTGAATTCTAGTGATCAAGACATGGAAATGAGATACATTTTTACAATGATATCCTCCGCTACTCTCTTCCACCTACCTCACTCATATTCTTTGTTAAAATTGAATTCTGATAAAGAGAAATGTGAAGCATATAATAAGCGATTGGTTGCCTCTAGCCCTTTAAACATTAAAGCTTTTATGATGATTAGTTCTTTTAAATAAATATGAACAATTTAGGTTAAATTCAATAAAAAAGAAAATAAAAAGTTTTATTTAATTAAAATAATGAAATAAAAATGTATCTATTAATTATTTGAGAGCTAATTAATCTTAATGTCAAAATATTTATTCAAAATATATTAATTTATCTTAAAATTATATATATATATATATATATATATATTTGATAATTTTATTTTTAGAAATGATTTTATATTATCTTATCTAAAATAAAAATAATTTTTCTAAACTTGCTTTTAAAATATTATTTTTAAATACAAATTAATTCTTTTAACTTCAATTTTTGTAAAAAAGTAATTTTTACAATTTTAATTTTTCTAAAAAGTAGTTCATTCAACTTTTTCTAGCAACTTAATAAAGATGCGCTTATTTCAGTTTTTTAAAAAAATAATTCTAAAATTTAAATTATATAACTAAAAAAATTAAAAATTAATTTTTTTCTTAAATTATTCTTTTTAATTGTTATCAAAAAATTAAAAATAATTTTTTTATAATCAAATTATTTTTAAAAAAATATTCAAATATATAAAAATTAAATTTTGTAATAAAAATATTTAAAAAAAACACGTCCTAAATCACAATAAGCTGCATAAAGCAAATATATACAATGCTCGTGAAGATATACGAGTCCTTTTGCCGCTCCTAAAGCAATTTTCAATCTTGTGGGCCATTCCATAGCAGGTTGTCTTTCTCCTGCAGCATAAATAACCAATCAGAGGATTCAGATCCCTTCTCCAAATTTCCGCTTAAGAAAATGCGCCAGCTAGTATGAACTTTAGTTAGATTTTGCTGAGGGGAAAGCTAAAATCAAACCACATGAACCATACCATGTAAATGGAAATTCAATGTATTGTTCGGAACAAATTCGTAAACGAGCAGCCTGTGGGTATCATCGATGCAGTATCCATCCAAAGAAACAAGATGTCTGTGATGAACCCTGCTAATTATCTCTATTTCAGCTTGAAATTCACGCTCCCCCTGGCTACTTCCGGCCTTTAGCTGTTTGACGGCCACCTCCTTACCATTGGGAAGATGTCCTCTATGGACAGGACCAAATCCACCTTCTCCAAGGAAGTTTGCAGCAGAGAAACCATTTGTTGCACGTTCCAACTCCTCGTATTTAAATATCCTTGGAGAAGGATCTGCTGGAGCAGGGTTTGAACCATCTGTCAATTGAGGAGAAATCAATGAAATGATCACCATCGTCGAAAATGTTTGAACAATATCAAAATTCAAGAGAGAGATTAACTTGTTAACTTCAAGAATGAACCAAACCAAATAGTTGCAGATAAAAATCCATGTACATAGTATGCAGGCGCATGGGTTTACGCAAAGATTTTTAGCGGTGTGCAAACTTAGCAGTGAATTGGAATTGATGAAGGCGTCAAAACAAGTGGCAATATCAAAGGATAGAAAATAAGATTCAATTATTGGGGAAAAAAAAAGAAAAAAAAAAAGAAAGATGAGAAGGAAATTAAAAAAGCGTGCAAGACCCAACTGAAATTGCAGTTGCAACCGAAGCAGGAAAAAGTATTTAAGCGAAAGCTCTCATCTCACCTTCAGGTACCCGTCTCCTTTTCCAACAATAAATGCACAAAATGATCAACGCCAGAACCACAGCCCCCACGGTGATTCCCACATAGACGCCACTTAATTTACTCGCCGGCGGCGACGAAGTTGAAGGTGAGTCTGATGAGCTCGACGGAGGAGGAGGAGGAGGGTATACAGTGATTGGCGATGGTGGCGACGCAGTTGAAGGCGAGTCTGATGAGCTCGACGGAGGAGGAGGAGGAGGAGGGTATACAGTGATTGGCGGTGGTGTAGAGGTGACGGTGACGTTGACGGTACTGGTGGCGGACGCGGTGGCGTTCGAAGCGCCGGGGGAGGCCGTCGCGTTTGCGATGGCGCGGGCCGCCGCTGTTGACATATGGGCAATTGGGGTAAAGAAATTAAGAAGCTGAAGGGGCGCGCGCGTGTGTTTGTCCCCTTTTTTTTTTTTTTTTTTGGGTGTATGCGATAGGTGTCTTCTTTCTCTTAATTTGTCGGAAGTTCAATAATTATGGCACCTAGTGAATCACCTAGCGCATCGCATGATTTTCCTCCGTGATTATTGCAATTACTGCTTACTTTTATATAACCGATCAGAAGTAATAATGTATGGAAATACTATTTGACCATAATTGATTGACCGAAATTGGAGGCCGAAACGGTTGGTATGATAGGTGAACTTGTATGTTACCAAGTATTGATGGTTTTTCTCTTCCGTGACTTTCTATCCTCAACTCCCTTTCAGTTTTTTTCCCTTCACGTCGTGCTAATAGCAAATTCTTATATTTTGCTCTCCATAACAAATTACATAAGAACTCAATCAACTTGTCTCCTCCTAGTCAGTTTTATAATGGTCCAATTAAAGAACTGGATATTGGTAATCCAAGCAGTTGTGACCATTCAGATATTAATAAAAGTAATGGAATGGTGTGGATAATTTGGGGTAAATGTGAGGTAAAACCATTGGCCGAATCTGTATGTATGGACTGGCGGTCCGCAGTTTAGAAGTTAAAGGAATTTTTTTTGTCATTGATGAAATGACGGTTTTGGGACAAAACACCTAATCGCTTAGATGAAGGCATTCATCGACGTGGTCTTGCAGGATAGTAGAATTTTTAATACACTTGAAGAGAGAGAATTCTTTGCAAAGTTGGTACATAGTAAAAAGCAGAGCATCAAGTTGACCTGGGGATTCAAGGATGAAGTAGATGTACCCTCACTCATAGAAGGATCGCCTCTGCTCCCTTCCACAATTAATGACAGCTTTGATAATGAAAATGCCATTAAGTGTAAGAGCTACTCCGCGGAATTTTCTGATGACCAAACACTTGGTAACCATTGGATGGAGAATCATGAAAAGGAAGCACAGTGGCTGTTCAGAGGTTATGCTTGCGTCATTTGCCTGGATTCTTTTTCTAACAAGAAACTATTGGAAACTCTAGTTCAAGAGGACAGTGCGAAACAGAAACCACGTCAACGGAAACTTTTTCCTCGACAGTAAAGTTTCAAACACACTGTGAGAAAGCAGAGAAAAAGCAACGAAATATGAACCTTGTTTTCTAATAAAGTCTCGATACATGCTTTTCTTAAAGCAAAGGTCTCAGTTTGGAAACAGTCAACGTCAGAGTTTTAAACACAGTCAAAGGGTCAATTTCGTCTTTTTGCTCAAAAAACTTTTTGGTGACAGGACCAAAAATGGACCACCAATGTCCAATTCTTTAATTGGACCATTGTAAAACTTATCATATAACTTAAGATTGTATAATCTCACTCTTCACAATTGTGGGACTCCCTCCCGGAACAATGGCGGGCTTGACTGCAAACATTTGCGAGACTCCCATAACTTACATACCTGCTACATCAGATTATTCTTTGAATAAAAAAATAAAGGAGCAAAAAATTAAGGGCAAAGACAAAAAGGAGTTGTACGCAACAGTAAATACAATCCTTTCTCGCCAATAATTTCGGAAACTCATACTGAGCACTTTTACTAATTTACTAATTTTAAGAATTTATTCGATTAAATATATTAAATTACATTTAATAATTATTAAACTTAAGTAATTGCCACATCACTTTTAAAATCTTGCCATCTCATTCTGTTCCGTTATTTTTTGTGATCGACTAGCATCACTCATAATGTATCCCCGTCCAGAAATATTCTTTTAATAATCTTTCTAATATTTTTAAAAAAATATTAAATAAAAAATAAATACATTTAATATTTTGAAATGAAAATATAAAAAATTAATTAATATTTTTTTCTATTCATAATAATTATTAATTTAATTTTTTATATAAATTAAGAAATTTAAAATTAATATATAATTATGATATAGAAATTTTAACCTGAAAAACTCCCCGTACAAGGGATAAAAAAAATTGTGGGATCTAATTCAAAAAAATTTCACTATAAAAAAAGTGATGAGTAGAGCTAAAGAATTCCATCAAAAATATCTCAAAAATAAATGCTCTGCTCCCTATCAAAATTGTGGAAATTATTCAAGTAATAATATCCAAAGACCCATAACAGTTAAAAATTATCACATTAAAGTGGGGAGAAAATAAAGTTTTGCGCATATCAAATACACGCCCACAATACGAAAAATAATTAATTGAATTTTTATCAAGAATAAAACATAAATAAATACTCAACAAATAACATCAGCAAAAATAAATTCTTTCAATTAAAAATTTTATATAATAAAATTATATATTAATTTTTACTATTAATTAAATACTCTTATAAATTTTATACTTGATTTAATATTTTTAATTAATAATAAAAATCAATACATAATTTTGTTATATAAAATTTTGATTAAGAGATCCATTTTCGAGTAAATATTCCTCTCCAAAAACGAAGAGCAACCACGCACATAACCTCTCTTCCTTTTCCGACCAAAAGAAAACAAAAAAGCCTCTCGTCCTTTTTCTTTTCATATGTGTTTTTCAAATCAGATCATCACGGGCGGCGTCCGAATAAAAGTGTTGGGCTCCACTTGAGGGAGGTTCATACACCACAATAAATCTATGGTGCTTTCTCTGGTGTATTTGTATTTGGGACTTTTTTGTTGCCTTTATAATTGTACTTATATATTATTAAATAAAGACCCCGTCAACCGCACTGTTGCAGCTTGATTGGCGCGGGCAATTGCGTATACTCCAAGGTGAACAGTTCGACTCTCACCTTGCGCAGTTTTTTTATTGTTGGTAAATTTTTATTTTTTAATAGAAAAAATAGTTAAATTATTATTTAATATATTTAAATTTAATATAATACATAAAACTATATTAAATAAAAAAATTTATCATCTTCACTAACGTGTTATATATTGAATATTTTAGGTATTTTAAAAATAAAATTTTATTTTTAGAATCTATTATTTTTGTGCTAAAAATTTATATTTTTACTATTAAATTCAAAATTATTTAAATATCACATAATTATTTAAAAAAATATAATTTTATGTTTTAATTTTGATCATTTATATAAATCTAAATGTTAAAATTTATTTATCTCATTCTCATAATTAGTCACTCCTTTCATTTAATATGTTCTTAGGTGCATAAATTTAATCAAAGATGTCATAAACCATTATATACTTTTGGATAGAAATAAACCATTATATAATGAAATCATAAAAATAATATATATATATATATATATATATATATATATTCTTTTAGTTCCAACATTTTAAAGTTAGTATAATATTAATTTAGTTCTAATATTTTAAAATTTTAACATAAATTTCTTTCTTCAAGCAAATCATTTATAATTTTTGTTATGATTCATTCTAATTTGTTGGGCTATGTTGCCTTATGTGTCTTCTTGAATTTATAACAGTAGGCATTTTCTATCTTATCAACTTAAAAAAATTAAAAATAAATAAAATGAAAATTTCTCTAATTCCTTTAGTAATTTAATTTCTATTTTATTTATTTTCCATTTTTAATTTTTCAAGTGCAAATTAAAAATATGTCAATTAAGATAATTTAATAAAATGAAATGATAGTTATAATTTTAGAGTAAATATTCTTTTTAGTTCTAATATTTCAAAGTTGATATCAATTTGATTATAAACAATATTTTGTGATATCAATTTAATTCTAACGCTCTTTTCTTTTTGGTAAGTAAGCTAAGTAAAAAAAAAAAGAAAATAGAAACTTATCTCAAATAAAAGACTCCCAAAGTATAGCAAGAAGAAGATGCTCCAAACCCAAGGGTGGCCTCTCCTGCACACTCTCTAGAATCTCTAAAGAAGCACCAAGCTTGGCCAAAAAATCAGCTACTTGATTGCATTCTCTATACATAAAAGACTCTGTAAGTCGAATCCTGATTTCGCAGCTTCCTAATGTCATTAATAATAACAGCACGGATATGACAACTCGATGATGGGGCAACTACTAATTGAACAGCCTCAGCACAACCAACTTCATGAACAATCCTACGAAAACCCATTTCCCAAGCTAGCTACAATCCTTGATGTAAACCCAATAGTTCAACACGTAAATTGTCCGCTCAAGCCATATGACAAGAGAAACCACCAACCCATTTACCATTAGATTCTCTGAGAAGGCCACCATAACTTGCAACCCTAGGATTCATGAAAGAGTGTTTTTTTTTTTTAACACTTTGAAATTTCACATGAATTTTTTTCTCCCATCAAATTATTTATAATTTTCTTTATTATTTATCTTAATTTGCTGAGTTATATTGTTTACATGTCTTCCTTGATTGATGAGGGGAGACAATTTTTATCCTATCAACTTCAAAAAAATTTAAAAATAAATAAATTAGAAATGTCTCTAATTCGTATTTTGTTTATTTTCTATTTTTAATTTTTAAGTGCAAATTGAATTTATGTTCCCTAACTAGTATATATAGTATGAATTAAAAATATGTCAAGTAAGATAATATTTAATAAAATGAAGTGATAGTTATAACTTTGAAGTAAAAATCCTTTTTAGTTTTAACATTTTATAGTTGACGTCAATTTGATTTTGAATTTTTTTTTTTTAACATCTATTTAGGCTTAACACTTTAAAAATTAACATCAATTTCTTTGTTCTATCAAATTATCAATAACTTATATTATGATTTGTCCTAATTAGCTAAATTATTTTGCTTATCTTTCTTCATTAACTAATGAGAAGAGATAATTTGCACCTCATCAAATTGAAAATAAAAAATGGAAAATAAATAAAAAAAATTGTAGATAAATAAAATCATATGGAAAAAAATTTATATACTAATGATTAAAATTAATATTTAATATACAATATATTCCTGTAATATTTAATTGAAACTTCAATTAAAAAAAATTCACTTCCATTTCTTTTTTTAGTATCTTAATAAAAAAATCTTAAAATTAAAGTGGAACATATTCTCGATGTTTGTCTACAAATTATCTTGTTTGAATTCAATATAAATTATACCCTATATGTTGTATATAAAAAAATTCAATTTTTTTATCATACTTTTGAATTTAATTATATTTTATGTAAAGCTCATACATTTTTTGTGTCGAAAATTTATATTTTTAGTATTGAATTAAAAGTTATTTAATTTTTATTTCACTTATTTTCTATTTTTTATCTTCAACTGAAGAGATGCAAATTGTCTCTTCTCATTTGTCAAGGAAGAGACTTAAAAAATATAGTTTAGCCAATTAGGATGGACCATAACAAAAGTTATTGATAATTTGATAGAAGAAATAAATTGATATCAAATTTTCAAGTGTTAAAATTAAATTGATGTAAAAAAATTTTTAGGATCAAATTAACGTCAACTTTAAGCTGCTAACTATCGCTTCATTTTATTAAATATTATTTTACTTGACATATTTTTAATTCATACTTGAAAATTACAAATAAAAAATACTTAGTATAGGAATTGGAGAAATTTCTACTTTATTCAATTTTAATGTGAATTGATAATTAAAATTAAAATATAAAGTTATATAACTATTTTAAGTAAATATTTAATAACTTTTAATTCAATACTAAAAATTTAAATTTTTAGCTCAAAAAGAATAAATTCAAAAATAAAAATTTTATTTTTAAAATTCCTAAAGTATTCAACATATAGTACATCGATGAAGATTGTAGAAATAAAGTTTATTTAATATAGTTTTATTTTCTGTATTATATTAAATATTAAATTATAATTTAACTGCTTTTTCCTTTTAAAAAATGGAAAATTGTTAGAAAAACAAAAAACGGTAAGGGTGAGGCTTGAAACTCACGACTTGAAGATCGCAAGCCTCAGGTGCACGCCATTCGAGCTAACACAGTGCGCATGTCTAAAAGTGCCATTGGCAGTATATAAAGGAGATTAAAATGTACGCAAATACAAATGCACCATAGAATTGGCCTAAATCTATATTTTTTTTTAAAAAAAGGTGCTTTTTTTTTAAAAGATTATTCAACTGCTAAACACGTACCCTAGTCGCCTATTCAACTGCTAAACACACAGCTTTAAAAAACACAAATAAACAATGGAATATTTTATCATGACGCTTCACGTAAATTAAAGTGGCCTTCACGGCGGCGTTTGGAAGGATCCAGTCCATTGTAGTCGCGCGAATATTACTAAAATAAAGTAAACGGTTGAGGATTATTTGGCCTATTTTTTTGTGAGAATTATGTTTTTGAAAAATTTTTTAAAAATTAATTTATATTTAATTTAAATATATTATAAATAAATTTAAAAGAATAATTTTTTTAATAAAATAAAATAAAATAAAATTAATTTTAATTATTAATATAGAAATAATAAAAAAATTTATATTTTTTTAAAATAAAAAATTAATTTAAATTTTTTTATGGATATAAATATATTAAATATTAAATATTTTTATTTTTATACTAATAAAAGATATTCTACCTCAAAATCCAAACAACTTTATGGTATTACACACGGTGGGGCATTGATAATGGGATTTCTAATTTCAACTAAGATTAAGAATATCGGATCAGATATTGAGCCTATCTAGGCATTAGTTTAAAGGTTTAGATGTCCAATCAATTTAATCGAAGTTTTATCAAAATATAATAAATATATATATATAATTAATTAAAAAATTATATTAAATTATTAATAATAATATAATTAATATAAAATAACATTTATTATGAAATATTTTTTCAAATATTTTAAATGCAAATCCGCGTTGAACTTGTGTTTTTATAGATAAATTAAATATTTTTGGATCAAAAGTGTGTTAAAAGAACATGACAACCCAAGTTCAACGTGAGTTTGAAGATGGGTTACATGATGGCCCAACCCACTAATGGGATCAACTATAAACAAAGTGATAGAAACTTCATACCACCAAAATATATTAAAAAAAGGAAAGACACCTAGAAACTAAAAAAGCCGCACAAATGCCTAGGGAGCATTATCGGAAATCTAGAACCGAAGTTTTCATTGGTCAAAACCTTCAAACTTATCTAAGAGACCAGCGACAAGCGGTACTTGTGTGTGTGTGTTTTTGTTTTCGGTTCAAACCTTACTTGCAGAGGATATTCCATCTCTCTTGCCTTATCCGTTTCCTTCTTCTTCTTCTTCTCTCTCCCCCCCACCTCTTCTATTTTTTGTTTTCTTTCCTCTCTGTGCTCCTATCTGTGGATGGCAGCGTTGCGCAAGGGAAGAGTGAAGGACAACAACGACGCTGCCATGGTTGCTAACATTGGGGAGGATGACGGTGCAACCGTGAGCAGCGTAGCAGACGTTTGGCTCCTTTTTTTTTTTTCTCAAAACAGCTCAACCCTCAAAACCGGTCCGGTTCGTTCGATTTAGCGGTTTCCGGCCGGTTAGAGCAATTCGCAACCGGTTTTCTAGACGCCGATTTTTTTTGTCATACCCGGATCGGTCACCTGGCCGGTTCCCGGTTTAACAGATCGAACCGGCCGGTCCGGTCCGGTTTTCAAAAGTATGGTTTAAACAATGAAAATAGAGCGTTATTGAAAAGTCAAAATTGGACACCGCGCTAATGATCAACATGCGGCGCAGCTAATGTTACAGTAGCTATGAATTTTGAACAGGTGGTGTCTTTAGTGGACCATCTTCAATTTTGGTCCAAATTGGTAATAGGTAAATATTATAACCTGCACTTTTAAAAAAATATACATTTAATAAAATTTTGATACATTAATATATATTAAAACTTTTTAAAAAGTTTATATTTTTTTAAAATCAATATGTTAATTATATCAAATAAAAAATCTCATTAAACATATTAAATTTATTTGACTGAAAATATATTTAATTTTGTAAAATAAATAAATAAATAAATTTGATCTCTAACCAAAAACATATTTTGTAAAGGTATAAATTATTTTAAAATTAAAAATTTTTGTCTTGAGCAAAAAAAAATGGTTATCAATGAATGAGTAAAAAAGCCTAAAATTGGTTGTGTAATTATTTAATACAAGTATTGAAAAAAGAACAAAAATAAAAAATATTAAATTGAAATATCACTTAAAATATAGATATGTGATATGATATGATAGTCATTTTCATTTATTTTCAACAATATTAAGTCATTGATTCTGTATGCTTAAATTAAAATGAGTCACAATATAATTTTATAATTTTAAATATAAAATTTTTATCGATGCAAAATAAGATTCTAAATATTATTAAAAATATAAAATCTTAGCTATAGGATTATAATTCAATGGTATAGATTTAATATCAATTAATCACCAACCTGGACTATAACTGAAGATGGTCTATCACAACTTCCACCATATTGGAAAAAAAAAATAAACAAAAGTTGAATAGTAAAAAAAGAAGTTGAAATATAATATTTAATGTAAAAGTAGCAGCACAAAATAATATAAACAACATATAAATAATAATAGAGGATAGCTAAAACAAATCTAGTAATATTTGCCAAATACATGTACAAGTAAAAATATTTTTGTTTAATGAAATAGCTGATAAAATTCATATTTTTTTTTTATAATTTATGTTGTCTTATGAATTAAATAATAATATAAGAGAGAGTATTAAGTGTTTATTGATTTGTAAAGTATTAAAAGATATATAAAAACTAGTAAAAATCATTTAAATGAACCTAAACCACATATAATAAAAGAAGGAAGTAAAAAAAATTTAAATATAGTATTTGATTGGAGAATTCATAATTAAAAAAAAACTATTATTATTACAATACAAAGAAACTATTTTAAATATAATAACAGAATATGTTATCATTGAAAATGTATTAAGCCTTATGTACTCAAGCCTTATACCATCATGTCCTTATAAGTTAGGATCATAGGTTGTAAATCATTATCAATTATGTCGAACTGGTTTTAATTAATTTTATATGAGAAAAGAAATTATTTAAAGGGCTCATAAATATTTTTATTAGTTAATTCAAATTGGAAGCATTAAAATGATGTTAAGAGTAGAATTTAGAGTTTAGGTTCAAACAAATAAGCTGAAGGACCTGAATATGGAGGCTTAGATTTGTGGCCGTGGTAAGCATTCAAGAATGAATTATCGAAAATGGGCGAATATTTTGAATGTATTTAAAGGGATATATATTGGATATGATGGAATCACAATGCATAAGAGGCATATTGGTGTTATAATTTTTATTTTAAGTATAATCTTATGTGTACAAGATTTATAGTTAGTGCATTAATTTTTGCTAAGGTTAGTTAATATGTAAAGAATGAGGGTATGAAGGGAAAATTGTATACGTATAAGGAAATCATAGTGGCGATCATATGCCCCAACTTTTTTGTTCGTACTGGTAAACGAACTATTAAAAAATTGACTTTATTGATTTACGAAAATTTAGTAGTTGTATTCTATATTTATTGGTGTGTTTGTATAATGTTGGTAAAAAAGGGATGTTTAATTTTAAATTTATTAGTTAGTAGAGCTATGTTTTGTAGAATAAGTTAATTTGTATTTGTATATAAAATAACTTTTGAAACTATTTGAGAAATTTGGTTTGAATCACATATAAACTTGTTTGGGTTAAAAAGAACAAAAGTAGTTAAATTGGAAAAAGAGAAAAATAAATTTTAAAAGAAGATAACCATAGCTTTAGGGGTGGGCATGAGTTGAATTGGGTTGGTTTGGTTTGGAGAACTTACTTTATCAATGAAAGAATTTAGTTGATTTTGTGAAATTGAAAGGCGTTGATATGTTTAATAAAATAATAAAACTAAATGAATAATATGTTGCTTTGTCAATTATTATCCTTATATGGATAAAATTGTGTTTATCATGCTCTTTTAAAGATTTCTTTCATATATGGATAAAATTGTGTTTATCATGCTCTTTTAAAGATTTCTTTCATTAACTAGCACTACTCATGCGACTGACAGAGCTTTAGACCACAAGGTCAAGCTTACAATATGGTCTCCATATTTGGTTTAACGGTCACGTTCACGGCGCTCTAATGCTCCAATCAAAAAATTAGATATTGATGAACTAATTTTTGTCCGATAACCAATTTTTTTTTTTTTTTATCTAAACTTGACAAAATAATCCAATGATGAAGGGAATATTACAAGCTAGGCTTGGGTCAACATAGATAGAAAGACAATTTTGCCCTAATAACTAATGTCTTATTTCAAAAACTTCAATTCTTTGCCGATTTTATTATTTCGAAACCTAACATTTCAACGAAAAAAATAAATTATTTGTTCACCAATTTCGTGTTTTTTCAAAATTAACTTCATGTAATTACGTAATCTTAATCTTCTCGAACATTAAGAAAAGGATTTTTGTATAAAACCATGCCTTGCGTCGTCCACATGCGATATAGCTTTTAATTACATTACATTTGGCTGATTAACTACAACTAATACATTACTAACATTAACACTAATTATCTTCTATATGGTGTTATACCCCACTTCTCACCCACATTAATTCAAAAGGTTTGATTTTCATCATTTGCACGAATAGATTTTTTTTTTATAATTTTTTTCCTCTTCTGATGGTTCTTCTCCAACTCCCAATGTTAGAGATATAATTGTGTTAGTTAGTGATTAGTCATAATTAGTTATAATTCATGTAATTAGATATTAGTTGGTTACTCTACTATTTTGTATATAAGCCACACTATTAGCTCGACGTAGCAACCTTTTTCATTTTCTTTAATTTAATTAAAACTTTTCAGTTCCTATCTATTTTTATTCTCTTTTTAATCTGCTCTACCATGGATTTCAACATGATATCAAAGCCATGGCACCCACCTAAGCTTCTTCTTCGCTGCAAATTTTCTTTCATTCTTTTCTGCTACTTTCCTTCATTGTTGCTTTTCATACATTTCAGCTTTCGCTTTCTTTAATTTGTCATTCAGATCACCCAATATGTAATACCCTATTTGAAATAAAATATAGGTAACAGAAAATTTTATAAATACACATTAAGTTTTATACTAATAGAGGAATTTAATTAATTTAAAGGAGGATATAATTTTAAATATAAATTGTATGTAGAAAAAAATGAAAGAGATGGGGGATTGGCGGAGGACCACTAACACTTTAAGTGAGGTGGTCCACCCTAAGGTCCTTTTTTTGCTTCTCCATTCTTCTTCACGGCAAGCACTCTCCCCAACTCCTATCTCTATCTTAACTCTCTCTCTCACCTTATCTCTCTCTTTCTTGCTCTCTCCCTCTTCCTCTCGCTCACTCACTACCATACCTTACGGCTCTCTCCCTCTGCCTAGCATCATAACTTCATGGCCCCTTTTCGCCGGACACCACCACCTTGTAGTTTCTTTCTTCGTCCCCCTGTCTCTCAAGAAGCTTTCTCTGTCTGTTGTAGGTGTCTCTCTCTTTGTCGCGAGTTCTCTTTCTCTCCACTACGCAATGGTGGCTAAGCTCAATTCTGCCTTCCACACTCAAATTCCAACCCTTGGTGAGCTCCTCTTTCTTAAGTTTGGTGTCCCACTCCCTTGAAAATTTGATTATTTTGCCTTATTGTTGTTTATGGGTGGAAAGAGTCTAACAACCCCAAAAGGGGTGGGGGGTTAAAAGGAATTGTGAGCTCGTCAGTTTAATTGGGTCATGTATACAAATTTATTTAAGATAGTTTTAATTGTTATTGTAACCTTCCTTGAGGTGAAATCTTGTAATTGATTAATTATAAAACTTATTAAAGATGTTATTAGTATATATGTATAGAAGAGATTAGAAGATTGAGTGTCATGAAACATATTTTTTTCTTAATCCTTATTCTTATAGATATAGGAATAAAACCATAAAATTATTAGTCTTCAAAAGAACGAAAGAATGTATAATAAATAGTAGGGAACTTAAATTTTAATCGGTAAGGTTGTAGAAGAAGGGTTGGGGTTAGATTCTAAACCATAATGTTATGTTTAAATTGAAAACAATTGATTTGATGTTGATTACAGATTTTCTAGGTGATCAGCCTTCGAGTTTGGCAGCTTCTATGACGTAGATTTGACGTCCTCCCTTATTTTGTGAGTGAACAATGTTTTTATGGCATATGCTTTTGTTTTGCAAGTAGTATTTGGCTTGAATTTAAATGGATTCTTATACTTTAGTTCCTTCTAGATATTTATTTGGTTCTATTTAAATTAATCTATATGCCAGTATAGCTACTAATCATAGATATTTGCCGTTATTTTGAAAGATGCTTGAAAGTACATTATGATTTTATAAATGAAAGGACAAGTTATGATCTTTTGTTTGGATTACTAAATTGACTTGTTGAGTAAATTATATTTGGATTTTTGAATTTCGATAATTACTTTTGTTATTTGGAAATTTGATTTGATATTTGTTACTTTAACTTTTATTAATACCTATTACTTTAGTTTCTATATATCTTATGCGAGAATTCTCAGTTAATCAGTAGCTAGCGATCACTGATGCTAACCTTGGTGCACCTTGGTTCGAACCCAACTAGCAGGGGTGTTGCTAGCTCGATGTGTGTGTGTGTGTGTGTGTGTGTGTATGTGAGGCCTGCGTACACTACTGACTTAGTTAGATATGAAGGGGCTAACCATTAGTTGGAAATTTCTTAGAATGTGAAACCTCCCCACTTTAATTTTTGTGTTTGAAAAATATCTTACCAATTTTATGAAGTTATATTAATACTTTTATACGTATAATTTATAATAACAATTCTTTACATATGTAAAATTTATGTTGTTGATTCTATGAATGTATTTGAGTATGATTTTGTTTTATTCCCAAAGTTTGTTTTCATATGTTATAGACTCACTACCCCTCACTGAGTTGGTTGGACTCACCCTATTTCCCTTCTTGTTTCATATTCTTGCATAGCACCTGACTCGGGTTCTCCAACTTTTTGAAGTTGCTCCATGATCCATAGACAGGCTCCTATGACCTAGTCATTTCATTAGGATGTTTGCTTTTAATATTTGTAACCTCGGAGCATATTCTCGTTTATGTATATGTTAATTATTGGAGATGCTCTAAGAGCCTTAAATTTTGTGTTTGCTAGTTGGCTAATTTGGGGAAGCTAGGATAATAGGGAAATTCTATCAATTTTTCTGTAAAGCTAATTAACATAGGCTTGCTAGAAGTTAGGTACCTCTTAGCACCGATCACGGCTCCGAGGTGGGTCGTGACACAATGCTTTTGTACTTATTGTGCATCACTTTTCAAACTATTTTTTCCTTTTTGCTGAGCCTTTTGTCATTTCATTTCCTTACAATTTTATTTTCTTTTTCCCTCCATAGAAACACATTCCTTTCCTTTTTCTTGCAAGATTCTATGATTTCACCGTCCAATCTACGTTCATCTTCAAATACCTACCTTCACCTTCAATCTGTTCCTGACTCTTTTATCTAACTTTAGTTCACCTTTTACCTTACCATCATTCTTATTATTGTTGGGAAAAAAAAAACTCATGATCTATGACTCTGTTTTTGTTTTGGCTCAAAACACGATGGTTTATGTTGGATTCCCTCAGATCCATTTGATTTATCGTTGGTTCTTTTTTGCATCTGGATATAGTTCATTAGATTTGGTTCATCTACTTCGATATCTGGTTTGTGTTTTCTGGCGCTCTGACTGGTGGTGTTTTGTCAGATATTGAATAATGGTTGTTGCTCTGTTCTTGATCATTAGATCGGTTCCAATCTTTCACTGGAAGCTATAGTTTGCAATTTCTTTGCTTTTTCTTTGAATTGATTTGAATTTCTCTCATCTCCTACTTTAGATTTGGTTCTACACATATTTTTCTCTAGCTTTTGGTTTCTATTGCATTCGTGCAAGGTTCTACACATATTTTCCTCTATTTGTTGATGTTGACTCAATGTTGAATCATTCACACGTGTCTATCATCATCTACAACATGTGTTGCTGATTTTGTGATTAAGTTTGCGGTAGCATTAGACTTTTGCCCCTGTTTTAGTATTTTGTTAAAGACACACAAGGTGTTCGATCATTTGTCCTAGTGATTGGAGATTTTGGTTTCTCTTGCATGGACATCCATTGACTCTTGTTGCCTTTGTTTCTTTGTTTTCGCTTCTACCTTGTTGGTTAAGCTTCATATATGTCTTTTGTCTGGATGGTTAAACACGGATTAAGCTTCTACTATGTGGTTAAGTGTGGATAATTTGCTTCTGCTCTTGGTTAAGCTGTTTGCTGAGTTCGTTGATTGGTATTCCCTAAATTGAGATTTTTTTATAACTTTATAGCTTTAACTTTTTCTTGATAGCCCTATAACTTTAACCTCTTTTGCAATGAACACTGTGGTGACATTGATAAAAGATCGAAAAGGCCTAAGTGAAGGTCGAAGACTTCTTGATACTAGACACCATTGCCATTGCTGATTGGAGCCTTTCCCCTAATCTACATTCAACTTAATTTAGCTTAATCTTTTTAGTGAACACACTAAGCCCAGGCATTTCAAAAAGTCTTTTTAACCAAGCACACTAGAGTACATGCTAGTCTATTCATATTATTATTATTATTATTATTATTATTATTATTATTATTTCACAAATTTTAATGATAATTGAAATCTTATGATATATTTTGAATAGACTTTTTTACTTATTTAGGAATGCACTTTTTTTTACAATAAGCAATCTTTTTGCCAAAATTTTATATTGTTTTAACAAAAATAATTACATTTTATTGACAGTTTAACTTACCATTATTTTATATTAATTTAAAATTTTATGATATTACACAAATTTATGTTATATTAACTAATAAATACCCAAACAAAAATAATCTACTCAGACCAATGCTAACAAAAGTTGACTCCATACAACTACATGCCCAACATACACCACAAACACTCTTCTTGCATGCAGCTCTTTGCACAACTTCCACCATATTAAGCCCGTGACAATTTTTGTCATTACAAAAATGTAGCATTTTCTACTTTTTCTTATATTTACCCATTAACTAGGTGGCTAAACATGGACTTTAATCATGTGTTATCACCTCAGATTTACTTAATGCATGTAAGCCTGTTAGGTTTACACAATAAATTACCCGATCGTTATCGAAAGAAAACTAGAACATCAGTGTCCAGATTTTCAACAGGACCATTTTAAATGTAGTCGGCGTTCATGATGTTTTACTGCATGTGCAACCGAAGAAATGAGTCGAAGGCTTGGAGCATGTTCATATGAATTGGAAAAGGGGGTGATGGGTTGATTCGGGAGAAAAGGTGAAGGTGAAAAAGGAATAGTTATGGGGCAAAAGCTAACCTGGTCTGAGTTATGTTTTGGACCTTGATGGTCTTTAAAAAAAATTCAAAATAACTTAGTAAACTTCCTTTTCTATCCTCTCCTTTCCCTCATCTCCTTCCTCTTTCTTTGTATTTGACGATTGCACCTCCCCAAACAGGTGCCATCACCAACATCCCGTTGTCGCTTGTACAGTCATAAATTTGGCTGGTTGACGTAGTCATCGGATCCGTCATCATCTCTAACAAGAATGGACGTTGAAAATCCTCCATCACCGCTGTATCTGGAGATGCAATCCGCTGTTGGTCGTCGTTCTTCATGCTAGCACCATTTTCGCATCACCACCACTCTGCTAATAGTGTTTGCTGTAGCACAATGGCAGGACACCATTGCTCTCCCGCTGCAAACCGACAACCATCAAGGCCCACGACCCTTCTGTCACGGGGACAAAGTTGGGGCACTGGATGGGAGTGAGAGGGGGGCGCAGTGTGGGGGTGGGGAAAGGGGCACGCGGTGGGGCGCCGATGGCTATGGGTGGTGGTGGTTCTCTAGCGGGGCGCAGGAGTAAGGGCTGCAGTGAGCTTGACGGCAAAAATAGAAATTTTATAAAAGTAAAAGGATAAAATAGATAAATTACATAAATAATTTTAAAATATTAAAATATGAATATAAATTTATTTTTTTTATATAATTAAATATTTTAATATTAATTATTAATTAATTTTTTCTATAATTAGGATTTAAAGATCATCTTGATCTATAATTCATGAAGTCCCACGCTAGAACTAGCCATAGTTATAGTAGGGAGAGGATTTGCAGGCTTGCGGCTGAATCTGAGAATGAAGAAGAGAAAGAAAAATTTTAGAGTATTTAACAAATTTATGGTTTAAAATTACGCCATCAAATTTGTTCCATTAGATTATTGGTGCGTATTACATACCTTGTAACTCAAGGAGCACCAAAAACATCATCCCTTATAAGGGTCCATCTCTTGGTAGTGACTTCCTTTTATTTTGTCATTTTTCGATGGTACGAAGATAAAAAACAACAATAACTTTTGGTGGGCCCAATTTATTGAGTTGATTTTTAGCTAGCGGAGGACCCGTGCTAGTGTTACGCATGAGTGAAGCATTCCTTTAGTACATATATGTGTCTGTCAGCAATTCATCCTGCCTTTTAGTTACTCAATTTGTAATTTAATAATATGCATTAGAATAATATAATAGAAAAAAAAAGAGGAATGGATCCCAAGAGAGTAAAATAGTAAAAAAAAAAAAAAATATTCCTTAATTTTCATGGGCTATAAAGACTTACCTATTAATAATTTTTGTATAAAAATAATCTACTACAAACCACAAAGATTATGATAATTAACCATAAATGATTAAACTAAGAAAGGGCTTACACAGTAATAAAAGAAATACTAACAATAATTTTTATATATAAACTATAGTTTAATGGCCATTGGCAAGAATATAATATAAATGCCTATCAATTCAATTTTCTTTACATATGTATCTTAAATAAGAAAGAAATAGAAAACTACAAAAATTCAAAGTTGCATCTTCAACTTTGTATCCCATAATTGATGTCCTCTAATAATTTTTGTTTTTATTAACTTTACTTTGACTTTCAACATCACTTGACTTAACTTTCAATATCAGTGTCAATAATAGACCGAAGACTTATACACAATGGAAGATTTGTACTAAACTTTATGTCCTCCAAAATACTTAAGAGTTAGCGTGCCATAATTAATATGTATATATATCATTATCCAATATGTGTTTAGTCACAAAAGGCTAAACAAAGATATATTAACTACAGGAGATGTAAATTGTGAGTATAACATTCTAGGATAGCGTTTGACCATTGCCTATTAAGATTATTAATAATATAGATTACTACTTAAAAAGATTGTCACCTTTTAAATTGTTAGTAATGTTACAATGTAGTGTTTGGTATATACAGATAATCTAAATGACAATTCATATTATCATATCTGGTATATCAATAATTATTATTATAATTATAATTTTAATAATAATAATTATTATTAATTAACAAGAATAAGAAAATGTAATTATTAATTATGATTATAATAATTAATATTATTAATAATTAATTTTAATGTTAATAATTAATAATTAATAATAATATTAATTTTTAATAATAATGATAGGATTGCCATATTTGTGATAATCTAGATAGCCACCTCTCATAGAGGTAATCCACTTTACGATATTAGTAGTAATTCATATTACCTTAGAAATCTAGATTGCTAATAATGCTATCCAATCAAATAATATTTAATATTTAATAATAGTGAAACTGAATATTACTCTCTTTAGTATTTATACATATTATGATTATTTTAAATTTTAAAAATAACTTTATAATTATTTATCAAATATTACTCTTGTAATTTTTTTATTATGGGTAATTTTTATATTATTTTATTAAACAGTACAACTATAATTTTTTGAAAGTAGTTTTAGAGAATTTAAAGAGTTTAACAACTTTAAAAAAGTCACAATAATATTAAATTAAGCCTTCAAGTACATGTGATCAAATTATACATAAATATTTGTATTTTGTTAAAATTATTTTAAATGTTTAAGGTATGATAATATTAAAGATTTTTAAAAAGAAATTATTTTTTAATGAAATTAACAATAATAAAATTCGAATGAACTTATAATTAATAATAAATTATTAATATTAGATTATTATTTTGATTAATAAAAATTATTTTAAAAAATTAAATAAATATTAGTCAATGGGACTGGCAAATAAATATATAAAATTGGCAATAGTGACTCCTCGTGAATTAGTTCAAAATTTTATGAAAATAAGTGTGATGATGTTTGATAGCCAATAGATTTTAGTTTATGTAATACAAGCAGTAGTCACTAGATTTATGCGAATATAAAGGCGCTTTGCCACAGCATATCTTTAATTTAAATTGATGTTAAGGCATAGTTGTTTGAAAAGAAATTATTCACTACTTGAGCATATATTACTACTATATTTAAAATTTATCAAGATGAGTAACTATGATGAATGACAAAGATTATGAGTTGTATCACATGTCTCGTTTCCTACTAATTGTTAAGACATTATGTGTTGAATGTTTCTTCCATAAATCTCCAATCTTCCACGCTCTAACTTGTCACATGGGGCTTGGCTTCAAAATCCGTGATGTGAATGGTCTTTGACCAAAGGGAATGGACTAAGACTTGAAGGTGATACTGGATATATGCGTAAATAATGCGTCCGGATTTTTTGTCAGGTCACTATTTTTTCTTTGACTTATGTTTAAAATAAATAATATTTCACTAGTAATAACATTTGATATTTAATCAAATTTCAAAGAAAATGATATTAATTACTTCATCTGTTTTAACATATCTATCATTTTAAGTTTTATATACAAGTTAAGAAAATTAATAAATTACTTTGATAATAATACAAGATAAATTAATTTCATAAAACTATCTTCATATTGAAATGATTATTTGTATTTTTATTCACGTTACTAATAAATATAATTAATTTAAAGATAAAGCTAAAGAAAAATAATTGATATTTTATTGATTTCTAAAACGAACAAATAATTTAAATATAAAAATATTTAAAATAACAGTTATTATGTAATAAAAGAAGTATTTTTTAATTACACTTTGAAAATTTGGTATGAGATTTGAGTAATATAAAGAAGAGTTCAAATTCATTAAGAAATAAACTCATTATAAATAATAAAAAAGATCATTTCTTAATACGTTAGTCAGGTTAAAAACAAATCTACCTCTAGTAGTTCTCATATAATGATCTTAAAAAAAAAAAAAACAATTGATGAAGAAAGAAAGTGATAGAAGATAAGAATCTTGGCCTCTCAAAATCAAACTTTACATTCGACATTTAATATTCATATATCATTATTGTTTTCGCTCCATTTCCTTCACTGTAAGTGTGGTCCATCATCGAAACTTGTAGAAAGTGCATTGCTTTTGGAGGCATGACTTGAGAGTATGGAATAGGTAATTGGACTCTTTATCTTCCCCCAAATTACCTTCATGATAACAAATTCATAATTAAGTGAAAAATGATTGTTAACTAGGAGAATTATTACTATCAATTAATTGAACCAACAAGATTAATTAAGAATGAAACAAGAAAGAGTTCTAAATCTTGAAACTTTTAACTTAGTCACTGAACTTCAAATTTTCAATAAATATCATGAAGCTTTCAATTTTAAATGATGACGAGGAAAAGTCTGATTATTCAAATTATTCAGTGGGTACGAGTAAGAATACATAAATTTTAAAACAATCTATAATAAAAACCTAAAAACAAAACATGAGAGAAGTTAGTGACTGTATATAGATAAATGAAAAGAGAGAGATTATGATCTAATTTTAGTAAAAGAATATTTTAAAAACTATATTAGAGGCTATAATAAGTAATCATATTCAAAATTTCTAAAGGTTCTATGCTTAAAAATAGATAACATGAACAAGATGTTAGGTAACAATATATTTATTTTTCATATATGATAAAAGAGCATTGACATGAACATCCTGTGAAATTAAAAAAGTTCGAAACAGAATAATACACATTTTGGATGGAATAAATGCGTAAATATGACATGTATAATAATAATATAGTTTGATGTTGTTATCATTTTAGATATCTTTTACCTGTACTATTAAAAATTTAAATCTTCAAACTGTTTTTTTGGATAAACAATTACTTAATTACTGTTCTTGATTTAAAAGATAATTGCAAAAATAATGCATTGTAAGAAGAATTTAGTCTAAAATAAATAAATAAATAAAATAAAGGTAAATAACACTAGAAGTGGGCTAGTACTAAGGTTATTGGTTCGAATTTCAGTGTTATTAATGTATCAATAAAAACTATAGCAATATTTTTTATTTAATTTTAATATATAATGTGTATAAGATTTTTCAAAATATCAATTGATTAAAAAAGTGTTGTTAAAGTATAACTTTTAATATAGTTTTTAAACTTTTTTTAAACTAAGTCAAATTTGTAGAGATGCATATATATACATAATTGAGCGATAGATGAATTAAAATTAAATCTATATCTTTATTTGCTAATTTTTTTCACTTTTAATTATTTAAGGAGGCCAAAACAAGCATAGATTAATATAAAATTTTATGAACATATAAAAATATATGTTTTTTCACTCTACAAATGAATTTTAAGAAACTTGTCAAAGTGCTATTAAGCAAGAGACATACACCCCGTTAAAAAAAAAAAAAAAAAAGGAAGAACCATAGACAAAGCAAAAGGTGGATTATGAGGCTTTGATTGGAAATCTAATTCACCTTAGATCAAATTTTCATTAAACTACATAGGAAATTTTAAAGGATGAAAAATGTCATTAAAATTAAATGTGGAACCAATCATTATATGAAGAAAAGAAAGAGAATCAGAATCTAATTTAATAGTTTTTTTTCAAAAATCAAAATAATAACAAAATACTATCAATAGGCTACAAGTAGTTCAATGAGTAAAAATACAAACCACAAACACTATGATAATTAACCATAAAGGATTGAATTGAGAAAGGGCTTACACAGTAATAAAAGAAATACTAACAATAGTTTTTATATATAAACTATAGTTTAATGGCCATTGGCAAGAATATAATATAAATATCTTTTCATACAGTATTCCATTTTACCAATCAATTCAATTTTCTTTACATATGTATCTTAAACAAGAAAGAAATAGAAAACTACAAAAATTCAAAGTTCTTCTTCAACTTTGTATCCCATAATTGACGTCCTTTAATAATTTTTGTTTTTGTTAGCTTCACTTTGACTTTCAACATCACTTGACTTAACCTTCAGTATCAGTGCCAATAATAGACCGAAGACTTATACACAGTAGAAGATTTGTACTAAACTTTATGTCCTCCAAAATACTTAGAGTTAGCATGCCATAATTAATGTGTATATATGATTATGCAATATGTGTTTAGTCACGAAAGGCTAAACAAAGATGTATTGATTACAGGAGATGGAAATTGCGAGTATAATACTCTAGGCTAGCATTTTACATATTACATATTAAAATTATCAATAATATAGATTATCATTTAAAAAAATTGACACCTTTTAAATTGTTAGTAATATTACAATACAGTATTTAGTATGTACAGGTAATTTAAGTGATAATTCATATTACCTTATTTGGCATATCAATAATTATTATTTATAATAATAATATTATAATAATTATTATTATTAATTAACAAGAATAAGAAAATTTGATAATTAATTATTATAATAATTAACAATTAAATATTAATTTTTAATAATAATAGGAGAATTGCCACATTTGTGGGAATCCATATAGTCACCTCTCATGGAGACAATCCACATTACCATATTGATAGTAATCCATATTATCTTAGAAAATCTTGATTGCCAATAATGTTACCTAACTAAACAATATTTAATCTTTAATAATAGTGAAAACGAATATTACTCTCTTTAATATTTATGTGTATTATAGTCATTTTAGATTTTAAGAATAAATTTATAATTATTTACCAAATATTACTTTTATGATTTTTTTTTATTAAGGGTAATTTTTATATTGTTTTACCAAATAGTATTACTATAATTTTTTAAGAGTAATTTTTAGAGAATTCAAAGAATTTAACAACTTAAAAAAATCACAATAATACCAAATTAAGCCTTCAAGTACATGTGATCAAATTATACATAAATATTTTTATTTTGTTAAAATTATTTTAAATGTTTAAGTTATGATAATATTAAAGATTTTTAAAAAGAAATTATTTTTTAATGAAATTAGGATTTTTTAAAAAGAAACTATTTTTAATAAAAGTAACAGTAATAAAATTCAAATGAACTTATAATTAATAATAAATTATTAATATTAGATTATTATTTTGAGGAATAAAAAAAGTATTTTAAAAAATTAAATAAATATTAGTCAATGAGACTGGCAAATAAATATATAAAAGTGGCAATAGTGACTCTCGTGAATTAGTTCAAAATTTTATGAAATTAAGTGTGATAGTGTTAGATAGCCAATAGATTATAGTTCATGTAATACAAGCAGTAGTCACTAGATTTATACGAATATAAAGGTGCTTTGCCACAGCATATCTTTAATTTAAATTGATGTTAAGGCATAGTTGTTTGAAAAGAAATTATTCACTACTTGAGCATATATTACTACTATATTTAAAATTTATCAAGATGAGTAACTATGATGAATGACAAAGATTATGAGTTGTATCACATGTCTCGTTTCCTACTAATTGTTAAGACATTATGTGTTGAATGTTTCTTCCATAAATCTCCAATCTTCCACGCTCTAACTTGTCACATGGGGCTTGGCTTCAAAATCCGTGATGTGAATGGTCTTTGACCAAAGGGAATGGACTAAGACTTGAAGGTGATACTGGATATATGCGTAAATAATGCGTCCGGATTTTTTGTCAGGTCACTATTTTTTCTTTGACTTATGTTTAAAATAAATAATATTTCACTAGTAATAACATTTGATATTTAATCAAATTTCAAAGAAAATGACATTAATTATTTCATCTATTTGAACATATCTATCATTTTAAGTTTTATATACAGATTAAGAAAAGTAATAAATTACTTTGATAATAATACAAGATAAATCAATTTTATAAAACTATCTTTATATTGAAATTATTATTTGTATTTTTATTCACGTTACTAATAAATATAATTAATTTAAAGATAAAACTAAAGACAGATAATTGATATTTTATTGCTTTCTAAAACGAACAAATAATTTAAAATATAAAAATATTTAAAATAACAGATATTATCTAACAAAAGAACTATTTTTAATTACACTTTAGAAAATTTGGTATGAGATTTGAGTAATATAAAGAAGAGTTCAAATTCATTAACAAACAAACTCATTATAAATAATCAGAAAGATCATTTCTTCATACGTTACTCAGGTTAAAAACAAATCTATCTCTAGTAGTTCTCCTGTGATGATATTAAAAAAAAAAAAAAACAATTGATGAAGAAAGAAAGTGATAAGAGATAAGAATCTTGGCCTCTCAAAATCAAACTTTATATTCGACATTTAATGTCCATATATCATTATTGTTTTTGCTCCATTTCTTTTATTGTAAGTGTGGTCCATTGTGGAAACTTGCAGAAAGTACATTACTTTTGGAGGCATGACTTGAGAGTATAGAATAGGTAATCAGACTCTTTATCTTCCATCAATTTACTTTCATGATAACAAATTCATAATTAAGTGAAAAATGATTGTTAATTAAGAAAAATATTAGTGCCAATTAGTTGAAGTAGCAAGATTAATTAAGAATGAAAAAAAAAAAGGAGTGACTAAACACATAATTAAGAATTTAGAATTTATGCTCACAATTTAGAATTTATACACACAAAAAAGAGTGACTAAACACGATTGTTATACTCACAATTTAGAATTTACATCTCCTGTAGTCAATACATCTTTGTTTAGCCTTTCATGACTAAACACATAATGAATAATGATATATACACATTAATTATGGCATGCTACCTCTAAGTATTTTGGAGGACATAAAGTTTAGTACAAATCTTCCATTGTGTATAAGTCTTCAATCTATTATTAGTACTGATATCAAAGGTTAAGTCAAGTGATGTTGAAAGTTAAAGTGAAGCTAACAAAAACAAAAATTATTAAAGGACATCAATTATGGGATACAAAGTCGAAGATGCAACTTCGAATTGTGGTTTTCTATTTCTTTCTTGTTTAAGATACATATGAAAAAAAAAAATGAATTGATTGGTAAAATGGAATAATGCTAGAAAAGGTATTTATATTATATTCTTGCCTATGGCCATTAAACTGTAGTTCATATATAAATACTATCGTTAGTATTTCTTTTATTATTATGTATACCCTTTCTCAATTCAATCATTTATAGTTAATTATCATAGTATTTGTGGTTTATAGTTTTACTCATTGAATCTACTTGTAGCCTATTGACAGTATTTTATTATTATTTTGATTCTCTTTCTTTTTTTCATACAATGACCGGTTCCACTTTTAATTTTAATGACATTTCTCTTCCTTTAAAGTTTTCCATGCAATTTAATAAAAAATTGGTCTAAGGTGAATTAGATTTCCAATCAAAGCCTCATAATCCACCTTCTGCTTTGTCTATGTCTCATGCTTAATACCACTTTGATAAGTTTCTTAAAAATTCATTCGTAGAGTCAAAACATATATTTTTATATGTTCATAAAATTTTATATTAATCTATGCTTGTTTTGGTCTCCTTAAATAAATAAAAGTGAAAAAAATTAGCAAATAAAGATATAGATTTAATTTTAATTCATCTATCAGTCAATTACCTATACATGCATCTCTAAAATTTCGACTTAGTTTAAAAAAAAAGTTTAAAAACTATATTAAAAGTTACACTTTAACAACACTTTTTTAATCAACTCATATTTTGAAAAATATTATACACACTATATATTAAAATTAAATAAAAAATATTGTTATAGTTTTTATTGGTATATAAATGACAATAAGGTTTAAATTTATGACTTCAGTAATAGCCCACTTTCTAGTGATGTTTACCTTTGTTTTATTTTTGTTTCAGACTAAATTCTTATTACAATATATTATTGTTGGAATAATCTTTTAAATCAAGAACAGTAATTAAGTAATTGTTTATCAAAAATAACATTTTGAATATTTAAATTTTTAATATTACAGGTCAAATATATCTAAAATGATAATAACGTCAAACTATATTAATATTATACATGTCATATTTATGCATTTATTCCATCCAATATGTATATCATTCTGTTTTGAACTTTTTAATTTCACATGATACTCGTGCAAATGCTCTTTTATCATATATGAAAAATAAATGTATTGTTATCATGTTATCGACTTTTAAGCATAGAACTTTTAGAAATTCTATAATATTTGAATTTGATTACTTATTGTAGTCTCTCGTATAGTTTTTAAAATATTCTTTTACTAAAATTAGATCATAATCTCTCTCTTTTCATTTATCTATATATAGTCACTAACTTCTCTCATGTTTTGTTTTTAAGTTTTTGTTATAGATTGTTTAAAAATTTATGTATTTTTACTCACACTGAAATGCAGGTGCCACCACTGAATAATTTGAGTAATTAGACTTTTCCTCATCTTTATTTAAAATTGAAAGATTCATGATATTTATTGGGCATTTGAAGTTCAGTGATTAAGTTAAAATTTTCAAGATTTTGAGCTCTTTTTTTTTTTAATTCTCATTTAATCTTGTTGCTTCAATTAATTGATAGTAATATTCCTCTTAGAGGAAGATAAAGAGTCTAATTACCCATTCTATACTCGCAAGTCATGCTTTCAAAATTAATGCACTTTCTACAAGTTTCCATGATGGACTACACTTACAAGAAGGAAAGGGAGCAAAAACAATAATGATGTATGGACATTAAAATGTAGAATACAAAGTTTGATTTTAAGATGCCAAGATTCTTATTTTCTATCATTTTCTTTCTTATCAATTATTTATTTTTTTAATATCATCATTGGAGAACTACTAGAGATAGATTTGTTTTTAAACTGACTAAGGTATTAAGAAATGATCTTTTTGATTATTCATAATGAGTTTACATCTTTATGAATTTGAAGTCTTCTTTATCTCCACTAAAAAGTGATTCTTAATTTGCCAAGTTAATTAATTTTCGTCTTTTGGGACAATATTAATATTTATTCAATTACTCAAATCTCATATCAAATTTTCAGGAGTGTAATAAAAAATACTTCTTTTGTTGCATAATAGCTGTTATTTTAAATATTTTTATATTTTAAATTATTTGTTCATTTTAGAAAGCAGTAAAATATCAATTATTTGTCTTTAGTTTTATCTTTAAATTAATTATATTTTTTAGTAACGTGAATAAAAATACTAATAATTATAATTTCAATATAAAGATAGTTTCATAAAATTGATTTATCTTTTATTATTATCAAAGTAATTTATTAGTTTTCTTAATCTGTATGTAAAACTTAAAATGATAGATATGTTAAAATAGATAGAGTAATTAATTCATTTTTTTAAATTTAATTGAATATCAAATATTATTACCAGTGAAATATTATTTATTTTAAATATAAGTCAAAGGAAAAATAGTGACCTCAAAAAGCGTCTGGACGTATTATTTACGCATACATTCAGTACCACCTTAAAGTCTTATTCCTTTCCCCCCTTGGACACGGACCAATCATATCACAGATTTCAAAGCCCGGCCCCATGTGCCATGTGACAAGTTAGAACTTGGAAGATTGGAGATTAATGGAACAAACATATATTCAACACATAATCTCTTAACAATTAGTAGGAAACGAGGCATGTGATGCAACTCATAATTTTCGTCATTCATCATAGTTACTCATCTTGATAAATTTTAAATATAGTAGTAATACATGCTCGAGTAGTGAATAATTTCTTTTCGAAAAACTATGCCTTAATATCAATTTGATTGAAAATATGTTGTGACAAAGTACCTTTATATTGGTATGATAGAGACTGTTTTTTTTGTTAATATTTTAGTAACTCTGAATCCTAATATTAAGTCTTGTTGTGTATTTAATATTGAATTGGGAAATATCATATTCTTGTATTTTGATAAGTGTTAATAACTTATGATTGATGATTTTCATATTTTTATACTTTATTTAAAATAAAATATATATTCTTATTCACTTGAATCTCTCTTAAAAAGCATAAAATTATGATAGTAAAGATATTATCCAATTCAAATGAACTTAGAAGCTAAATCACGAAGATAAACTATAGGATATTAGAAAGAGATTGGGAAACTACATATCAACCTTCGAAAAGCTTATGGCTCAGCTAAAGGCTACTGTCCTCTATTTCTTCTGCCATCTTCTGCCGTCTAAGGGAATGCTCATAATTGAGCCGCAAAAGAGTGTTTCTTTTTCTTATCCATAGCTTAAAAAAAGAGTCGTCAAATTTTTTTTTGCATTAAATATTATTTTTGACGAATTGATGAGAGCCGTTCATTTTAATTTTTTTTTTCATTTATTTAATTTTTATTTATTAAAAAATAAATAATCAACAGCACGCCGTGCTGTGCATGTTTTGTAGCACGTTTGGAAACCATTAGAAATGGCTTTTTTTTTCCTCAAAAAGGCTGTTTTACAAAAAATAATCTTATTTAGATAACTTTATGAAATAAATTATAATAAAAAAATTGATAATTTTAAACTAAAAATTAACTTATAAATATAAATAAATTTTTGAAGCATAAAATTATAAGTAAAAATTAATTATTTTATAATTATTATATTTTTACCAAATTGATACTATATATTATAGATTACATAATACAAATAATTATTTCATATATTTTTTAATAATTTTATCGAATAAAAATAATTTTTTATACAATCTAATAAATAAAATAGATTATATTAAAATTATTTTTTAATTAAAATATTTAAATATAAATTAATTTTTATATAATTAATTATATAAATAAATAATTATTAAAATAATTTTAATTTCTCAACTTTCTCAAACATACACTTTTGTATGTTTGTATGTTCGTACTTTTAGTGCTCATTAAATAGTGGCTCTCTTAAATATATTTTGTAACAAGTCTAATTTATTCAACTATATTCTAGTTGCATAATAGTTGGAATTGAATAAAGACAAAAACAAAAATACATGCAAAATTATTAAAAAAATAGATATTAATAATTTGTGAATAAACACGATTTACAATAACATATTGATGTTATATATTTTATAAAACCAACTCTACCTAAAAAGATAGGAATTAGTTTTTATAATAAACTCATTTAATAAATAAGCTAAGTTAAATTGTTTTAAAAATATTTTTTTGATATATTTAAATATTTTATTCAAATAAAAAAGTTAGACTTTAAAATTTTAAAATGACTTTTCAATATAACAACTCAACTTATATACAAAGAGTTAGGATTAAGTTACACTAATATGACTTTAAGTAATGATTACATCATTTAATAACTTTTTATTTGTATTAAAATTGTTTGAAACACTTTTTATATTAATCAAAATTAATATAATATATATGTATAAAATATATGAATAAGAATTTTTTGATTATATTTTTATTGATATTTAATTTTTATAAAATTTGATATAAATAATTTTTATAATAAGTAATTACAATTCAATTGTCAGATTGATAAAAAATATATTTTATAAAGAATTATTAAATAGTATAATTATATTTAAAATTATATTGGTAAATTTGATCCTAACCCATATTTAAATAATGTATGATATATAATTATGAATGTTATTCAAAAATTTTATTACTGAATAAATATAAATATATAAATAAATTGAAATTTTATATTAAATAAATTAATCAGACTTGTTTAAAATAAAATTTACTTAATTTGTTTTCGTCTCTAATGCCAAAAACAATTTAAAAGCTGATCATTTATTCATTTTTGAAAGAAAAATTGGCAAGTCGGTCAAAAAACATGTCAATCAAGCAATCAATACGACCAAATCGTGGAATCAAGGGTACACATTTATGGATCGGGATCGTGTATACTTTTAGAAACACAACCTCAACCATAAAAAATATACTTTATATAATATCCATTTCGAATTATAAAAATAACTCCTTGAATGTCAGGCTATCAAGCTTTAAATTAAGAACAGCTCATCACTCAATAGCTTTTTAATCTGGTTCTTAAATTTACGCAGGATAATGAAGTAAACAGTTGTCAACGATCAAGAACTTCCGCTGAAACCTTGGCTGTTGTTCATCTTTCTCATTTCCATTTCCCCTGTGGTCTGGTGGCGCTGGATTTCTTCACTACTTGAGTCAGATGGCTTTGGACCATACTCACTTGTAGGTCCACTCACCTCACTGCTTCCACTTTGCATGGTTGCGAATACCATTTTCCTGAACTTTGTCATTTGTTCCTTGTATTTTGCTGTGTCATACTCTAAGCCTCCATGAGAAGTGTACACAGTGCTGTCACCGAGCCTAATTCCGTCAGACGCGTCTCCTTCCAGAGCACGAACTATCTGCGGTATAGACAATTCATTATCAGAGTCAAAAGAAATATATTCTTGCATATAGTACGCAGTAGTATATATGAACTCAAAAATGTAGACATAGACATGGCACTTAATCCAACTAGGATTTAAGACTAGAAACATAATCAAATTAGCCTGCGTCAATTGTATACTGCCTTATCAATTTTCTTTCTTTCTTTCTTTCTTTCTTTTTTTGTCAAGTACATTATCCATTATAGGCTTGAGAAGATTACCAATTTGACACTGCTCAATGGAAAGCTACGTCTAATCATAAAGTATCAACACAACAAATTTGACCCACTCAAAATTGTATTGGTTGACTTATTTTGATAAACATCAGTGGCTAAACCAAGTCAACATTGTTAAAGAAAGATATTTTTAAAAAAAATGTTAAAGTATCTACTTTTTCTTCTTAACTCCTTCACCGTTAACCGCTTCACAAACGACCGTCACCGCCACGATTAATCAATTCGCAATGTCTTGGACTAGAGCTCAGAGTGTGGGATATGTCATTGCAGTTGGTAGCTAGTGAAGGGGGTCTTTTTCATCGACAGAGAGCTTGTATCGGCGGTGGTGAGCGTGATTTCTTGGCGGCAGCAGAGCTTTTCCCACTTCATGGCCTCCTTCTTTGTCACTTTAGTTTGCCACTTCCTGGTAGTTGCTCCTTTTTATTTTTCTCATTTTCCTGTGGCTTGAAGGTAACTTCCGAAAGGAAGCAAGCAAATAACTTTTGGTGGGCCCAATTTATTGTGTTGACTTTTAATTAGATGTGTGTAAATAGTGAATATTAGATTTAATTTTAATATATTGTGAATATAAATTTTTTTTATATAAATATCTAATTATAAATTATTATATTAATAAAAAATTTTAATATAATTACCTATTATTTGAATATGGAAGATTTTGATTGGCTAAACGATAAATTGTGCCTACACAGGACTGAGGATTGCGAACACCATAAAGACCATGAAGTAAAAGTCATTGTAGATTTTGATAAGCCAATAAACTATAGCCACAAACTATTAATCGAGGAAGTTGGATAAGGTGGAAGAGGCGTTATTGCGAGTGATGAAATTTTCTCCCTTGGACAATATGTCACAAATCAGATATTTGGAAGAAAACTTATAATGCGGGAGGAAAAAATCTTGTTTATAGACAGAAATCATTTCTTTTTCTTATTAACAATATTTTTTTTAAACTATCGTCGGAGCGTTTTTCATATTAAGTATTTTCCATCAAGTCTAATTTATTCAATTGTATTTTAGTTGGATAGTACAATCCTTTGAATAAGAGTATGTACGACAGAAGATAGCTTATTAATTAGAGAGAAAAGAAAGACAAAAAATATACTCAAAATATTTTTAAAATTTCAATATTAAGGATTTGTGTATAAATATGATTTACAATAAGACACTAATACCATGTAAAGCAGTCAATATTCAACCAAAAAAATAACAAATGTAAAAAATATAAATTCAGAAATAATACAGGAAAATTGATAGTTGATATTATTGGATGTATATCACCTATTTTAAAGTATCTTGAATTCAGGCATAGTTGATAACAAACTTGGTTTATTTTACCTGACTCATCTTAGGTCGACACTTTGCTGAATATTGTATGGAAGCTGCAGCACATGCCACCATGCGAGCCATCTCATTGGGGTCATACTTATTTTGTAGCCTTGAATCAACCAGAGGATCAAAATTTTCCTTTTCTAAAGCAGATGTAAGCAAAGGCATTGCCTGCGAGGAAAAGATAGATACAATTAAAAGTAGTTCAGTGGCGCCTAGCTCTACCCTAAGAAGAGAAGAGAAAGAACAGAAATCTTTATTTCACAAATATACAAGTGTTTTTTGGATTTGTATTAGCAAAGAAATGAGTTCCACAATTTCAATTCATATGTCAAAAACTAGAAAAACATAATACACTCTCAAAAATATTTTAAAACTCATGGATATAAGAAAAATTCAGTGATATAGAATACATAAAAGTCTTTAATCCTCTCGGTCCGTCTCATTTGGTGTTTATTTTTCATATAAAAAACCATTTTCCTATAAATTTAGGCCTTGAAAATAGGAGCATCATAAAATTTACCCATTCCACCAAACTATCCCCTGTGATAGATTGACATGAATCTATTGGTCTACGTCCTGTGATCAGCTCCAAGAGAATAACTCCAAAGGAGAAAACATCTGATTTGTCTGTGAGTTTTCCACTCAAGGCATATTCTGGAGCCAGGTACCTGCACGCAACGATCCATGCATGATTTTTTTTTTTTTAATCATTATTTGGCCAGTGAAATGGATCATATGAACTAAAGCTCTTTTCTTTGCCACTTCCAAGCCTCTTGGGGTGATAAAAGATTCTATTCTTACCCTAAAGTTCCCATGACTCGAGTGGAAACATGCGTATTCGTATCAGAACAAAACTTGGCAAGCCCAAAATCAGCAACCTGCCAATAGAAAGGAAAAAGGAAAATGTCATCCAAAATAAAATTATAAAGCAAAAGCTTAAAGATAAATATAAACTAATCTCAAATTTGCATCTTTTTTTAATGGGCAGTGAAAATCCAATCCCAACTTTTATATTTTGTAGAGTGCATCCATCAGTAAAATTTGATCAGAGTAAGAATAATAGAAACTCACTTCTAGAGTAAGGGACAGACAGATTGTTCATATCAATTAGATTAAATCATTTTAAAATCTGGCAGTTGTTTTGCTTAATTCAACAAACGCGGAATACCAAGAATACACATAAAAACAGAGTATACCTTTGCTTCCAACTTAGAATCCAGGAGGATGTTAGTAGCTTTAATATCACGATGGATAATCTTGGGATTACCTAAATATGCAGAGCATTAGAACACATTTAAGTTATTACTCTCTCCATTTTAAAATATTTATTGCTCTAGATAAATTCTTTTATTTCAATTTATTTGCCATTTTTATATTTCTATAAAGAATTTATTATAAAATTTTAGCTTAAATATATTTTTAGTCCTTATAAATATAGATAATTTTAGTTTTAATTTTTTTTTAAAAAAGTTTTGACTTAGTTTTAGTTTTAATCCTTATAAATATTTTAAGAATTTTTTTCTGTCCTTATAAATATTATCATTTAGTAGAAATGGCTACTACATGGACCAAAAATATAATATTAAAAAAAGAAACCAAAAGCTAAAAAAAATAAAATTTGAAACGAAAACAATTTATATTTATAAGAACTGAAAATATATTTAAACCTAAAATTTTTAATTATACCCTTAATATTAATGGAGCAACAAAATAGGATATTAAACATTTAATAAGAATGGTTTGAAAAAATTGTTCCATAAAACTCTTGATTTTCAGCTTCTCTTAATACCGTACAAATAATCAAAATAAAAATCAACAGTCAAATGCATAGGGCATACAATCCTCGTGAAGATACAACAGTCCTTTTGCAGCTCCTAATGCAATTCTCAGTCTTGTGGGCCAATCCATAGTAGAAACTTTTCCTACATCTCAAACAACCATTGGATAATATATATAACATATTAAGCGAGGGAAGTAAATCTTGAGATGAATGATCAAAAATAAAGTTCATATAATTATATAATTTTTAAATAAATTTAATTTAATCTCTATCGTGCATGTATAATTTAATAACTAAAATTTACACTCTCACCTCTCTCACTAAAATCTAGTCCTCTCACTTATATATATAAAATAAAAAATAAAGAAAAGACTTTAGAAAGAATTTACTAACAGAAATCTAAAACCAATGTAGCATATATACCATGTAAATGGAAGTCCAATGTATTGTTTGGAACAAATTCATAAACAAGGAGCCTGTGGGTGCCAGTGATGCAGTATCCAACCAAAGAAACAAGATGTCTATGATGAACCCTGCTAATTATCTCTACTTCAGCTTGAAATTCACGCTCACCCTGCCCACTTCCAGCCTTGAGCTGTTTGACCGCCACCTCCTCGCCATTGGGAAGACGTCCTCTATGGACATAACCAAATCCACCTTGTCCAAGGAGGTTGGCATCAGAGAAGTCATCTGTTGCACGTGCCAACTCCTCATATGTAAATACTGCGCTCTTTGAGAATCCGAATGCATTAATGCCTGGAGAAGAACCTATTGGAACTGAAATTTCACCACCTAAATGGTTTGAGTTTGAGGCATATCCACCGCCTTGGCTCACAATATACGGTGATTGGAGCAGTGGACGTGTTGAAGCAGGAGGCGAAGGTTGAAGAGCTGGCATCACCGACATCGTGTGATTGGAAGGAAGGGAAGCATTACTTTGCCGATCACCTGGCCTACCACCATTTGCCTCATCTGCAAATTGTGAAGAAAAACCCTACATGAGTGATGATCATTCATGGTCCAATACCATTGAACAGCATCAAAATAAAGGGAAAAAAGAAAAATAAAAGAAGTAAAGTGCACTTTCTTCAAAACAAGAGTAGCATGTTAACGATGAAAGAACTAAACTAAATAGGAAGCTAGGAACAGATAAAAATCTACGTAGGTATAGCTTTTGATATATGGTAGGCATTCTGTTTCTGCAAGTGCCATGGCTTTGCTTTACACTAAGATTTTTTGCTGTCTGCAAAGTCAGTGAATTGGAATTGATGAACGTGAAAAAATAAGTGGCAACATAGATAAGGACAAGAGATGGGAAAAATTAAGGAGAAACTAAAGATGAAAAGCAAAAAGTATAAAAGACTTAATTAGTGAAATTGCATGGGACGTGCAGCCCAGAAAAGAACCAGTATTAATTCAAGTTTGGAGCTGTCACTCGCCTTCAGGTCCCTGGCCATTGTCACGTCTTCTCTTGTTCTTGTTCTGGTTCTTCTTAAAACGAATGAAAAAGATGCTTAGCACGAGAATAGCCACAGCCCCCACGCAGATTACGGCAATGACGGCGGCCGACAAAGTATGTCGTGATGGCGGGGGCGTAGGAAGAGTGGCATCAGGCGGAGGAGGAGGAGGAGGAGGAGGAGTGGCATCAGGCGGAGGAGCAGGAGGAGTGGCATCAGACCGAGTAGCAGGAGCAGTGGCATCATGCGGAGTAGCAGGAGGAGTGTCATCAGGCTGAGGAGCAGGAGAAGTCTCATCAGGCGGAGGAGAAGTGTCATCAGGCGGAGGAGCAGGAGGTTCATAAACATCAAGGAGGGACCGCCGTGTTGACATTGGCGGAGATCCAAGAGAGAGTTAGTATCAGAAGAAAGAAAGAAAGAAAGAAGCTGTGCGTCTTTCTCTGTGTTACAAGAAATAAGTTCAAAGAGAGAGAGAGAGAGAATGAGAAGTAAGAATGGAGTAAGAGTTCCGAATGTGAAGAGCTTTGAAGGAGTCTGTCCTAGCATGCAGATGTAGACGATAGCCCGACAACAACTTAAAATTGATGGTGACCACTGGCCAGTGCCGCTGCCGCCTTCCGGCTACGACAAATTCATCATATGGACCCATATCCTGCTTCGTACTTATTACGCACACAATTGTGCATATACGATAATAAATAAATATATATTACTGCTTAATCGTTATCGATTTAATTTGTATGAGCAATGTGTCGAAAAATTTTATACAAAAATCTAATCATTTATTGTGATATTAAAAAAAAGCTTGATACAATTATTTATTATTTTTAAAAATTTTATAAATAAAAATATTTGATTAGATAATAATATAAAAAAATTTTATATTGTTAGTATATCAAAATTAGATTCAACTCATAAATTTATGTTTCCTTTTTATAAAAATAGTTAAGATAAAAAGGAAAAAGTCGCATTATTCTTAATTCAAGATAGACTTCACGCACTTATAAATAACAATAATAAAAAATAATAATAATATCAAACTTAAGTTATTAGCAAAGCAAGAATAATAAAGCCAAGTAAATCAATCTTCACAGTAAATTTTAATAACTATTAACAATGAATTAATTAAATTTTTGTTCAATAATAAGAAAGGATTTTCTTAATAACTATTACGGTGTATTTGGCATATTGTATAAGCACAATTAAGAGAAAACTAATATTATATATTATGATTTTATCGATTGTTTGGAGTATGTAATATATTATATAAATTTATTTATAAATTTTTTTATATATTAAAATGATACATAACTTAATTAAATTAGATAGGTATAAGATCTTTTTCACAATATAATTTGTTTATATTTTATTAAAATAAAACTAATTATTAAATAAATACAAATAAAAATGTACAAATACTTAAAAATAATGATTAATTAACAAATTTTATAATAAATAAATATTTTAAAATAATTAGTGTTTAATATATAAATAATTATTTACAATTGTATAAGTAAATAAATAATACATAATAAATTATTCAGCAAATGAGCTAAGAGGTGATTTTATTACATAGTCCTCTTCTCTATATCAAGATATATACTTTAATCTAAATTATTTTATTAATATTAATGCATATATATGAATATAAACCAAACTACCGATTATATAAAGTGCTTTATTAATTAGTATAAATATTTTTTAAAAATATATTTATTACTTTGATTTAAAATATTTTATATAATTAGAATTATTTTATTTTTATATTTTTTAATTAACATGTTAATATTAACATATTTATTATATTTATTTAACCCTTACTTAATTAGTTTTAAAAAATGAAATTGAATATGAAATTGAAATATTATTTTCATTTCAATAATGTAATACATAAAAATATTTTTATAAAATTCATATATTAATATAAATTATCACAAATTAAAATCTAAAAATTTTTCAAAAGTTGAAAAAGCATATAATTACTAATATTTTAAACCCAAGTCAAAAATTATTATGTTGTTAATATTGATTCTCTTAGTACAATAATTAATAATTTTAACATATATATATATATATATATATATATATATATATATATATATATATATATATATATATATATATGTATACACACACACGCACACACACCAATGTCTTTCTTTTATTATTAAGCGCATAATGTCACAAATTATTTGAAAAAAATGTTTCAATATATATATAAATGTCAATAAAAGGTATTTCAGTCACAAAAAAGGTTAATAAATATAAGATAACAACAATATAACAAAAAAACATCAAAATGGATCATGCTGTAGTGCATATTATTTAATATAAGTTATTATTATACATAATGAAAATAATTAAAATAATATTAATTAATAAATAAAGAATTACTTATAATATTCATTTTTAAATTTATTTAAATAGTTGATAAAAAAACACTGTTGAAACTAGATAGACCTAACTTTAATCAAGAAATGAAACAAAAAATTCTCTTTTATAGTTTTTAACAACTCGTTTATTATATTTTTATTGTTTTTATTAATTTTATTTTCTTAATCTAAAGAAATGCATTTATGTTTATATTCCAATGAAAATAAATAGTCAAAAATAGTTATTTTTTGAATCACTAATTTAGTTTTACATCAAAGGATTTTTTTTAATTCTAAAATAGATATATATGAGTTATTAGTAACATATATGACTTGTTAAATTAATTGAATAAATAATAAATGTTAAATCAATGAGTAAATTATATTGATCTTCCCTGAAATTAAGTGATATAACGTATGATATCTCTCAATTTTAAAAAATATATGTTGACCTATCCTAAGGTGTCAATGATATTACATCCAATACTTTCATATTTATAAAATATAATACTAAATACTCCTATAAACTTAACACTGACATTTTTTTAAGGAAGATCAGTGTAATTTATCTTAAATCAATTCAACATTAAAAAAATATGCTTTGGATGGGACTAATTTAGATTATTTTAAAGTTTGTAGAAGAAGTAGTTTTATAAATTATTATAATTTAAAGATTTAAAAATTAGAGATGACTATTTATAATTGACTAAAAGTTTAAATAATTTTTTTAAAAAATAATTAGTGATTTAATAATGATAAATAGGGCAATAACAAATTTTCTTTCATTAAAAAGGGGCAAAGCCCAAATAAAAAAGAAGCAATACAAGAGCTATATTTTATTGAATACGCTCTTCAAAGAAAATATAATTGAATATGTTTTAAGTAAAATATAATGTCTTTGAGAGATAACTTTATTATATTTCCTTTCTCTTTATTTTTAAAATATGTACTTCTCTCCCCTAAAAAATTAAAATAATCTATATTTTGATCCATTTTCAAGTTTTGTATTAATTCTTCACTATCTTATATTTATTATTTTATTTTTTTACCAAAACATCTTCTATTGATAGTTATACATATTAAGTCTTTTTAAGAATAAATTAATAATTTGTTCTCTTAAAATATATATATATATATATTAAGAGAAAAAATTATTAATAATAACAATAATTTGCAATAATTATTTTTTAAAAAAATAAAAATTACATATTTTTTTAGCTATTAATTTTAAAATATTAATGTATATAAAAATAAAGATTGTTTGTTAATATTTTATATAAAAATAAACAAAAAGAGGGTAACGAGAAAAATTTTATGATTTTACTTAAAAAATTATGTATTAATACTCCATAATTAATTGCTGAAAAATACATAGTTTTTTATTTTTAAATAAATAATTATTATAAATTATTGTTATTATTAATTTTTCTTAATATATTTATAATTTAAAAATTATATATATATATATAAGTATTTCAATATTTTATATTATTATAAACCACGTATATTTTATTTTAAAAAAATTTAATATGTGTAATTATAAATAAAAGATATTTTATTCAAAAATAAAATAATAAATAAGATAATGAAAAGTTATGCTAATGCATTCCGAGTCCAACCCTTGTGTCCAATAAAACAGAATAAAAGAATCAAACTTGTGTTTTGATGGATAATGGTGCAAATAGATTAGGTGATAGTTTGTTCGATGATTATCAACTTATTTTCGGAAATAATTATTCAAGAATAATATATTTTTATGTTTGTTATAAGTTTTATATAAATATCTTTGGATATCAACCATTCCTTGAAAAAAATAGATATATTTTCATATTTTAATAGAATTTTATTTCCATGACAAGGATTGAAAATGAAAATTTTTCTGTAACATGAAGAATAAAAATTATTGAATAAAATTACAAAAATGTCTTTCAATTAAATAATAATACTATTATAGTTAAATATTTTAGAAGTATTTTAGGCATTGCCACACATATTTCCAAGAATTTGGATTATAATGTCAAACAAGTTTTTTATTTATTTTCAGGAATCTCAAAAAAGATTCCTAAAGGTTTTTAACGCTAAACAAACATATCTTTTGGGAAACCTCAGCAATGACATTTTCAGCAATAACATTTCCAAGAATGTAATTTCTATGAATGTAACTTCAAATCTTGAAACAGATGCCTCTAAGTGGCTTGGTGGGAGTTTATAGCTTGACCCACGTTAAATATTTTTCTTTTTTTCAAGTATTAGCAATATTATTACTAATGCTATCAAAAAATTCTTATAATTAAGAATCTAGTTTAACTCTTTTAATGAATCAGTTAAGCTAAAATGTTTTTAAAATCTTATTTAATTAAAAAGATTAGACTTTGAATTTTTTTTAACAGAATTTTCAATCTAACAACTCTGCTTATATACTTATTCACTAATATATTATTAATCATCAATAATATATAATATATACTCGTATTAAAAAGAAAACTCAGCTTATATACTTAAATAATATACGATATATTATTAATAATGCTATTAAACTTTTATTACTGAATAAATAAATAGATAAAATTTTATTTCAAATTTATATTAAATAAATTAATCAGACGTGTTTGAAATAAAGTTTTACTTAATTTGTTTTCATATGTAATGATAAAAACAATTTAAAAGCGAACATTTTTCAAAGAAGAATTGGCAAGTCAGTCGAAAGACATGTCAACTAAGCAATCAATACCACCAAAACCTGAAATCAAGGATACACATTAATTTATGGATGGGGGTCGTCTATAGTTTTAGTAATACAACCTCAACCGTAAAAAATTCTTTACATAATATCCATTACGAATTATAAAAATATCTCCTTAATTAAATGTCAAGCAGTCAAGCTTTAAATTAAGGACGGTTCATCACTTGTTAGTTTCTTAATCTGGTTCTCAAATTTACACAGGATAAAGAGCTAAACAGTATTGCCAAATCGAAAAAAGAAAATGTTGCACAACGGACTTTCATTGATAATAAAATTCTCACATGAACTAATTAAGCGAAGACTGAGAATATATTTCAAAAAACCAAAATGTCTATTTGGTTTCTTTTTTCCTTCTCGAAGTGGACCTCACGATCATCACAGACATGTTCATGCTTGCTTTACACGACGCGAGTGGAGCCCGCAGGTCACTGGGGTGGGCCACACAGTAGATAGAGGCACCTTTTGTTGGGGCCTCACCACTGACCAACTTGGTTGCGGTCGCCTTTTATCCTTCTTAATGAGTCATTTCATACAGGGATGATAATATAGACTCGGTTCATCATAAATTTAAATTTATATTTAATTTTAATCATTAAAATTATGTTTCTAAATTATAAATATTAATGAATTAATGATTGAGATATAATATAAATTTTGATTCATTATATAATATAGACTCAAATTCATAGTAAATTTAAATTTGTATTATCATTTCTCTTTCATTAATGATAGGGTTACTGTATACGTACAAGCTACATCAAATCATTATTTGGCAAGTCGCATGGAGATAGGAACGAGCAAAGTATTAATTAAGCAACTAAGGTAACTTGTCTCATAATATTCGTGCGTTTAAGAATTAATGCAACACGCTGTTGATTGTTGAATAGTAATACTATAGGTGCAAGTGCAACCGCGTACTCGGTAGTCATGGCTCATGTTAGTAGGACTCCCGACGGTGACTCATGGATGGTTAACTGCATATTGACGACCATTCGTTAAAAAAGATCTGCTGATTGAAGGTAAACCCTTTAAAAAAAAAAAATCTTTGACAAATCTAAATGGTTAGTAGGAAACACTCGCATTATTCTTAATTCAAGATAGACTTCACGTACTTATAAATAACAATAATAAAAATAATAATAATATCAAACTTAAACCCTAGAGCCAAATAAATCATTTTTCACATTAATTTTTAATAACTATTAACAATGAATTTAAATTTTTCTTCAATAATAAGAAAGGATTTTCTTAATAACTATTAGGTGTATTTGGTATGTTGTATAAGCACAATAAAAAAAATCTAATACCATATATTATAATTTTATCGATTGTTTGGAGCATCCAATATATTGTATAAATTTATCTATTAACTCTCTTATACATCAAAATTATGGATAATAAAATAAAACTAATTATTAAATAAATAAAAATAAAATATACAAATAATTAAATAATGATTAATTAACAAATTTTATAATGAATAAATATTTTAAAATAAATAAATTTTAATATATAATTAACTATTTAGAATAGTATAAATAAATAAATAAATAATTATTAAAATAAATAATACGTTAGTGACACCTCACTCTACCGAGAAATAGAGAAGAAACATAAAAACCTTTATTTCATGAATATACAATTTTTTTTAAAGAAAAACAAGTGGTGTTATTTAAATGTCACATTTCAATATCACATATAATATATTTTTTAAATTAATATATACAATAAATCACTCAGGTTTTTTCTTATTATTTAGTTGTTTAATTATAAAAGAAATAACTATTGTGAGCATGATTCTAACAATATGTTAGTAACACTTTTGTGCATGTTTCAATCGACAGGATAGTTGGGACCTTTTCTATTTTTTAATATTTGAACATAATGTAAAACATGTTTGAAGATATTTCAAACCATATTTAATTATATATATTCAGAGTTTGAACATATAAAAACAAGAAAGAAAAACTCAAAAAATGAGCAATGATGCACTAAAGAAAACACATTAATCCTGTCCAAAAAAAAAAGAAACACATTAATATATGGACAAAACTTATATCAAGTTTATTATATCTATTTCAACTAATTTTTAAATCAAATAATAATACATATATAATTATTTTAAAATAAATAATTTAAGAATTAAAAAAAATATTTATATATTATTTTTTAATTTAATAAATAAATAAATTAAATACAAAAAATTTGATCTAAATTTTTTCTTTAATATATAGCATTTATATAGTACAGCTTCACCTCAATTTGGCCAAGAAAGATGTGTCGGCGGACTCAGTTAGCCAAAACGAAAACAGAAAAACATAAAAAATAAAGCGGTGACTTGGTCCACGCTGTGCAGCTCATAAGTCTTCGGTTCAGACAAGACTTGGGTGCTTTCAAGGATGACTTGAGTCATTGACCACCCCAATCGATCCATGATACTGGGAACCATTCATTTAGCTCAGATGATTTGACTTGTTAGGTTTCGTATAACGGGCTACACCGCACAAAGCAAACACGTCATCTTATGTCCCACGAACACCTTAGATACCATGAGAGAGGGAGACATCGAGCAGCCAACTTGGAGAAGAGTCCCGCTTGTACATAGCAACATTTCGCTACCTTTCAATTTTTCATTGCATCAGTTTTTAAGTTGATAACTTATCATATAGTATAATGGTGCACATTTAAAAAAAAAATAAAAACTCATCTTTTACTGTAGTATTCCTCAGTTTACATTGTCAGGTCATGTGGTACATATAAATGGCAAAAATCTTGCAAATCTAGCTTTAATTACAAAGTAATCTACAGCATTAATTAAGCAATTAACTCCAAGAAAATATTGGAAGAAGGGAGAGCAAAGAGAAAATGCCCAACTCGTCAGAAAAAAAAGGGATAAAATGTCCAGGCAGTTTTTCTTATTATCTTTTATTCTGTTCTATACTTCTTCTATTCATTGTGTTACAATTTTGCAAGTTGCAGTAAAGATTGGGAACTTCCTATTCTCTGTGCCTCCCTCTCTGCCAAAGTAAGAATTAAAGTACTGTGCATCTTCTTTATGTTGGCAACAAGGGTGCTTGCAGCATGCTTATTTTTCTCATCTTTGTAACTTTGTCATTAGAGGTAAATTGATTAATGGATGTTATAGCATCCTGCAAGTAAAAGGCTAATAATGGCAGACACAAGATTTTTTTTTAAAAAAAAAACTATTTTTGCTAAGAAATTAAGAACATATATACCTCCACACTCCTTACACTCACCATAACATACCGTATCTGTATAACATCATTTTAAAAAAAAACAAAATCTCCTTTTTATATTTATAATTGCTATTGGTTTATGGTTCCTAATTATTGATAACAAACATTGCATTGAAATGTTTAATGTTGTGTGCTAGTGTTTCAGGATAACTCAAAATAGAATGTCAAGTTCTATGTTCTAAAAGAGTTTATGGAGAAGCAAAATATCCTAATGAACAAGGAGATAAAAAGGAGACAACAAATGCATAAGTTGAATTATAATAAGTCAAATTTTGGAGGGAAAAGAGCTGTGATATTTTTTGAGGATATGGAAAAAAAAGGACAGCTGTGCAAAAGAATAGCTCACAAAGAAAAAGTATGAGAGAAAGAAGATTCCTTTTACAAAAAAAAAAAGAATAAGCTATGAACCAATCAAAATTCAAAAGCTATTCTAATACCTGACAACTCATAAAAATGACTAAAAGACCGCTGCAACAAGCCTACAATGGTCAAAATTTTTTTGATATAAAATATTGCTTGTTACTACAATAAAATTTAGAAAAGAGAAAACATATTTAATCTAGAGTTATACGGAAATTAGCTCTCTCTTCTCTCATTCTAGTTTGTATTGGTGAACACTTTGAGTGTTCTTTTATGATCTCAAAAGCTTTCTAAGTTTGAAAGTTTTTTATATTATTCTAAAAAAGACTTGAGTGTTTGTGAATCTTTTATTTGTGGAAAAGCCTTGTGAGTAAACTTTATTTGTGAGTGTTTCTTTAAAAATCTTGTTTGTTTTGTGAATTTGTTTATTCTAAGAGTTTGAGTTTGAGAGATTCAACTCTTGAGAATTTGTTTTGTGAGCTTGGAGAGGCTCTTATCAAAGACTATTTTTTATGAGTTTGAAGAGGCTTTTGTCAAATATTACTCTTTGTTCTAAGCTTGGAAAGCTATTCATAAGGGAAACATTTTATTAGTGAAAAATTTCACCTTGTCAATGGGGACTAAACATAAACTCCACATTGGGGATCGAACCAGTATAAATTGCTTGGTGTTATTTTCTTAACTTTACCTCATATTTATTTTACTATAATATATTTATCTTACATCTGTTACTACATATTTAGTTTGTCATTTTAGTTTTATACATCTTTGCATTTTACAAAAGCATACTGTCAGTGCTTATCTCATCTCAATATAGCAGATTATCTTATACTCGAATATAAGATTTTGGTGAACTTTTTGATTTAAGTGTGTAGAAACTTAATCCATCCAAGTACTTGATTTAATCCCCTTATCAAGCACTCTAATATCATCAATTACAAACATAAATATAGGCAAAAATTGGAGCATCATAACACTTACTCATTCCACAAAAGTGTCTCCTTTGAAAGAATTATTTGAATCAATTGGTTTATGTCCAGTAATTAATTTCAGAAGCATAAATCCAAAGGAGAAAACATCTAATTTGTTTGAGATTATTCCACTCATAGCATATTCTGGAGCCATATACCTACATAGCAATCCATGCACATGAGCTTTAGTTATTTCTTTTGGCAGTGAAATGGATCGTATGAACTAACTACTTCTCTTTGCCTCTTCCAATGTTCTTGAGGAGATAGAAGGATGTTGTTCTTAGCCGTAAGTGCCCCTCATCAGATTAGTGATAATATAAGTATTTATATCAGAACAAAACCTTGAAAGCCCAAAATCAGCAACCTGCCAACAGAAGAAACAAAAATCAATTGTCATCAAAATTAAAATTATGAAGCAAGACTTTAAAAATAAATATAAATATAAATTAATCTGAAATTTGCATCTTTTAATGGGTACATAATCAACAATGGTTTTTTGGTAATTTTATAATTTAAGCATATTTGACCTCCCTTTTTTTTTTATTTTTCAAATATTAAACAAATCTTACAATCCTCCCCCACGTTCAGTGTCACTCCCTTCACCCTCCACAACACAAATGCACCAAATGTACAACTTTACCATGGCACCAAAGAATTTACTTAAGGTACAACCCTCAAAAAAAATTCTTTGACAAATCTAAACGAGCAAAAAGACTTTTCAATTGTACAACTCAGCTTATATACTTAAATAATATATAATATATTACTATTGATGTTACTTAAAATTTTTATTAATGAATAAATATATAAATAAGTTTTTAGATCATATCTTAAAAGTTTATATTAAATAAATAAATTGGACTTGGTTAAAAGTTGATCAATTTTTTCCTTGAAGTAAAAAAAAAAGGGAAGTCAGTCAAAACATGTCAATCAAGAATCAATACGACAAACACGTGAAATTAAGGGCCCATTTGGTACAATGCATTAGACTTTATTGTAATAGTCAATATTATATATTATGAATTATCTTAAATTTGGTGTAAATATTATATTGTATAAACTTTTATATATATATATATATATATGTATGTTAAACCTCTCTTATGTATCATATTAATTGATAAATTAACCAGATCTTTGGAGGTGGGATTAGACTCGATAAAATTTTAGTGTATAAAAAGCCCTAAGATAATTTCCATTAGAACCCTAATAGTCTGATAACACAACTGTTCCATTTTCCTTCTTGCCATTGTCGTTCCCTCTTTTTGTCATTGTTTCTTTCAACATGGTTGAATGTAAGTGAGAAAATAAAATAAAAAATTTGTTCGAAATCTTTATCCCATTTCCCCCACGTTTTTCTTCGATATCCAATTCACCAATTCCAAAATATCTCCCTTTCTCTTTCTAACCTCTTTTGTTTCTCCTCTGATCGGTTCTCCAACGATTCTTCACAACTTCGGGTTCCTCATCCCTAAAACGACAACACCCCCAATTCCTTTTCCTCTCATCCTTCATTATTCATATGGTTTTGAATTTTTGAATAAAAGATTCGCTCATTCAATAATAAAGAAATAATCAAACATAAAAACACATCCATAAACTAATCAATGTTACAAACAAAATCGTTTCGATATTTTTATTCCTTTTTTAAATAATTTAATTTTTTTTATTAATTATATGAAATTGTCATGAGTTTTTCTATGTCTTGGGGATTTTATGTTTTTTTAAAAAATCAATAAAATATCAAAATTTTGGATAAATATAATAATTAATAAGTAAAGGGCATTTCTATCATAAACATAAATTTTTATCCTATATAGCGTATCACCAAATATAAGATAGTATCATCTTATATAATATAGTATTTTATACATTGTTAGTCTAAACATTATATAATATTAAAATTTTATAAGATCTTATCTTATTAGATTTTATTCTATCAAGTCTAATTCTATTAAATGTGTCAAACAGCCCTAAAGATAGACTGGGAATTGAAATTGCGTATAGTTTAAGAAATGCAGCCCCAACCATTAAAAAAAAAAGCCTCTTGCGTCAAATACAAATCAAAATAACTCCTTAATAAATAAATGCCAAGCAGTTACTAATCAAGCAGTTACTTATATCAAATACAAATCAAAATAACTTCTGAATAAATAATTAAATGTCAAGCAGTCGAGCTTTAAATTAAGAACGGTTAATAACTTCCTTTTTTTTTTTTTTTTTTTGGTAATCTGGTTCTCAAATTGACGCAGGATAAAATAAACGGTTATCAAGGCTCAAGAGCTTCCGCTGCTGTTCTTCCTCTTACTGATTTCTATTTACCTCCCTTGTGGTCTGGCTGCACTGGCTCTCCGCTGCTTGAGTCAAATAGGTTTTCGCCATGCCCACTTGTAGATCCACTGACCTCACTGCTTCCACCATGCTGCTTGGTCCCCAATGCCATTCTTCTGAGCTTTGCCATGTCTTCCCTGTGTTGTGTTGTGTCAGCGTCAGTGTCATAACCGTCATTGAGATCTATTGGAGACGCTTCTCCTTCCAGAGCACGAACTATCTGCGATATATACAATTCATTATCAGAGTCAAAAGAAATATTTTCTTGCATATAGCACGCAGTAGTATAAAACCCAACAATCTGGACATGGACATGCAACTTAATCCAACTAGGATTTTAAGCATTGAAATTAGCCGGTGATATAAAAGCAATGAAATTAGCCGCCGTTAATACAGTCTTGTCAAAGTAATATATGTTCCGTTTTTGTCAAGTACATTCATTATATAAGACAAGACAACTTGAACAGATTAAAAATTTGACACAAATGGAAGCTATAAAGCTACATAAAAAGTGTAACTGTTATTGGCATATTAATGTCAAAGATTTGCTCTTATGAAGAATAATCAAAGTAACTTGTTTCCAAAAAAAACAAACTGCATTATCGCATTGCAAAGCTTGTCATGCTTGACAATTGATATATGGTAAATCATATTTCCCGAATACGGGTATGAGTATTCGATTAATACAATATGATAGGCAAATATGATAATTGTTAAAAAATCTATCACATTGTAAATGTAGTGAACAGTGAATGTACAAGCTCGCTATGGCTACTGAGACAATCAGCTGTACACTTGATAATCTCTATCTAATAACTAACTTAACAACTGAAACCAACTTAATTAACTAACAACCATTAATACTAACAAGTGTTCAATGTGTATTACCACCCCTAAAGTTGGGAGATATAAATTAGTGGCTCCCAATTTGGATAGTGCGTAGAACACTGCCGAGACAATGGAAGTGACTTAGTCAGGCAAATCAGCAAATTAAAAATAAATTAACTTGTAAGAATTTCGAATCTCATACATTTTTCTTTTTTGCTATTTGATGATTTGGACAATGACTTTGAAAATGATTAAAATACATAATTGAATGTTTAAATAGAATTGTGAAGACAACTAAGTCCGCGTGGACTTTGTAAGTCAATAAAATATTAAGGGTAAAATGCCTAAAGATTTTGATTTTGTCAAATTTAAATTAACACATATAGTTGCATTTTTTATAAATTGAATTAAATAATAGTAAGATATTGGTTTTACTAAATAAAATACCCCAAATATGGTTATAAAATTAATTTTGTTAATAAGATTAAATTTTTAAGCATTTGCATGAATAATATAGTAAAATTATATTTATTAAATTTATTTATAAGAGTGATTATAAAACTTGAAATTTTTATTTCTTATGCACTATGCATTATGATTATATTTTAAAAAAATTGTATTTATTTCCTATTTACCATATATATATAGTGTTGGGGTGTCTAAAAGATGCACCTATTAAACTAAAGCATTTTTCTCTATACATAGTTGTTTCACTTACACTTCTCCTTCTCTTTCATTTTCCTGCAAATTCAACAATTTTTTTTTGAGCTGTACATATATTAATTCTTTCTAAAAAAGTTCTATTATTTATTTTTTAATCAATACACTAACAATATCACATAATAAATCTCTACAAATATATAGAAATTAATTGATTGAAAATGTATTTGATTTCATACCCAAAAATATATTTTGGAAAGGCATAAATTAATGGAGAATTGAAAAATTTTAGTTTTAGGGAAAAAATGGTTGTCAATGAATAGGTGGTGAAACCTAAAACTAGTCTTATAGCTATTTAATGCAAGTGGTGGAAAAAGATAAAAATAAAAAATTAAATTGAGAATATTAAATCGAGAATTTTAATATCAAGAATATAAAAAGTCATAATATTACTTTAAAATATAGATATATGATTTATCTTATAGTCATTTGGTGTATGTTTTGAAAAAAAATAAAAGAGTTATATAGTGAAGATATCTCTTGGAGGAGGGGTGCCTAATTTACTTATTTTTTTATTTTACAATAATAACTAATAATAATATATGTATAAAATAAATATGTTAAAAAATAAACTTATAAAAAATAATTTACTATCTCATAAAATAAAATATTAAATAAATTTAAATAACTTTAAATTAAATAATAATTTTAAAAATTATTTCCCCATACGCCACATGACTACCATCTAGTTAATGCACAAATGTCCAACATGAATGATGGTGCGGGCGAAGCTTATCTTCTGTGCAAAAGAAGAATCAAAAGCCATGGTTTGATGTACCAAAAAAAAAAAAGGCCATGGTTTATTTATTTGCACATGCTTCAAAACAAATTATATTACAGCATGAATGAAATTCAAAATCGGATACCTAATATTTGAAAAATCGTAATTAAACTTCATAACAACATGTATTTCGCTAATTGGGACATGTCGTCCTCTTGCAACAGGAAACACTCGTCAAACCCCTGATTCCCTGAGCACTCTTGCAACAGCTAATGTCTCAAGATTTGAAGCAAAATTTTGCCTCACATGCCCTTTTGGGGGAGGGGGCAGTGGAGCCGATGGCAGAACTTTCGTTCCAGTGCATCGTCGTCAAGTTATGACGGCAACAAACAGCAATGACATGTTAAAAGGGTAAGTAGCAGGTCACTTATGAAAAATATAGATTTGTAATTTAATTTATTGAAAATTAAGATTAATTTTAATATATTATCGGTATAAAAAAAATTTATACTATTATCAATTAAATATTTCTATTTGTTAAAATTTTAATATAGCATGTGATTGAATCAAACTCTTTTTCTAATATAATAATACAAGATATTTATATATACATAAAAATTAAATTTTTAAAATTATTTATTAAGTCATTTAAAAACGTCTAAACATTTAAATAAAGTATGTCTTCATTTATTACATGTTGACATATAAAGCACTATTATGGTGATGCTGAGTGTGAAGGTGTCAAAATTATATTTGACTACCTCCATAGATTATAGTGCAAAACTACACTTTGGTCCTTGAAAATTTTATTTTTTAACACTTTAATTTTCGAAAGATCAATTGTAACACTTGAGTCTCCTAAATATTTGGTATTATAATATTTCAATTCTCAAAAAATTAATTACATATACTTGAGTTTTTCAAATATTTGGTGTAATAACACTTCAATCCAATGAAAAATGATAATAATAAACTAAAGTATTATAATACCAAATCTTTGGGAAATTCAAATATATATAATTGATCTTTTGATAACTAAAATGTTAAAAGATAAGGGACCAAAATATAATTCTACTCTAGATTATATAAACTCTTTCATTTACTTTCCCCGTTTTCTAATAATTGTTCATTTTCAATTTTTTTTTTTTTTTTGTTTTACACTACCTGGAGTTCATAGTAATTGTCAAATTGGCAATTTTTACACAAATTAAGAAACCAAAAATTAATGCATAATTATGATATGAATTTCTTAAAATATTTGTATGATAGAAAGCATAACTTCATAATGTAGTAAAAAATAGTCACCTCTTTCAATCAATAAAGATAAAGAATAAAATTGAAAAATCAACAATATATATTGCATTGATATGTGAGAGTGACAACTATTATGAACAAAAAAATTTTACTCAAATTGACAATTATGGTGAATTGAAAGAAGTAATTATATATCTTTTTAAGAAATCTAGACAATATTAATTATTTTTTTCTTTTATACCCTTTTTAAATAAATAATTGATACTCATATTCACTATCCTATTACTATGTATAGGAAAGAGAGTAGGTGGAGGGATTAAATATGAAAAAAACTGTCAAGGAAAAAAGAAGGATTAAGTTATAAGGATAATTTTATGAAATATACTTAAATTTTTCTAACATTGAAATTTATTCAATAATTTCTTTAATCTATGTGCACATGTAAAAATGGACACGTAGAAAATAGAGAGAGCAACTGGGTAGTGGAGCAAGTATCAAGAAAACATCTTGCCTACAAATAGAAATCTCTTTCAAATATTGACAGCAATTTTATGGAGAAAAACAAGGAGTTTCCTGTTTTTCAAATGTTAATAGTTTATATATAAACTTAATGTATGATATTACCTGACATAATCTACCTAATGGCACAAAATTTAATTGTTATTATACTTAATGTTATTTTCATAATTTTAATACTATTTCTATTTTAAAATAATTGTCCATTTTAAAATTTTTATTTTTCTATAAATAATTTATATTTTAAAAATTAATTTTTTTTAGTTATAGCCCCTATTAAATGAAGGAGAGAAATTAAGCAGAAAAAGATGAAGAGAAGAAAGATTAATTAGTAAAGATAATTTTATAAAATATATCTAAATTTTTTTAATATTAAAATTTTTTTAATTATATATTTTAATTTATATGCATATTTAAAATTAGACAATTATTTCTAAATAAAGAAAATATACAACAAGAACTTTAAGGACCGAATAAAAAAAAGAAAAAGAAAAAGAACTTTAAGGGAATAGATATTTACATACAAAATATAATAACATGTCAAAAATATAGATACGGAAATAATCAGATATACTTTACCTGGCTCATTTTTGGTCGAAACTTTGCTAAAGAACGTATGGAATGTGCCGCGCATCTTATCATGCGAATCATCTGATTGCGGTCATAGTCATTCTGGAGCCTTGGATCCAGTAGAGGATCAAAATTTCCATCTTCCAGAGCATGTTTGAGCAAAGGCTTTGCCTGCCAAGACAAGACAGATACAGGTAAAAGCAGTTTAGACGCACCTCACTGTACCCCAGAAATGGAGAAGAAAAATTGAAACCTTTACTCCATGAATATACAAGTTTTTTTTTTTGAAAAAAAATTGGAAAAAATGATGTTATTTAAATGTCATATTTCAATATCACATACAATATCTTTTTTACATTTATATGTACAATACATCACTCATCTTTTCTCTTATTATTCATTGTTTAATTACAAAAGAAATAACAATTGTGAACATGACTCTAACAATATTTTCGTACACTTTTGTGCATAGAGGTATCAATCGGGGCGGGGACGGGGATGGAGATGGGGGCTCGTGAATAAATATTCTCTCTCATCCCCTATTCTATATTCGCATAGATACCTACTTTTGATTTTTTTGCGAGTTTACGGATACTCGTGAATATTTATAGATATTCATTAGAAGGTTAAAAAGTCAAAAAAATAAATTAAATATAAAAATTTTAATATCATAAAATACTTAAAATAAGCATAAATAGTAATTTAATTCTACAATTCAAATTCTAACAACTTAATATACTTAAAATAAAAATAAATATATAAAATAAACACAATAATTCAATTCCATAATCTAAATTTTAACAACTTAAAATAAAAATAAACACATAATAATAATCAAATCATTGGTCTAACACATAATAAGTATAAATAAATCTAGCTTCTAAATTTAAACTTTAGTCCAATTAATTTAAAAATAACACTATTAACTTAACTAAGTTAATAACTTAAAGGTAAAATAATAATTTCATATCGGATACTCGCAGGTATAGGGATAGCAATCTGCACCCTCGCCCGGTTTAACATGCGAGTATTTAAAATTTCTATCCCCATTTTCTGCAGGAGCAAAATCTTAAAAACCTTGCATATCTAGCTTTAATCTCAAAGTAATCTACGTACGACATTTATTAAACAAAACTCCAAAAAAAATTGGAAAAGGGAGAACAAGGAGAAAATGCCCAATGCGTAAAAAAAAAAAAAATGGATAAAATGCGCAAGCAATTTTTTTTCAATTATATTTTATTGTGTTCTATACTTCTACTCATCTATACATCTATACATATAATACTCACGAACGTTAAATATGGACACTATTTGCCAAGTGTTCCTTTCAAAACTATTATCTTTCTACTTATAGACACTCTTATTACGATAATAACTATAAAATAATTAAAAGAATTTTCTTCCACTATCTCTATTCCCATAATACATTTATGGCAACATTTCTTTGCCACACTAAGAATTCATAATAACCAACGTTTTTAAATATTCTTTCCTAAAATCTATTTGTGTTCCATTTATCGCTTCTTTTTCTTTTTCCGAGATACTAAATATATTCATTGCTGATAATTTAAATTAATCAATTAGATTTATTTATATTTAAAATACTATTTAGATTTATAGATTGCAAAATCATTACTCAAATTTCATTTATTTCAACAAAAATATATTTATTTGTAAATAGATTTATATTAATACTAATGTATTACCAATTATTTATAAATAGGCACTTGATAAATAAATAATCTGTCATAATTACTTTTCAATTGTTAAAAGATAATTAATACTATGTTAACATGTCAGCCAAACGTGTTTCATAATCTTCTAGCTTGATTATTTCTATTTCAAACTTTTAATATTTTTTAATAACAGTCAAATTGATAATTAATGGTTATTCTCATTTAATTGAAATTCAAAATTCAAAATATATTAGAAGTGCTTCCCAGTTGTCCTTAATAACAGATCATTTTTCTCTTTATTTTCCCCTTTTCCTTCTCTTTATATAAGTAGTCTTCGTGACATTTCAATTGACATTGACTCGTCGATTCTTCTATCATTACTTATGTATTTCTTTCTCATCTACCTTCATAAATATCAGCTCTCTATTTGTATATGGCTATATCCATATTTTGATTTTTCTTCTTCATTTAGATAAACAAGGTTTCTTTTCCTATTTATTCTAGTCCACTCGCTGCCACACTTCTACCCCTTTTGAATGTTTTTCGTATCATGCTTCTTTTTCAGAACCTCGCGGCAAAACTATTTACATTCATTATTCTAATAGTCATGATATTGTCAAAAACAAAATCCTGAGGATATTTCTAAAAATGCCTTATTGGTATCTATTGAAGGCGTGGAAGTTGAGGATGTGAGCTTGGGCGTTTTGTGCTTTTAGTAAAGATATTTGTCTTTTCTTTATTTATAAGCATTATAAAGTAAAATACTGAGAATTACTATCAGGGTCTATATGGTCCTCTTAAGTAAGTATAGTTATCTTTTAAATTTTTTTTAATGAAGTTATATGTGTTTTAGTTTATTAAGTTAGTAAGTGTTGCAAGTAATTTTTTTTCTAAATTTCGAAGTAGTTCAATTTGTAGCAAACAATAAGATCGGAAATGAGATATATGATTCGTTACGTACCTTCCTTAACATTGAACAATAATTATTGTTTTGCAAGGTAAATTTTATGTAATATATAAATTTTAATTTTGATTATAAACTATGCTGGCAACAAGGTTGCTTGCAGCATGCGTGTCATTCTCATATTTGTAACTTTGTCATTAGAGGTGAATTGATTAAAGGATGTTATAGCATCCTGCAAGCAAAAGTCTAATAATGGGAGACACAAAATAAAAAAAAATAAAAAAAAAAAACAAAGAACTACTTATGATAAGAAAATTAAGAACATATATACCTCCCCGCTCCCTTAGACTCACGATAATATACCATATCTGTATAACATAAATTAAAAAAAAAAAAAAAAACTCCTTTTTATATTTATAATTACAAATAAAAATATAGGCAAAAATTGGAGCATCATAGCACTTACCCAGTCCACAAGAGTAACTACTTTGGAAGAATTATTTGAATCAACTGGTTCTTTTCCAGTAATTAATTCCAGGAGCACGACTCCAAAGGAGAAAACATCTGATTTATCTGAGAGTGTTCCACTTCTAACATATTCTGGATCTATATACCTGCACAACAATCATGAGCTTTCATTATTTCTTTTGGCAGTGAAATGGATATATTGTATGAACTAACTACTTCTCTTTGCCTCTTCCAAGGTTCTTGAGGAGATGGAAGGATGCTGTTCTTACCCGACAGTCCCCTTAATATCACTAGCGATAATCTGACTAGCTACATCAGGAAAAAACCTGGAAAGCCCAAAATCAGCAACCTGCCAACAGAGGAAACAAAAACCAATTGTCATCTAAATTAAAATTACGAAGCAAAACTTGAAAAATAAATATTTGTAATCTGAAATTTGAATCTTTTAATGGGTACGTAGTAAAAATTCCGTCCCAATTTTATATTTTATAGGGTGCATCCATCAGTAAAATCTGACCGGTGTAAAAATAATAAAAGCTAGCTCACTTTTGGAGTAAGGGAAAGATATACCGTGCATATTAATCAGACTAAATCAGTTGAAAACTTGGCAGTTTGATTTGCTCACTTCAACAAACGCCAATAACACGGAATTGCCAAGTAAGAAACATAACAGAACATACCTTTGCATCAAACTTCAAATCTAGAAGGATGTTAGCAACTTTGATATCACGGTGGATGATCCTGGGATGACCTGAACACACAGATTATTATAACAAACATTTAAGTTTCGTTGCAGCTGAAGAAATCGCAAACATATAATATGCATGGTGCTTACAATCCTCGTGAAGGTATGCCAGTCCTTTTGCAACTCCTAAAGCAATCCTCAGTCTTGTGGGCCAATCCATATTAGGCCCTTCTTCTGCAGTTTAAATAACCATCAGATCGCTGCAAGCTATATATATTGCTTTTCAATTTCGGCTTTGAAAAAATGGGCTTTAGAAAGATTATACTAATAGAAAGCTAAAACCAGACGTAGCATACCATGTAAATGGGAGTGTAATGTCTTGTTTGGGACAAATTCGTAAACAAGGAGCCTCTCTGTGTCAGTGATGCAATATCCAACCAAAGAAACAAGATGTCTGTGATGAACGCTACCAACTATCTCTGCTTCAGCTTGAAATTCACGCTTCCCCTGACTACCACGGACCTTGAGCCGTTTGACGGCCACCTCATTGCCGTCGAGAAGATTTCCTTTATGGACAACACCAAATCCACCCTTTCCAAGGAAGTTTTCACGTGAGAAGTCATTGTTGCAACTACCAACTCCTCATATGTAAATACGCGCTTTGAGAATCCCGGTGGAGGGGAGGATGAACGTTGTGAAGGTGGTGGCTCTGGCATCATGTCGCCTGGGTTCCCATCATTTGGCTCATCTGCCAATTGTGAATAAATAACCATAAACGAGTAATGATCATTACGGTCGAATACCATTGAACAGCGTCAAAATAAATAGGAAAAAAGCAGGTGCAATTTCTTCCAAATAAGAGTAACTTGTTAACGAAGAAAGAACTCAACTAAACCGGAACAGATAAAAATAATACGTTTCTTGGTCTTCCTGATCTTCATGTAGAAAAAGCACGAAATGCTAAACACCAGAAGAAGAATAGCCACAGCCCCTGCGACGATGCCGCCAATGGCGCCGGCAAGGAAAGGACTAGTGTTAGAAGGAGCTGGAGATTTATGAATAGAGGAAGGGGAAGGAGCTGGAGATTCATAAGAGGTCTGAGTCCCTGAATAGGTGGGCTCAGAATAGGAAGGGAGTTCGGACTGCTCTATTGACATTGGCGGCGATCCAAGAGAATCAGCAAGCAAAATAAAGAACAGACAGTAGTTATAAGAATTATAAAATGAATATGCAAATTTTCCCCCATACGTGGTAAGTTTTGATTTGCGAGACGGAGGCATGGTGACAGAGTTGCATGACAGTATTTCCATCCCAACCATCACTGATGTGCATGCTGACTTTACACAACGTGAGGAGGTTTGGAGCCTGCAGGTCACTGGGCTGGGCCCCACAGTAGATAGAGGCACCTTTCGTTGGGACTCCTTTCCTCAAACGCCACAACGACAGATGGCAGGTGGGTGCTCTGGTGAAGACCGTAAAAATCTTTACATGAAGATGTTAGCTGGTGCTACCTGGAGATGATATATGTTCTTTGAAGGCCCACACTTATTTAATTTGGTGGAAAATATAATCGGATTAGTTGAGTTGAGTGGTTAGAGTTAAATAATATGTGGGCCCACATTTGAAAATGAAAAAAAGCCGAGAAACGTGAGTCAAGGGAAGGTTGGTGGTGGCCTGTTCTGATGGGTTTAGCCTGTCCGTTTGCAGTAAGAAGCCATTTAAATTTTTTTTTTGGGTGTTCGACAAGTGATGACTATAGGCGACAACAGTATTTCGGTATTATTTATGTGGAAGGCCAATGTTGTGGAGACAGTGGCGATGGAGTTTTGGTTTGGGCCAAAGTTGGGAAAGGCCGGAATAATATGTTGAGGTGTTGATGCTGATGGATGTGAGTCGTAGCATGCCAACCAAGAATGCAAAACTAATAGTTAGCACGTATTGGAATCAGGAGGTTGAGATGGGGTCGAATAGCAATAGAGCGACTCTACGTAATTATTTTTTATTATATTTTCAGTTTCATAAATTAGTTGGTGTATTTTAAAAAGAAACTAAGCAATAGGGTGAAAGTTTTAAGTGGCTACATCAGTTGATGAGATTAGATAAGAAATAGTTATTTAAGTTGATGATAAATACAAATAGAAAGTTGAAGTAAATATTTCAATCAATTATTGATATTATTAGTAATTATAAATAAAGTGATGTAAATGTAAAAGTACATAGTTAACTATTGGATGCTTGGTTTGTCATATGAAATATAAGAATATCACTACAAGAAAATGGTAAAATTGTAACCGAAATTAGTTACCAATTTTATTGAGTTCTGTGAGTGAAATCGATTGAAGTAGTAAAAAATAAAAAATAAAAATATGAGTGAAAATAAATCAGTTAGAAAATCGATTTGCAAAATGTAAAACTTTATGACCAAAAATAAATCAATGACAACTTTGGTCAAAAAATTTCACGCCATTTGGAGGGAAATATATTTGTGACCGATCTGTTGGTCGGAAAGAATTGTGATAAAAAATTAAGTTAGAAAATATTTAGTATTGTGTAAATAGTTATATTCTGACCGATTATGATCAACAAATTCAGTTAGAAAATATTAATTTTTTTAAGTAATATTTTATTCAAAAATTTGTGATTGACTTAAACAATCAATGCAAAAGAAAATGAAAAGATTATTATTAAAAATAAATTGGTCAAAAAATCGGGCAATAAAATATGAAAAATTAATGATAAAAAAGAACTAGTCCTAAAATTAGTCAGAACATTTGGCTCCATTTGGAGGAAAATAAAAATTGATTAATGGGAGATATGTTTATGATCGATTTGTTGCTTAGAAGATAAATGCTTTTTAGTCATTTTTTTTAGATTGAAATTTCGGTCAAAAAATATTAGGCATTATAGAAAAGAAATATAGTCTAATTGAGTATATGGTTATTAATTTTTTTTTGTGACCAATATTTTGGTTAGAAATTGGTGACAACATTTGTTACTAAGATCAATTAATGAAGAGCAAAATCAAAATGCTGTGAATGAAAGTAAATTTGTTAGAAATTTAGTTAATAAATTATATAAATTTATGAGTTAAAATATACCAATCATAAATTGGTCATATCATGATTTTGTTGCTGTCTTCTGTGGTGTAATTTTGTTGCTATCTTATTATTGGTGTCCTTACAAGATTTAGCTGGATTTGGCATACTGGTGGTTTGGTACACTATGCAGTGGGTTTTTGGATTATGGTGTACTCTTTTTCCTTTTAGGGTCAGAATTCGTTGGTCCACCCTCACTATTGGACTAACATTAGTACATCCATGACCTACCATTAAATGCATTGTAACTAAAATTCAACGTCTATTATTCTCCCCATGCTTTTTTTGGAATGGATTTGTTAATGAGTGACTGTATTCTTTATATTTTGCAAATAAGTCCTATTGTGTTTGTTGATCGATGGTTGGATAAGCACATTGCCGGTGATAAGTGAGGGTTTAGGGTTGAAAGAAACGGTAACTTTGGTGGTCATCGGTGAACGTCGTAAGTTCATCAGTTGATGGAAGTGGTAGAGAAGAAATAGATAATAACAATGGAGTTTAGGAGCAGTTTGATTTGGAACCCTAACCTCTAAATTTACTGCAGACTTTGGTTTCAACATTTTGAAGCAAGTAACAAACACGAGAAAATATAAATGCACAAGACGTAGGTGAGACAAGTTGCTATTGAGAATTTATGAAATCAAACATGGTGATATATCACACTGCTGACATTTAGGATGGTGCCTTAATTGGCAAATGAAGGTTATTCTAGCATAAATACTGTTAATACACTTTTTCTAGTCTTCGTTCTTGTTTATAATTTTTAGACAAGAGTAATGTTAGTCCAATAGTGAGGGTAAACCAACAAATCTTGGCCTTTTTTTTATGCTTTTGTACTCTTGCTGTCTGTTTCCTCACCCCTGTGGTAAGTCTTGACCTTTATCAATTTATTGGGAAAAAAAAAGGTGCCAAACAAAGTTGCTTTTTTGGTTTGCACGATAAGCCACCCTTGACTAAGCAATTAGCAAAGTCACCACCAAAACCCCAATCCTTTGACCAAATTTCTGAATCGACTCACTGGTATAGTTTAGCCGAATTGATGTTGACTTTGGATAATTCAAATGTAGCCCAAAGAGAGGGCCCAAAGAAATTAAGCAATCTTCTATAATTAGTTAAAATATGGTGTCTAGCTGGATAAAAATGTTGACATGATATTTGCCAATTTTCACCTATTCCACGAAAACCATGCTGATTAAGCTTTAATACCATTTGAATAAAGACCTCCATTATCACCATAAAAAAGAATAGGGATAATGTTGGATCCCGTTGCCTATCATAACATGGCTAGAGGCCGCAGTGACAATAGGTAAGAAAATTCATTAAAAATTTTGGAATTGGCAACAATAATGTATTTTAAGAAAATTATTAGAAAATATTAAAAACTATAATAATATTGAGTTTGCCCTTCTTCACATTGTTAACACGAGTTCTTCTTATTTTATTTTTCTAGTTATTATAGGTATGTTATTTTTCCGAGTTTCGAGTTCAAGTTTGAGCTTGAGTTTAAGTTCACTTCTTTCTTCGAAGTTCGAGATTTGTACTAAGGGTTCAGTTATGACTTGTTCAAGTTTTCGAATTCCAAGTTCAAAGTCGTGATAGTGTTGACTTCGTCGCTATTCGAATTTCCAAATCCCGAGTTCATGAGTGTACTTCCCCCTTCTCCAGGTTTATGAATTTCGATTTAAAAGGCGTGAGAGAATTTACTTCATCATTGAAGGTGTTTTAGTCACTTTTTTATTTTTGTATGATTTTTGTATTTTTTTTGCCTGTGTATTATTTCAAGACTAATATATGATTTTTTTTTATGTTAATAGTTATAAAAATAAGAATGCAATTAATTAAATATTATCTATTGAAAGATTGATAATAAAAGGATATGTTAGTATAAAATTTATGACATAATTAAGAATTAAATAAATAGAACATCTAAAAATGTTAAAGTTTCAATTTCTAAATTTTGTCAATAGGAAAATCATCTAATTACAAAAGATTGAGTATTTAAAAAATCATCTAATTTCTATTCTATAAGTCTTAGTTATTTTAGTTAATAGTTTACAATAATTTTTGTTTCAGTATCATATTGCTTAAAGTAGTACTAGTTCTTATCCAACTAGATAGTACGACTATAGCATTGCTCCTAGTTCACATCCAGTAAGTAATGTGATGAATTGTTAAAAAACTTTACTTTAATTATTCATATGTGATTAACTTATTTAACGCAATTATTAGAATATATATATATCATTGTGATCACGTAAAATATCGAAAAACCTGTTGACTCATTTTTTTTTGTCGTCTATTTGTTTCTAATTCTTATTTTCCTTATTACCCTTAATTAAGATTAAAGTTTACTGTGATCACATAATCTAACGTTGCATATTTTATTCACATTTTTTGAGATGGAAAAATAAGTCGTTGATATCGTATAACATTATATTTGAGAATGTAGTTAATTTTCTTTTATGCATTATATATAGATGGAGAGTGGTCAGATTCAGACGTTTGCCAAAGATATTGATTGGATACTAACTCATGCAATAAAGAACCAATTTTTCTTGAACTGGCTGTGTATGTGAGCAGTCACATCTTCAGTGTAGTGGTCTAGTAAATTGAAGCATCCACGCACATGACACGGTAGACGTTACAGTAAAGCAAATTTTTTTTGTTCCACCATAGAGACCTTTCTTCAATAACTTGAAGGTCCAAAAAATGCAACGTCCTCGACGTGGCCTGATTTGGGAGAGCGATGTCATATATGCATGGGTGAATATATTTTTAGATGTCCATGGGAGTATGACCCGAAAATCTGGGTAGGGGTCACGAGTGAATAATTGGATGGTGCATTGGTTTGTCGTGTAGTATTCGTACGTGATACTTATGAGGGAGCATTAAGTTAGTGTTATGAGGCATGCATATTGTGAGGAGCTTTTCATTAGTTATAGCCATGTAACATAGGAATATACATTGCTCTTGGTGGGGTAAGATTGGAGGGTAAGGCCATTAGTGAGAGGGCATGGACAAGGAAAAGTTTCCATACTATGTGGTTTGGAAGGGTTGCTAACCAGGAATTTATACCTCATGGCCTGATTGTGAGAGGCAAGTGCTAGGTTTTAAGGGTTGTAAGTTTAAAGGTTTTTACACCTATGGAGAAGCAATGGAAGCATGGACTGAGTTCCAAAAGAAGTCAATTGAACTTGTAGGTGTGCATGTTGGCTATCAAGGTTCAGGCCATGGAAGATGCAATGCTAGATCGAAAAATGTGTTGCCAGAATACGCGAGCTTCCAAGCATCTAGCTTTTACAGTGGTGTTAATTCATCTACTCTGAAGTCAAGTGGTAAGGGTAAGATTTGAATTTCAATGATTTATTTGAGATAGACATGATGGGGCCTAATGGTATTCTTATGTCAATTTTGCATTATTAGGATTTGAATTAGTTTCACACGTTCATATGCATGAATATATCATAAATAAGAGCATGGAGAAATGGCTGCTTCGGACCTGCTACCATCTTCAGCTTCCATGTCCAAGTTACTATCGTCATGAGCGATATAGTAATGATGCTGGCCCATATTATGGGTTTACTGTGGTCATGCCAACCAATCACCTTGGAATGGATTTGAAAGCAACAGGTAGGTATGCCATGGATCAACGCCATGCAAGTGAAGATGCTGCCTTCAATATGCTATCCCAACTACTGCATGGTATAGGTATGAAAATCAATGATTATAATTTTCGACGTGTGATGGAACTGCAACAACGTGTTAGTTTCTTGGAGGCTAAACTAGGTAAAGTAGAGGAGGAGAATCAAGCGTTGAAGGAGGAGATAGGAGAGTTGAGTCGACTGTTACCCGATTTTTGAAGTTCCCTCTTGTGTTGTGTTTTGTTAATCTCTTAGTGTTTATTTGCTTATGCTGTCTTCTCATCTTTTGCGATGTAATATGTTGTTATGAATATGGTAGGTATATGTCTTGTAACCTATGAACTATTTTATTTAATGTGCCTGTAGTGTGAAATTAGTGGGGTAAGCATGGAGTTTCTATTTACGTTGTGAGCAAGAATTTGTTTACATCTTTTCCCTAAAATCCATTTAAAAATGATAAATTATTTACATTATTTTTCTTTTTTATGGTGTTTACATTTTTGTTCATATATAGTTTATTTAAATTTAATATAAAATACTTTGTCAACTTACTTTTCCCATTTTTTTTATTCACTCTTTTTTTTTTTTAATTTAACATTACAACCGAAAGTTTACAAATATAGACTAATATTTACAAAATCCGTTGAACTATATTTAAAAAATATTGAATTTAAAAAATAAGATGATATTAATATTGTAATATATATTTTTTTTAATTAGTAACCTTGCAAGCAAGCAAAAGTGGTTGTCATGTATATAATTCAAACAAGATAACCATTCTCATCTAATTTTGATACGATTTAAGTCATAATGCAATTTGTAATGCAATTTTTAATAAAGAGTGATTGAAATTTGAAACAATTTTACAACATTTTCGTCGAAAGCACGATAATCCAAAAATTGAGTCGCATAATTCGAATGTAACATTACATTCCCACACGAACCATATATGTGCTGCGAAAGCTATTACAATTTTTGTTTATTGTTTTTTTTTTTTTTTTACAACAAAGAGCCTTTGCACCATGATATATGAGATAAGTCCCAAGAAAGAATCCATAAGTATATTTGTAGGTTGGATATGTATTGTTGAATTGAAGCAGAAGCCTAGGACGGTCCATGCACCATGGCCTCAAAGAAAGGAGGAGTTGATGTGGCCATCAACCTAGAGCAGAGGATACGTTGATCGATTTGGTTGGGGAAGAATTAAAAATAACGCTCACAGTGGAGAACTCCATTAATTCAACAGGCGCGATACAATTCAAATGCTTCAATTCGAAGCGCGCTACCTAAAAACTTCTCATCTTGGAGCTTAGTGGTTTTCCTTTCTTTTCCTCGCCTTTAATTTAAATGAGCACGGTTTCCAAGGGCAGTGCGGTTAGTTGGACGCTACTGTCCGCACATCCCCGAGAACACGCTACTGTGGAGCTACGAAGAAAAGGGAAGAAAGATTGGTGAGGCTCAGTCCTCTACGGTGAGTTGAACGAGATTATACGAAAAGAACAACTATGCTAGTTTATTAGACTGTTTATCATGTACAAATGTAGTCACATCGCGTACTTATCAATGGTGTTTGGGTCAGAATGCAGAGAGTACAGGCTGACAGCTTTCAGGTCAAGACTATAGGCGGAGTGGTTAGGGTGTACCCGGCGATGGGACAACACCTTCATTCAATGCACCTCAGTTCCCACGAGTGAAGGTCACCAGCTTAAGAAATGTACCAAGTTGTATTATATTTAGCATGGCTTACCCTGAAAAATGATGTTGATCCAATTTTTTAATTACAAATCAAACACGAAAGTAGGTAATCGATGAGGGTGAAGAATTTAAATTTTCCTCAGTGCGTAAACTAAGTTCATTGGCTAAATTTTAATTTAATTACTTCTTATGCATGCCCTTTTTCAATACAATCAGTTGAAAACTTTTTTATTTATAATTTAATACTAACAATGAGAGTTATTCAAATATTGGAAGGAAAAATTGTATTTATCATAATACTATTAATATAATTTTATTCAAAATATTTAATATACTTTACTAATACTAGAAATAAGATGGTATTATATTTTATTTTACTAACAGCATGTAGTCAATATTTTTACAATAATATTTATTTTAATATTATTAATGTGACTGATTCAGTTATCCGAAAACAAAAAAAAGAAATAAAGGACAAATATTAAAAAAACATTAAAAATGAGGATACTGTAACCATCATTATTGCGGACAGACCCTAACACTGCCCGACCCAAAAATCGAACCCAACAAGTGTACACGGCACTGGGTTGGGCATGGGCTTTTACAAACGGTGACTCTCCTATTGCACATGCGTGGACTTGTGCCAACGAAGTCCTTTGATTTTCTCCTATGACACGAAGTGCCAATCTGGTAGTACACAAGGTAAACCCACCACTGGGACTTGCAAGCCTAAACCCAGTAAAAAGATCTATGTAATGAGTGGAGATTGGAAGCCTAAACCAAAACATAGACATGGCTCTGCCTGCAGTCGCAGCCCATCCCAGTGGTTGAGTTTCTCCGAAGGAGCATCAAGCAGCTCACACCCATAACCGATATTTCATTCTTCACTGAGACCCAAACCTTGTTCAACAAGTTAAAACGCCCAATCTCATGCGTGTGCCGTGCATAAAAGTTGTGGGTTCACATCACAAAGCGTGACTAGCATGAGACTCGATCGATGCACTTTCATATTGGTCCGTTTAGTGTAGGGTACCCCTGCAACCATTCTTTCTCATTGCGTGCAATCCAAGGTACCCCTGCAACCATTCTTTCTCCCCGACCTCCCATTATATGCTGTTTATCTCACGGGTTAACCTTATTGACGGGTGGCTGACAGAACTCGACTAGGCTGTGGGGTAAATGTCATCCTCGATGGAGCTGCATCCACCCATCGTGGTGTAAAAGTCCCAGAAGGAAGAATCGAACACAAGTCAGTACATAGCGAGTATTCTGATTTTATCGCGCACTTTATATTCTGCATTACTCCGCTGGTGACAGTATCTTCTTATGCTGAACACTAATTTGACTCTTTCAGCGATCCCCACACAAATGGAACAAGTTGGCCTGGATAAAAAAGCTAGGATGAATGCTCAGGCTCAGCCTTCAAGCATGAACACCGCAGAAAACAAGTCGATGGTAGGATTAGTGTATCATATATACATTGGATTGCCATATTTTGGTTGAACATAACTTTTTGTTTGGCCGTTAGTATTGGTGACTGTCCTGTGCACTCTAACATTTCAGCCATGGTGCAGGATATTCACATGAAGGCGCAAGCCATCTCTTGTTCGATTCGGTCCATGCACGAGCAAGTTAAGGCCGTCACCAGGATAGTATCCGAACAAGCAAAAACAATCAATGAAATGTGGACATGGCTAACTAAGTTAGCCAACTCCGCCCCCGCTATCCCCCAAGACGTCGAGACCACACTCGCCAGCGGACCACCACTTAGTGTCGAAATGAGGTGACAGAGGGGAGAAATACCCGTAAGTAGCGGAGGTCATGGGCGCGAAACAAGTGCCCTCCCTCCAAGTACGATGAAGAGCTGGAGTACACGCCTCCTATCACTATCAATGACACTAGTGATGACGATGCATTCAGACGCAGACCAAAGAAAAAGAGAGCAACTCCGCAAGCTGCCAAGAAGAGCAGTTCCACATCACATGTCTCTGGCATTAAGGTTGCACTTTCCATCTTAAATGTCTTCAAGGGTGACGGGCCTTATTTTTGCGACTGACAATAACCACACAACAAAATAACTTGTTTCTTTCATGCAGCGAAAACTGTTTTCTTCAAATCGAAATGGAGGTCACGAATCGGCATATATGCCAACAAGAGATGGGGTTCCATTCATCTACCACAAGCATATCTCCCCTTTTATGGATGGAGATAAACTTCCCCAGGTACACATCCCATCTTTCCCCTTTGCATGAGATTTGAATGTTGGTTACCAATTACTTGTGGTTGAATAGAAAGGTTTTTTGCTATTGTTCACTGATGTTGTGTGTATGTGCTCTTAATCGAAGTGCATGGAGGTTGCATTTAGACCAACTAGGAATATGAAATTTGTTGGGGTCGAGCTTGCTATGGCTGCCTATATTTTTGGAACTGACTATAACCCAAAGTAATCCAATGCTCCTGAACTATTATTATCTATTTCCATTTCTATGCTCCTGATTTAATATTGACCCAACATGGGTTGCCATTTGACAGTGAGCTTTTGGTTCCAAACCACAATTGCAATGGAGATAGAAAGATTTTCATGTCCATACTTTCTAGGAAACCAATAGTTGACGATGTGGGTAGCTCATTTCCAACCTAAAAAATGCAAAATATTTATCTTTGATTTTATTTTGCACCGCTGCATTTGCAATGTGTTTACGTCATCTTGCGAAGACTAGGAAAAAAATAAGTCCATTAAATGGTTCTACATCATTACACTAATTAAGACATCACATTCCATGACAATATTTATTGAATGCATATTTGATTGCAGGTGCTCATTCTGGTTGCCTCTATGTTATCACAGAATAAGAATTTTGATGACAAGTGGTTTTTGCCAACAACTTTAATGGTACATTGGCCACCAAACTTTAACAAGAAAAGGGTGTTGCTTTTTAAAATCCCCCTTTAATGATTGACTTTTTTTTATTTGTAGCAATTTGCAACCAGCAAAGCTCAACTATCAAAGGGAACCCTTGACTGGGTAAGGACGCATTTTATAGGCAAGGTCTATAAACTGTTAAAGGTTATTAATTCTAATTCACTATTTGGACTAGCATGCTTTATATTTATCCAGCAACTTTGACATTAAATGGTTCTTCATTATAACTCATTAGTGAATATCCTTTATAACAATGCATATATATGCTCCAATCCATATTGAAAATCATTGGTTTTTGATGATCATAGATCTCTTGAAGGGAGAGTTGGTGTACCTTGATTCCTTTAAATCAGAGCAGCACAAACAATCATGTATCATTGCTATGAAAAAAGTGGTTAGCCTCTACTGTAACATTGCAAATATTTCTGCATCAGCAAAAATTAACTGACAAGGTCAATGAAAAACACATATATTCACCCATAATTAGAACTAATGTTTGTAAACTCGAAAAACTCTACTTCACCGTTTGACACAATATCACCGTATTATTTTACAAATTTACATAACTAAGGTATGGTGAAGTTGGTGTTAATTTTAAAAAATAACTATTACTGTTTATAAATTTATTGGCATGTTCGGTGTGGTTGGCCACATGTGTGTCATTTAGTTGCATTACTGAATCTATGCATTGCAATGTCAAATAGTGTAATTATGCATATTGCTTTCTAAAAATCATGGTTAACATGTATATGCGCGGAGTTTGGTGCGCCTTAATTGCGAAGAACCAATGGTAGTTCCTATATTGCTTACTTTGTACATTAATCTTAAATGTCTTTCAATACCACAACCATTTTTTTATACCACCCCACAAAATATCATTTTTTTCTTTGTTACATTCCTCACATGGTTCTTTATTCTTTAATTTGTAAATAAGATGGCTAACAAAGCCATAAATTAATAACAGGCATTGTACATAAAGGAGTTAATTCAAGATAAGTCATTCTATAATGACCCAACTCTAACTCCACCATCGATTTCTTCATATTCAGTAGTTGAGCCAACAGTGAGTCAACAAGCAAATGGATCGTATGTTGTCATCCTATCCCTTTTGAATTATCCCGCAACTAGATCATCACAAATTTTTCCCCTTTAAGTATTGATTACACATCTTCATGTAGGAATGATTGTGGTGTTTGGGCCCCACAGTGGATGATTCTATCATATTTGTGGATATCATATGATGTGCAGGTAACATTGCTTGCTCACTGTGTCATTACTCCTTCATCAAGTACTTTTTTGCTGCACTTTTAACAATCGCTTCACTTCATATGTACAAGGTTAATGAGTATACATGAATGCGCCTTGCTATTGATTTGGTTTTGAAGGAGCACAACCCCAAGAGGAATGATGTCATGCAGCTAGCAGTTGAGAAGTGGAACACAAAAGTCCAGCAGCATCAACTTAGCCGCTGACTATTAACCACTATCATTTTGTGCTTTTCCTACTGCCAAAATGCTTATTGTTTGAGTAGCTCATTTTTTGCATTTGATTACCTCAGTTGCTCTAACCATGTTCATTCAACGACAGTTTATTATTGTTTTGCATACCATATTTGCCTTTTAGGAAGACCACATCAGATTTGTTAATTGATGTGTCTTTTTTTTCTCCGTAGGCATTGCCATTTAGAAAAATCACACCAGATTGGTTACTTGATGTGTCCTATTTTTTGCTTGCTCCCTAGGTATTTGCCATTTACGAAGACCATAGTAGATTGGTTACTTGATGTGTCAGTTTTTTTGCAAACTATGTATTTGCCTTTTAGGAAGACCACATCAGATTGGTTAATTGATGTATTCATGTGCTCTAGGCTTGATTTTGCTATAGCCATTTTGGTAAATTATGTACCCACAGGGAAAGAACCTATGCAGGACTGTAATGTGTTATGCTTCCTATTGGCATTTTATTTTGTTTTTTAAGCTATAGGGTCAGACATAATAGACATGACCATAGCATGAACAACTATGCTGCTTACATTCCTCATATGGAATGCAAGACATCTAACTGTCGACTTCGTGCAATTATTTTTTATTATTGGAGACTTGAGGGGCTGGGTGGATAGGGGACAAGAAAAATTTGCCTTAAACATTTCAAGACCCTGCCCAGTTAAAAATAAAATTGCATGCTTCCCTTATTAAGTGCTTCACCAGGTTTCCCATCCACTGCCATCCATACCAGTAACAAAAAATACCATGATCTTTTTCATGGAAATGAACATGTGGGCCACTGGCCTTCGCACTTAAATTCCATCAATTTTGGAACGGAACTCATGCTAAGTAGAGATCTATTTCATGGGTTCTTCCTTTTTCATCGAGAATTTTTTATTCAAAGTTTCAACATCGATGAACCCAATGCCACTAACCAAAAATAAAAGTCATGTACCTCCATTACCTCGAAAACGTCCTCTACTTCTATATATAAAAGAAGAAGAAAATTCCTCTATGTCTCAAGATCAGTAATATTTGCAGATAAAAAAATGTTATTTTTTAGACAACAAAATTCTAACTTGACTGCGTCCATATTAAGTCCAGTTAATCCAACAATATTTTGCTTGAATAAAAGCCCAAAACAATCCCTTCATCCCTATTTAAAATATGCATTACTATTCCCTTGAATAAATGGGACAATCGTTAATTAAATGACCAATTGGAATATTAATAGATCAAACGGTACATTCAAGAGTACTAAAATCCACTTATCTACTTATACGATTCATGGGTTTTGTAAATAAATCAATTAGTCATTACGTCACCTGTAAAATATTTTAATTATGCCTCACTATCTGGCCAATTAGACAATCTGAACCTTAAGAAAAACACAAACTATTTACAATGTTCCAAATTAGTAACAGCAGAATTTTCCTTATAATTAATAGATCAACCCAACTCAAACCACATGAATTGAAATCTAATTAACATCAATTAACTGCGATTTAAATAAAAAAAAAATCAGGTAAGTGTCCTTCACGCACAAGTGTCCTTCATCAAATGGGGGGCATCTAGGCAAGTCTAAATCCCGTTCAGTTTCTTCCTACCAATTCCATGGCTAAGTTGGGTAATTTAACCCTTTCAAGCCTACAGTTATGATTAGCTCACGCATAGTAAATTTCAATAAAACAGAAAGAGCTAATGAAAATGATTGCAATTTGCATATTCAACAAACATGCAACAGAAACACTACAAACTCCATCAATATCAGCTCTTTAACTTTAACTTTTTCAACAAAGTCAATTACTTAAACACGGTCATTCAATCCTACCTAAGCCAAATGAATTTCCAACTTATAACGGAATGGAAAATTATCTCTAACACATTACACAGTAGTTAATTATACACCTTATAAATTTCGACTATTTCAACCTTGCACCGTTCTTCATTCATGATCCATTATCCCCTCCTTGCCTTTGCTGCAAAACCTGCCGATAATATCATTTAGTGTATAAAGAAACCTGCCCCACACCAAGTGAAAGTAAAAACTAGTCTATCAGCCAAATGAATATAATTAACTACTTGATTAAAATTCAAAATACATCCTCCAATTATAAAGGCTATGCATATTATTCCCTAAGTTTAAAAAGAATGTAAAACAAATCTCATACCTCTCGTAATCAAATAGTATCAAAACAAATCATGACATCATAAATTTTTATTGGTCTTTTTATCCATTTTAAACATCCAATCCGCACATATAAGATATTCAGATCACTGTACTCTTCTTATTTACAATATAATTAATTCAAAGGCAACTTTACCATAAACTCTAACTTAGACAATCCAAATATCTAATTCATCTCAATTTTCCATAACAACCCTAAACCTATTTTCCCAACTCCCTGATTGTCATTGAATAAGCAATGCTTACATCTCATTTTATCAATTTCGAAACATATGCTATCCTCTCAATTATGCCACCTATATGATAACTTTCTTTCAACTACCAAGTGCTTCAAGTGAAAAATTTTAGTGCATCAAAGTCGAAAAAGGTTAAATCAACTCGACTTCATAACAACCAAATCCTTAGCTCTATCATCCAATATGCTTTGTGTTTGAAAGCTATACCTGTAGGTACCATTGATGCCCACAATTAATGAGATACTGCTGTTGGGCATACCAGGGATATGGATGGCTGGAAACTCCGGTGTACAACTGCTAACCTATGCCATCACCAACAAACTGTTGTACTGGATCATTATGACCACCAACTTGAGGATAGGGTGGACAAAAAAGTGGAGGATAGAACTGATTAATCTGTGATCTAGCAAAATATATTGTACTTTGATCTGGATGATAAGATTGTGCTCCCCTGCTTGCACTTCTACAGGGAGTTTCTACTTGGTTATCCCCATCCTACTTTGTTGTCAAGGCCAAAGACTCTACACATTTCTATGCACATAATAAAAAAAAAAAACAAAATCACCACACCGCTATATCAATTATACTTTTTATGTACATTTCATTTACAAAAAAATTTCACTTCCTCACCTCATTGACTTCCTCGAGATCTATGTCTGCATGCACATCCAATCCTACATCATTGCTAGTTTGATGTTCAGTAAGCTCCAACTCACCACCTTTCACATTCAGACAATTCCTCTTAGTGTGTCCCATCTTGTTGCAAGTTGAGCATCGACGTTTCTTACTACCATCATTCCAACCCTTTGGTGCCTCCTTAGTCTTTGCAACCATTGGGTCTCTAATGTTAACATTGCCATGTGTGGAACGTACCCCACTCTTAGCCAGAGCACATTTTCTCTCCAAGTCTTTTGATATTCTACATATTTCATCCATTCTATGGCGAAAGTAAGACAACTTCTTAGAACCAAGGAATGACATCCACAAACTAGCAGCACATAATGCACCATAATGAAGTAAGATGATTTTATCACTATCCTGTTCTTCTTTGTCTTCACCCACCTCAAATGTTTGGCATACTTCAACCATCTTTTCATAATCATTTTCTCTGGCAACTCCAAAATCTGTTCATGTTTCATTACACAGAACATATGACTACAAGGAATGCCATGACTATTCCATAGTCGATACTGGCATTCAAATTTACCTAGGTTTCGATCAAACAACACCTTATACTCACAACCAAGCTTGCCAAACTTGGTTAACTTGTATATCACCGTGATTGAAATGGTCTCACATCCAACAACACATAGTGATGCCACACTTTCTATCTTTTTTTTAACCTCTTTGAATATTTCCCTTGTATATACATTTGCAGCCCCCCACTCAATAGAATCTAATCTAGTTGTCAACACAGGCTCACTGTATATCGAATTAAACTAGGCAACTAGTTCATTATTCCTATAGTCAAGCACTACACGCTCAAGGTTTTGCACCAACTCAAGAATGCTATGTCTTGACTTTATAAATCTCTTGATGAAAGCATTTATGCCCTTACATCGTGAGGTTGTTCTCACTCCAGCATAGAATTTGTCTCGAAGATAAGCATTTGCCCACATTTCTTTCCTTTTGTACACTTTCTTCACCCAGTTATTGTCATGCGTGCCAAACCTTTCAACCATGCCATGCCAATACTCCTCAAACTCATCATAATCAAAGTTAGCATAGATGCATTTTTTAAAGGCCTCACAGAATTCTGAGTCCTTGATGCTTAATGTGGCATTTTTTTGGAGATGCCAAGCACACAGCCGGTGTACCGCATCTGGGAATACTGCTTTAATAGCCTCCCTCATGGCCTCATCACCATTAGTGACCACTACACTAGGTTGTTTATTCATCATCACTTCCAAAAAATTCTCCAGCAGCCACTTATAAGTCTCTGCTCGTTCATCAGCTAGCAGAACAAACCCAAAAATACAAGTTTGACGATGATGGTTAATGCCTGAAAATATTACTAACGGCTTGTTATACTTATTTTTTTTATATGTAGCATCAAAGGCAACTACATCCCCAAAATATTGGTAGTCAACTCAACTCAAACCATCTGCCTAAAACAAGCTCCCCAGCCGATCATCATCTGTAGAACTATACCTCGCAACTGTCATCGGTTCTGCATCTGCCTTCCCTTGCAAATAGCTAATAGCAATAGTGGCATCACCGCCAATAATCTTAGCCCGCCGACTTTTATATACATAGTTGTACAGGTCCTTCTTCGAGAAACCTACACCAGCATAACCACCTACTTGCCCGGCCATAAAACCCATAATTTGAGAGGTTGGTATACCATGTCGATACATGCTTTCAATTTGTGATTTGTCTGCATCTGTCATTCGACGATGATTGGGAATCAAGTGAACAAAGTTTCGTGCTGTCAACTCATGATTGTGGCCTTCCACCATCTTACTCACTTTCCAAGTTCCACTACTTTTGTCAAGATAAACTGACAACTTCGCTATAAAATTTGTCCTAGTTTCTGGTTTATGGTCCTTCTTTCTATTAACTCTCATGTAGTGTTTCTTTTCTCTCAATCCTGCCCTATTACAAAAAAAATCTTCGCCTAACCAAATTGCCATAGTCATTACGACCAATATCTCCTTTTCGAACGCCAAATCCAACAAATTTAGCATATTTTACATACATCTCGTATGCAGCATCAACACTCTCAAACTCCTTGTTCATAAAGTCATTTGCTGTCAACTTAACTATGTTCCTTGGATCACTTGCTTCTTCATTGCCGCTTCCATTCAACTCTTCCCATTCATCCCCGCTGCTCAACTCCTCACTACTGTCTTCAACAAATGGCTCCTTCCCTTTACTTTCCATTTTCTAACTCAAAAATAACAAATATACAAACAATAATTTCAGCTAAAAATGCCCAAATTTAACCACCTGCACAATTTACACACTATAATGCCTACACTTCCATTCAAAAGAGCAAACAATCCACATTTAAATAACTAACCAAAAAATGCAACTCAATGAATTGAAGAATATTTTATCAATCAACCAAGACTTTAAGCTTGATTCACTACCTTATTTTTCCAATAAAATTAAATTTGGTCACATTATTAAAGCCATGCCTATGCTTTGCTTCAATATCAAAGGGCTTTTACTATAAGGGTCATATTAAATATAAAACCATCCCTATGCCTATACCTACAAGCTTAAGCTTTTCAAGTGACCTTGTTGCTTGACATGCAAACTTTTTCTTAATATATTGATACTGCTTTCAAAGGTTCGAATTTTGAAAGTCACACCACACCACGAACATATTAAGGTGCTCGCATGAGTTAGGAGCATAGATAAATTCAGTAAGGGATATTATGAATAGTTCAATATCATAATCACATTTTTGTACAAGATAAAGAAACACTAAAACAAGGAAACGTACAATGTTCCAACGAAAAAAAATGAAAAATAGTAATAGTAAACAAATTATAAAAGCATCAAAGCAGTGAACACTAAATCAATGGTCACACTGGACATCACAAACATAAAAGGGGGATCTTTATCTACCACTACCCAACAAGGAAACACTAAAGACATGAAGAACAAATTGTTCTAATACACTTATATGTGTGTGTGTGTGTGTGTGTGTGTGTGTGTGTGTGTGTGTGTGTGTGTGTGCTTATATGGTTATTTTCTATCCAACAAACCTGCACCCCAGCTTACTAAGTGCAAGGTTTCCAAGTTAAATCTACACTTACAATTTCATTCTTCAATATATTACACTCTATTAATTCCAACATGCTCTCTTTCATTCTTTAATATACAACAATCAATTATTCTAATTTCCTAATTTTCTAACATACAACAATCAATTGTGTTTTCCACATTGCCTCACTCTGTTTCACTTACCCTTAACCCAAATTGCCTCGCACACATCATCCACAAACCACAAACCACAAAATTGCAACCACAATATTTCACACTGTATAACAAATCCCAAATGTCCGATATTCCAACCTACACTGAACCAACCACATCCATACAGACATCCCAGTTCCTTCCCAAATGTTATAACCAAATGTAGTGTCCCTTCCCCAAAATTGCAGTGAATAACAAATATAGTATCTCGTCCCTAAAATTGCAGTAAATAATAACCAAATGTAATGTCTCGTCCCCAAAATTGCAGTAAAAGAACACAAGATTGACTCACCACTGCAAAATATGGTTAACCGTCGTAGATCCCTCACTTTGCAGTCAGGCCCCCTTCACTGGCGACTATACATATCAATGCCAAAGACTCCAAAGCTCGCCAAACTATTCAAGGTAGCCAGGAACTGAGATGTGGTTCTTGTTCACTAAATCTACTTCATTGCATCGAGTATGAGGAAGCAAGAACGGAAAGTGGGTTGTCTGGTTCACTGCATTCTCATTGCGTCGGGTGAGGAAGCAAGAAGGGGAGGTGGATTGTCTGGTCAACTGCATTCTCATTGCGTCAGGTGTGAGGCTTTTTTTCTTTTTCAAATGTAGGCCACATATTGTTTAACTCTGAACCACTCAACTCAACTAATCCGGTTATATTATCCACCAAACTAAATAAGTGTGGGCCTTCAAAGAATAGATGTCATCTCCTGGTGGCACCAACTAACATCTTCATGTGAAGATGATTTTTACGATCTTCACCAAAGCAGCTCCCAGAATAGCAAGTTGCGCTCGTCTTTTGCCCTTCTTAACCACTCATTTTAAAATGAAAAAGAGTAAAATATACTCACCCCCTTGAATTTTCAGAAAATAACATTTTATCTCATTTATTCATAAAATATATACTCTATACCATACAATAACACCCACTTAACAGTGTTGGAATATTTCAGTGGATATCTAAAGTATGCTTCATATACTGTGTTTTTTGTTTGAGACCATTGCATTGACATATTATACTATAAAAATTTTATTGAAGATCTCCAAGGATTATAAAATGAGTATGTAAAATTTCACAAATATCAGTTCAGAACTCATTTTTAGTAGAGCAACGTAACACAATGTGAAGAATTAATTGTTTCAACATTTTTTTAATTATACGATGAACTGGAGCTCTAACAAAGAACCTTCAATCTCCTTGTCATGTTCATGTTATTTTATTTAGTATGTTTCTTGCATGGACGTAGAATGGCATATGAGGTAAGTACATGCAATCAGTTTTTATTGTATTATGAGATGCTTGTATAAGACCTCTTAACGAATTATTTATGACTTTGGTACTTTTAATATGCTTTGAACTTCAATTTGTTTCAATTTACAACTGATTGTCAGAGGATTGCAATTACTAAAAATAATATCACAAGTAACATGGACTTGTAATATAGGTTGAAGTATATAAAACTTCTCAAGTGACCAATACCAAAGTATTTTGCTTTAATTTCTTTGTCAATTTTCATTGATATCAAACCCTAAATAATTTAGTTATAGTGTAGCAAAGACAGAATTAGCATAGATGGTGGTGCTACACCCTATATGGGACAGTTTCTGTTCACACTTTAGTGATACAAGCATTTATCGAAATGATTGCCATACTCTAATATAACTTTCATGTTGTCGTAACTCCTATAAAATTCACTGTTGCAGTATATGAAGTATACCAGTATAAGTAAATCGATATAAGGAGAATAGAGATTAGAAACCCAATTCAAAAAACCTAAAAGCATAATAGAAATTAGAAATCGAATTGAATAAATCCAAAAGCACAATAGAAGCTAGAAACCCAATTCAAGAAAAATAAAAAAAATGCAAGAACTAGATGAGAAGACAACAAAGAAAGAAGAGGAACATAAATACACGAGGAGAATCAAAGTGGAGGACCCTGTCGATGGTGGGCATCTCGTGGGAGTGGTGAAGAGGTTGAGACTCTCCAATTCCCACATATTATTGCCAAGGAATGTGAAATTGTGTTGTTGTTATGGGGTTCAATTGAAGTTAGGGAAATAAGGGAAATTAACAGTGTTAAGTGAGAGTTAATATATGAGGTGGAGTGTATATTTTATGAATAAATGCTGTAAAATATTATTTTCTAAAACGTCAAGAGGTGTGAGTGTATTTTACTTAAAGAAAAATATTATTTATAATTATTTTGAAAATTTATTTTAGATACACAATAAAAAATAAAATAAAATAGTGGATGTTAAAAATATAAAAAAATAATGAATTTACTATTTTATTTTATTTTTCTTATTATATATCTATAATAAGTCCCTTAAAAAGTGTAACTTTCATCAAGTCATTGCTATTTGTCAAGTCAAATGGAGGGAACAAGCAAAATATAAATCAACTTGCCTCATAATATTCGGGCGTTCAACAATGCAACACGCTATTGAATACTATGGGAGCCTTTAGCCACGTGTGTGTTTGACTTGGAGTTTATGAACTAGATTTTGAATCTAACATAATTTTGTGAACCTGATTTTAATTAAAAATGGGTTCATTTGTATTATGATTTATATTTGAAAACCTTTATATTAAAAACAAATTTGATATAATAAATATTGTTTGAATAATATTGATCAAAATCTTTTTTTATGTAAAATTACTAAAAAGGACATATATATTCCAAAGTTAATATTGTTATTTTTTCATTCAGTTACTTTTTTAAATAAATTATATAAATATTATTCTATGCTTTTTTAAAATATTATTATATACAGGTAAATATAAAATAAGAAAAAAATAAATTGTAAAAATGTTTTCAATTAAATGTTTAAAAAAAGTAAAAAATATAAAGATAATACATATATTAAACAAAAATAAGCTTCTAAAATATTAAAAAAAAAGGGACGTCAAATAGAAGCCGATAAGAACAACAAAGATTGTAAAGAAATAATGAAAGTTTCAATCAATGTTTTTCTATCACCTTTAGGTAAAATTAAAAAGGATAAAGACGTCAGAAAATTACTAACATGATTTTAGTTTAATGGAAAAGCTACGACGTATCACTTCTGCTTGAACTGAAGTTTGACATCCAAATTCCGTTGAAGAAAAGTGAAGGCACGTTTGAGGGTTGAGGTGTCAAATGTGGAAAGAGTTTGTAAATGAGGGTTTATATCAATTTAGGGTGTATTTATTTCAACTTTTTTTTTGAGGAAAAGTAGTTTTTTAACTATTAAAAAAATTACTTTTAACAGAAATTACTCATTTGAATTTTTATTCAAAAAACAGTTTTGTTTTTTAGTTTTTAAATAGAAGTTGATATAAATACCTCATGCAAAAAGTGGTTTTTATAGTAAAAAATTTATTTTTCTGTCAAAAAAAGTTAAAACAAATACACTTTTAATTTTACAAAATTGATTTTAATTAGAAGTAAGTTAGTATTAACATGATTTATATTTAAAAACTTCTATCTCAAAAATGATTATGATAAATTGAATATTATTTTAGTGATATCAATTAAAATCACTTTTGAACATATAATTACTAAAAATAATAAGAGTTTTATATTATATTTTTAATATTACTTTTATTTTATTTTTAAGATAGTTAAATAAATTATATTAATATTAATTATAAATAAAATTATAAAAATACTATACTTGAATAATTTCAGGTAATATAGTATTAAATTAAAAATAAAAAATTAACAAATTCTATAAAATAATTGCATTAAAAATAATTAAAAAATTGTACATACACTTATTATTAATACTCAGTGGAAGGTTAAAAATAACAAAAAATTTAACCTTTCTGGAACGGAAAAAAGTTGCACGTGAAAGACTTGCGTTATTTTTGCATGCCTTGATGGACAGCGGTGGGAAACTGGGACTGAGGTGGCTCACTGCGAGATTTTAACTTGACCCAAATTCAATCTAGTTTAACTCTCTTGGTAATCTAAAATGTTTTAAAAATCTTATTTAATTGAAAATGTTACACTCTAATTTTTTATTTTTTATTTTTGGTGAGTAGACTCTAAATTTTTAAGATGACTTTTCAACTTAACAACTCGGCTTATGTACTTAAATAATATTACATAAATAACTAAACTAATTATATCTTAAAATATATTAAAAAATAAAATTTTACTTCATTTGTTTTCATCTCTAATGATATAAAAAAGAGAAAAACTATGTTTTAATTCATAAAAGTATCGATTTTAATTTGAAGATACCCGCCCCCCCCCAAAAAAAAAGTTAAAGAAAAATTACATACAAATTAATTCCTGTAGCAAATTTTGGTTTTAACATATTGGTCTTTTAAGGTATATTCACAAGTTATGAGGGAAAGGGAAAAAAAATTAAAGGAAAAGAAAAAATAGTAAAGTATTTAGAGGGTTTTACCTGATCCTTATTTGTGAATGTAAAATAAATAAGGAAAAGTAAATAAAGGATTTATGACCTATTTTTATTATTTTATTTCTTATTAAAATAGTTAAATTTAGTTGATATGTTTCATAAGATAGGCAAATTAAAAATAGTATTTTAATATTTTAATAGGGTTAAGATTGTAAATAATACTATAATCTGATTAAAAAGTTTTAGTTTGAGAGAACCATAAAAAGAGGGTAATGGAAAGTTTTGAGGGACTAGTAAATCCATCAAAAACCTTCCTCTTCTAAAAGATAAAATTCATAAATAAAGGTAAAATTTCATAGACCTCTTTCTTTCTTCCCTTTTCTTTTAAATCAAACTTGCGAACACACCTTTATAGAAATTAAAGTATGTGCAATTTTTGTAAAGACTAATCTAATCAAACCCGATACTTTCAAGAACTTTTCTCTAAAAATAATTTAAAAGCTGATTTTTTTATTAAAAACAAGAATGGTCCAGGCAATCAAAATATGAGAATAGATATTCTCATATAAAAATTTACATAATTTTATTATATATTAATTTTTATAATTAATTAGATTCTTTCTAGGCTCATACTTGAGATAATCAATACATTACAAAGTCATATAAAATTTTTACACAAACATTTCAAAACATGGCAATCAATATGACAAACACATGAAATCAAGTAAACACGTGGATGGAATGGGATGTGTATAGTTTTGGAAGACACCCCCAACTACCAAAAAAAAAAAAAACTTTATTGAATTTTTAAGGCACTAGTTAATATATTCTACTTTATTTTGTGTTCAATACTAATAATGAAAATAACTCCTTAATAAATTTCTAGCAGTCGATCGAGCTTTAAATTAAGAATGGTTCATCACTCTTTTTCTTTTCTTTTTTTTTTCCCCCTTTTTCCCTTTTAAATCTGGTTCTCAAATTTACACTGGATAAAGTAAAGAATTGTCAACGCTCAAGAGCTTCCCCTGAAGCCTTGGCGTCTTATTGATTTCTATTTCTCTTGCGCTCTGGCGGCGCCGGCTTTCTCCGCTGCTCGAGTCAGATGTGTTTACACCATACTCACTGCTGCCAGTTTGCATGGCTGCCCATACCATTTTCCTGAACTTTGTCATGTCTTCCTTGTATTGTGCTGCATGCGTCATAATCTTAGCTTCCATAAGGGTACGTACAGTGCTGTGTCTGGACCTAATTCCATTAACAAGATCTGCTAGAAACGCTTCTCCTTCCAGAGCACGACCTGTCTTCGGTACATAATTCATTATTAGAGAGTCAAAAGAAATATTCTTGGATATAGGCATATAGCAGGCAGTAGTATTAATTAACTCAACAATCTAGACATAGATATGGCATCAATCCAACTAGGATTTTAAATTATAAACATATTGAAATTAGTCTGCGTCAATACAGTCTTACGAAATTTTTTTTTTCAAGTACATTCATTATATAGGAATTCTTGAACAGATTACCAGTTTTTTTTGGTGCAATGAACAGATTACAAGTTTGAATCTACTCTGTGAAATACTAAGGATGTAAAAATTATTGGCAAATTAAAATCAAAGGTTTTCTCTTATGTTAAACAAACAATCCAAGTAACTTGTTTCCAGACAACAAACTGCGCTATCGCAGCGCAAAGCTTAGCATACTTGACAATTTGACATGTGATAAATCATGTTTCACGATTAGGGGCATAAGTATTCTATATATTGTAATATAATATAATATAATACAATGATAATTATTAAAATAAATTTATGCAAATATGGTATACACTAAATAAAATATTAAATAAAATGATATATTTATATATTAAAAAATAAAACTAACTCGTATCCATTATTGAACTTTGAATCGTTCACATTTTTCTTTTTGGATTCTTGATAACTTGGACAATGACTTTGAAAATGGCTAAATTATTACATACCTGAAAGTGTATTAAGGGAATTGCATTGTAGGACTTCAAAGACAGTGAATTTTATAGATTTTGGGCAAAATTATTAGCATATTATATAAAATTATTAGTATTTTAAGTAAAATTATCAGTGTTTTAAGTAATATTATTAGCATATTATATTATCAGCTGATAACTCTATACAATATGCTGATTTAGTAGTTTTGTTAAAAATATTAATAATTCCATACAATGTTCACAAAATTTATAAAATTCATGGTTTGACCAGTCCATCAAAGAATTGGTCATATATTAAACAGAATTTTAAAGAGCGCAAATTCTCTGTATACTTTAATAATAAGTCAATAAAATATTAAATGAGGAAGTCCAATAGATGCATTAGTGGAGAAGTTGCTATTGAGGGGGCAGAAATCGTCTTCTTTTCATAAGAGAAAGATATTTCAGACATTGGCTTGTGACATATCTGAGTCATATACAAATACTCTGTGTTAAAAATGTGTACAATGACGGCAAGGTAATCTAATCTCAGTCTTCTATCTGTATGTGTCGGCATATATGTTTAGTCATATTTATGTCTAAATAATAGAACCCTCTTCATAATATGTCACAAAAATCATATATTTGAAAGTTCAAGTCTACCTTTTGGCGGAATTACTTAAACCATGGCAAGAAAAATTATTGTTTATAAAGAAATGTTTCTTTTTCTTGTCCATAGCTTTTAAAAAAATAATAATCATGGTCAAAATGTTTTTTGCATTAAATATTAAGAAATGATAAATGATATGAAAGTTAAGTTGTACCGATTTTGACGAATTGATGAGATCGAGAGCCGGTCAACTTCATTATAATTTCTTTTTCTTTTATTTAATTTTTATTTATTCAAAAATAAATAATCAACAGCACGGCGTGTTCTGTTTTGCGTTCGTACTTTTCGTATTCGTACTAAATAGTGGCTCTTTTAAATATATTTTGTAGCAAGTCTAATTTATTCAACTATATTCTAGTTGCATAATAGTTGAAGGTAAAGAAAGACAAAAACAAAAATATAGGCGAAATTATTGAAAAAATAGATATTAATAATTTGTGACTAAACATGATTTACAATAACATACTGATGGTATATATGTTATATAACCAACTCCATCCAATAAGATAAGAATTAGTTGTTATAATCAACTTGTTTAATAAATAACTTAAGTTAAATTGTTTTAAAAATCATTTTTTGATATATTTAAATATCTTATTCAATTAAAAAAGTTATACTTTAAATTTTAAAAAGACTTTTCAATATAACAACCCCACTTATATACTAAGAGTTAAGATCAAGTTGCATTAATGTAACTTTAAGTGACTATTATGCCATTTAATAATTTTTTATTTGTATTAAAATTATTTAATATACTTTTTATATACATCAATATTAATATAATATATATATTTAAAATATAGATGAATAAGAGCTTTTTGACTACACTTTTATTGATATTTAATTTTTATAAAATTTGGCATAAATAATCTTTATGATAGGTAATCATAATTTAATGGTTAGATTGATAAAAATAAATAAATTTTATAAACAAATATTAAATAATATAACTATATTTAAATTTATATTGATAAAATTTGATCTTGACCCATACTTAAATAATGTTGGACAATTAGAGCCATTAAAATAAGTCAAACCTATTGGGCTAATCCATGTATTTGCCAAAAATAGATAAATTGAGTTTAAAAAATAACGATTCATTTAAATTAGCTCATTTTCAATCCGGCTTCGTTTAACCCGTGAGTTAAACATGCTAGCCCGTTTACTCACCTTTTTTTTTTTAAAGGAAATGGACATAAATTTAGAATACAAAAATATAATTTAATAATTAAATTTAGGATATTTTTGATCTTTTTAATAAGAAATAAGAAATTTTATCTTTTTAAAATCAAAAATCAATTTTGTAAAACCTAAAAAGCAAAATAAATAAACGGGCTAACACGTTTAAGACCATAGACCAGCCTTAAATGGGCCAGGCTATTAAAATATGACCCGTGGACTAAACGAACTAACTCATTTGACAGCCCTTAATGATATATAATTATTAATGTTATTCAAAAGCTTTATTACTGAATAAATATAAATATATAAATAAATTTTTAAATCATATCTTAAAATTTTTAAATCAGAGCCTAAATGCCCGACCTAGTTATTTCCCTTTATTCCTAAAAATAGAGGAGCATGTCATAAATATTAGAAAAGGATAAGTAAGGAAGGAAAACTCTCATAGAGGGCAACATCCACAGATACTGCCTTCCAAAAACCCATAACTTTAACCTCCAGACTTTCCATACTAAAATCCTGCTTAAAAACCCTTCCCTTCAAACTTGAAAATCTTATTGAATATTCTTATGTACCTAAGAATGTTCAAATCAAAAGTTCCATTCGACCTTTTCTCAGTCCTTAAAATGTCTTTAGAAGAGGAAAGGGACCATTCAGATGGCTTCATAAAGAACTCATCTCTACTCCCCGTCTTGGTGTAAAAGAGTACATCCAAACCACTAAAATGGATGGATGCGCTCTTTAGGTTATCATTGCAGAACAATATATTGACTTGGAGATAAATCCTATTCTCATCAAGCTTTGGTTGAGAGAAGGATACGTCAATCTCCACCTTCGAGCAATCAGACTAATTCTTTCTCTCTATGGAGAAAAGGACTTCCTATCATTACCAGGGTTAGTCTCTTGGACAGTACATTTCATAATTTTGAACATGCTACAATGTTTCAATTTAAAAATTGAACACTAATGATCCATTTTTGGTCTTTTCACTAGCAATTTTTGGTCACGTAAAGACCAAATAAACCACTTATGAGGTGACGTTTATGGTGGGTTGCCAAGTTTGGGTCTATCATGGATCAGGCACATAATAACATTTACAAATGTGGGCAATTGTCAAATCAGATGTAGCTAAATGTATTAAATATATCAAATCTAGCAAACTTACATAACTGTCCGACACATTTTTTTCCTTCTTTTTCAGCTTCACCGTCCCCCTTCCCCAACCACCGCCACTTGCAGCCCGCTCTACCACTGCAAACAGCCTTGTCGTCATAACAAATATGGATTGGACTAGACCTACTGAATATGGGTATTTATTCGACTACATGCAACCATTGTCAAGTTAGGATTATGTTCTATTGTCCATATATGTAGTGCTCTCATTAGTATGTACAGTAAACGTGGCGTTATGTTCCAAGCCTAGATCGATGAAATGACATAGTTCATTGGGGAAAGTGTTCACAATTCATTGAAGTTTTTGTTTTTCTGAGGTACAATCCAAGCTTGGTGGAATGACGAGTTATAAGAAATTATCAACCCCAAGGACAAACTTTCTCATCAAGATCTATATGGACTTCCCATAATGTGCCCACCAACAATTAAGCTTGTGCAAAGGCCTACGGGTTGTGCCGAAAGGTGTGGAGTGGAAGGTGGTGAATGAGAGTGGAAAAAGTGATGAAAGAGGAAATGATGATGGTGGAAGTCAGGACGTGATGATGGGGGAGGAGGTGGGCCGGTGACTGGGGAAAGGGGCGGTGCAATATGCAGTGGCAGTGGGTTTGTTTGGGTTCTTTTGGGGATGAGGAGAGTATGCAGAATGTTTCCATAGTATTGGCTGAGTATAGAGTATCTTGGTGTCCGTTTATGTCATTTCAAAACTTGAACAAATTTGATTCGTTAATCAATTTATCCAACTATCGATTGTGTATCCAAGGTATTAGTATATATTTTATCACTTTAAAATTACCTCACTTTATCTAAACCGTTGCCATTATTTTATTAGTATCTTGACGACAACAATTTTCTGCATCATCGATGTCCAATTTTTTTATTGGAGCATTGTAGACATGGCCTTTGACGGGGTTCATCCTTCGTCGACAATTCCCTGAATACCGTATGGAAGCCGCAGCACATGCCACCATGCAAGCCATCTCATTACGTTCATATTGATCCTGGAGCCTTGGATCAACCAGAGAATTAAAATTTTCTTCTTCCAAAGCACGTGTGAGCAAAGGCAGTGCCTACGAGTGCAAGATTGATACAGTTAAAAGCAGTATTGTGCCAGTGCTAGTGCCACCACCTCACTCTAGCAAAAGAAATCCTTAAGCATTCGTAAAATTTTAATATTTTATATTTAGATTTTTTTTTTATATCAGTAACAATGAAATTTAAATTTAGAAATTCATATAAATTATTTAAATCATTTATTATTAGATTACTCTTGGTAGTTTTAGAAAAGGAAAATACTAGACAATCAGAATTTTTGATAGAATTTTATTGCTAGAATGGTGTGATATTATTACTTACCTTTAGATAAATAATTGAGATCTACCACTTCATAATATCCAACCATCATCATGATTTTTGTCAAAAACTTTGGTTATATTTTTCTGATTATATAGCATTACTTTTAAAAAAAATACTTCTTTCAAATATTTTATATTTAGATAAGTTTATAAAAGTATTAAAAAAATGTTATTTATACATTAACTTTATACACTTCTACACTATGTTAGTAAAGGTGAGAAATATATTGCAATTTAAAACACCCGACCAGTTTTGTTCACAACACTCGCTCCTCGACCGTATTAATTTTATTATGAGTATGCTAAGGTTATATTTGTGTGTATTGAAGAATTTTTCCATCGCATGAGTTGACAAGAAACATAGAAACCTTTATTTTATGAATATATACAAGAGTTTAGCAACAGGAGCGTCATAACACTTACCCATTCTACCAAACTAACCTCCATGAAAGTACGACGTGAACTAACTGGTCGACGTCCAGTAATTAACTCCAGGAGTATAACTCCGAAAGAGAAAACATCTGCTTTGTTTGTGAGTTTTCCACTTAAAGCATATTCTGGAGCGTGATAGTGCATGCAGCAATCCATGCATGAGATTTATTTTTATTTTTTTTAATTTTTTTGGGCCAGTGAAATGGATCATACGAACAAAGTACTGCTCATTAATTAATTCCACTTCCATAGCTCTTGAGGAGAAAGAAGGATGTTGCTATTACCCTAAAGTCCTCATGCATCACTCGAGTGGAAACATGAGCATTGATATCACGACAAAACTTGGCAAGCGAAAAATCAACAATCTCCCAACAGAAGGAAAAAACAATTGTCATCTAAATTAAAATGATGAAGAAAAAGCTTAATAGAATAACTAAAATAAGGATTTAATTTAATTTGATTTATAAGTTAACTTTAATATTTAGAATAATTATATAAAATAGTATTTGAATTGATTTGGAGATCAATTATTATGTTTAAAATATATTAGATAATGTTTAAATTAAATGATCAAAAATAGAGTTGATCTGATTTGATCTATATTTGAACTTTAAAATCAAATTAATTTTTATTAAATTCTTTTAGTTCTCATAAAATTTCAAATATAAAGTAATTAAACTTACAACATCTGATAAATAAAATTATTTGTTATTTTTAAAATACCTAAGCACAAAATTTGATTTATAAATTAAACCAATTTTTATTTTTTTCTATGTCAAACGTATTCTAAAGCAAAATATAAACTAATCTCAAATTTGCATCTTTTAATAGCCAGTAAAAATTCCCGTCCCAACTTTCATATTTTAAAGGGTGCATCCATCAGTAAAATTTGAAAAGGGTAATACGGATTGTTCATATTAATCAGACTAAATCAGTTTTAAACTAGACAGTTGTTTTGCTCACTTTAGCAAACGCCAATAACAGGGAATGCTAAGAATACGCATAACAGAACATACCTTTGCTTCGAACTTAAACTCCAGAAAGATGTTAGGGGCGTTGATATTACGATGGATGATCTTGAGATCACCTGAACATATAGATTATTATAACAAACGTTTAAGTTGATGTAATTTTGCAGCGGCTGAAGAAATCAGAATGATCAGATGCATAGAATATACAATCGTCGTGAAGAAATGCCTGTCCTTTTGCAGCTCCTAAAGCAATCCTCATTCTTGTGGGCCAATCCGGAGTGGGCCTTTGTCCTGCAGCAAATAATCATCACATCGCTGCCTGCAAGCTGGTGCTGCCAAAAGCGCTGTCAAGTACAATATATGGTATTTGCTTCCCAGTTGCAGCTTTAAAAAAATATAGGCTTCAGAAGGATTCTACTAACAGAAAAGAACAAGTATCAATTGAAGTTGGAGCACTCACTCACCTTTAGGCCCCTTGCAATTATCACGTCCTCTCTTCTTGTTCTTCCAATAAGAAATGCCGAAAACGCCAATTAATGCAGAAATAATCTCTAACTAACTTCTAACAGCCTTTCTTAGTATAATGTGAAGTAGCTGCTTTAACTAACAAGATATCGTATGTTTGGATTAGAGTTTGCAAAATTGATTTTGAACTAATATGATTTTGGAAACTTGATTTTGATAAAAAGTGAGTTTGATATAGCATGATTTATATTTAGAAATTTTTATCTTAAAAGTAAGTTTGATAAAATGAATGTTATTTAGATAATATTAATCAAAATCACTTTTGTTTATAAAATTATTAAAATATATATATATTTTAATATTAATATTATCTTTTTATTTGCATTTCATCATTTTTCAAACATAATTTAATAAATTATATACCTATTAACTTAAAATATAATTAATGATTCTTATTAATTTAACTAAAATAAAAATAAGCATTTAAAATATCTTAAAACTAAATAGATGCAAAACAGGAACCAATATAAATAACAAAAAATGTAAAAGAATAGTAAAAAACTCCCACCTAACACTGCTATATCATATTTGGGTGGAAGGATAAAAATGTTAGAAAATCTCTAAATCTCTAACATGATTTTGTTAAACAGAGAAGTAATAGATCACTTTTGTATCAATTGGGATTTAATGTATAAATCCTATTAGAATTTATTCATGTAGAAAATAGTTAACCATAATAACACGACTTTCAAGACGGAGAAACACGAGTTCGGTTGGTGAAACGCCAGTCCAAAACATGCAGAGTCTGAAGCCCAATATGGGGCCCTCCGTAGCCATAGCGACCTGCCCCACTCTTCTTGGGCTTGTATCAAAGGGAAACACTCGCGTTACTCCTGGTCAAGACAGACTTCACGTACTTACAAATATAATACTTTAATAAAAAAAATTTGATATCAAAGTTAAGTTATTGTTGACCCCAAAAAATAAATAAATAAATAGATAAGTTATTAGTAAAACGTTACATTGATTTTTTAATAACTACAATCATGTTTATCTCACTAAAATTGTTGGATTGACCGGCAATTATAACTTGTTTATTAAGAAAATATCTTCAGGCGATGAACTCACCCTATATTTGATGAAAAGTTAAAGAGATAACTCACTTAAAAATAAATAAATGAAATAAAATAAAGAATTAATGAGTTAATTTTTAAAAAATTAAATAAACTATAACTAATAAAGTGGGTTAACATGTTTAAGTTAATTTAAAAATAAATAAAAAAAAAGTACTGAATTATAATTTTTGATCTCTCAAAATATCATATTTTATTTTTTATTTGGTCCCTTTTAAAAATACCTTTTGTTTAGTCCCTAAAATACATTGCCGCCGTCATTTTCGCAACTAGTGAGGTCTTCTTCTTTGGTGCCAGTTAGTCGAGCTAAAATATTGACATCGTAGTTCAGGTGATGAGGCAAGCTACCCCCCCGGGGGGCGGCGGCCCGCCAAAGCGAGGTATAAGAATAAAAAAAAATAAAATTATTTAAATATTTTTAATGAGTTAAGTTATTTTAAAAAAGTAAAAAAAAAAATATTGAATGAAAAATTGACTTAAATATAATAGAAAAATATCCATATAAATTTTAAAAAATAATTAACCTAGATAATTTATATCTAAGTTTAATTCAAATACAAATATAATAAACTAATTAGAATATATGAATAAAAAGTTTATAAATAATAGTTAATTATAAGTCCATAATATAAAGTCCACAAATTAACAAAGTACAGTAATAACATAGTCTCGAACAAAAATTCAAAAAAAAAAAACCTATGCCAAAAACAAAACCCCCAACCTGTAAGCCCAACTCCCTTGCCCTATCTTCGCCCATAGGTTAGGAGGGCCGAAAAATTTTGGTGGATCAAATATATCAACTAAACTTGCAAGTTTGGTAGGTCAACTCGATGGGTTGAGTCTGCTTTGCTATCTCTATAGCACCGTGATGCAAAAAATAGCAACATAGTTAGAGGGGGCTTAACAAATAGTAAGGGATAAAATCGTCAAAATGCGAGGCTAAAATACAAAATACAAAAAACAAAAAAAAAATGCTAGAAGGGAGTGTATAAAATTTTCTTCAAAGCTTGTAATATAAAATTAATTTAAATACATTTTTAATCTCTATTAATATGAGTCATTTTAGTTTTAGTTTTTTTAAAATTTTTTATTTGGTTTTGGTCTCTCTTTTTTCTATTATTAGGTTTTTATTCCACGTCGTTTAGACCCATCAGTAATTAGTAATACTTATAAGGATTAAAAGAAGATTTAGAAAATATTTATAATGACAAAAAAAAATTTATAATATTTGTATGGACAAATGCATATTTTAAAATACTTATAAAAACCAAAATTTAGAATGATAGAAACTAAAAATAAAAAAAGGGAAAAAGAAGAAACCAAAACTAAAGTAAAAATTTTATAGAGATCAAAATCAAAATAATCTATATTTAGAGGAAGTAAAAACATATTTAATCCTACAAATGGTGTGCGGGCATCCAAGAATTGATTTTGGATCACTAAAATCAATTCTAATCCATTTTTATGATATTTTGTTTAATAAGATCAAAATCAATTCTTATATCTACAATTAATTCTGCAAGAAATGAAAATTTTTTTATTTTTTTTCAGAATAACTTTTAGAATAACTACCAAATAAAAATAACTTTATTTCAAAATTAATTCTATAAAAATAGAACCAAACATACACTAAATTTCAACTAGTAATACTAGGTCATATTACAATGACAATTTGGAATATGCGTCAAGTTATTATCTAAGGACACACGGTCGTACATACGATCCCATAACTCTTAACCACCAACTCTTTTTTTGGTCGGGAGGTTTGGGGCCATGAGACTTTGCCCCTGCAACTCGAATTCGCACTCCTTTAGTGCACCTGCTTTTAAGGTTATCATCATAGCTATTCGAACCAAGGCCTTTGGTGCCTTAACTAGGGGTGTTCATTACCGAACTAGACCGAATTTTACCGCAAAACCGAACCGAAAAAACCAAAAACCGAGCTTAAACCGAAAAGTTTGATTTTTTTTTTGGTTTTTTTTTCGAAAAACCGATCGGTTCGGTTCGATTTCCGGTTCCAAAAATTAAAAACCGACCGAACCGAAGATGTATGATATATATACATGTTTCCATATTTACCCTTACTTATATAGTGTGTTCACAAATATACCCTTATTACTTAGTTACTTTTACTGACTCTCTCACTCTCTCTCAGACTCTCACACTGGCCATCGATTACTCGCTTCACTTGACATTTGCTCACCGCTACCACTCAAATTTCCCACTCTCACTCTCTCATCACTCTCACCCTAAATCCCTAATTTCCTCAACTCAACCTCGATTCCTCTCTCTTTTTCTCTCATAGCGAATACCGGCCCAACACCCAACCACTTATCAAGGCCGCTCAACCACTCACCCAGGCAGCCACCTCATTGGCCGCTTATCGCCCGCATTCGCCACCACTACCATCCAAATGCCGTTTAGTCCATCTTTCACCATTCTAAGATCCATCACAGATCCACATCCCATCCCTTTCCCTCACATTCGCATCATCGTCATTGCATTGTCGTCTGGCTGCCCATACGTATCCACGCCTTCGCTAAGTACTCCACATTAAATACCATCCATTAGGACCAAGAAATAGCCGTCGCTCATAGACAAATACTCCAGTCTATCTTGATCTGCATTCAAACTTCAAAGAATGTCTGAGGTATTTGATTCTTTCTTTAATTTTTCCCCCTTTTGAGTTCAAAGTTGTTTTCCTATTAGAAGTTCTTGATGCACTCTTCTTTTTTGGTATGCAAATATGCTTCTTTTCTGTGTTAGTGTTAGTGTTGTGTAATTGTTGTGTTAGTGTTAATGTTGTGTTAGTGTTTCTTGTGTTAAGGAGGCTTGCTTAGAAGAAGTGTTGGTGAGCTCAAGAATAGGTGGTTCAGGAGATCATGTTGAGGCTGAGCTTGAGTCTGTGACTCTGTGTGTTTGAGTCTCTGTGTTTGTGACTGAGAATATGTTTCTTTGTCATGTCATCATGTGATTTTTTTTGGTTTTGATAAATCAATGCTGTCATATAATATTCTGTCCTTTTACTTGTTCCAAGCTGGTGATAAATCTATGGATTGTGCTATGATGTTGTTGATTCGCTTCTAAAGGTTAAATCTTGATTCATTTTTGATGTTGTTTGATTCATGTGTTTTCAGTTTTGCTTGGATGGCTCTAGCTACTAGCTTCTAGTTATTAGTGATGTGCTACATAAATTAATTAGAAGCTTGGAATTTCAATCTCACATAAGTCTTTCTTCATTTTTAGTTATCAATGGGTAGCAGTTTTTAAGAGTAATGTATGTTAGTTCTTATTAGTTTATTGTATCAGTTTTCTATTCAATATTTTTGGATTTTGATTTTTTTAATGGTTACTAACAGGCTTGATTCATTTGCAAAAAGTGTAAAACACTCAAAATAATGAAAGAAACACAAATCGGAAATGCTAATCCATCCGATCTTCAATGTAAACTAGGCGGCGCAGCTAGAACCCAAGTTCCCAAGCCCGATAAGAAGAAGAGGAAGGTTACGGTAAAACTCCACTAATGATGAAGATAATGATGATTCGGATCCTGGTAAGAGAAAACCCTCTAGACCTCCAGATCTTGGACTTGGGAACATTTTACAAGAGATCCTAATTCTAAGTGATCCAATCCTAGGGCTAAATGTAATTGGTGCGGGGCAACGCATGTGATTCTCATAGAAATGGTACAACTAATATGAGATATCATTTGTTGAATCAATGTAAGAAATTCCTCAAAGAACTTGACCCTAATCAATCTATACTTAGTCTCCAACAACTAAAAAGGAAGAGGGGAAAGGTTGGTAGTGCATTTGTCAGGCCAGATCTTTTTGATGTTGATGCATGTAGAAATGCCCTTTGCTAGGGATGATCATTGTGGATGAATTGTCATTCAAATTTGATGAGGGTGAGGGATTTCGCAATTTTATGAGTGTTGTGCAACCTAAGTTGTCTATTCCGGGAAGGATTACGCTTTGCTAGGGATTGTTGTAATCTCTACATGAATGAGAAAAACAAGTTGGAAATTGCTTTTGGTCAATCAAATCAAAGTGTTTGTCTTACTATCGACGCTGGAGTTCTCGTGCAAAATTTGAATTATCTTTGTCTCACTGCACATTTTATTGATAATGATTGAAAATTGCAAAAGAGAATTATCAATTTTTGTCTTATCAAGAATCATAAGGGGGAAACAATTGGTAGAAAGATTGAAAGATGTCTTTAGACGGGGGATATCTAGAGTATTCACTATCACTATTGATAATGCTAGCTCCAATGATCTTGCTATTTGTTACTTAAAAAGTAGAATGGAGGATTGGAATTCACATCCATTGAAAGGAGAGTATTTGCATGTTAGGTGTTGTGCACATTATTTTAAAACCTTGTTGTTAATGATGGTTTGAAAGAAATGCATGAATCTATTAGTAAGATCAGAAATGCTATTAGATTTGTGCGTGCTTCACCTGGCCGCATGGATAAATTTAGAAATGTAATAAAGGAGGCTAGGATACAAGAGAAGTGTACTGTGCAACTAGATGTTCCTACTAGATGGAACTCCACTTATATTATGCTTGAGAGCGCTTTAAAGTTTCAAAAGGCATTTAAGAGGTTGGGGGAGAGAGATGCAGAATATGCCTTGATGCAAGGTGGTATTCCTAGAAATGATGATTAGGATAATGCAAAAGTGTTTGTGAGATTTTTGAAGATTTTTCATGATGTTACAAAGAAAGTATCAGGTTCTTTGTTTGTGACTTCTTCCCAATATTTTCATGAGTTTTGTTTGATATTGAACACATTCAAGACTTGGGCTGGAAGTTTAGATCCATGTTTGGGGCATACTGAGAGAATGAAAGCCAAGCATGATAAGTATTGGGGTAACCTTAAAAATATCAACATGATGATTTTTATTACTGTGGTTCTTGATCCAGCGTACAAGTTTAGATTTGTAGAGTGGAGCTTTGAGAAGCTTTATGAAAGGAGGATGCTGAATTTTGAGTGGAAGAGTGAAAGAGACATTCAACAAGATGTTTGACAGCCTATAAACTCTTGAATAATGTCGGGTCAAACTCAAACAATGGCACAATCATCACATGAGATGGATGCAATAGATTTGGCAGTCAGAAAATTCTTCCTTTGCTTTGGAATTTGAGAAAGACATGCATCTTAGTGAGAGCATGAATAAGAATGAGGTGGATTTGTATCTCATGGAGGCTTTAGAGAAGACAACTCATAATTTTGATATCCTAAATTGGTGGAAAGTAAATTCTACCAAATATCCTACACTTGGCCAAATAGCTAGGGATGTATTGGCCATGCTCGCTCCACAAAGAGTTTCAGAATCCGCTTTAGTACCTGGGAAGGGTACTTAACAATTATAGGAGTTCTCTAACTCCAAAGACAATGAAGCTTTAATTTGTACATGCACTTGGTTTCGCTCTTCACCATTGTCAACTGATTTTGAGGAGCTCATTGAAGATTTTGAGAAGTTGGAATCAGGTATACAAATTATCTTTTATTTTATCTTTTATAATTTGTTAATATGTGTTCTTATCTAATATATAATTATAATTGTTAATATGTGTTCTTATCTAACTATTAATTTATTGTGCAGAAATTGCACCAACCCTCGCAAATTCTAATGATGATGACTCGTGCTTAATCGATTAATCATGGTGGTCAGCTGGTCGTGGTCTGATTTAATTTGTTAGCTGATTTGAGTCTTAAATTATGACTGATTTGATTTGACACTTGGCTGATTTAATTTGGTTATAAGTTCTAGTTTATTTTATCTTTCTAGTGCTGCTGGAAATCTAGTTGTGGTTGTAATTTGTTGTTGTTGTAGATTTGTTTATTTTAGCTTTGAACAATTTTCGCTTAGTTGGTAGTTGGTACACTTGGCCTTGCTAAACTTTGGATTGATTATGATTCTGCTGGTTTTATAATGCTAGTGGATTTATAATTCTATATTTCTATTGTTGGATTAAGTGTTTATAATTCTATTTTTGATTGTTAGTTATGAGTAGTTCAAAGAGTGATAGAGTGATTTTAAAGACAAAAACAAAAACATAACTTGCTACTATGATTCTGTTATAGCTTTTTGTTTTTTGATTATTAGTTATGTTGTTCTATGCTTCTAGCCTTATGGCGGCTCATGCGGTAATCTATTAATGATCAAACCGATTTTGTATCACTAATAGCCATTCTAGAGTTCCAAAGATTTGTTAGCTTGGATACGAACTGACTATACATATATGGTGATGGTGTCTGGTACATTATCAAGAGTGTAGAATCATAGGTTGTATATGCCATACAAATGTGAATTATTATTAGATGAGGCATTATTTTAAGGCTTAGGTAAGTCATGTAATAGTAAATATGCTCCTTCCCCATTTTTTGGTGTCTGGTTCTGCTACTTAAGCTCATCGACTAATTTGCTTGTCTATTCGGCTTGTACTACTCAAAATGATATGGTTTTTTCATATGTGAAGGGAATTGAGAGGAATGAAAAATAATGGTAATTGCTTTGGTTTTGATAATGGAAGGTTCTGCTTTTATAAGATATGACTTGCAAAGATTTTTAGACTATTTCTCCATTAGTATGTCAAGAATTTACTGGTCTTCATATTATACTAATTATGGCACTTTTGAGGGAGTTATGTAATAGAGTAGTTTCTGATTTGGAGCAATTTTTGATAGAGTGATTCTATTGTTGGATTGAGCATTTGTAATTCTCTTTTTTATTATTAGCTATGAGCAGTTTATAGTTCTTTTTGAATGTAATTTTAGGGGTTAAAATAGGTTATAAGGAAACCGAAAATTGGCCGAACCAAACTGCATTTGGTTCTGCTTTGCCTGGGTTTGCCACCAAAACAGGAAACCGATTGGTTGGTATTTTCCATCAACCGATTGGTTTGGTTCGGTTGGTTTTTTGTCCAAAACCGATCCGAAACCGACCGCGAACACCCCTAGCCTTAACCACCAGCTTATAGGTCACTAGTATGACTCCAACGCTAATCTGGGCTTTAGTTTAGCAAACTTGGGCAGAACAACCAATATGTTGACATGGCCAATCATAGAAAAGAGAGCAAATGAAAGGTGAACCCTTCCTTTTTAAAACTTTGCCAAATCAAAATGAGTAAAATTTACAAATTATTAACCAAAGAAAAATCTACAAATTGTTTGAGATTAACAATAAGGATTTAGTACCTTGCAAAGTTTGATATTACCCCACTAACAATACCAACCAATCAGCTACTCCGACAACCGAAATATTGACACATGAGCAGCAATGAAAAAATAAAAAAAATTTATGCATTCCAACTTCCAAGTCCAACGCCGATGCTGAGTAGAAAAGAATGAAAGAATCGAACTTGTGTCATGTTGTTCTGCCGCCAAATCAATACAATTGAAAAGTTAATCATTCTTGGGAAAGAAAAATGGCAAATCGCTCAAAACATGTCGGTCAAGCAATCAATATGACATAGACGTGAAATCAAGAGTACAAATTAATACAGAGGATCATAAAGTAAACAATTGTCAACACTCAAGAGCTTCTTCCACCGAAACCTTGACTGTGCTTCATCTTTCTTATTTCCGTTTCCCTTGTTGTCTGGCGGCGCTGGCTTTCACTGCTGGAGTCAGATGGGTTTAAAACATACTCACTTGTACCCTTGCTTGGATCTATGGAATAAGGAGAGAAAGAAATTGAGAAAAAAGAGAATGGAAAGATTTTTAAATTCTTCTTTTCTTAGATAGAAGAAGAAAATATAAGAGAAAGAAAAAATTGATGGTGTGACCCACAAAATCTTTTTCCCCCCTCATTAGCCGAGAAAATTGAAGTGGAGAGTTAATTTTGTATAAAATGACCATTCCATCTTTATGACTTAAGTGTTCTATACATTACAATGAAGAAAAAAACTCTTCACTTTATATTGACACTATGCTACTTTATCTATAATAGGACCTGATATTAATTTTTGTTATTATATTTTTAATGTGAAAGATATTTGGAATCGTCCAATTTGGAAAACATATCTTTGTAACTAAATATATTGTTTTAAGTTGTGTTGTCAAAATTTTTAATATTTTTAATATTTAATTTATTATATTTAATTATTTTTATACAATTTATTATATTTAATTTATAAAAAGAATAATTTCTATTCATAGATAATATAAAATAATTTTACAGTGCTACTATCTACCAAAAATTTTGAAAAGTGAAAAATTATGATAAATAATTATTATAATAGATAATTACTCACCATGATTTGATATTTTCTGAACTTTTATTAATTAATCGTATAAAATTATTTTATATTATCAGTGTATAAAAATTCAATCCATTTATAAATGAATTAGAAATATAAAATATAAGAAAATATTTACATTATATTATACTAAGAATAAAATAATTATTTAATATAATTACATTTTCCTTCTTCTTACTTTTCACTCCATCCAAGCAAGAGAAAAAAAAATTTCTTATTTTCTTTTTTTCATTTTTTCTTCATCTAAGCAATAGGAGAGAGAATAAACTTATCTCTTTATTTTCTCTTTTTTTCATTTTCTTTTTTTTCACTTTTTTTTTTTTCCATTTTCTCTTTTGATCCAAGCAGCGGTAGGGTGACTCTGTACGTACAAGCTATATCAAATCGTTATTTGGCAAGTGGCATGGAGAGAGGAACGAGCAAAATAATCCCTCCAATTTAAAATATCTAACATTTTGTGTAAATTTTTTTAGTTTATATTATCCATTATTTTCATATTTTTATAAAAAAATTATTAAAAAATTTTCAAATATACTCTCTACATAATTTTAAATACAATAAATAATAAAATATAATATCATAAATTAATTATTAAATAAGAGTATTTTTATAAACTTAAATATTTTTACAGTTAACTCTTGATTTTGACTTTGAGTTTCTTAATATCTATATAAATGATTAAAATAATAAATATTATCAACCAAAGGAAGTATTAATTAAGCAATTAAGGTAACTTGTCTCGGAGTATTCTTGTGTTTAAGAATTAGTGCAACACGCTGTTGAATGGTAATACTATAGATGCAACCATTTACTCGGTACTCATGGCTCATGTTAGTAGGACTCCCAACAGCAACCCGGCGATGGATAACTACATATTGACAAGGCCATTCATTTGAAAAGTCTGCTAATTTAAGGTAGACCCTTTCTTTTGAAAAAAAAAAAAAGTTCTTTGACAAATCTAAATGAGCAAAATTATAAATTGTTCGAGAGGCTTGCAAAGTTTGATATTAATGCATTAACAACGCCATCGACTTACGATTCCAACACATGATAGCAACGAAAGTAAAAAATCAAAAATAAAAACAAAACATTGATACGTTCCAAGTCCAACGTTTTAAGGAATATTTTTCTTTCTTTTGAAAAAAAGACTTTGTGTTATTTTGTTAGATACCTTGATAGAAAGAGGTGGAAATCAGAGTACGTTTCTTTCAGTTTTTTTTAAATAATTTTTTAATTATTAAAAAAATATTTTTATATAAGTTATTTATTTTAATTTTTATTTAAAAAATAAAAAAATTAATTTTTGAATATAAATTAAAATAAATAATTTTTATAAAAAAATTTTAATTTAAAAAATAATTTCTCTATCAAAATAAGCTAAACCAAAGACACCCAGAATTAGATTGCTCGCCGGGAGTTTTTAACTTGACCCAAATTCAATCTAATTTAACTCATCTGACTCTCCACTGCTTGATCAGATGGGTTTATACTTTATACCATGGCCACTCACCTCACTGCTTGCCACCGCTTTGCCTGGTTCGCAATAATACCATTTTTCTGAACATTTTCATGTCTTCCTTGTACTGTGCAGTGTCATAATCTGAGCTTCCAATAGAAGTGTACTCGGCTACTAGAGACGCCTCTCCTTCCAGGGCACGAACTATCTACGTATATAGCAGTAGTATGAACTCAACAAGTTAGACATCAACACGGCACTTAATCGGATTTTACGTTATAAATTAATGTAATGAAATTAGTATGCGTCAACACTGTCCAGTCAAATCTATTTTTTGTTTTCTTTTATCTATATACATGATTTACAATAAAAATAGTATGCCCACATGGTAAGATTAGTTGTTATTTTCATTATCGTTATGCTCTTTTCATAATTTTAATATCCAACAAGAACTTTAAAAGAGGTGGATATTCACCCAAAATATAAGATACGTCAAAAATATAAATACAAAACTATTATACGACGATTGGTATCTGATATTATATTATATATATGATGTAAGTATTTCACCTGTTTTAAAGTATGCCTAAATCAGACATAATGACAGATTTGGCTATTTTACCTGGCTCATGCTTGGTCGAAACTCCGCTGAATACCGTATGGAAGCCGCAGCACACTGCACCATGCGAGCCATCTCATTGGGTTCATATTGACTCGGGAGCCTTGGATCAACGAGAGAATTAAAATTTTCCTCTTCCAAAGCACGTGTCAGCAAAGGCATTGCCTGCGGAGACAAGATTGATACAGTTAAAAGCACTACTGTGCCACCTCATTGTAGCCAGAGAAATTATTAACATCCATACAAACTTACAAGTTTACAAAAATAATAATAAGAATAATAATTTTTATATTTTAATAGTGTAAAATTTTTTTATATCATTAATCAATAGAATTATTAAAAAATAATAAATTAGATAAATAATTATCTATTATAATAATTATTTATTATAATTTATTACTTTCTTATAATTTTATTAGTTGATAGTATAAATTTTTTATACTATCAAAATATAGCAATTAATTTACTAAAAAAAGATAAAAGTATTATTTATTCATTAATTTTATACACTTTTAATTTACAGCATGTAAATAAAGGTGAGAAATAGATTAATTTTTTTAAAAAAAAAAATAGTGTTAACAGTCTTCAAATATACCCCACCAGTTTTGTCCAAAACACTGACATACGTGCGAATGTTTGTTCAAGAATTTGTCCAACCGCATGAGTTGACAAGAAAAATAGAAACCTTTATTTCAAGAATGTGTTTACAATTATTTTTTGAATTTATAGTTTTGCAAATATATATAAATTTAGGCCTATAAAATAGGAGCGTCCTAATACTTACCCATTCTACCAAACTATCCTCCATGAAAGTATGATGTGAACCAAGTGGTCGACGTCCGGTAATTAACTCCAGGAGCATAACTCCAAAGGAGAAAATATCTGCTTTCTTTGTGAGTTTTCCACTTAAAGCATACTCTGGAGCTAGATACCTGCACTTAGCAATCCATGCACGAGCTTTATTTATTTTTACATTTTGGCCAGTGAAATGGATCACATGAACTAGTACTCCTCATTGCCACTTCCAAAGCTCTTAAGGAGAGAAAAGGATGCTGTTCTTACCCGAAGGTCCCCATCACTCGAGTGGAAACATAAGTATTGACATCAGGACAAAACTTAGCAAGCCCAAAATCAGCAACCTGCCAAAAGAAGGGGAAAAAAATTGTCATCTAAATTAAAATTATGAAGCAAAAGCTTAAAAATAAATATAAAGTAATCTCAAATTTGTATCTTTTGATGGTTAGTTAAAATTCTGTACCAATTTTTATATTTTATGGGGTGCATCCATTATTGAAATTTAACCAGGGTATGAACAATAGAAGGTCACCTGTGGAGTAAGGGAAAGACAAATTGTTCGTATTAACCAAACTAAACCAGTTTTACACCAGGCAGTTTAACACGCGGAGAATACACATAACAGAACATACCTTTGCTTCAAACTCCAAATCTAGAAGGATGTTAGCAGCTTTGATATCACGATGGATGATATTGGGGCAACCTGAACATACAGATTATTATAATTAACGAACTTTTAAGACTTTAAGTTGATATATTTTGTAGCAGCTGAAGAAATCACGATCAGATGCATAGAGCATACAATCCTCATGAAGATACACCAGTCCTTTTGCAACTCCTAAAGCAATCCTCATTCTTGTGGGCCAATCCAGAGTGGGCCCTTGTCCTGCAGTTCAAATAACCATCACATCCCTGCAAGCTAGTGCTACCAAAAGCACTATCAAATATAATATATAGTAGGTGCTTCCCAGTTTCAGCTTTAAAAAAAGAATGGGCTTTAAAATAATTTTAGTAACAGAAGGCTAAAACCAGATTTAGCATACCATGTAAGTGGAACTCCAATGTATTGTTTGGAACATATTCATAAACAAGGAGCCTGTGGGTGCCAGTGATGCAGTATCCAACCAACGAAACAAGATGTTTGTGATGAACCCTGCTAAGTATCTCTGCTTCAGCTCGAAATTCACGTTCCCCCTGACCGCTTCCGGCCTTGAGCTGTTTGATAGCCACCTTCTTACCATTGGGAAGAAGCCCTCTGTGGACATAACCAAATCCACCTTGTCCAAGGAGGTTGGCATCAGAGAAGCCATCTGTTGCACGTGCCAACTCCTCATATGTAAATACTGCGCTCTTTGAGAATCCTATTGCATTAATGCCTGGAGAAGGATATGTGAAGGTATATAATCAAGACTTAGCGATGAAATTGCACCAGTCTTGGAACGCAAAAAAGAACAAGTCCTAATTAAAGTTGGAGCTCTCACTCACCTTTAGGTCCCTTGCCATCATTACGTCTTCTCTTCTTGTTCTTCGAATAAGAAATGCCGAAAACACTAAAAACCAGAAGAATGGCGACAGCGATCACGGCGATTCCGGCAATGAGGCCGGCCGACGAAAAAGAAGAAGGCGCAGGAGTTGAACGGGAGGCTGAGCCGAAGGAAGCAGGAGGCGGTAGCTGAGTAGGCGGGGCGTTGCTGTTGGCACGAGAGGGAGGTGTTGAAGACGTGGAGGAAGAGGGCGAGGGAGTTGGAGGCGAGCCTGAGCTCGACGGAGGAGGTGGTGGAGAAGGAGGAGGAGGGAGTCGGGAAGGAGGAGGTGGTGGAGAAGAAGGAGGAGGGAGTCGGGAAGGAGGAGGTGGAGGAGGAGGAGGAGAAAAGGGAAGTGTTGGAGGCGGGGGAGCAAAAGGATAAAATATTGAGCCTACTAGACGGGGACGTGAGGGAAACGTTGGAGGCGGCGGAGAAGAAGAGGGAAGTGGAGGAGGAGGAGGAGGAGGAGGAGAAAAGGGAAGTGTTGGAGAGTTGGGAGCAAAAGAATAAAATTTTGAGCCTACTGGACGGGAACGAGTGTTTGGCGATGATGAATCGTACTGAAACCTGGTTCCCATGGTGTTATCGAGGCAATCTAATAATTATTCAAATTTCAAGATTCTTATGCCATAAGCGTTGAACTGCCTCTGCCACCATTGTCACCGACATTTCTGCAGCCAGAGCGAGGTCTTCGTCTCCGGTGCCACTTAGTCCTACTGAAGTGTTGACAGAACGGTGATGCAAAAATCAGCGACAGAGAGAGAGGGGGCCTAACAAATAGTAAGGGCTGAAATTGCCAAAATGTGGGGCTAATATACAAAGAAAAATACGCTAGAAGGTGCTGTACAAAATTTATTCAAAACTGGCAACACTAGGTCACATTTCAATGAGAATTTGGAATATGTGTCAACCTATTGTCCGAGGACACACTGTACGACCCCATTGCCACCAGCTCATAACTCATATTAGTATGACTCCAGCAGTAACCTGGGCTGAACAACCAGCATGTTGACATGGCCAATCACAGAGAAGAGAGCAACTGAATGTTTGGATGCAACAGACTTTATGTACAAACCAATCATACATTAAAACTTTTGCCAAATCAAAATGAGTAAGGTATACAAATCGTTGACCAAAGAAAAAATTACAAATTTTAAGGACCTTGCAAAGTTTGATATTACCCCAACTAAAAACACCAACCAACTTGCTATTCCAACAACCTAAAAATTGACACATGAGCCATCAGTGAAAAATGAAATTTTTTGATGCATTCCAGTTTCCAACTTCAAAGTCCAACGCTGATGCTGGGTACTAAAAAGGAATCAAAGAATCGAACTTGTGCGTCTTTTTCTGCCTTCGAAGTTCAAAGAGAGAGAGAGAGAGAGAGAGGGAGAACAGAATGAGAAGTGAGAATGAATGGGGTAAGAGTTCCGGCGGAAGGTTAATCGTTATCGCTTTTGTTTTTTTAATAAACTTTCTAGAAGAAAATTGATAAATTTATATGTTGTAAAGGTTGTAAACTTTTCGAGACAGGCTTAACTCCTTGACTCCTGAGTGCAAGAAAACTCCTCTTACTTCTTGATTATTCAACAACGAAAAATACAATTCAGTTTTTTTTTTTCTTTTTTTGTTTTTGGTATTACACACTCATACACACAGGGGAAGGGGGAAGGGTTGATCCTTATGATCCAACCCGGATGTGGTTTCTCATAAAGGTACTGCTTTAACCATTTTGCCTAAGCCTCTATCACTACATTTCAATTTCTAACAGCCTTTCTATTTACAATTTTTTTTTTTGTTAATGCATACACATCTTCATGAAGAGAGAAAAGGGTTCATATACCACAAATCAAGCTCAGCCTAATATCGAATTTGGATACAATTAGTGAAAGACGGATAGATTCACTACTAAATCAACATCTCAACTATTCTATTTACAATGTGAAATAACTGTTTTAACTAACAACATAGTTTGAAGCCCAATATGGAGGCCTCCGTAGCCATAGTGACCTTCCCCTCTCTTCTTGGGTTGTATCAAAAGAAATTAAGAAAACACTCACATTAGTCTTAGTCAAGACAGACTTCACGCCAGACCAAAAAAAAAAAAAGACAGATTTCATGTACTTATAAATATAATACTACATTAATAAAAAAATTTTGATATCAAACTTAAGTTATTGTTCACCAAAAACAAAAAACTAAAGTAATCAGTAAAGCAAGAACGAAACGTCGGCCAAATAAACAATCTTTACATTGATTTTATAATAACTACTAATAGTGAATTTAGTTTTTGCATCAAAAATAAGAAAGGGTTTTTGCCCCCAAAAAAAGACATATGTTGATCTTACAATTCGTCATAGTGGATCTTTGATTATAAAAATCATGTTTATCTGTATGGAATGTTAGAGATATAGGAGGGAGGGGTAAAGAGAGTATGATAAGAAAACTTGCTAGAGAAAATCAGATTTCATTTCTAGAGGTGATTGAAACTAAAAAGCCTATTTTTAATTATAATCAAGCCGCAAAATTGTGGGGGTTAATAATTTTAACTAGTCAAGTGTTGATGCTAATAATTATGCTGGGTGTATGGCAGTATTGTGGGATGAAGGCTTTTGGGACTAAGTTCAGATCTTTAAGGGGTTGAGATGGCTATGTATAAAAGGGGTCATTAAAGATGCTTCTTTCATTGTGCTATATGTACCGTGTATGGGCCACATGTTAGAGAGGAAAAAGAACAATTGTGGCAGGAACTAACAGAGTTAAAGGATAAATGTCCCAATAGTGAGCATGTCTAGTAGTATCATGGAGTTTGGCCAATGGGTGCGAGATTTGGAGTTATTTGATTTACCTCTTATTGGCAGGAAGTTCACTTGGTTTAGGGGTAGATCTTGCAGTAGATTGGATAGGGTATTAGTGGAAATAGAATGGTTGGAAATTTTTAGGAATCTGAAGGTGTGGGGCTTGCATAGATCTTTGTCTAATCATTGTCCTATAGTTATAGAAGATCAGAAGGTAGACTGCAGGCCCAAGCCTTTTAGGAATTTGGATGTGTGGTTTTCCCATGATGGTTTTGTTAGACTAATAAAAGAATAGTGGAGGAAGATTGGAGACTTGTTGTTAATTGAGAAATTCAGGGCTTTGAAAAACCCATTAAGGAAGTGGAATAAGGAGGAATTTGGGAACATTGACGGAAAGATTAATTTGCTAGAAAAGGAGATTGCGGTTGTAGATTTGGAAACTAAAAACGGTAGATTGGATGAAACGAAGAAGGCAAGAGCAAAGGCTTTACTAGTTTTGCTTGAAAAGTGGTATGGCAGAAAAGATAGTTATTGGAAACAAATGTCACGATCTAAATACACAAAGGAGATGGATAGAAATTCTAGGTTTTTTCATGTAGTAGCCAGCTCTAACTAGGGATGTCAACGGGGCAGAGCGAGGGATAGCCCCCCATCCGCATCGCGTGGATAAATACTCGCCCCCATCCCCGCCCCATATCTGTATCGGCACCCGTTTTTGAATTTCCTATGGATTTATGGGTACCCGTGGATATTCACAAATACCTGTTAAAATATTAAAAATTCAAAAAATTTAAAGTAAATATAAAAATTTTAATATCATAAAATATTTAAAATAAACATAAATAGTAATCTAATTCCACAATTCAAATTCTAACAACTTAATATACTTAAAATAAAAATAAATACAAAATAAGCACAATAATCCAATTCTACACTCTAAATTCCAACTACTTAAAATATTTAAAATAAAAATAAATACATAATAATAATCTAACCATTAGTCTAATATATAATAAGTACAAATAAATTTAACTTTTAAATTTAAATCTTAGTTCAATCAATTTAAATAACAATAGTATTAGATTAACTAAGTTAATAACTTAAGAATAAAATACTAATTTTATATCAAGTACCCGTGGGTATAGGGATAGTGATCCCTGCCCCCACTCTATTTAACATACGGGTATTTAAAATCCCCATCCCCATTAATTGCAGGGGCAAAATCTTCTCCTCATACCCACCCCGTTGCGGGTATTACCCGCAGATATCCATGGGGGCTAGTTTTTTTGACATCCCTAATTCTAAAGGTAGAAGAAAGGCCACTTTGAAGTTAAGGATTAATAAGGAGGATGTACTATGCCCAAGAAGAATTAAAAAAGGGGTAAGATTATTTTTTAAGAATCTGTACAAACAGAATCTTATACTAGTGATAAAGTTTCAAGATGGCCTAATTAATAAAATATCAAGAGAGAAGGCTAATTGGCTTAAGAGTATGTCATCAAGAGAAGAGATAAAAGCAGCAGTGTGGGGTTGCGATCCTACAAATGCTCTTGGATCAGATCGATTCAACCTGAATTTTATTAGAAAAATATGGAATGAAATAAGCAACGAATTTTGTGCTACTGTTGAAAGGTTCTTTGAAACTAGAGTTTTGCCAAAAGGTGCAAATATGACTTGGCCCATTTTAATCCTCAAGATTGAGGAGGCAAAGGAGATTAAGGAATATAGGCCTATTAGCATGGTTAGTAGTGTTTATAAAGTCATTTCAAAGGTGTTGGCTAATAGATTGAGGATTGTGATGCCAAATTTAGTCGGTGAGTCTCAGAGTGCATTTTTTAGTAGTAGACAAATATTGGATGGGGCTTTGATTGCTTGTCAGGTGACCCATTGGCTGAAAAAGAAGAAGAAACCCAGATGCATTATTAAACTTGATTTTTATAAAGCTTATGATTGAGTTAGATGGAGTTTTGTGGGCTTGGTGCTACAAAGAATGGGATTTGGGGATAAATGGAGATTATAGTTGAAATCGTGTTTGAACTCGGCAGCAATGTCAGTGGTGATCAATGGGATGCCTACAAAGCCATTTAAGATGAAAAAAGGGCTTAGGGAAGGCAATCCACTTTCTCCATTTCTATTTGTTTTGGTTGTCGAGGTCTTGAATAGATTGGTGGTTAATGCTAATGATAAAGGGATTATTAAGACACTTAAAATGGGGAAGGAGAATATTGAGCTATCTCATCTACAATTCACAAATGATATTATAATTTTCTATCCACAAAGTGAGGTGTCTATTAGGAATTATAGGAGAGTCTTACAGTGCTTCGAGGTTATGTCGAGTTTAAGCATTAAATTTGACAAATCTTCAATTATTCCTCTGAATTGTAGTGCTGAGTGGTCAAGGAGAATGTATGATATTTTAGGTTGCGACAATGGCACATTACTAATGAAGTATTTAGGCAATACCCCTAGGTGCAAATCCAAAGAGAATTGTAACTTGGAGTCCAATCATATCTCGAACAGAGAAGAAGTTAAGCTCATGGAAGATGAAAATCTTATCTAAGACAAGTAAACTTGTACTTATAAAATCAGTTTTGAATAGCCTCCCTATGTATTACCTTGGTTCATTTAAGATGCCCTCGGAGGTGGTCAAAAAGATAATTTCTCTACAAAGGAAGTTTTTTTGGTATAAAACAGGGGAGGGCCATGGAATACCATTAGTAAGTTAGGATATTGTCAATAAACCGAAAAGTATGGGGTAGTTTGGGGGTTGGTAACTTGGTGGTAGAAACTCAACATTACTATTTAAGTGGCGATGGAGGTTCTCAAAGGAGGAATAGCCATTATGGAAAAAGGTGGTTTGCTCGTGCAACAATATTTAACTAGTCAGACCCCTATCTCTGTAGAAAGTTAAGCAAAATGGGGGTATTTAGGCTAGCATTTGCAGTATCAATTTTGGTAATAATGAATTGTTGGAATCCATGATTGAAGGAGTAAGGTTGGAATTGGGTGATGGAACCCCAGTGAGGTTTTGGGCTGATAGATAATTGGATGGTGGTATTTTAAAAGATATATTTTCGAGATTATACTCTATGTCAAATCAAAAAGAGTGTTGCATTAGAGAGTGTGGTTTTTGGGATAGGTTACAATGGATTTATAACTCCCAGTGGAGAAGAAATCTTTTCCAATAGGACTTGGAACTAATAGATAATTTGCACCATCTGCTAGCTGGGGTAAATCTCAATAGATATGCTAAGGATAGGTTGATATGGAAATTTGGTAAAAATGGAACATTCTCAATGAAATCCATTTCTCAGTTGTTGATGGGGAAGGGGTTCCAAGCAGATAAATTTAATAGTTTCAGCTTTACAAAATCAATTTGGAAAGGATTGGTTCCCCGAAGGTTGAAATACTTACATGGTTCGTGTTGCTTGGGAGAGTTAACACCAAGGCTAGATTGCATAAGCTAGGTATTCTAAGTCAAGATCAAGTTGGATGTACTTTTTGTAATAATCATGAGGAAAACATTGAACATTTATTTTACATATGTGAGTATGCGTGGTTTTTATGGTGTTTTTGGTTAAAAAATGGAACATATTTTGGGTACTACCATTAAAATAGAAAAGTTGCTTCAAATTGTGGATGGAATTTAAGTTTAGTGGCCCTAGGAAGAAGGGGTGGTGGGTGGCATTTTTTATGGTGCTTTGGATAGTATGGAGGTGTAGGAATTTAATAATTTTTAAAAAGAAAATCATTGTAAAAGAGGAGGCACTAGACATGGCAAAACTTTGGATTAAACAATGGTGCGATGCTGATGTTTGTTGATCCTGCAGGTTCGATTACACTTATGTTAGAAGCATCGTTGCTAATATTTCAAGCAGATCCCAGTGGTAAATCCAAGTTAAAAGTTGTTCCAATTGACAGACTTAAATCTCCTTTATTTCGTTTTTGTGCATATAGCCTTTGTGGATTGTCCAATTGGGAGTTGAAATATATGTCAGTAGTCATACACACCATTTGGGGGATCAAAGGTCTATACCAGCAGTTGCCATTTAGAAGATATATAGTGCCCATTGATATGGTGTATCATTAGGGCTGGTAAATTTGGTCATTTTGTTGCTAGATACAATAAAGTATGCTGCTGTTGATCTGGTGTGGAAAAGAAGAGAGGAAAATGTAGAAAAACAAAGGAGATTGCATAATAAGGAAAAATAAAGAAGAAGGAAGGAAAAGAAAAAGGAAAAAAAAAAAGAAAAAAGAGAAATTTCAAAAAAGAATTGTTTCAAACTAAGTTAGTGTGATATACAGTGGATAGGGAAGATGTAGCAGTCATAATATATTTGCATCTTTTTGTCTTCACAGGTGACTGGAGGTTGTATTTGGTTCGTAAGTATACATAAGTTGAAGAGTCAGTTTGGGGGTAGAAGATGGCGGAGGCTGTGGTGGACCTTGGTAAGTTTTGGTCCAAGTTGGTCTATAAATCTCATCCATTAAATTTTTATCCAACAACTAAGATTAGAAGCTTTTATTATAAAAAAATAATTCTATAATGATCTATATTCATATATTAATATTTATTAAAAATTAAATTATCTATTTTATCCTTCCATCCTTCTTCTACTCTGTCTTCTCATCCAGGCTCTTTTCAACCCGCATCCCCCCCTCCACCCTGTTACTGTCACCGCCTCATCGTCTGGCACCACCATCTCCGCCACAACCCCCTCTTTCTCACCTCCACCTCAAAAAACCTTTCCACCTCTTTTTCACGTCCAAAAAAAACAAAAGACCCACCTATTCTTTATTGGCTTCAATGGAAAAGTTTGAACTCAAACAATGGTTCTAAACCAAATCAACAATCACATGAATGGACCTATATACACCCAATAAGCTCACGTAAAGCTCGATTCCTTTTAGTTCTTAGTGATAGGGAAAGAAAGCAAGGGGAAAAAGCGAAGATTATTTTGGTTCTTCCAGTGGTTTGGAAGAAGGAATTTCGGGGGCAGAAGGATGTCATCACCGGCTCATTCATCCATATCAACAATCGCAGTTGTTGGCGGCAGCGGTAGTGGCAGAGGAAGGGATTCGAATTTGTTGTTTAGGTAGTAAACATTCTATTCATGTGAGAAAAATTTTCCCCCTTTTTTTTGGGTGTGTTGCTGTTGGTATGTTAAAATGAAGCAAAGTAATGTGAGATTTGCTTTGGATTAGGCGAAGACTGTGTGTGCATGGAGAGAAAGTGTGTGTTTGTATGTTGTGTTGTGGTTTGGTATGGAAATGGGGAGAGTGGAGGGTGTTGTGCGCACAGTGACAGTGTTTTGTCCTTGTCGCCAGTGAGGATGGTGTTTTGAAGAAGAAGAAGAAGAAGAGAGAGACTAAAGAAAGGTGTAGCCGTGTAGGCTTGTTGGGGTGGGGGTAGAAGATAGAAAAAGAAAGATGGATGATAACGGTAAAAAGGTTATTTTAATATTTATTTTCATTATAATAATGGCAATCACAATTTGAACCAATAATTATGAGGACCATCACAGCCTCCACCGTGGAAGATTTGATGTGCTGTGAATGCCACGATGGCGGCTGATATGTCATAATGAAGTAACATGTATGGTACATTGCAGCATGGTATGGGTTGTAATTTCTGGGTGGTAGATACAAGTGAGTGGAGACGAACGATTGATATATACTGGTCTCAAGATACATGCCTAAGCTGGTTCTTGTATACTTGGTAGTGCTCTCTTTTGCGCTATTAGATGCTCATCTATAGGAGTGGTTTTGTGTTGTAGTAGGTTGTCATAAAGTGTTGGGGGGTAAGAATAAAGAAAAGTCTATGGAAAAGAGATGTTTAGAAGATTGGTGGATGTAATTACAAGGGTGCTCAAAGTTGGAAAGAATAGAGAGATTTTAATAGAGTTATAGGTATGGTGTTTAGTCTGTGTGGGTTCCAGTATCCCACCATTTGAGGAAAAAGAAAAAGACAAACAAGAAGAATATAGAAAGAAAACAAAAATAGAAACAACAAAAGAAAAGAGAAGAAAGGATGATAAAAAAAGGTGGATTAAAAGAACATGAAAGGAAAAAGAAAACAAAAGGGGGAGTGGATTAAAAGAACATGAAAAAAAAAAAGATATAAGAATAGAAAGTAGATAGAAAGATGTGGCCTGTCGTTTTGTTCTATCATTATGGCTCTGATGGTTTGCTTGATTATTGCTTTTGCTATTCTATTGATATAGTACAAGTAACTGGTTTGGTCTCTTATGTTATCGGTGGTTTTCCTTCTGTGTGATATAAATGTATATGAGGTTTGGTTGACAAACATCAGCAACTTCTATTAGATGTGGTCACTTACAATTGGGCATTACCGTTGACTCAGGTTTTAATTTCATATAGCAGGGTGCTCTATGTGTTTTGTTAAGTTTCGGACCAAAGTCTTAGACTGTTTTTTTGGGGATCCCAGCTCTGATTTTGTAACCAGTTGAGGTCATGGCTCTATGTTCACAATCTGGTAGTCTAAAATGGCTTAGGCTGTGGGCTTTGGGTGGGTTCAATGAGTTTAGGTTGCTGCATGCGCGATGGAGGTATTCTGCTGGTGCTTTTTGTTCTGCTGATTCGGTGGCTTTTGGAAGGAAGGCAAGCAATGTGGACTAATGATGGCATAGGAAATAGCAGTATGGTGGCATGAGTATTGACCTAGGATTGACTAAACCATTTGACTAAACCAAAAAAATTACAATACACCATGTGAAAAAAGATATATAAATACACCCTTTTAATCAACCATTAGATTTCCAAGACCAACTTGGTCCTTATTAAAAACTCCCCATGTTAGAAACATCCTATGTTTACATGGCCAATCATAGAAAAGAGAGCAAATGAAAGGTTTCACCCTTCCTTTTTAAAACTTCGCCAAATCAAAATGAGTAAAATTTACTACTTGTTAACCAAAGAAAAATCTACAAATTGTTTGAGATTAACACAATAAGGATTTAGTACCTTGCGAAGTTTGATATTGCCCCACTAACAACACCAACCTACCAGCTATTCCAACAACCGAAAAATTGACGCATGAGCAGCAATGAAGAATAAAAAATTTTGATGCATTCCAATTTCCAACTTATAAGTCCAACGCCGATGCTGAGAAAAAACGAATGAAAGAATCGAACTTGTGTCATTATGTCATACACCCTGATCAATACAATTGAAAAGTTGATCATTCTTGGGAAAGAAAAATGGCAAGTCGCTCAAAACATGTCGGTCAAACAATCAATATGACATAGACGTGAAATCAAGGATACAAATTTATACAGAGGATCATAAACTAAGCAATTGTCAACACTCAAGAGCTTCTTCCAGTGTAACCTTGACTGGGCTTCACCTTTCTCATTTCCGTTTCCCTTGTTGTCAGGCGGCGCTGGCTTTCACTGCTTGAGTCAGATGGGTTTAAAACATACTCACTTGTAGGACCACTGTACTCACTGCTCCCCCCAAACCCCTGCGTTCCCAATGCCATTTTTCTGAACTTTTTCATGTCTTCCTTGTATTGTGCTGTGTCATAATCTGAGCTTCCATGAGAACCGTATATAGTGCTGTGTCCGGGTCTAACGCCATCATTAAGATCAGCTAGAGACGCATCTCCTTCGAGAGCACGAACAATCTGCAGTACATAATTCATTATCAGAGTCAAAAGAAATATTCTTGCAGATAGCATGCAGTGGTATGAACTCAACAATCTAGACATAAGACATGGCACTTTTTTCCAACTAGGATTTTAAATCAGCAACATAATGAAGTTAGCCAGCCTGCATCATAACTGTCTTACTAAAGTTAGTTGTATTTTTGTCAAGTACATTATGAATAGTTGAACAGAATACAGTTTTGGCTTACTTATACTACTTTCCTGACAACATACTGAACTATATATCACAATGCATTAGGCTTGGCATGCTTATACTTGACAGTTGATAAATGATGACAAACTTGGTTGCTTTACCTGGCTCATCCTTGGTCGACGCTTTGCTGAATATCGTATGGAAGCTGCAGCACATGCCACCATGCGAGCCATCTCATTGGGGTCATATTCATCCTGGAGCCTTGGGTCGACCAGATGATCAAAACTTTCATCTTCCAAAGCACGTGTGAGCAAAGGCCTCGCCTATGATGAGAAGATAGATACAATTAAGAGTGGTTACATGGCACCTCACTCTCCGCCCACAGAGAAACGAGACACTGAAACCTCTTTTCATGAATATACAGTGCTTTATGAATTTATAGTTGCAAATGAAAAATTTAGGCAATATGAGCTTCACAACACTTACCCAGTCTACCAAACTATCCTCCACGAAAGTATGACTTGAATCAACTGGACGACGACCAGTAATCAACTCCAAGAGCATAACTCCAAAGGAGAAAACATCTGATTTGTCTGTTAGTTTCCCACTTGAAGCATATTCAGGAGCCAGATACCTGCACATAGCATTCGATGCATGAACTTTTTATATTTTTGGTTTGTTTTGCGCCCCCACCCCTGGGCGCGTGTACTTACCCATTGTCACATCCAAGGCTCTTCAGAAGATAGAAGGATGCTGTACTTACCCAAAAGTTCCCATCACTCGAGTGGAAACATGAGTATTGACATCAGAAGAAAACTTTGCAAGCCCAAAATCTGCAACCTGCCAACAGAAAACAACAATTGTCATCTAAATTAAAATTATAAAGCAAAAGCTTAAAAATAAATCTAATTAACCTGATATTCGCATTTTTTATTGGTATCAAAAATCCTGTCCCATTTCCTTTCCCAACTTTTATTACATTTTATATGGTGCATCCATCAGTAAAACTTGTCCAAAGTAAGAACAAATGAAGCATCTTAACTTTTGGTGTAATGGAAAGACAGATGATTCATGTTAATTAGACTCTTGGCCCTTGTTTCATTCAATTCAGCACATGCCAACAACTATGAATGCTAAGAAGACACTTAACAGAACATACCTTTGCTTCAAACTTAAAATCCAGAAGGATGTTAGCAGCTTTGATATCACGATGGATGATCTTGGGATGACCTGAACACACAAATTGTTACAATTAACGTTTATGTTGATATAATTTAGTAGCAGCTGAAGAAAATCCGAATCAGATGCATTGAGCATACAATCCTCGTGAAGATATGCCAGTCCTTTTGCAGCTCCTAAGGCAATTTTCAATCTTGTGGGCCAGTGCATCGTAGGTCGCCCTTTTCCTGCAGTTTGATCATCATAACATTTAGATTCCTTCTCCTCTAGATTTCAACTTGAAAAAAATGGGCACAGCTAGAATGAATTTTAGAAAGATTTTAAAAAACAAAGCTAAAATCAGATGTAAGATGATACCATGTAAATGGAACTCCAATGCATTGTTTGGAACAAATTCATAGACAAGGAGCCTGTGGGTGCCAGTGATGCAGTATCCAACCAAAGAAACAAGATGTCTGTGATGAACCCTGCTAATTATCTCTACTTCAGCTTGAAATTCACGCTCACCCTGCCCACTTCCAGCCTTGAGCTGTTTGACGGCCACCTCCTTACCATTGGGAAGAAGCCCTCTATGGACATAACCAAATCCACCTTGTCCAAGGAGATTTGCATCAGAGAAACCATCTGTTGCACGTGCCAACTCCTCATATGTAAATGTGCTTTTGGAGAAGCCCAGTGAAATGCCTGGAGAAGGAGCTGCTGGAACAGGATTTTCACCACCTGAATAGTTTGATCCAGATCCGCCGCTGCTGCTTACAAAAGGAGGCGCAGGTTGAGGAACATAGCCTTGTGATTGGGGTGGACGTGATGAAGCAGGGGGAGAAGGTGATGGCTTTGGCATAACCTGGACCACATGATTTGGAGGTGGGGGAGCATTATTTTGCCAATGGCCTTGGCGGCCACCATATGGATCATCTGCCAATTGTGAACAAATTAGCATAAATTGGCAATGAAATTATCACCATGGTTGAATACGTTTGAACAATATCAAAATTCAGGAAAGAGATTAACTTGTTAACTTTGAGAACGAACAAAACCAAATAGTTACAGATAAAAATCTATGTATATGGTAGGTAATATATGTACGCGCACGGTTTGCGCTAAGATTTTTAGCGGTGTGCAAAGTTAGTGAATTGGAATTGATGAATGTATCAAAGTTAGTGACAACATCAAAGGATAAAAGATGAGATCAATTAATGAAAAAGATAAAGATGAGAAGCAAAAAAGCATGTAAGACCCAACTGAAATTGCAGTTGCAACCGAAAAAGGAAAAGGGTATTCAAGGGAAAGCACTCACCTTTAGGTCCCTGTGGCGGCGCGTGGTGTTGGTCGTCTCGTCTTTTCTTCTTCCTACAACAAATGCACAAAATGCTCAACACCAGAATCACCGCCACACCCCCCACAGCGATTCCCACATAGACGCCGGCAGGTATACTCGACGACGACGACGGCGGAGACGCGGAGGAAGGCGGAGACGGGGTTGAAGGCGAGCCTGAGCTCGACGGAGAAGGAGGAGGTGGCGAGTTCTGAGTGGCTGGAGCGGGAGGAGTTTTGGCGGAAGATGGAGGTGTCGGAGACGCCGTTGGCGGAGAAGTTGAGGGCGTGGACGGCGGCGGAGGGGAAGCAGCGGCTGGCGGCGGCGCGGAGGTGGAAGGCGTCGGAGGAGAGGTGTTGTTGGCGGTCGGCGGCGAAGTGGGGGCCGGCGAAGCGCCGGGGGACGGCGTTGTTGACATATGGGCAATTGAGGTAAAGAAATTAAGAAGCGTTTGTGATTGTGTGTGTGTTTCTCTTTCTTAGAAGTTGAGGTTCAAGGTTCAACAACTGAGAATGGTGTTGTGTGTGTGTGTGTGGGTGTGTCTCTGTTTCTGTTTCTGTTCAGTGGCCACCCTGTACGTACCCGTAGCTGTAGTTATCGGTAAGTAAGCTAACCAGCTACGACAAAATTTTTCATCTGGCCCCCACACGATTCCCCTACGCTTATTGCAGGCTTATTACTCGTGTTTAATGATTTTAATTGGATTCTAGCATCTTAAACAAATTGATATACGTTCTTTCTTTTTGGTGTTAATATACCTTCATTCTAGAGAAATTGTTAGAAGTGATGAAGCACTATTTATTGTCAATAATAAAATAAAATTTTAAAATAAAATTTATTATTATTTTATATTTTAATTTAAAATATTATTTTATTATTAATTATAAATATAATATCTATAAAATTCTGTAACTATCCAAAAATTTCTCTTCTTTCTAATATTTATTTTGAACATGTTTTTCCAATTTTTATGACATCCTAAACATGGTAAATGTTAATGATATAAATTTATACGAGATTAATTTTGATACATTATCAATATAAAAAAATTTTATATTACTATTTGATTATATATTTTTATTTTTAAAATTTTTAAAATAATTGATGATTGAATCAAATATTTTTATTGGTATAATAATATTATAATTCAATATTTATGTAATAGTAATTTATAATAATAATATATCAAAATTAAATTTAATTGTATATTAAAATTTATTTATATAAGAATATATAATTAATTAATTAGTAACATAAAATATTTAATAGTAATTATATATATTAAAATTATTTTTTATACATCCAAACACTGATATTTAAATTTAGAATCTTATATAAATTATTTAAATCCTTTACTATTAACTTATTTCTAAAATTAAAATTTTAAAATATTTATAATTGTGTAATAAATAAACTGAGGTTTCAATACTTTCAGGTACAGATTCTGAGATTCGGCTTCTTATCTCAGCAGTCAGAACTTCCAACTGAGTAGGGACGAATTGGATTTCCATTTTTTGATTGCATATCCCATTTAAAAAGGCCCACATGGGAATTTTAGAATGAAATATCCTAAACAAAATTCTTTATGACGTGGAAAAATGTAATGCAGGAAAAGACTAGTTGCCTATTCAGCCGTTAAGCACACGCTTAACTTTAAAAACGGAAGTAAACAATAGAATATGTTGCCATGACACTCCACGCGAATAAAATTGACGTCCACGGTCTTCTCCCGCATGTGCGATAGAAGAAATGAGTTGGAACATGCTCAAATTCTTGTTTTTAAATTTTTTTTATTCCTTCCTCGTGTACGTCCAGAAATAATGGATTGTTAGCAAAACAAGAGATTAAAAAAATATTTAAGGAAAAATGCAGTTATGCCAATCAGAACTGACAAACAAAACTAGGAGGCAGATAAAATTTTGAATATCAAATCTGGTTGTCTGAAGTATAAACCATTTATATGTGTATATGAGGATATTCATATTCCAGTATGATTGGGTAATTGTAGTGAGTCAAAGACAGGTAACCCGTTTTTTAAAATATTCCAAACACAAAATTAAGTCCCTTTGTCAAAATAAAGTAGCTGTTATTCTAAATAATGGAGAAATAATTACCAGCTGGATACGAATGGCTAGCCGCGCAACTTCACACAAGAAGACATGGACGTCCCTCCTGAAAATTGGAAATAAAGAGGAATAACACGGCAACTTGTATTATTTGAACCCATATCAGATATAATATATTATACGTTATAAACACTTGTAAAAGACATGGATTGATAAGGACTTTTCAATATCACATACCGTTAACAACTAAGAAACCATTTCAACAATTACATTGTTTGGTGTAATTTGATCAAAATACTCATTTTCTTTACATTTAAAAAAACGCCCATTTTCTTTTTTCCTTAAAAGAAAATCTATCCGACAATTTTTCCTGAGGTAGTATTTGGTACATTAACTATTAAAATTGCTAGTAATATAGATTATCACTTAAAAAGATTGCTATATTTTAAATTACTGATAATGTTAAATACAATATTTGATATGTATAGATAATCTAAATGGCAATCTGTATTATCCTGTTTAGTATATCAAAAAATATTATTAGATGATATAATGCATTAAATTAATATAATAATAATAATAATAATAATAATAATAATAATAATATTATTATTATTATTAATTAATTATTAATATAATTAATATTTAATCATAATAATAATAATTACAATAATTAATAATTAATAATAATATTTGTTTTTAATAATAAATTATTATTATTATTTATTGATAATAATAATATTATTACTAATTAATAATAATTAACAATAATAATAATAATAATAAAATTATTATATTAATAATAATTCATAATTTCTTAAAAAATTAAATTATCAATAATATTAATCAACTAAATAAAATAATATTATAAATTTAAATAATTTAATTAAATATTACCTATAATCCAAGTACCTCGTATTAAACGCCGCCTAAGACTAATGGTGCATATGGCATGCAATGCAAGGGCTGCAGCATTGGATGATGCTACCTGGCTGCGGTAAGATTACCCAGATTGTGTAAAAGTATACCGCAGCTGCAGGCCCTCCACTGCAATTTCAAAATATTGAGCACCGTTTGGTCAAAAAAGATTTTGCCGTCTCCCACTTAAACTTCCTCAAATGAGTATGTAGGGGATAATTATTATGAATTTTTTAAATCGATAGTTTGGATACTTCTAAGGTGAGTTTGTAAATATTTATGGTTAATTATAATTAATAATTTTTTATCATGTTATTATAAAATTAGAAATCAATAAAAAAACTAAAAATTATCCTATTTACAAATTATAATACTTATTAAAGGATTATTGTATGTTAAAATATAAGATTATTTATGTACTTTTATTCAATAATAATTTAAACTTTTGAAAAAAATAATTTATAACATAATATCAGAGTTTCTATAACCAAGTTCTAGACTTTACCATTATTTACCTTCATACTTTTAAATAAAAAATTGAATTTTAGCACAAGCAATAGATTTGTACATAATCCATACTTTAAGTCAAAAGAAACTCTTGTATAAAAAAATATATTAAGATATAAAATTATATATGTATATTTATTTAATAGGTTAAATTTTTTGAGGAGATACTTTATGACAATTATATTAGCTAGCTACAAGTTAAGATGTGATAATTACTATCATTTCCTTCTTTCTGGTACCATTCTTTCTTTTAGGATCATTTCCTCCTTAGGATATGTTTGATGCGAGACCAAAAATAAGGGAATAAATTTTTATAAATTTCATTCCTATAAACTCATGCATTTCAAGGGAGCCGTTTTGACATTTGCGAGAAATAAAACAGGAATTAATCTTATCCATGCCAGTTTTAAAAGACGCGTTAGCATTTCCTTCAATGATTACGGGAAATGTTCAACTATTACATGTTTTTGGTGGGTATTGATTGGGTTTTTCTTCTCTGACGGTGGTGCTTCATTATTTGATATGTGCGACTGTGCAAGTAATTAATTACCAATTACAACTTGATTTTTTTTTGGGGGGGGTAAGGGTGACTTGAATTTTAAATTAGCAGAATGTACTCGTGGAAACTTTCGTTCTGGCAAAAAGAACAAACTATGAATGGACTCGATCGTAGTTAATACTACAAGTTGACCGCAATGGCGTGATAACGATTACACGAAGAGCTTGCTGGCACAATAATAATGCTTCCTGTTGAAGAAATGGTATACCCGTTAATTCCCCGACGCGGACAGAGATAATGAAATAAATAATAAAAAAAAAAGAAGAACGCTCTCGATTAGTCAGTAGAGGTGCCGGCTTGTAATTAATGAAGAGATGTTTGACTTGGAAAGTTCTTCCACTCTGCCAATGACAGCCATATGACAGGAATCTAATTATTCCACTTCTTGAATTTCATTATGGAATTCTCCTTAATATTTGGGTAGTTAAATGAAACAGAAACTTTCTCCAGTTTAAAAAATTTATTTGTAATCTAGAAATCTTTTCTCCTATGATGGGTTTACAAGTTTGGCTTAAAGGGGAAATCCAACGAAGGAAAAAAATTATGAGATTTATCCATGTTTATGAGATATGCTCTTTACGAGGAAAAGGTGTAAAAATTTTATTAATCCCTTAAAACTCTTCCTTACCTCAATTTTATGATTTCTTAAATTAGAGAGTTTTTAATGAGATCGCAATGAAATTTACTATCTTATTTCTATTAATATATTGAAATATCATTTTTCCTATCATTTTAATAGAGAATCTATAGTAAAATATAAATTTTATATATTTATGTGTAAAAAAATAAATTTTAAAGTGAGAAAGAGAAAACATTCGAGGTAAAATCTTTTTATTAAAAAAATGAGCGGCTTTTTTAAATATAACGAGAAAAAAATATTTTTAGAGGTGAAAAATTAAAAGAAAAAATTGGAGAAAGATTACGTTTTGAGAAAAAATAAAGAGATTTAGGGAAATAAAATATTTTTTAAAATCTATAACATATATATATTTAGATTTAATTTTGATATATTAACAGTATAAAACTTATGTATACTATCATACAATCAAATTCTCCTATATACATAATTTTTAAAATAATGAATGAAAAAATCAAATATAATTGTCAACTCTGCAATATATGATACTGGCAATGGATAAAAATTAAACTCTTAATTATTTTAGTAACAAGTAAAGTTGTAAAAATATATAATGAATCCTTTATTTTCTTTTCATATTTATTTTACACTTATGGTCAGGGATAAAGTGCAACTCTAACCCTCTTCTTTCCTTGCTTTACTTTACCTGTGATGTCCTTTTTCTTTTCTTTTTTTTTCCTCTTTACCTCTTAACTCACAAAATGACTCACACATGCAAACAAATGAGAGAAGCGTTAGAGTTATTTTTTTTTTCTTTATTATGCTCGTTGTATTGGGCATCAATCAAGCTTTTATCATCAGATCAAAAGTTAACCCACGACTAATAATCCCCATGTGCCTTTTTGAGAATTGAGCTACCAACTCAATCTAATTTCCATCACTTGCAAAGTGTTTCATAGCCTTTTCAAGAATTGAACACGTAATCTTAAATTTGATACCACTTATTAGATCAAATATTTTCTACTAGGTAGCTCTTAGTCAATTAGTCAAGGAACAATTCTTTTTTATTTTAGTCAATTACTAAGTATTACACTCTTATCTAACTCTAGCCTCGTTAGGTATAGAATATAACTACCTCGATTTGTTCATCTTGTCCAAATATCAATTTTAGTGAAAATAGGGAAAGAGGACAGAAAAATGGAGTCATAAAATTTTAATCCAAAGATGTTACTCCCTCCGTCAATTTTTATTTGTCATAATAGAGAAAAAAATTTGTCTAAATTATCTGTCATTTGATAGGATTAAAGAAGCATTAATTATTCTTTTTTCAATTCTACCCTTATCTTGAATTTTCTTAAAAATACCTAATGACTGTATGATCTCCATTTGAAAATAATTGTTCAATTTTAAATACATACATGAATTAAGAAAATAATTGAATAAATCTCAATATTAGAGAAATTTAAGTCTATTTTATAAAATTATTTTTATATAATCATCTCTTTTTTTTTAATTATTTATTTTTACTTATTCTCTCTTCCATTTAATAGGAGTATAAATGAAAAAAAAATTAATATTATCTAGATTTTAATAAAAAGGCGGTTATTTGTGAAAAAAAATTCAAAAATAGACAATTATTTCAAGATGGAAGGAGTATTGATTATACTTAAAGATTAATTTAACCCAAACAATATATATTTTTTGGCTTAGATTTGTGCTAATTTAATAATTCCTTAATATGCATGCAAAATCTTAAAATGACAAATAAAAATAGATGGAGGGAATATGTTCAACCAGCGTAGTCAGAAAGCCAATAGCCCGTGTGAAATGCGTAGGAAACTCGCACATGGGAACGACCGCTTTTCGTGACACTACAGCAGATTTTTCATTTTTGTGTTCATTTTTTAAACGCATCGGTTTGATACATGAAATGCATGAAATTTACATGCGGGTGTGCACGATTGGGCCAGCTTCAGAACCAGGCTTTGTTAATTACAAAACAATTAGTATCATTTATATGTTACAGAGGAATGTCTACGTGCGTATCTATTCTGTGACATGAAAATCCTTTATTTAATTTGATATCTATATTTTACATTGATGTTTACTTAATTATTTGCCATGCTAAGCTAGCATTTGAATCAGGGAAAGGCTGAGAGTCGCAACCCAAGCCAAGGCAAGAGGGCGAACTGCTTTGTCAAATGACAAAATGCGCCGGGGGCATCCATCTCCGTGAACTTACAAATTATTCAATGCTTGCTAAGAGTTGCACTGTCTTGAAAGAATTGATCTCTTGCATGAGTCTTGCTATATTTTTTTCTTAACTATCCGACTTTGGTCAGAGATAAACTTCTGTTTCACTTCAAACGGCAAGAATTTCCCCATTTTATGGTAAAAAGTCATAACTCAGTTCACAAGATGTTAATATCGGAAAACAACCTGAAACCTTATAAATAAACTCCCTCCGTTGAGCAATGAAATCGATGTATGTATATACATACACTGACAATCCATTCTTTAAATCAAATTAAATATTTCTTATTTTGTTTTTCTATAGACAGAATCATATTCCTGTTTTTGAAAAAACGAGATGGCACTATTGGTCTATTGGATGCAAATGTCTTACATAATAGGTGGAACAATGTTTGCATAATTTCTTTTTAAACAAAAAAAAATAATAATAATAATAATAATAATAAGTTATTCATTTTTACCTATAAGCAGGGAGTTTAATTGGTATGTATTAACAGTATAAAATAATTTTATACTGTTAACCAATAGAAATATTAGAAAGTGAAAAATTATGGTGAACCTCTCTTTCTACTGTTTCTATTGGTTGACAGTATAAAACTATTTTACACTATTAGTGCATTTAAATTAAATTCATAGATGCAAATTGCAAAAAAAATAAAAAAAATACATGAACTTACATATAGCTCAAAAAATTACATAATAGTTATATGTCTTATATCTTATATCTTATTAAAAACCTAAATAATCTTTTCAAAAAATAAAAAATCTCAAATAATGCTTTAGATAAAAAAAACTTAAATCTCATATCATTTTATCCAAGTCGTCGTTTTAGTACCAAAAACTAACATACACGCTCCACCGGGGCCCCGTGGACATCCCATCCGTAGGGTCCGGCGCAGTGTTAGGCCCTCCCATCCCAAGTCCCACGGACAAAAGGAATCGGACCAATCATGTTAAAAATATCTGGGTCTTGGTGGAATCTGAAAGCTAGCATCAACTACCAGCAGTGGAGGGTCCAAACCAACCATCTAATAGGTAATGGCCAAGTATTCCATCAAAGAAACGAAATGGTCACTCTCACTGAAACTGAAAGCATTAGCGTGATTAGAGGAATTGGGCATTACAGGGCACAATTTGTCATATCATCGTATTCCATTTCCCATTCACACGTCTTCACCAATCTTTCTCTCAGGTAATAAGTCCCCTCCAATCACCTTCAGACCGAGAAAAAACAGCTTTTTTGTTGCAGAATTTTTATAGCGCATCATTATTACGTTTTATTTGGGTAATATTTTACCGAAGTTCTATTAAACTAGTTATTATAATATTTAAAAAATCATCGATGATATTTATCTTTTTTTTTTTTTTTTTTCAAAAAGTACTCCTCAGATTGGACTGCCAAAAACAAAAGGTGAGCTTTACCCACTGGAATGGCTGATAAATGACAAGTGTGCTAGCGGTGCTTCATAACAAAAGAATGGGAATCGTCAAGAGTGCGAGACTGCCTCTGTTTTGATGTCAGACGTGCTTTTTTTTTTTGGTCAGAGATATCAGATGTGCTCTTGGACCGCATTATACTAGACTTGGGCTCCGAGTTCTGGAGTACTAGATGGTAAGCCCAAATCATCATCACCACTTAATTCGTACTTGCAATGTGGGCCATGGTCTCCTCATTCTCTAAATGGGAATAGGCCCATAACTTCCCGACCATAACCTGGGTCTAATACTCATCTGGGATTTTCTTACTGAAGCCACGGGCCCAAAGTTCTAGCTTGGCCATTTCAGTCCACAAGTTGGTGTACGCCCAATGGGATTGTATCGAGAAATTATTATATGCTTATAAAGTATAAGATTTATTTATACACTAATTATTTATAAAATGATATTTTAAATAAATATGCAAGATAGTAGTGAGTGCTCATATCACTTAAAGCTAAAATATCACTCTATAAGTAATTAGAATATAATCCAACCTAATATTTTATGAACACTCAATAATTCCTCAATTGTGTGGCCATGGCATACAATCAAATTAGGGGGCAATGTTCATTTATTTTCTTTTTGTTTTTGGGGCTAGCTGAGCCTGGGTCATAAGTTGGCACCCTATTGACCTGTTCTTTTAGGGGTTTTTGCCATTGGCGGAGCTAAGAGCTTAGAGGAGATTGAAGTTCCATTTCAAGGTGAGCCAAGTGTATTCTTACTTAGTTTAAAAATATATACTCCCTTCATTTCAATATATTTATCAATTTGATTAAAATAATATATTTAAAAATTAATATATTTAGGTACAATTTTATCTAAATACATTAATTTTTAAATATATCACTTTGATCAAATTAACATGTCCATTAAAGTGGAGGAAATAGTTTTTTTAATTAAAAAAAAAACCTCCTGCCAGAACTCATGTGATGATCTGATAACAAAATTGGTCAAAACTCAAAAAGTTGAGCATATTGCCAATGTTGGAAAAAGTGAAAAAGGAGTTTTTGTCAAAGAGATTGGCATATAAATCGCATTTATTGTTTTGATTGGTAAGGCACGTAATTGGATGCATGTTGGAAAAGGATGGAACAGTTGATACATTAATACCACATGCACTGGATAGATTATGCAGGAACAGAACATAGTTGAGGACACACGGCCGAATGATGCTCTCATATGATCAAGTAGGTGTTTCACAGGAAGGGTCGCTTGGAATTTGGGGCTGCCCTTGTTTACTTAAAATACTTGCATGATCTGGGAGTATTATATAGTTGCACTTCCAAATAATCATATAAATATATTTTATATATAACTCATCATTAATATATAATTTCATACAAAATATATTTATATAATTGATCAGAAGTACAACCACGTAATACTCCCATACGATATAAGGATTTCTCCTTGTTTACATATCGTGGCCAATGTATTAATTGAGTTACGTGAAATCTGTGTGGTTGTGTATCCGTATATGCTGATGATATGAAATCAATATATGACGATGGCGATGAGTGTGGTTCTTGTCCGGCATGGATGCGGGGATATACAACGTGTCATGGTTTCGTTGGTTTTTGACTTTGACTACACAAAAGAATGCATAGATTGCAGCACCCAAACCGTATAATATCTCCATTCTCAAATTATTGTCATTTTTTCAATAAAAAATTATTACACTTTTTTTTTTTCACAATATTGTCACTTTTTAAGAAATCTAAGAAGTATTAATTATTTTTTGTATTCTACCTTTATTAAATAATATATATGAATGGAGGGAAAAGATATTAAGAAAAAAAGACAAGCAATTTCTCCAAACTTAAGATTTATTTAATTTTTTTAATATGTGTGCGCTTTTAAAAAGTCATACTATCAAACATAATGTTTGATAGTGTAGAATTTGGAGGGATAATTTGAAATTAGTTTGATTATATATGCTAAAAATTAAGTTAAAATTAATTTAATCAATTTAACGTTTAATCTTATTATTCAATATAAGTATTTCAATTTAATACCTATTCTATTGATAGCTTTATGATTGATAGAATATAATTATTACTCATTGTATAATATTATTATTCCGTTTTTTAAACAAAATAATATTTGCTTGTTAATGATTTGAAATTTTTGAAAAAAAATTGAAATTTAATTTATAATCGTGAACTCTGATTGGAAAAGAATGTTTGTTTTAAAAGAATTTTTTATAAAATATTAAAATATGAAATTGATAATTGACATTAATTAGCTGATATCAATAACAAACTATAAACATGATAAATATAATATTATAAATTTACAATTTTTAACAATTTAAGATGATTCTTTTTGTGAAAAAAATTCAAAAGTTTATATTTAAAATTATGAATTTTGATGATCAAAGAATATTTGATTATAATAGTTATTGATTACAAAATTGAAAATTTATAATCAATATTAAATTATTTATTGTTAACAAATTATAAATGTTATAAGAAACTGCTTATGGGAAAAAAAGTGAATGAATATGAGAAACTCAAACCATGATTTATATAACAATAATATTATATGTTAAATGTATGGAAATATTGCAAAAATATCGGGCTTTTATATAATAATAATGTTATATGTTAAATGTATTGAAATATTGCGAAATTTCGGCGATTCGATCATCAAGCCTTTTATGTGCACGGTATGGACTTTGATGGCAATGCCGATAAACTTGTAGTTTTGTAGTTTTTTAAATTCCTCTTAGTTACGTAATTTAATTAATAAAATTTTAAAAAATATGCATAAGAAATTAAGCTTATCACTTTTGTCTTTTGTTTTCTTCTTCCTTATTTTTAAGCGAGATGACTTTGTTTTATTGTATGGTTTAGAAATTATTTATGAGAAAAGAGCTATTATTTTGGGGGTGAAAATAGACCAGACTAAGTTTTTAGTTTAAATAGGTTTGGTTTATATTTCAAATATGTGATTCGAATCTAATCTTATTATCTAACATATGTTTTTTTTTTCAAGGTCTAGTCCGATATTTTTAAAAGTCTAACTTAATCGAAAAGCCTATTTAGATATCTATTTGATAATAAAATTTTTCTCTTAAATTGGCTAAAAATATATTTTTAAATAGGTTAAAAATTTCCTAAATATGCTCAAAAATCTATTTCAAAAGAGATTGAAAAACTTCTATTATTATTAAGTTTTGAAATAATAATATAATATAATTTACATTATTTATATAATAATAATAATAATAATAATAATTAAATAGTATAAATATGTGAATCTTTAGATCCGACAGAATTTTTATATAGCCTAATCTTTTGGTTAAAAAGGTTTTTTTGTATAATTTTAACTTGACTTATTTACTAAATAGGTTAAGCCAAATATAGATTAGACCAAAGGCTCCAACAGACCCTCTAAACTATTTTCACCTGCAGTATTACATGTTTTATGTTTCATCCTTCATAATCTTTAGATATGTTGCTTTCAATATTTTGCATCCGCACCTATGGTTTGTTTGGATAGGAAAAGAAAATGAAGAAAAAAGAAAATGAGAAGAAAAGTAAATTTTTTTTTTAATTTTTTGGATTGAGAAAAAATAAAAGAGAAAATGAGAAGAAAAAAATGAGATGTATGTAAAATAATATATATATATATATATATATATTATAATAAATAATAGATGTTATTTTTATTTAATTTTTAAATAATTTTTATAAATTACATAAATAAATAAATAACATAACAGTAAAAATTATTCAATCATGTTAAATGTAAATACAAAGTTTTTTATATTAATAATATATTAAAATTAAAATTATAAATTATTTATTATAAAATATTATTCGATAAAAGAATACTTTTATTCAAAGGGTAATAGTGGCAAGTTCATGGACTCCCCCTTTTCTCCTCCATTTTCTTTGCTTTGGTGGGTGAAAATTTTTTAACTGCATGTATGTTTTAGCAAAAAAAGAGGGAAGAGAAAACGAGAGAAGAGAAAAGAAAGATATTTTGTACTTTTCTCTTTGTTTAGATAAAGTAGAAAATTGCTGCGAAAAGAAAATTGAGTGTGGGTCTCGAGTAAAAAATTTTCACTCCACCAAAGTGAAGAAAACGGAGTCCATGTACTTGCCATTATTACCCTTTGAATAAAAGTATTCTTTTATTGAATAATATTTTATAATAAATAATTTATAAATTTAATTTTAATATATTATTAATATAAAAAATTTTGTATTTATGTTTAATATGACTGAATAATTTTTATCATTATGTTATTTATTTATGTAATTTATAAAAATTATTTAAAAATTAAATAAAAATAACATCTATTATTTATTATATAAAAATGATATATATGTCATTTTATATATTTTTTATTTTTTTTCTTTTATTCTTTCTCTATCCAAACAATAAAAGAAAAAACTTACTTTTCCTCTCATTTTTTTATCATTATTTTCTTTTTTTTCATTTTCTTTTTCTATGCAAACAAACTATAAGTGGGATCTACGCCCAATTTTCTTTTCTCACCAGTTTTCTACTCTATCCAAACAAAGTAAAAAGTACAAAATCTCTTTCTTTTCTTTTCTCCCATTTTCTCTCCCACTTTTTCTGCTGAAACAAACAGGCAGTTAAGTTAAAAACATGTACTGACTTAATAAATAACGTTTTTGTCAAAGAAAAAGTATTAAACAGTGATATGTAACGATTAATTTATGTTTTTAATTAGTTAAATAAAATAAATTTTATTTTGATTTTAAGACTTTTATTGAAATATAATGATAGTATAAAAGAATTTTATATATATTATCATTTAATTAAATATTTATATTTATAAAATCTTTAAAATAAATAAGTCAAATATTTTCACTAGTATAATAATATATGATTCAATATTTATGTAACAAAATTTTTTTATGAACAATATATACAAATTACATCCCTTTCTAAACATTTAGACAAATCTATTTATTTTTCTTTTGGAAACCGACTAAGTAAAATTATCTTTAAAAATTCATAAAACATAAAATTTGGCGCAGACCCACTCTTCTTATACGTTACTAAATTTCTGTCGTCCACTCAAATTATGAAAAGGAGGGCGATGGTGATGGATGTGAAAAACCCTGAACGCGAAACTAGGGATTACTGTGGACGTTTGGACAGAAATGGGGCCAACTGCAATTTTGCCACCACATTTGGATCATGCATTTATTGCATCCAATAAGCACTTTTTTGTCTTTTTCCCTTGCACTGTTTTTGTTTGTTTACCTTGATCTCGTGATCTGAACTCGTTGCTGTCTTATTCCTTATTTCCTGCTAAGTAATGACGCCAAAATCGCGCAGAGTCTCCTCTCTGCACGCTGCGATTAATAAAAACTCCAATCGCTATCCCACCTCCTCCTCCTCTTAATCTCTATCTCATCTAACTCCTTACTCCTATAAGGCCATGACCTATCCTCTTCCCTCACTCAAATATCTCAATTCATAAGCCGCTTCATCCTCCTTCACAACGTGCACTCCACAAGAAGAGAAAAAGAAAAAAATAATAATGGAGAGCAATGGGAAAGAAATCAAAGATGACTCAGCAGCAGAACCTGGTGGTTCTGGCCATGCCAAGACTCGCTTGAACAGGTTCACACTCCTTTGTGCTCTTCTGGCTTCCACAAACTCCATTCTCCTAGGCTATGGTGAGTCAATTTGCCAAGTTTCATTTCCTTGTTACATTTTTTTGTTCCTGTGGGGTTTACCCTCCTCCTTAAAACAAGAACCCACAATAGAAAAATTGCTAAATATAACCCTCCCAAGAAACAAACTTGACTTGAGGAGTTTAATTGGTATTCGAATGTGTTATTACGATGCAGATATTGGCGTCATGAGTGGGGCAGCCATGTTGATAAGGGAGAACCTGAAAATCTCGTCAGTGCAAGAGGAAGTGTTGGTGGGCACCCTCAACGTGTTCTCCCTAATAGGGTCGTTGGCCTCTGGCAAAACCTCTGATTGCATTGGCAGGCGTTACACGATAGTGTTAGCAGCAACCACATTCCTTGTGGGTGCACTCTTGATGGGCCTTGCACCCTCCTTCCATTTCATCTTGGCTGGCAGAATAGTGGCAGGGATTGGCGTTGGCTATGCCCTCATGATTGCACCCCTTTACACCGCAGAGCTATCCCCAGCAATGACACGTGGCTTCCTCACATCCCTCCCTGAAGTCTTCATCACTATTGGGATTCTCCTTGGATATGTCATCAACTATTCTCTAACGGGCCTTCCTCAGAATTTGGGGTGGAGGCTTATGTTGGGCCTTGCAGCCATACCCGCCATTGGCATTGCTTTGGGTGTCATATTCATGCCCGAGTCCCCACGTTGGCTGGCTATGAAAGGAAGAGTTAGTGATGCAAAGCGGGTTCTACTCAAAATCTCAACCAATCCTGAGGAAGCTGAGTTGAGGCTCCGAGAAATAACCAAAGCTGCATCCTTGGTCACGGGCCCAAGCGGAAGCCCAATCTTGGCCCATGAAGGTAGCGCTAGGTGGCATGGGCAGGGTGTTTGGAAGGAGCTCTTGTTAAGGCCCACGAGGCCCATTAGGCACATGCTGGTTTCTGCCATTGGGATCAACTTCTTCATGCAAGCCTCCGGCAATGACGCCGTCATATACTACCTCCCGGAGGTCTTCAAAGCCGCTGGGATTCACAGCAAGAAGCAGCTCTTTGGGGTTAATGTGATCATGGGGTTGGCCAAGAGTTCCTTTGTTTTGCTTTCTGCACTCTACTCGGACAAGTTTGGGAGACGGCCCCTTTTGTTGTTGGGCTCGTTTGGGATGGTGGTGTCATTATCTGGGTTGGGCCTTGGTTCAAAGTTTCTTGAGGGGTCAACTAGGAAGCCCGCTTGGGCCATTGTGTTGTGTATCGTGGCGGTGTGTGCTGATGTTTCGTTCTTTTCTATTGGGCTTGGGCCCATCACGTGGGTGTACTCGTCCGAGATATTTCCTATGAGGCTTCGGGCCCAAGGCTCAAGCCTTGCGATTTCGGTGAATCGGTTGGTGAGTGGGGTGGTGTCCATGTCGTTCTTGAGCATTTCCAAGAAGATAACATTTGGAGGAATGTTCTTCGTGCTGGCAGGGGTCATGGTGGTGGCTACAGGTTTCTTTTATGTGTTTATGCCAGAGACCAAGGGCAAGAGCTTAGAAGATATGGAAACTCTCTTTGAGGGTAATGATAGCAAGCAGAGTCATGATAGGGTGACGGAAATGGGAGTGGTTTAGGGGATGGGTTGTTGAACTCTGGTTTGTAATATGTATTTGCTTTTTCTACACGATTGCTTATCTTAAGTCGCAGTTGCATACGTGCTTGTATCTGAATTTAGTTAAACAAATTTTAAAAACTTGCTAGCAAATGAACACGGCCAAATTTTAGAATTAGGGACTTAATTACAACGAAAAGCTAGCTAAATAAGAGGAACTAGCCAAATTATTATAAAAGCTATCTTAACTGTATGCCTAATTGGCATGTAACTTAACACATTAGTTCAGTCTAGATGAGCAAAGTTATTGACACAACTCACAGGGAAGAGGGGCGGCGGTGTCGTTTTTTGCGACCTTAGTATTATTATTTATATTGCATCAATAGCACCAAACATATTTATATATTCATATAATTTTAAAAGAAAATAGTGATTAAGTGAAACCTTTTTAAAATAGTAATTCTAAGATACGAAATCAATATATCGGATAACATTACTCTCACGATGCACTTTCACTATCCGCACTATCCGCACCATGTTTATAAGTTGCTTTGAGAACGAATATCACGAGCTGCAATATATCCACAAAGAAGCATATCACAATTTTTTCAATTTCAAAATGCAGTTACCAGATGGTGGGTCTCAACAACACTGAAAATAATGGTGTCTCTCAAAGTTAGCACCAGTCCTTGACAACGTAATAGCAGATTCGGAAAGACTTTTTCAACAATCAGAAATTGAATGCTTCCTTGCATGGCCTGAGGGAGAAATTATTAGGTGACTCTCATTAAGAGGCCAATTCAGATGGCCCCATAATTCCACCAAAGATACCAATACCTAACATGTTTCTCCATTTTCTGAGGAAAATACCATGGACTTGGTTGGTCAGCACCTGGACTCTGGAGTTGTTATTTACTAATTTCTTCCGTTCTTCTACTTACAATTATAAAGAAAAAGGAAAAAATAAATTGGGACTTGCGTGTGCGGGTAAAAAGACAACTATACTTTAGTCACGGGTGCTGAATCCTTGATCAAGTTGGGTGATCAGCTCCTCACATCACACGTACTAAGTACTAACACAACATAAGGGTTGACATTAATCCAAGTCATATGGCAAAAAGCAGTACGAAATTCATGTTCCCAGTCACTTTTTACATTGTGCAGTTACTCAAAATGTAGATTTTTTAAGCTTCTGCTGGGACTTAAAATCACTGGTTTGTACCATCTGTGAAAAGCCTTAAGAGACTGCACTCACTTCAGTTGTGTCTGCTTCTCTGATTGCTTGCTGGTTTCAATTCAAAACTTTTAAGCATATTATACTCCACTGTTTCATGAAGGATCAGTGTCCAGACTTTTGGCCACGGTGTCATTTTGGTCCAATGCTCTTGTCTGATACCGAATAGTAATATGTTTGATACTAGCATAACGTTATGGATTTGAAATATTGACCTAATCATTTGTACATATATGCCATCTGTGTGCCAATCATATTAGTACGTGTGGGATTTGAAGGATTATACTATGTGTTATGTATCTATAGCCAATATAAAGGACAAGCTCATGAAATTGTGCATAAAGAGAGAAAAAAGAAAGAAAGAAAAAATGACTAACATCAGGACCATACGTCATGGTCCAAATGTCAAAACACTAGTAACTCCTCTTGCTTTCACAGACAAATCATAAGCTAACAAAAATGGGGGTCTGAGATCTTCAGAGCCTTTTATATAATCATAAGCAGGGCAAATCAGGGAAACACTCTGGAGAAATCCATGTAAATTGTAATGGTTTCTTCTTCTTGTCATTGAGCTCATCTGAATTTGAAAAGCTGACTGTAACTATACCATACTGTCTCTTACCCCTTGGTGGGGCATTTGAAGTAAAGGGTAAGTGCTGCTCTCTTCCATGTGTCTTCATGTGTTTGGAAGCTTCCAAGACTTTGAGATGCTCTTCAGAGAGAGAAAGGCCTTGACCTTATGATTCGAGGGACACTTTTTTTAGTGCTAGTGTTTGAATGAGATAGAGGCAGCTGAAAGGGTAATAGAAGGAGTAATTACCTTCAATTTCTTGGGGAAGTGAAGTGTAGTACTTGCTAAGATTCAACTTGTTGGTGTAGCCAAAGACTTCAAACCTCTAATCTTGTCTTCTAACTACCGGACTAGTCGAGCAAGACACGAGCATGCTGACAAAGTCACTAAATAATATCCATTTAGATGGGAACATGGAAAAGGTGACAATAATACCTTTGTCCTCCACTTCCCTATCTCAAATATCGAAAATCAAATTTTTTTTTTCTATTCTCTCTCTCTCTCTCTCTCTCTCTCTCCGGTGAAACATGCACTATTAATTTTTGTAGCTTTAAATATTATAAATTCAGAGAAATGAGAAATATACTTGGGAGCCCCCACCCCCTCTTCAAACCTTTCAATGAAAAATTAAAAATAAAGGGTCAAAATCAATTGGGAAAATAATAGATAATAGATGATAGAATAGGTTGATCCCTCTCTAGTGCATATATTAATTGAAATCTATTTTCTTGGTTTAGGGTTAATGTACTGGCAGCAACTATTGAAATATGCAGAGCATGAATCTGAAAGTGAAAGAGAAACTACCTACCATTTTGAATCAAATGATTTGGTCAAGGGTCCCTATTCAACAATTAGTTATACAGAATGCTCAGTCCCCTCAGTTGAGTGCTATAAATATAGGTACTACGTAGTATTAGGTACCGCCCCGTGAGACACCCTACCATGTCCATCTGTTACCAATAAGCCTAATTGTCTTTCCTTTCCTGAAGCATATTCTGAAGGTGGTTGAGCTTGCAAAAAGAGCCCACAGCAAGAAAAGGGGCAATCTCCTTTGCCTAAATCAATCTAATATTAATAAAAGGGGATTGATTATAGGAACTCTTCTGTTTTTTTGGCTGGAAGAGGAGGAGGGGATTGTATGGAAGGGGGAGACAGGAAATAATTTATAACTTATATTACCTAGTACCTACAGACATTATATCTCATGTGAATATATACTTCCTCCGTGACCCTCATTAATATATACTCATAGACTAATTATAACCCTTAAAGGGGCTAGTCATTAAGGAGTTAGCTTGCTATTTTGTAATACTGTCACTATGCAGCTAGGTGTGAACAATCAACTGAAATATAAGCACAGAAGCTATTGGAAAGCTTTCAATGCTTCCTGATCTGGACGTTTATATTGAGGAAGAGGAAAACACTGAAACGTAACCGCACTTGTGAAAGTACTTCATTTTGAATTTAATTCATGGTATATACTTTCCACGGAGGTCCACACATAAAAAGTTAAAAAGGAAAAACAAAAATTGAAGAATTAACTCGCATGCTTTTTGTTTCAAAGTAAATCTTTTATGTTATTATTACTTTTACTCTATTAATCTATCACAGGAAGTAGACAAAATCAAGTTTAGGTAAGGACTCTTAAACTGTTGTTGAAAAGGCTTCGCTAATGGAGCACTTGATTTTATTTTTCTTATTGTGTATTACTAGCTGATACGAGCTCCTTTTTTTTTCTACTATTTGAATTTCAAACACCATTAAGCGCCTTCAATTAACGTCCTTGATATTGCTACCCTACCACTACATGTGTCCCGGAGCAAACATACGCTGCAGTTAGTACTTTCTTCTTTTTTTACTTAATTAGCAATTTAGCATAATTAGTCAATTAATATTCTAATAGACATGCAATTCCACTAATTTTCACCTCAAGTAGTGGGAGAAAGCACCTTCCTTTTTCATAAAACTAATCTCGGTATTATGTATATCATACCCGCACTCAACTTCTCCGAAACAAAAGGCATTGATCGTTCTATCAAAAAAAAAGAAAAAAAGCATTGATCATGATGACATCTGTAGTCTGAAACTTTTTATTTCGTGCGCAAGTGACAATTTTTATTTTTATTTTTTACTTGTGCACCGAACAAGTAAGAATTGTTCTTGTCTAGTAAGCCTCTCCCATGCCCTGCTGTTGGTACTTATGCATGAAGTTTTTCGCTTTTCAGAGTTTCACTCCTACCCAGTTGAAATTAGAGCGAAAACTAAAAAGGACAAAGGCAAAATTTTACACCACAAAGTAATTTACGCCTTATCTTAAGAAGTTGAAATGAGTAAAATTTTTTAATGTGAGTAAAATTTTTTAATGCATCAAATATGATGCTCAAGCAAATCAGACTACGAATTAAAATCGCCACCAAAAACAATTTATTAAATAAAACACAAGCCTAAGTAATATACATTGCGCATACAGTGCATTTTTTTTTAAAAGAAGAAAGCTTGAAGGTCAATTAGTATTGTTACAAGTGTTTTCTAATTCTATACTCATCAAAATTCTCTCATTGATCCAATCACTAGGCAGCCAGGACAAAGAAGAGAACGAGAAAAAAAAAAAAAAAACAGCATAAAGTCGCACCACAGACATTTTATTTTATTTTATTTTTAAAACTATTATTAATACGACTTCCAGTTTCGGTTTCTCATGCATTTATATCTCTCCCTCCCCATTTTCTTCCTTCAAAAACCTCTCACTCTTCATATCTCTCTCTCTCTCTCTCTCTCCCCATTCACTCACTCACTCTGTGTGCCATGGAAAACCGGCTCAAAATGCGAATCTCTCGCATGTTCCGGTCCTCATTCGGGTCGTGCCGGACCCGAAACATCGCCGACGTGATGGAAAAAGCAGTGTTCGCTCCACCACCGAGCCGCCGCGGCTTCCACCACCTCATGGAGCCGCCTTCACCACCCAAACCCCGACCCTTCCCGACCATTTGCAGACCCAAAGGGTCCCAAACATCCGAAACCATCGACGACCATTGCATCATGTCGTTTAAGGACTCACTCCCAAGACGCAGAAGAGTCTCAGAGTTATCATCACCCTTTGTCGTTTCCAACAACAACCTTAACGGCAGTTTGTGCCCCCCAGCATCCCCAAACACGCCCCTCAACACAATCCACGAACAGGAGTACTTCGGTTTCAACGAGAAAACCAAGAACTCATCAGCGAGAGACTTAAGGAACAAGAAGAAGAAGAAGAAGAAGATGGTGAATATCCGGAAGAAAAGAGACATGTTCCCTTTTAACTCTTGCGCCAAAGACACCAACTTTGGAGGGTATTGGTGGTATAGCAGCGACGAAGACGATGAAACGGATACGCTTTTCTCCTCCAAGAGCCTCTCTTCCGATTCCTCAAGGTCTCGCCGCCGGCATCGTTCTCGCCGGAACCGGAGCTCCGAAATGGGTGTGATGCCGTTGCAGGGAAAAGTGAAAGACACGTTCGCTGTGGTGAAGCGATCGAGTGATCCATACAATGACTTTAGGACTTCAATGGTGGAGATGATTGTTGAGAAACAGATATTTTCTCCCGGTGGTTTGGAGAACCTCTTGCAGTGTTTTCTGTCACTGAATTCGTATCATCATCATAAGATCATCGTTGAGGTTTTCACCGAGATTTGGGAAGCTGTGTTCTCTGACTGGCTTTGATATATTATATTAGAAATTAAGGGAAAACAAAAAAAAAAAAAAAGAGGGAGAAAAGAGAAGGGTTATCTTATCTTCTTTTCTCTCTGTTATTTATGTTAGTTTCTAAGGAAATTAGTTTAGTTCTTCTAACATAGTTTGCATGTATGATATTCCATCTTTTTCACTCCTGTAATTGTTCTATTTTTCTTGATGGACATTTGTCTCTTAACAAACTGAGACTCTTCTTTTATGTGCTGTTTGTTTTTTCCTTTTGTTATTGTTTTTCCTTCAAGAACGGGTTAATTCTTCATATTGATATGCTGACAAAGAACTATATTTGAAAAGGTGGTGGTAAAATTGTGAAAAGGCCTAAAAAAAGAGTACTTGTCTTGTTTTTGGGAGTGCCAGCCTTTTTATCTTTCTGGAAAAAGAGATTTTGCACAATGGGAATGGGGAAACAAGAGGCCTTGGGTGTGTCATGTAGGTTGGACTTCTGAGATGAAAAAGATGGCGATGGGATGCTTTGTATTGATTTGAATGATGGAGAGTGCTTGAAAACACAAAAAAGCTGTGTCTTACTCTCCCGTGTAGTTGAATTGGACCTTTTGAAATTCTTTTCACTTGGATGCGCCAAAAGCATACAAAAAGAGGTGGATTTTACTTCGAAGAAGTTTGGACCATGTAATATTCACTATTTTAAAATTAAAAAATTAAATACATGGGCTTAGTTACAGAGACTATTAGAGATAATTAGAATTGATTGTGGAGGTTGAATTAAAATGCTCGTACATGTTAATATTTATTTTTATTCATTTCTTATAATATATTCTTTTCAACGTGTATTTCATATGTTATATCCAACTTAACGAAAGAAAACAAAATATCATTAGCTAGGTTTATGTACAAGAATTATCACTACACATTCCTTCTACCAACTTTTACTACCTCTATTAATGGAATTTTGCCTAGTCATACATCAAATGTACTAACAAGTTCGAATATAGAGACAACATCTGATTATTACATATGGCCAATTTAAAATTGTATCCTTCGCACCGAATTTAATAATGTGTCCTTTTTTAATTTGACTATGACTAAACATAGATATAATATTATCTTCCTCTTATGATTTTTATTTTTTTGAAAAATCACAATGAACTTTTTCCTTCATTTGTATTTTCTTATTAGTATTTTTGTGGTAATATTTTTTTTTTTTGGTCAGACTTAGGTAATATTTCATTAACTTGTAATCATGCAAGACAAGATCGTGCTACTTTAACCCAATATATCGGATTCCTAAAAGCAACATAGATTATGCCCATAAAATTAATTTTCTAATTTTAAAAAAGTGACCATCATATGGTCCAAACTTCCGTGGACCAACATAAAATCCACCACATAAAGAAAAGATAGCTTGATTTTCTAAAGTCCCAAGAAAAAAAAAAGGGAAAATGAAGGGGGACTTTTGCCTTTCCATTGGAATTAGTAGGTTATCATTAGAAATTAGTCGGCTACAAAGTGATTGAGATCCGCTTCTTACATTTTTTTTTTTTTGGTACCGTGGAACTCCTAGAAAATAGGGAAGGAAATGAGCAAACGATGGAGATGGAACCCCTAATTCAGACGGAGATCCACTTGTTACTTTAATATTGTAGTTTTTCTAACTTGAAGATAAACATGAGATGTGCATTTTATTATTATTATTATTATTATTATTATTTTACAGTGAGGTCTGCATTTGACTAAGAACTTGTAGGCAAAGGATACTATATGGATAAGCTTATGATCAAGACTAATAATCCAACACTTTAATTATTTATAAAAGGAATAGATACTAAGGTTGTTATAATTTATTCTTAAATTTTAATAAATAAATAATTGTATCGAATCAGTAAAACTAATTTCAGGCCTGATATTTTCCCCATGAGTCATGAGATACCTTCATGAGAATGAGTATTTTGGGTAGTATTTAATTATCTTGATAGTTTGAGTCTCTCCCCCCTTCCCTACGTTTTTTATTTTTACTTTTTATTTATCAAGCTAAAAAGGGGAAAAAAAAAAAGATATTCTGTAAAAGGTGCAATGTTGACCTTGTTTCCGTATAATAATCTACTATTCTCCTGAGATAGAAGGGGATTCACATGATGCAAATATATTTCTACATCCATGTCTTATTTGAATCCACCTGTTTTAATTAAGAATCGCCATGCTGGAGAACCAAGATGCAGATATGATTGAATAGCAATTTTATTTGTCTCTTGCTTCATGAGTTACACAGGATAATATGAACAACTATTAGCCAGTGCCCAGTAGCTGCGAAAAAAAAATATGCATTGATTTTTTTTCTAGGATGGGCATTTCTTATGTCATAAAATAACTGCTGTTCAATAAGCAACTAGTAATAAGATTGTCACATGCCAGTACACAACAAAGTTCAAAAGTCAATTAAAGGAGGCGTCTAAAAATTAATAGGAAAAGAAAAACAATTAGTTTGTTGGTTTTGTTTGCTGTTGGCACACACGGGAGACAAATTATATAATTGTTTGGTAAACGAAAACAGGTTAAGATAGTATTATTAACCAAATTCATATTATCAATGTATTTTCATTATCTTAGAGCAAGCAAAAAAGGACAGAACATACACACCCCTAACACCAAACATTGTCCCATGTAGAAGTAGATCATGTTGTTTGTCTTCACTATATATATACTTAAAAACTGCGAGATCACAAAAAAATAGTTGGGAGGAAGGATCTTGGACTGTTCATGTACATATATCAATGACAAGCAAAGATATGTTGCGTTCTGATGGGACTATAGACTGCAGCTTCAACAAACTAATGGAAAACAAGTGTAACCATTATAAGAAATTATAATTTTAGATAGAAATGTAATAAATTTCCTTGGCCACAGCCTTTGAAAAAATAAAAAATAAAGGAAAACGAAAATGAAAAAAGAAGGAGGAGGAAGGATTGGTCATGTGTTTGTCAGAGGCTGGAGACGTACACTTCCCATTCCATTATAAACTGCCAATGAAGCTGAAACATCAATTTGGGGGCTTAAGTGCGTAAGGTCTGTGTCAAACGAAGGGGTGCCCCTTAAAAACTGAAATGAAAGAGAAGGCACAGTGGAATGAGAGAGTCTGGGAAAAACTGTTATGAGGGTTTGCAGAAAGAATATAAAACCAAAACATTTCTATCTTTTATATCAGTTGTGGGGACTGCACAGCTAATGCATCTTTGCCCAATTCACTCATGTGTCTAAGCTATGATAGCAATGTAACATCACATACACGAGAGGAAACACACTTCCATCTATTGGCGCAAAGTTTTGTTTTGTGGCAATCTAGGACGTCACATGCACTTTGGAGACAGATTAAACAGCAAAGGCTGTGTAGGTGTATGCCCATTTGCCTCAAATGGAAAGAAGATTAATAAAGAATGTCTGCCAGTGATGAATCCATCATGTCTTTGTTTTGTTTGCCACTCTCATTAATGATCGCATTTTTTGGGTTCTTGAGCCCCAAATCTCATTGTCAATGCACACAACCAAATACGTTGCAATTAATTTTCGGCCATAAAAAGGGCCAATGAACTAGCTGCATTGGGTGTCGGTTTCTGAACATGGGCCTCCAAAGGTACATAATTGGGCTGCCCTACTTCTTTTTATGCTATTTGTCCTTTAATACCCAAGGTTTCCCTTGGGCTATCTTAAAATTGTCACCATCGTGTACTACTATTTACAGCAAGCTGCTAATATTTGAAATTGAAATAAGAACGACACATTTCAAAATTAAGTTTGATCTTTTAAGGAGAGGCTATAATATGCTGTTAAATGGACAATGATATAAATTATTTTTAATGATTTCTTTTTTTATATAAATCTAATATTTTTTGGTTGAAATAAATCTAAAAGTGAGAAAATCAAGCAAGCCCATAACATAAGCTAACAAAGTCATGCAATTGTCTAAAGGCGAGAACATCTTTATTACTTGAACAAATAAGAAACTATGATAGTGGATTGAATTTAAATTTTGGTTCAAAATATAAGATAATAAATTTATAGTTTTTTATTTGTATAATTCTCACTTAATACTTTCTTTTAATGAATATATAAAACGTTTAACCAATAATAGCCGACAAATAGGGAAATCTTTAGTTAAGCAATACAATAATAATAATAATAATAATAATAATAATAATAATAATCCACTAAAAATAGTCTAGTGATGAGAGATTTATGAAAAGTACATAAGGTTCTAGATTCAGACTTCATTATCATTGATGTACTATAATAATAATAATAATAATAATAATAACGGGTCTATCATCATACTTTGGCACAATATTTAAAGACAATAAATTTATATATCTTTTCATAGTTATATAATATCGCTTTTGACATTTTTTTCAATGTAAATTTACATATCAATGTAAGGCCTTATTATTCAACATTTTTTTCAAATTATGACAATCAAAATACTTTATAAAAAACTTTTTTGAGTTAAAGATTTATAATGCATAAAATAAATCAATACAAACATGCTCGTAATCTTACAGCACTATAGAGAAAAATATTTAAATTGAAAAATTATGCGACTAAAAATTTTTTCGTTTGTTTGTAAGATCATTTAAATATGCTTGTTAACTTTATACATATTTGGAAGAGAGAGAGAGAGAGAGAGAGGGAGGGAGAGAAATTGTATTTTGGAGTTCCTCAATACAAGAAAATTTTGAATATATATTTTAATTTTTTATATGTCTTGACCAAATGAGGCACTCCTATTGATACTAATATATTTTCTCAATGAATAATAGAAATTGATTTAAATGTACGACTACGATCTAACATCTAGAAATTCTCTTTAAAATATTTTAGATATTTATATGAGATATTTTCTTGGAAACTTCCCATACTCTAGACAGAAATATATAACTATCTTAGGTATTTACAAATATATTTAAATTAAGAGTGTCATTTTTTTATAGCACAAGACAAAAAAAAAATATTTTTGAGCATTTTTATTATAAACAAAAACTGATGATTTTATTGTTATAATATTTTTATAAAATTAACTCTACGTATCAAATATATATATATATATATATATATATATATTTACTATACAAAAATAAATTTTTATATAATTCAAAGAAAATACTATTTTAAAATCATGTTTTAATTAATATATTTAAAAATAAAATAATTTTAACAATTATCATAATCAATTAAAAAAATTAATTAAACTTATAATTAATTGCTAGAATAATTTTCCGAAGAACTAAGCACGAGTAGACAACGCAGACTAACGTCCTCTTCATTTTCTCGAACGTAGACGAGTTCCAGCCACAGAGATTGCACAAAAGAGATGGTCGCCAATTTCCGTTCATGCTCAAACTTGCTTTCTGCCTTTAGCTTTTTTTTTTTTTTTTTTGGTCTGACTTTCTGCCTTTAGCTTAGCCTCTCTCTTTCTGTATCTATCCTATTTGATTTGACTGGTTAGAACTCCACCTCAGCCCAATATTGACCACTGCAGTTCTATCTTCTATTTTAAAAATATACATTTTATTTCAAATTATTTTATTAATATATATATATATATATATATGTGTGTGTGTGTGTGTGTGTGTAAATTTCTTAAATTATCAATTATATAAAATATTTTTTAATTAATATCAATAGTTTTTAAGATAATTTATTATTATTTTAATTATTTATTATTTAACATTTTTAAAATAATTTCATATTTATAAATTCTTGAAAATTGATATGCTAATATTAATAACACTATATTCATTAGGATTAATTATTTTTTATTTTATTTTTATTTCAATAAATTAACAAAAAATATTTTACTGGAATTCATATTTTAATATTAATTAACACAAATTATAGGAAAAAATAAAAAAATATATGTAATTTTAAATTTTTTAAACTAATCATCACAAATTGTTGTTGTTAATAATTTGTTCTCTTATAATAATAACAATTAAAAATTTAAAAAATAAAATGAATAGATATATGTGTGGGTGTGTGTACGTGTGTTATCAGTATTATTATATTATTATTAGTCACATAGTTTTTACCTTTTAAAAAATATTTCTTTTTTTTATTCCCCTTTAAAATAAATTGAAATGATATAGAAAAGATTTGCATTGGCCCTGCGCAAGGATGACCTTTTAAAGAAGATTTCAATATTTACAATCGTTGATAAAAGATATTTTAGTCAAAAAATAACAAAGTAATTATAAAATAACAGAAATTTAATAAAAAATAAAAAATAGACTAAAATGTAGTACATATTTTTCTTTAGAAAAAAAGGTATATATTTTGAAAGTAAAAGAAAGGGTTGTGTAGTCAGTACATCTATCCTAAAAGGGGAGTGTAATTTACTCCAAATTTTATTATACTTTTAGGGAATCAATAATATTCAAACAATATCTTTAGTTGATTTTTAATATGTAACCAGTTATCAACTAGCTGGTGTATCACTATCTTCCTTTATGCATGACACTACTATTAATCTCACGGCAATAGGGGTCCACACATGGTGGCGGTATACTTAGAGTAAGACTAATTTAGACCAAAACCACCTATCTTAAAAAGAAATGAAGGATAAGGATAAAAGTTCAAATGTGAGCATGGGACCTAAACCAAACCTATTGCGTTGAAAATATTTGTAGTGCAATGCCGGATAAATAGGAAAAATGTCATTTAGATATTAAAATATAAATATCCTATAGATAGCTATGGTAGAACCAGTAAAGGATTGGGGTCTAACGAAAGAAATTATAGTTTCATGCATATAATGAACCAATATTCAAATCTTGGTTGGAGAGTTATTTACATTTAATATTTAATTTTATTTCAAATAATATTGGCTTCACTAGAGAATACATATATAAATGTTCCTATAATATTTATCATATACATATAGGTTGACATTTTTTTTTTTCAATTCATGTATATGGATTGATATTAACAGCAAGTTTTGTAGCTTCAAATATTATAAAATAACTGAAATAATGTTATTTGTATATTAAAAAAGATATTGAGAATGATTATCATAAAGAGACACACAAAATTTTAACTCTATCTATCATTATCAGATATTTTGTGTGCTTCTCTATAATGTATACTCTTGATGCTAGCCCACATTTAACCTACAAACAACATTGCTTACTACAGTTGGTGTGATAACCTAGGTGACATTTATAATTCTCCACTCAATAAACTGGACATTGTTGATCCAATCATATTGTGGCCATTCAAACATTAATAAAAATAATATAATGGTTTAGGTCATATGTGATGGGTCTCACGTAATAACACATGCTTGTAGACCATGGATAAACTGGTGATTATCCAATTTTGAATTTAAGAAATAAGAATTGCTATATTTATGAAATGACAGTAATGTACAATGAGCCTTTTGACACAGCCAATTATTGTGCAAGTGGGGTCGCGACTTGGTTGATGGTCGGTACATTCACTTTTTTTGTAAAAAAACTATTACTATAAATTAAAGTTACTATATTCATTATATAGGATTTTACAAATTTATAAGATCTTAGTTACTATATAAGCCATGACTCTGACGAAGGAAAAAAATTATATATTTATAAAAAAAATAAAATATACTCCTTTTTTTTTTTTGAGATTTTATGAAATAATAGTTTACTCTATTAATATTCAAAATCTATGCTTTATCCCATTAGCCTAATTTCTCCATTAACTTCCACTGAAATATATAAGGTGGAGTGTTATTTCATAAAACTTTAAAAGGGTTAAATATATTTTACTCTTATTAAAATTGTATTTAATTGTGATTATATCCTATAATAAAAATTTTTTAGGTAGGCATTATCTACCACTTTAGTATTTAGGTATGTTATTTATATTTTGACACGTGTAATAATAGTGAATCTTGCATCTCAATACACATTAATATTATACAGCTAATTAACTAATAGTCATTTATTATATCTATCTATTAAAAATTATTAATAATTACTAATATTAAAACACAGTAAGTATCGTTTATGAATTGTTATTTTATACCTGAGAAAATACATAAAATCGCAAGGGTGAGAGATAATTTTGTTATTATTATTTTTTCTTTTATGTGATGTTTTGGGATCCTTAAACTTTACATAAATTTGCTTTACATAGCTACAAAAAGAAAGGAAACATATAACTGAAACAAGTAGTCTATGCTTTATAAAAATTTTGTTTTCAGAGGCTCCTCAAAAATTGATTTAAACCTAGAACGTTTCTTTTTTTGACTAGAAACCTAGAACCTTTATCAATCATTTGTTATGAACATTCACAATCGTTAATACAAATTAGTAAATTCTGATTAAAATCACATAATTTAAAAATGACAATTCAAAAATAATATTTGAAATATTTTCCTAAAAATGTCTGTTAGCAAAAAAAAAAAAATATTTATCATTACTTAAAACAATTATTACAATATAAGAAAAATTAAAAGTATTTAAAATAAAATAATACATATATGTAAATTTATTTTATATAAAAGATTTTAAATTAATATTAATGATTATTTTAAAAAAATATTTCATCAAACTTTTCTTGCCATGGAAAGCAAGTGGTTGTCAATCTTGTAAAATGACCTTTAGCATTAGATTATTTAGTCTTTGCACACAAAAAAAACTTGCTAGTGACTGGCTCAAAAATTGGATCATCAATGTCCAATTTATTGACCGGAGCATTATAAACGTCATCGATAACCTGACCTATCTATAAGCCAACGCGTATAGATATAGATCTATGACTGGAAATTAAACAACAAGGACAAATGGGCAATGCACTTACTTTCAATCGTGTTTAACAGTGATGGCATCACGGAAAAATTAACAAAAAAGATTCTACATAACAAAATTGAAGCCTCCGAAAAGCATGCTATGTTTTTGATGGCTTTGAAGCTTAAGTTTTGCACAAAGCACTAATGGCTAATAAAGGCTCACTTATGTGAGGAGTGTTTCTTACGAGTTATGGATGCCTTAATTTCTCTGTTTGGGGGGCGGGGTTGTAGTGTACCGTACCAAATCAAACAAACAAAAACTATATATTATAAGATATAAAAGTTTCTAGATGATCCCTCAATATTAAAAAAGGAGGATAATATAGCATTTTTGTAATCATACAAAAAGATTAATGTGTCCTTTTTTAAATAATAAGAGATTTATTTAGTGATTTTTAAATTTTGAAAGACAAATTTATCCTCAAAAATTTTTATCAAGAATAAAATAGGTATTTTGTCTTTTCTTTTTTCCCTCAAGCGAGTTTTCAAGCTTCCATCAACAAGAAGTATTTTGTAAAAAACGTTGGAAACTTGTATTCAAACTTCTTCAGCATTCAATTTGTTGAAGCATAGGCAATACGTAAAAGGCAGCATGGTAAATTAAGCCGATCAATCATCAACGTGACCAGTGACTAGGAGAAAAGCTGCCATAAAATATTGAACAGAATTTTTCTAGAAAGGCACAATTCAACAACCACCCGCTCCTTTCATTCTCCCAAAAGAGGCTACATACCAACTCCACCATCAAAAGTAAAAGCAACCAAGCTTATAAAATTTGTTTATAATGGGAGCAAGTCACAATCTCCCACATAGTATATTAGCGAGAGGTCAAAGTTTGGAGGTTGTGGGGTCCTTCCACGAAAGCAAAAAGAAGAAAACAACGCAAAGGAGCGTGTGGAAACAATATAGAGAACAATAAAGCAAGGAGAAGCCGATGACAGAAAAAGGAATTCAATTGATCATCAAAAGGTAAAGCTAAAGAATCTTTCATGGCTTCTCTGCTTCTGTCATCTGTATAAAGAAATCTTTCACTGAGATCATATCAAACTACAACATCAAAATAGACATATTCACACAGTTACCTCCTTCTTTTCTGTGTCCTTTCCCTGCACCAAAACATTCTCATTTATAAAGGAATCAACACTGTCATTTTCATCACCAATATGCTGCTAAGAATCTCCATTTCCGACACCAAGGAGTTCTTACAAAAGGCTCTACAGAATTTCAAGTCTTTCTTCTGTCCAGGTTATCAAAAGCTTCCCAAGACACCACCACACAATCGCTTCTCTTTTTCTGTGGCTGCGGCTAGTGTCATGGAATTGGACACTAACCATAATTATGAGGAACTGGAGAAGTTCTATAGCGACTTCACTGAGAAATGGGATTCGGAAAAGGAGAAGGCAAGTAAAAGAAACAAGAAGAAAGCTGTTTTGTCATCAACTAAGCAAGAAAAAGAGGTACATAATGAGAGCTCCATTAGTTTTGGCTTGAACAACGCAAGCCTTGCACAGGAGAAGAACCAGAGGGAGAAAAGAGAAGAATGTGACTACCAAAACAATAAGAGAAGCTTAACCCATCAAAGGGGGCCACAGCAAGATTCATCATTCAATGCTATGGTGGATGTGAGGGAACAAAGAACTAGTATGGTGGAAAAGAAGCTGAGGGAGTTAGAGATGTTGGACATGAGCGATGTGGATCATGTACTAGACATTGAAGAGGTTCTTCATTACTATTCTCGACTCACTTGCCCCTTATATCTTGAAATTGTGGATAAATTCTTCATGGAAATTTACACCGAGTTCTTTAGTTCTGCGAGGCCTGCTTCGCCTCGCAGTGTTAAGTCTAAGCTGAAGCTGAGATCAGTGAGGTTTTAGGCTCGAATATTCCTGTTTCTGAACTTCTTACCCTATGCTTTCACGTTTTCATTAGATGATTCTCATTGTTTATTAACCTTCTGTGCATTGATGGTAATGGCTGTTTGGCGTGTGTAGAAATCCAAATTTACTTTGTTCAATTAATTCGTATAGGTCAATGGATCAATTTGACATGCACCGCTTATATACGAATGTTTCGGTAACAAGTTAGAAATTGCACTATTTCTGGAAAAAAGATAGATATATTTTTCAAGATATATCGTTATGTGATGGGGCCTCGTGTGGTATAAAGGCGAAATATTGAGGGCTTTTTTTTGGCTCAATCTGCGGAAATGGGAGGTACTCGAGTCCATCGAGAAAACGCTAATAGGGCTCTTCTTTTGCTTTCTCTTTTCCCGATTATAATACGGATGCTTTTTATTTTTTTGACATCTACAAAGACCAGCAGCAATTGCCCATTATAACCAGACATCTGAGAAAAAGGTAGCTATTTATATACGAGCTATTATTATATGTATTAAAGGCTAATTATTCAGTTTAAAAATTAAAGTAAATTAACATATTAAGTGACTCTTTGATTAACACATATAGGAATTTATTATTCCTTTTGACTATTTATAACTGCTTTTCAGGGGAAAAAAATAATTTTCCCAGATTAAATGGGGGCAATAGATAATGCAGTCGTATTGTAAGGTTCTGCGTCGTTTGTAAGCGACATTAGTCATCATTAGGTGGTTTTTCTGTTGCATATGGATGGAAAATCCTGTGATATTTTACTCATTAGCATCTAGCATCTAGCATCTTCATACCACAGTCCTTAATATTTGCTCCATGAATGTCTTACTAAATTTTAGAAGCTCATCCATAAAAATTTCACTCTCATTTTTATTTCCCAAACCAAACACACTCTTAAAATCAGATTTTCCAATAATACGGCATTATGTATGGCCGATTTCATGAGTGAGGTGGATTGTTGTTGTTATGGGCCAATCCAATGGGACTTGAAATGGGCTCAGGATAGCCCGACATCTAATCATTTAACAGTTAATGAGGCCCATATATAGTTGCCAACTAGAAAACAAAAACGACCTTGCTCACGTTCAATCAATCATATAACCAATGTAACTTTGTAAATGAGTGTACTGCTAACTGATGTGAGATAGGTGAAGACGAGTACACTAGGGTCCAAAGCCCATGTGTGTGTAGATGGATTCGCCCTCTTTGAATGGAGGAGAGATGGTTTCCATTTGTTCTACACGTGGAGTCCATTTCCCATTTGGGCCCATGATTGCAATAGATCTAGCAGAACACTACACATGTGCTTCGGACACGGTCACTTAGCTCTATTGCCATGTGAATAAAAGGAGAAGAATGCACATATAACTAACTGGGGTCGGAAGAAACGTGCTAGAGTTTGAGAATCGACGAGTACAAATTCAAAGGCTGTGCACTAAGCATGGTGGATCCCATTTCATCCCCGACTTATATACTGATCAAGAAATGAAAGGAACTAAGCCAGGTCAGGAATCCCAGTGACATACCCATGCCAATGCCAATGCCAATGATGATTTAGGAAATTGTTCGTACAAATGAGGGTGCATCTAAGAACACGGGGTCAATGTCACCTGCCATATATCTACTGAGTTTTTAATGGAGTCTGTCCTTTCAGGCAGCAGTGGAGAAATGATCAGGAGGCCACTCTTTCACCGCTGTCTTTTTCAAATAGCTCTGCCCTAAGGGTGCATCTATTCTACCTAGCTACCTAGCTACCTAGCAAATGCGTTCTAACTTCTAATTACCATGTACCGCTTCCCAGTTGACCTCATTGCTACCGCAACTAAATGCTAATAGTGTGTTTGGAAATTTTTTTTTAAAAAAAATGATTTAATTTGAAAATTAAATTTTGTGTTTGAGTATTTTAAAAATAATAAATGAATTAATTTTTAATTTTTATAAAATTTAATTTTTTCATATTTAAAATTCTATTAAAAATTGAAAGAATGCGGTAGAAATTGGTTTAATTTTAAAATTTAAATATAAATTAAATTAAATTAATTTTATTTTTAATTATTTTAAATATAAAAATAAAATTTTAAATTAATTTAAATTTTATTTTTACATAATTATTTTAAATATAAAATTTAATTTATAAATTAAATCAATTCAAATTAAATTAATTCTAAAATTTTCTCATTCCTAGCACCGACTAGAGAATTAAGGGAGTGTCTGCGTGATAAATTGTCACTTTCACTCTTTCGTTGAATAGTTCCCTACCTAGCTGGCTAGCTTTCGTACAAAAGCAATCAGGATAAAATGATGAGAAATTTAAGACACAATGGAAGATGCGTAATATTGTTGACTAATAGATATATTAAATGTCTCATGATGGTCCACCCCTACAGCTTAACGCATTCTAAAGTGTTACCTCTTTCGTTCAGTACATGGCGAACTGATCACGCTAGGAAAATGAGATAGCTAGGGTACCACATCTCTTTTGAAATAAAATAGTGTTAAGACTTATGAGTGAGTGGCACATGACAAATCGAAGGCTCCCCCAAGGTGAGGAAGAAATTAAGATAGAGAGATTTCACCAAAGGGGAAATTAATTGCAACAACTTTGCATTGGAATCCCAGAAACATGTGGAGTGAGGATTCGTGTAAATGATTGAATTGAACAAGACAAGTTGCAAGTGGTGGTCCATGGAAACCTAAACCCTGGCCCGTTCTCAATAGAAAGCTCCTACTAGTAAGCGTACAAAGATGAGAAGTAGCCATCTAGAAATTCTTTTCTCGTGTCTGATTAAATGACTGCTTCTCTATGCAAAACAGCTGCTCTCTACATACCAAATATATGCATATGTAGTCCTCTTTCCGCTATCCTTCCTTCATTCCTTTCACCACTCACTAATGCATCTGTCATGCTCATGCCTCACGCTCACGCACACACGCACACAAGCCTGCATGTCTTGCCCTTTTCATATGCGTAATTATTAAAGTTGAGCACAGACAAAAATCCGTTTCCTTGCCAACCTTCCCCTCCATTGTGCTCTTGGGTATTTTTGTGTGTGCATAAATTCGGCAAATAGCCAAATATATATCTCTTCAATCCTCTAGGACCGCGCATCGATCATTAATTAAACAAGATTTTGATCTTACTAAGCACTAATAAAGCAAAACAATCTCCTTGGTTTGGAGCAAACCGTGTTTTCGATCGGACCTACTTATGGCCACGAGAATAGTTGCTTAAGCCACCAAATCTCTATCCCAAATGAACCAATCATTGTTTGTCACATCCATGAAAGTTACATTACGTCCCAAAGCTTCTCATTCTCCGTAGGTGTCAGACTTCAATTTGTAATCAGCTTTCGACGCTCATCTCTCACTTTCTATAGTACATATTCACACTAATTTTTAGACATTTTCTTTGTATATGGACCCTTCATCTTAATATATTTGTGAAGTGGGAAGTCTTCAATTTGTCAAAACTTTTTAAGTTCATAAGTTTTTGCTTCTGTATGTGAATGTATATATTAAAAAACTGCAAAGAATGCTAGAGATGTAGAAATTAATTAAAAGTTTAATAAATAAGTCGTAATAATATTTATTATTAAAAGAAAAACACAGTCACATTTTTAGGCAGAATGACAGAACTTATTCTTTCGTTTTATACGTTTTTAATCCAGAGCTTTCATTTTTGTAATTGTCTTTAATTATTCTTGAGTCTTTCTTTTTAAAATTTTAAAAAAGAAAAAAGAAAAAAAAAAGAAAATTTAGCTGAAATTAAGAAAACTTGGGCAATATTAAATCTGCAGACATTAACCAATGAAGATTAACCAAACTTAAAGTTTCTAATTTAATTAATAAGATCATAAGCCAGATCTCCGATCTTTGCACTTAACATGCTGTCGGCAAGGAAAGGGCTTACCGCTTACCCATGGTTCTATCTATCTATCGAAGAATATGTAGACTGAATGGAGTTGAGATAATTAAGCTTTTAAAGCTTTAACTGCTTCTCTTCCTCTACGAAATTGTTAGGTACTTACTACTTAGACAAATAAGTAATAGTGAACCCAAAGTCACCCTCAATGTCAGTGGTCATGCATTCTTTCAGCCAAAACTAATGGCGAATGGTCCTGCAGAAAGATATAGAAAATCCAATCACACGGTTATTACAATTAATTTTTCTGGACCACGAATAATTAAGACAGTAACTGCAAATTTACAAATACATGGTCCAGATTGATAAGCATATGTGCACCATGCCTATACCTGCACTGCACAATGGGAAAGCAAAGTACTCCAGCTGGTTATTTTCACGTGCGATCTGGACCATATAGTATTTTCACACGTACAATCGTAGGGCAAGCCCTTCAACTTCGAGGTTGACAGTTGGGGCTCATTTAGCAGCTAACTAGAAACCTTGATTGTATATTGCAATTAAGTGCATGTATAACGAGAGAATTTCAATATTTCTTTGGACTTTTTGAAGATGGAAATCTTCCTTCAGGAATTAATGCTACCTTTTAACGCTAAATCCAAGAATAGATATGTTGCCTAAATAATATCAACTAGACAAAGATTCGCATCTTTGAAAGTTTCTTGCATTCTATATATTTAGGAACGGAACAACGAATAGTCGCGGTATATACTACGAACAAATTCTTGCTAGGCCAACCTTGTATTGAGACTTCTATTTACTATATATCAAAAGGTTTCTTATTTTTAAATTAACGAAAAACATTTCGACGTTTTATTGCAAATAGAAAAAGTTTATTAAAAAAATGAACTTTATCAGCAAATTCGAACACAAAGGTATAAGAAGTATCTTGCAGTTTGCAGCATGAAAAATATCAATGCATAACTCCAAATTATTGATTTCTTATTAATATAAGCTAAATACACCCAAGCTCTACATTTTGTCGTTTATGGTGGTTTCTTTGAAAGTGTGGACTTTCAACATCAATCTTAAAAGTACTTTGACACATACGTAGCAGGAAACCATCCTCAAGTCAAGTGTAATGGTTGTCTTATTCTTCAATAGTTTTGCTGACACCGTCCTCCCTTAATCGCAATCACTACATTATCATTTTTTTATCTGATGACACTACATGATCATTATCACTATCACTAGTCTGGGGAAAAATTGGGCTACAACAAATCAAAGTGGATATAATATTCTTAGCCGTATGTATATGTCCCTCTCTTTGTTTTTAAGGAATTTCACGATAATTAGTTTCAAGTTGGCTGCCAGTCTGCCACTTTAATCCACCATATGCAATCAAGCTGCCGCAAAAATTAGATATATCTATTTCTATAAAGGTCTTAATCTAACTAAATACCGAAATGAATGGGGTGTTTTAATTTTAATGCCAATATTAGATGCATGAATGAATATAACAAATATCAACACAAAAGCAATTAATTACTTTTTCTTCACGAAACTGAATAAGACGTTACTCTAACATAACTGTCACGTGATAGCCCCTCTAGATTTTATCTTATATTAATTTAAGTTGTTTTTTAGCGGACATCAATTAAGTACTCTTTGATTATATTATTAAAAAATCTTAAAATTATTATTGTTCAAATAATTTTTAAAAAATAAATGGTCTCTCACTTATTGAAATTAATTATTATTATTATTATTTTTAAAAAGAGATCTAACCTCAACAATCATGGGACCGTTTGGTTAAGATTATAAAAGAAGTACTTCTTAAAATAGAAAAGTAGAAGTAAAAGTAGAAGTAAAAGTAAAAAATTATTTTATATTTGGATAGAATTGTATAAGTACTCTTTATCAAAATTAGAAGTTATTAAATTGTTTGGATGTGATAAATATATAAGTACTTTATTTAATAAAATTACAATTAAGGATATAGAAAGAGAGAGGATGAGAGTGAGAAGAGAATTGTAGTTTTTAAAAATTTTAAGGATAAAAATATAATTGAGTGGAAAGAAATGGTTGCGAATTTTAATAAGTAATATTCTCTTTCTTTTACTGCTTCTGCTTCTGAAAAAAGTAACTCTCTATCTGCTTCTCAAAAAAGTAAAAAAATTAATTATTTTTCACTTCTATTTTCTTTTAGAAGTATAAATAAATAATATTAAAAAATTTATAAGTATCTTTTTAAAAAAAAAATTTTAAAAGAAAGTTCTTCTTTTTATATCAGAAGCACAGATAAATGCATCCCAAATCTTTGAAAGCAATATCATAGTGGCAAACTCAATTTATGACGAGTTTAGTTCGGCCTAAAACGTGACTTAATCGAGGGAAAATTGAAAGAGAAGCCTTTGCTGACGTAGTGGGGAAGCTATATCCCAAGGCTAGAATGAGATCTCTCCTTAGTTGATTCAGAAATGACTCATAAGTTACTTCGGTGTCAGAAAACTTTATTTACATCCATCTCGATCCATTGGTTTTAGATGTTCAATAGGTTGATTTACCATGTTTAATTGAAAAAGAAAAATTCATGCTTGTGAAATTTTATCGCAGGTCTTTGATCGATCTTGAAGTATTCCTGTCTATAGGCTTAACTTCGGGAAATAAAATGGATCAACCAACAACGTAATTGGATCCCACGCTTCTATACCATAAATTAGAGATGCCTTTAGGGGAGGGGCATAAATCCTCCTATTTAAAAAGTTTGCATGATTTAATTATGTGTAAATTTTTATTATTGAAAAAAAAAAGTGAGCCCTAACCTAAGTTTCACTCAAGAAAATATAATTATCAATGAAGATTTATACCTAACCAAACCGTGTGAAATTTTCACTAGAGAATATGTTAGAATATTATTTAGATTAACCATCCACGATTTGAATTAAGTATATGTCTCCTTCAATTTCCAATAGTGATTACAATTCCCTCCATTTTAATACAAGTGTTATTTTTTAAATAGGCATATGAATTAAGAAATATATTCACTAGTACTTAATTTTAGAGAAATTAGAGTATATTTTACAAAATTATTTTCATTACCTAGTTCTTTCTTTTCTTTAATATCCTTCTCACTTATTCATATGCCTTATTTAATGAAGGTAGAATAAGAAAAATTAATTAATACTAAATTTCTTAAAGTGATAGATGATTATTATAAAAGAAATTAGAAAGTGACACTTAATTACTTAAATACATTTTATATAGTAGCATTAACTATTAAACAACCATAATTTTACAACCGTTATGGGATTTTTTATGAAGAATTTGAGACTTTTTAGGTGTCAATAACGGCTGCATCAAAACTGTAATGATTATGTTCGATTCCTAGAATTAAAGCATTAATTGTAGAAAACATAAAAGCAATTAATTGTATGTTTGAGGTTTAGGGTTTAAAAGCTTTTTATCTGTGGCGTAGAGAAACAGAAATTGGAATAAGTTACTGGGAATCTATATATATTCAGACAAAAGAAGTGCTAGTGGTGGAAGGGTGAAACTTGCCTAAATTCAAAAAGAGAAGAAATGATCGCATTTTCTTGAACTTTTTCCTTAATTAATGTCTATATTTGTTAAATTTCTGCTGATGAAGTGATGAATTATGATTTGAGAATGATAACTTAAAGGTCAAAAGAAGATCAAACCGGTGGGCACAGGAGGAATTAAGGGGACGTTATCAAGGATGTGATCAAGAAATCTCACAGGTGAGGCAATTAATTAGTGTTGCCAATTGGTAGGTGCACACTGATGCTGGTCCTCTCTCACATTGTACCCATTAAAAAAGAAAACACTTTGATGCTGATAGTCTATCGGAAGGGTTGGGAGTGGGGAATGGCGGTGGTGGTCACTGGTGAGTGGTGAGTGGTGAGTACGTACGTCTTCAAAATTCAAACGGAGCCATTCTTAGGGGTTCACCAACTCATCAATTCGGTCGGAATAAAACACACAAACCACGTATCTTAAAACCCTAACCAACTCCCTCCGTTATAACTGCGTTGGTCATTTTCAATAAGATCCAAATCAATTATTGAGGTTTATACATCCATTTTCCTTGTTTTACCAGTACCTTGTGCTGCCTATCCATTTTCCTTTTCTACGGGGGCTCATTCTTGTTTATTTGCTGCGTGTGAAAGCATTGATGATATACAGGCACTCTTTTAGTCAAATCAACAATTATATATAGTAGTATATATGGTTGTTTCACTATACTGAGTTTTAAAAATACTTCATTATTGTTATATATACAACTGTAAGTTTTAATTTAATGTAAATAATTTGTTTTTACTTTATAAAAATTATAATCAAAATATTTTAAATATAAATTTTCACTCAATGTGCAAAATAGATTAGCTCAAATGTATTTACAATCTTATAAAGTATGATAAAAAATTTATATTCAAAATTTAATAATTATGTGACTCAATTTTATATAATAAAATAAAAATAAAAGTTCATCTAAATACATTTTGACATTATATATATATATATATATATATATATATATATATATATATATATATTCACAACTTATATTTTTTGTTAGGTGAGCATTTTATTAATAATGAATTTAGTTTATTGTTAGCAAAAACATTATTTTACAAAATTTATTGTTAATACTTAATAGTGTAGTTAATTACATTTCATTTCATTCAAGGTAATGTCACATTTATCAGTAACCGCTTCTTAAAGTAAATATCCCCTTTAGTTTAAAATAATCATTACTTTGACCATTTGCACGGAAATTAAAAAATCTAAAATTAAGTATTGACTATAAAAATATTTACTTATTTAATAACTTGTTTAATATATTAATATTTTATTATTTATTATACTTAAAGTTGTGTGAAAGATAAAATTAAAAAATTTATAATAAATATTTCATTAAAATGTAAGAGTTATAATAAAATAGACCAAAACTTAAAGTGATAATTATTTTTAACTAGAAAAAGTAGTGGTTTAGAATTTTTTTTACCCCCTTCTGTGGACATGTAATAATTATACAAATATATTGACTAGGATATTTTCATAAATATTACTATTGTAAGACTACTTTTTCAAACATTATCATTGTTAGAAGATTCTCTCAACGATTACATCTTTCAATTTCAACTTTGGTCTCTTCGTTAAAAGTTAGTGTTCACTTAGCACCGCATGAAACCTTCGTTCGTCAAAGTTTGCATGTTTAGCACAATAATAATTTAAACTATTCAAAAGATTATTTGATACAATTTAATTGTAATATATTATCAGTATTAAAAAATTATATATATATATATATATAATTATTTTTGATATATTATCAGTATAAAATATTTTATATTATCAATCAATCATATAACATTATATATATGATTTTTAGCATATTTAATGAAAGAGTCAAAACTTTTTATTGTTATTGATATATTATCAATATAAAATATTTTATATTATCAATCAATCATATAACATTATATATATGATTTTTAGCATATTTAATGAAAGAGTCAAAATTTTTTATTATTGTAGTAATATATATATATATATATATATATATATATATATATATATATATATATATATATCGTATAAATTATTATGAATGGTTATAAAATCATTCAGGAGAACAGCCGAAAAGCAAGGGTAGAAGAGAGAAACAACGTATAATTGTTAAAATGCATTGTAAGACAGTGTTTTACGATTTTTTTTGTGTCGTATTATGAAATAATTTTCGTAGCATCGGTCATTACCGGTGATTAAATGATGCATCGCCTAAAAAGCAACATAAAAATGTTCCTGTTACAATAATTCTGGACTTTTTTTATAATATTACATAGTTTTTTTTATTTTTTATTTAAAAAAAAGTTACTAAAATTTTGACATTAAGTGATGAATGGGTTAAAAAATCACAGAAGATTTAGCTGTGTGATTGTAACTCTTCAAAATTCTTGTAATTTTTTTCAAATTATTTAAATTTATTGGAGGTGACATTTGTGAGAATGCCAAAAAGTTGTAATTTGGTTAGATGAGTAACAATTTGTATAGATATCATAAATTTATAACTTCTTGTTTTATTTTTTTTTTTATCTTTATTCATTAAAAAATTGAGATGAATAGAAATTTAAAAAAAAAAACTAAAAGATAAAGTTGATTTAATGTTTTTTATGTGTTAACAATGATAATTTTTTTTAAAGAAGGGTTTTAAAACAAACTATGGCTTAAAATTATTTCATTTTTAAGTTGCCACAATCGTACCTTAATTACACGTGTTAAAATTGATCTCTATGTACCCCAATAAACCAAATTGTAAAGTATACTTGTCCAAGTTTTTCCTTCATCTTAGCAATTTCAGTCGAAAACTTTGATTTGTCCTCTAAAATTCTCCCTACAACTTTGAATTCCAACTTAACCTTTTGGATTATATTTTCCTTCATCTTTGAAATCGATGTCTTAAGCATACAGCAGACATGTGCACTAGACTTCAATTTTCAATCCTAACTTATCAATCATTTATTAGATCAATCTATCCACCTAGCCCGTCCAAGTGTTGGCACTGGCAAAGTCGAATCAAATTGTGGTAGGGATTTTGTAGACTTTCAAGAGCGAATGTGGTCCGAGTTCCTGACTTCCTGACCACGATGGAAAAGACACGGCAATGAGGCAATGAAGATAACTATCGATTAAAGTTATTTCATTTAGCATGTAAAATGCCGATGATAAGTTTAACATGACTAAGTTTTATAGATAACCAGAGGGCCACTTTCATCTTCATGCGAATTGTGACCTTTTCGTATAGTCTAATGGACTTTTTCTTTTGGTGTCGTTGGATTTTTCTCTTTTTTGAATGGCATATATTTCTCACATTGTGTTCCTTCATAATAATATTTTTTTATGGTTGCCCTCCTCCACGTTAATTACAAGATATAAATGAAAAGCATGAAATTATCTATGATCAATAATTTACAGAACAAGGGTCAAATTGATGGATGCCTCTCACGGAATAAGATTTTTTTATGAGATTCAATTAGCACAGCCTAGGAGAACCAATGTTGAAAACAATAGCAAGCTATAGCAGCCCCTCTCTCCTCAAAAATTCAACTACCTAGCTAGGTAGATATGGCAATGTACATTGTACAAGTGATACAAATCTGTAATATGATAAGCACCGAATCAATTTCAACCCACCAATTAAACTAAAGTAAAAACTATACACATCAAGTCCTCCAAATTGGAAACTTAACCCTATTGTTCTGTGAATGGATATAGAGAAATCACACATTAACATATGCTTTTTTATTTTCTCTTTTTCTTTCTCAATTTCCCTTTTCTTCTTTGAGCCTGCTGTATGCTGAAATGGGATATAGACGAAACTATCTTGGTACAAAGTTTTGTGCCAAAGGCACCATGAAAGGGGCCATCATTTTTCTTTTGCTGATCCTGAAACATTTGTATCATTAGTCTCACACCATGCACTAGGACACTACTGGACAAATGAACTCCTACACATGCGTGTTCTCAATAACAGCTTTCCAGCTATGCCCAATGTCTTCTGCAATCCTCTTTGCATCAATGGATGCACCAAGAAGGCCACGTTTAGTGAAACCCACGGCATACAGTCCATGTTCACCTTTCCATCCATTTGGGAATGGTTTCCTGGGCAACCCATCTTTCTCACAAAACATGTCGGTGCCCTGATGACAATAAATTTCGAGGCCAATCAATATATGTTAATTATGTTTCATTATCGATGATAAGACTAAGTGCTAAAACTATGCCAATTAAGGCCCAAAGTTAGCAGCAGAAAGGAAGCACCTTTAACCAAGAGGGTACATTGCTTTTGTAGCCAGTTGCCAGAATGATGGCGTCAAAATTCTCTATTTGTCCATCAACAAACTCCACCGCATGCTGTGTTAGTCGTTTGACTCCCCGGCAAACCTATTTATACATATTGGACAAGATAATGTTAGAGACAATGAAACAAAAGAAAATAGTATTTTCCTTCTCTTTTAAATCTACATATACCTTAAAGGGAAAAGGGAAAACTTGGTTTATTATGACAAGAAAACAGAATAAGATGAAAACCCTTTTGGATTTGATGGGGAATGGAGAGAATCTAACCTTAATTTTTCCGCTTTTTATCTGAGCAAGTGTTCCAACATCCAAAACTGGTGTCTTGCCAGACGAGTTCTTGAGCTCTAAAGGGCCAACTTTGGGACGATTAAGTCCAAATTGAGATGTGTCCCCAAGCATGAGGTGTGACATTAGAAGTAAAAATTTATCCACAAGACGTATGGGGAACCACCTGAGTAAGCTCATGGATAAACCAAAAGTTGATTTCCCAAACATCTGCTGAGGTAAGATATGCACCTGCAGTGGAAAGAAAAGAGCGCATGGTAAAAATTTTATTAAAAAAGGTGCTAAAGAACCTTTTTAGGAAATTGTAGACATGAGACTAGTGACTATCATCTTTCATGCTTCCGAAGATTTTCTGTAAATACTGACAACGGTTCGGTGCAGAGAAAGGAGCATACTATCTAAGGTTTCGGGTTGCTGACCCTGACCATGTTTGCGCATGCAAACGGATTCCAATAAAGTGTGACATCAATGACACAAACTCTTTGAGAGTTCTTTTTTTTTTTTTTCCTTAATTTTTAATATATGTTTTTAATTTTTTATTTTGGCGTTTCTTTGAGAACTCTTATAATAACTAGAGTCTAACACTTTGGCAGACGGTGTTTTTGCAGTTTCCAGCTCTGACAAAAACTTGGGCCTTCTGTATATCGGGGTATCATAATTGACTCATGAAGCAGTGTAGATTTGGATTTGAACACATGTTTAAACTGGATTTAAGAAACCTAGTCTTAATTTGTTATGTAAACAAACATACCAATATATATGCACCCAAAAAAAAAAGGGCATACCAATTATATTATTTGCAAGTATACATATGTGATGGAAGAATGAAGATCTTGGGTACTATGCAGATCATGAGTTTAAAGACTTTAAGGTATACTTACCCTATCTCTAACCGCAAGGGATGGGCGAGCATTATGGTCGCATAGATCCAAACAAACCTCCATGCCTGAATTCCCACATCCAACCACCAAAACATTCTTCCCACAAAACATACTGCCGCTCTTGTATGCGCTAGTGTGCAAGATGGGCCCTACAAACTCATCCATCCCTTCAATCTGAGGCACTACCTCCTCAGCATTCTCTCCGGTAGCTACTATCAGCCATTGACAAACATATTCTTTTGTCTCCACCTCCTTCTTCAGCCCTTCTTCAGCAGTCTTCACCCTCCAATACCCACATCTATGATCAAATTCAGCACTTACCACTATCTTGCTGAAGACTGGCCTTATATCAAAGTGATCAGCATAAGCCTTCAAGTATGCCAAAAACTGTTGTTTGGTTGGATAAGAGGGAAAATGTTTGGGGAATGGCATGAGAGGGAGCTCACAGAATTGCTTTGGAAGATGAAGGCGAAGGCGGTCATAGGTCTTGAGCTGCCACATTGATGCTAAGCAATCAGCCCTTTCAAGGATGAGGCTTGGGATACCTTTCTGTTTAAGACAAGCTGCAGCAGCAAGCCCGGATGGACCAGCACCCACTATCACTGGTCCCAGAAACCTAGTAGGTTTTGTCATTTTAACCGTCTTTATAACGTGGTGATAATCATCGTGTACTCTTTTTCCTTCTAGTTCCTTCAAGTACTCCATCAACACCACCAAGTGAAAGCCTGAAAGGAGGCACAATTTCAAGAATTTAAGGCCTGATAAGGCCTTACGAGGTGCAGAAAGTACTCATGATGACAAAGTGAAACCATAAAAGGAAAACCATGTTTGCACTTTGTTGTTTCAAGATGAATTACTCATTTAAGAGTAGGGCTGGTGAGATAATAAAGTGTATGACCTTGATTGATGTCAAGAACAAAATCAGTATGGTTTTGTATGTGTCTGATTTGGTTCAATAAACTGATGAGGCCTGAGAGTTTGAACTTTGGCTTTGTTTGATAGAGAAGAAAGCGGGAAGCAAAGAGAATCACAGGACCTAAACGGAGCACCCAGCAACTAAAAGACAGCAAGAAAGTTAAAGGGGTATTGTATTGGGTTGGGTTCAATGTAGCATATATATATATATATATATATATATATATATATATATAGGGGTGGCAGTGAGCGGGTTAAGACAGGTTTTAACTCAATCCAAATCTGCCTCACATCCGCAATAAACAAGTTTTAATCCACTTTTATTTTATCCGCAGACAATACATTTCAAACTGTATTCTACTTGCCTCTACTTACATCTCCTTTTAAATATCTAAATAATTATTTTAATTTTTTTTGAGATGAAAATTATTTTAAATTTAATTTATATTTAGGTTTTGTTTGATATGTGAGTTAAAAATGAAATGAAAATTTTCATATATTAACTTTATATAAAAAATTATATATTAAAAAATCTTTTATCTTTATTTTTACTCTCATATCAAACAAAATCTTAAAGTGATAGAAATATAACAAAGGGGTTTATAATTGAGGGTGGGTACTCCCTGGTCATATTGTAATTGCTGCCCCTACGTACATATATGAATTGGTGAGTGCTAATATCTGTTAAAGGGGTTTGGTTATGTGGGACACCTCTCTATGTTAATAATAACTAACATTAACCAACAACAACCTCTCCTCCACCTGAAAAACCATATGTGCAAACACACATTAATTGGGTGAGAGCAAAAATTCTAGCTTACTAAGGACAAGTATCTACTCAGAAAATAGAAATCCTAGAGATGGTAAGTAGTATTAGAATAGTATTTTGATTTTCAACTAAATACAACAAAGTGGGTATGACAATATCAGTCAATTGGAGACATGATTTTTTGCGATGTTTTGCAGTTGGACCATACACTTCTAGATTGCTTGATTCGAAGGCTCGCGCTGTTATTGAAAAATGTTTTTTATATATTCTATTAATTGATATATTTTAACACCTTATATTTATTTCTCTCATTTCTTTGCTTTTTTATTTTTTTTTCTTTTGTAATTTTTTTTTCTAATTTTATCTCTGAATATTTAGGTGCCTATAATAAAGAGGGATACAAATAACATTTATATGCTATTATTACTCACATGTTAATGAGAAACACCGGAGAAAGTGAAACTAGGTGGGACCAATTAATGGACAATGGCAAATGAGACAGTCACATGTATAAACCTCGAGAAAAAGGTTGCGCGGGTAGTAATTCATAGCTTACTCCAACTAGCTTTGTGTCATTTACCTTGACGATTTTTTTTTTTTTTAATTTTATTTGATTTGGCCCAGTGGGTTTAATAAATACCGGTAAACGTTGCTTTATTAGAACGCTAGCTACTTCTGCAAATAAAAGCAAGTAACGAAATGGTTCTAATTAACACATGTTAGAATTTAATACACAATTTTAGGTCATCTATCATACGATATATATCGCACTCATTCATCTTCCGTTTGGCTAATGACTTAGTATACGTAATTCTTCAAACGTTGCCAAAAATAAAACTATTTCAGACTCTACACTTCATGGCTTAAGTAGCATAGTTAGGAAGAATTAGGTGCATATCGTCAAAAAGGTTTTATCTCAATCAAATAGAAGTATAGAACTAATTTACACTGTCTATCAAATTTCGACACATGAGCAGTTTTAATTAATGTTTAGATGTACTTTGCAAGTGGAGTCATAAATGCCATTGTCCATGAAATATATATATATATATATATATATATATATATATATATATATATATATATATATATATATATATATATATATATATATATATATATATATATATATGAAGTATATGTATAGGATTTGATCACATGAAACATCAGAATGGCAAATTGCCATTGTCAAATTAATATCCTTAAACGTTAATTAGCTGCGAAAGGTACAGAAACTAACTCTAAAGTGATTCTACACGTGTCCATCAGTGTTACTTCTAATTACAAGCTCATTGTGAAAGGAAGATCTCTGTAGATGAAACTTGAAAGACGACCTTGGCGATGAGCCAAGTAGATCCTTCTCCTCCTAAATTCCTAATTTAATTTGTACACACATCTCTCAATTGCAAAAGGGTTTATATGTTTAATTTCCAGTAAGATGTATAAACCAAAGTAGAACCTCTCTGTCATTTACGGGATCTTCAGGCTTTATTCTAGCTCTTAGAGGGACATTAAATGTGAATCAAACTACACTATTCCAAATCCCCAGCCCTCTATTGCTTCAATCTTCATCATCGCACCAGCTTGTTAACGGAACCACCCAATTTCCGGCTTTTTTACCTTTTTAAAATTAAAAAAAAACTATTATTTACATATATATGCCTTTCGAAAATTATTTTTAATATGCCATATTTTTTTGTATGGAAATCAATTCAAGTTGAATCAAATTCATCGCTATTAAGGGAATACATCATTTAAACCATTGCCCTATTTGAGTGTATGTTTGTTTGGGAATTTTGTGTAAAATATCACTTTTTTATAGACAAAAAATCAGTTTTCTAATATCTAGATAATTTTTTAAAAATAATCATATTCTTAAAAAAATTGTTTTCAATTTTTTTGTAGAAGTTTAAAAATGTAGCTTTTAAAAAAAATTAATTTTCAATTTTTTTAACTATATATAAAATTTAAGTTTCAAAATTATTTTTTTTAAAAGTTGAAATAAATCCACCCTAAATCCCACTTGAGCAATCTTTTGTGTAGATAGTATAAGTTTCGGGAGAAAGTTTTGAAAGAGTGTGTGAAAAAATGATTGAGAGGTATATACTTGTTTATCATAATAGTGAAATTATAAATATAGATGAGGATATAACTTTTTACTTTCAAAATCCTCAGTTTATTACATAAATAAAGTAGTCACTAAACTATAAAAAATAAACTAAACCCTCAATTGTTATCAACAAAAATATAAACCGTTGATATTTCTTAATTAATTACCATTACAATAAATTAACCAAGCTAAGTTACTATTAAGTATACTAACTAAATTAACATATCCTAAACTAATTTAACGGCAACTCAAATATCTAAACTTATTTGACTATAGAAATAAAGTAGGCATTAGAATAATAAAATTAACTAATAACTAAATTAAATTAATAAAGATAAATACATGTAATTTTTCTTAATTAATTATCATTACAGTAAATTCACTAAACTAAATTACTAATTAAATATACTACCTAAGTTAACCTATCCTATACTAAATTAATAAAATAATCTACTAACTACATTAATAAATAAATTAAATTAAAGTACAAAATAATAATAAAAGATAAATTAAAATATACAATTACTTGTGCATTAAGATTTACAATAATATGCCCAAGCATATTAAGCCGATATAAATTGTTATTCTTGATTACTCTTTTTTTCCAACCAAAACTTTTTCTATCTTTTTCTAACTTCTCTCTACTATTTTTTTTTTCACTTTTTAAAACTCTAAACTTCGCACAATCGATTTCGATTGCATTGATTTCATATTCATCGATTTCATATTCACAGGAAGAGAGAGTTGGATCGAATTTATCACTATTTATGTAAATAGTGATGGATCAATTTTCATATTTTTCTTATTTTTTGATCTTAAATCTGTCTAGCAATAAAATCAATTTAGCTTGAATCGATTTATTATAATTAAAAAAAAAAGATATTTTAAAAAATAATTTTCAAAATACGTATGTATGTAAATAATATTTTAAAAAAAAAGTAAAAAAAGCGCCCAATTTCCCCCCCTTTTTTTTTAAGACTCTTTAATTTATGAGTCCGTTATTTAATTTTTTGCTTGCTAATTGGAAACAAAAATTTCTATATTAATAGAGATTAAAAAAAAAATCGTGAAACAGCGATTAACGACTTTCACTTTTTCTAAAAGAAAAAATAATAATTCAAGAACTAATATAAAAATTTAACGAGAGTCTATCTTTTACTAAAGCTGTACAAGCCTAGGTCTATTGCAATTTGATGCGCTTAGCATTCTATGTGTTATAACTCTTGCAACTTGGGCATAAAATAAATCTATGAGCTTCGAAAAGAATTTCGTGATGTCATCTTCTTAAAACATTAATTCATCTTTCTTTTCGAATCGAATTTCTATATTTTGATTTTCCTTTAAATTTCGTATTTCACGTCCTTTTTTTTTATTGCTTTAGTGTTTGTTTGGATGGAGAGAGTGATGGGGACAAGAGAGGAAATAAAGAGAAAAAAAATGAGGAAAAAATAAGAGAATAAAGAGAAAATTATATATTTTTTTCCTATTATTTAGCTGAAGAGAAAAATAGGAAGAAATAAAATAAATAACTTTTTTATGATCTCTTTTATGGTGAAAAATAAAGTTATATAGGTAAAATGATAATTTCATATTGTAAACTATCATAGCCTGTTGTTTTCTTCTTAGTACAGCAAAAATAAAAAAATAAAAAACTTTTGCTGATGGACCTATGATTATTTTTTCCTTTCTAATGATTTTCTCTTGGAGTCCAAATGGAAAAATAAAATGCTTTTTATTTATCCATTTTATTTTATTTTTTAATTTCTTTCCTTCACTTTTCTCACATTCCAAACTAAGCATTAGGTACTATCCTCCCTTTATTATAGCGAAAAAATTGTTCGGTAATAATGCAATTTCTTTTTTTTTTTTGAGTTTTAATATGGACAAATTCATTTGGGATGTTAACGGTTTTTCGTTCTTTTTAATATTGAATTTCCTTGACATATACATTGATACAAAACGAAAATGCTTCACATATAATTGGTATAAGAGTAATGTTAAAAAGTATTGCAAAAAATATTAAAAAGTATATATTGTTAAAACTCTTTAATAATATTTTTATTAGTGTTGTATTTAAGCTACGCTACTAAAGAGTTTTTAACAAAAAAAAAGCTTTTATAATTTGGTAATATCTTTTTAATATTACTAAATTTTAATTATATTGTAGTGATAATCAATACTTTATCCATCCATAAATAACTGTCTATTTGACAAAATTAGTACATTCTAAGATCAATGAATCTAAATGCAAAAAAGTGGACATTAATTTTAGAATGTATCAATTTTGTCAAACTAAAAGTTATTTATGGATGGAGAAAATATTAAAAGTGGACATCTGAAAGAGAAAAAAAATATTAAGTCTTAACCCTATTTATTACTATCAAATACTTTGTATATGTCTCTTCCGCATTCATTCTTGATATTCATTATCAATACACAAATAATATTACTGTTCACATAAGTTTCCAATCCTGGCCCCTCATGCACTCCATGTTTAAGGCAAGGAAGCTTGTTAGTTGCTTATTTTCCATTGAAAGTTGGAAATCTTTTATGTTTGAGACAGGGTGCATTACATGGTAAACTTGGAGTTATGTTGGAGAGTACGTACCATGATTTGTCTTTTAAGAAATTCCTACTTTTGCAACAGATCATTATACTGATTGTATGCCATTCTTTCTGGCTATCATTACGTTACTTGAGTCAAACAAATTGTACTGTACTGTGTAAGCCTTAATTAGACCAAGCCTGGTCCTTTAATTTCCTCCTCCTGTACAGAGCCATTAAAAATTCATTTTCCAGAGCATTTGTTTTTTTGGTTACAGAGCATGATATCTTCTTGCATATCTGCTTCTCCTTTTCCAAAGGTAAAAAGGTACTGGAGAAGGAAAGTTTAAAACTAACTTCGAACTTCCTTCTCACGAGACATGCATAATCATCATTCCAGTTTGTCTCTGACAGTGATACAATTAATTATTTATGCGGTATATCAGTTTTTCAGTCACAGGTGCATTTACCTGATCTTACGATCATCATAAAATTTCGTGAGAATGGGACTCAGCCTGTAGACTATCAACTAAAAATCTAATTAAAATAATCAGTGCATGCCCTTCGAGTCTTCGAAACAGGAAAAAATCTCGCCTTAGGTTAGAGGAGCTGATTATTTAATCGAAAAAAAGAAAGAGGAGCTGATCATTATATTATAATAGCCACATGTAAACTATAAAATAGTTTATAATCAGAGAATCAGCGCCACCTTTTGTAATTTTTATTTAGATGAACCTATAATAATCGATTTTAATTGGATCGGCAGAGGTATAACTCTTCTGTGCCAACTTCTTCTGTATCATATTGCCACACAAATGAAAAGGCTATGCATCTACTTCAGGGTTTAAAAGGCATCAAGAACCTTTCATCTTTCTCAGGTAAAAGATAATTAAGTGCGTGTTTGAAAACATATTCTGAAGAGCTGAAATCGATTTCGGTAGGTTAAAATTGATTTTGGTCAATTTTTATGATGTTTGGTTATATATTTTTAGAATCAATTTTTATCTCTAGAATTAATTTTAGGAGAAGTAAAAAATTTTTACTTTTTGTCAGAATCACTTCTAAAAATACTATTAAAATAAATCATTTTACCTTAAAATCAATTCTAATCAAATCAATTCTATCAAAATTAATTCTATTTAAAATTAATTCTACAAAAATAAAACTAAATATACTATAAGTTATTTGATGTAGCCACGGATGCCTTGTATCTCTGAAAATTACGGATATATATATATTATAGACTGACCTACATATATGGTACCTCGCAATGGAACATGGGACAATAATCCCCATGAAAAAGAGAGCAGCGTCCCTAGCCTTTATAAGTACTTAATATGCTAGCTAACTCCTATAGCTCCTAGGGTCCTTTTGTTTGTAAAAGATCTCACTTTATATTAATTCAATTACAACCTCAATGAGAAGTCAGCTCCCACAAGCATAGTTAATTATTTGTAGTGTTGAGCTTTAGGAGCGTGTCTCATGACTCATCTCACTTTGTCAAACAATTCATAATGGTGATGAACATTTTCTTTCTGCCATTTTATGAATCCTCCACCGTGCCTGTAAATAAATTTGTAGTGGAAAATTCAAAAACAATAGACCCGAGTTCAATATTGTAGTGTTCAGGAAATGGGAAAATTAATGATGGATTTGTAAAGAAGAAAGAAGAAAGCGCAACGCAATTGGGGTTTGTTAAAAATATTAATGGGACAATAAATCTGCTTCCGTACGCCGGCATGTAGAGAAAAAATAATTTGTTTTTGTTTTCAAGAATCTTAAAAATATTATACAAGGGCAATGCAATTGTTCTTCATAGAATAGCATATACAATTTCTATCTCCAAGTCACTTTAATTATGAGGGGATATTTAGTAAACGGAATCAATTTTTATTTTTGGAAATAATTTTTTTGGGTATGATATTTTAGAAGTGTTTGGCATATAAATTAAATTTTTAAAAATATTTGATAAATTTTCAAAAATACCCTTGATAGAGGTGGTTAACAGGTGACGGCGGTGGATGGAGGTGGTGACTAGCGGCAGAGGTGACGGGTGGTTTTGAGCGGTTATAGGGGTATTTTGATATTTTCATATTGATAAATATTTCCTTTCAACATGAATGTTAGATTTTCATGGAGGAAGATGATAATATTTTAGGGGTAAAATTTCTTTCCGAAAATACAATATTCTCATAAATGTTGCTTTAAATCTTCTATCAAACATAGAAATAATTTCATATTCCCAAAAAAGTAAAAAGATGTATGAATACCAAACACCTCGTGAGATTTTAATTACTTTTAGTTCAAGTGATATACATGTATAAAAAATCTAAAAATATAAACAATATTTTTTGTACTCATTTTAAACATATAATAAGAGAAAAAGATACCAAATAATAGGTATTAAAAAAAATAATGAACCAACTATTTATATCATTTTCTCTTATTGTATATCTACAATGAATCCATAAAATAAGTATGCGTACCAAAAACATGACACAATGAAGGGGGCTAATTACTTTTGTAATATCTCATGAATATTTTTTTTCGTGTTCATGCATGTTTGAATGCTTTTGTGACGCGGCTAAAACGGCCGGGAAAATTGTTTGTGCTACTTTAATTTTGTAAGCAATATATATTATTAAAGTCTAGCGTGCATTCTTCTTCTGCAAATCATTGATCTTTGGATTATATGAGGCCAATGTGACTTGCACTTACGAAATGCGTTTGCGACTTTGCGTGATTTAAAAAGCAACTCAAAGGGAAGCCAGATATTATAATAATTAGCTTCTGATAAGCCGCAAACGAAAGGCAGGTTAATCAAACAAAAGAAAGAGCTCAAAAGCTAGATCTATTTTGATCCTTCAGCATAGTGATTAGCATATCTATTAGAGTCATAAATAAAGATTGGTAAATTAAAAGAAAGGGTAGCTTTAAAGAAATATAGCTTTTACATTAATCGCCTCAAGTGAATCGATTTCCTTCGATCATTTTGTCGTACTGTACCACCTCCTGAAACGTAGTGGATGACCTTAATGGAAGCTAGCGGCTAATTAGTATCTTCATCCTATTGAAATTACGTACCTAACAAAACTACGACCTTTTCTGTTTCTCTTAAAGTATTATCTGAGGCTACTTTCTAAATGATTGATCCGGAGACTCACGGAATAATACTAGATGAAGATCACCAGACGCCATGATCTCTGACAAATATTTTAAAGAGAAATATTTTTTGTATTACTAAGTTAGATAGACATCTTCAATATCCAACAATAAAAAAGAGAAAAAAAAATTGTAAAAGAAAGTAAAACGTGTGAAGTAATGAGAGAAAAAGTTGAAAAAGAGCGTTGGGATATTAGTTGAGTGTACCAAATATTTTACATTTTACATTTCCAAACTGGAGCAATCCCATCATTGCTAGTTCGAGAGAAAAAATCAGAAAGCTGAAAGATAATGTGTGTTTTCTCCCTTTCTAGACTAAAACATGCTTTTGAATTAACGATTCTACATTTTTCCTTTTTTTTTTTTTGTTTTTGTTAGAACAATTATATTATTTTTTTTTTGCGAATCGTACTGGTTTGGTACATGTTTAACGTCCTTCCATCAATGACAAAGCAATCTTAGAAAGCACCTTATAACATTGCACCTGCTACTACTCTTCATACAAACTAATGCAAATCAGAGAACTTACTAGGTGACAAGTTTTCTCCTTAAACATACAAATCAGTATTGGATATGGGCGGCTTCTTAAGTAGTGCCCAACAAGTTTGTCAACACATGGTGACAAAAAATATTATAACTAAAAAGAATTGATAAAATGACATGTTTATTTTTATTTTAATTTTTCTTTCCTATCTCCCTTTCACTGCAACCCCACCACCTACCTCCTCCCTCAGCAATTCTTTGTGAATCAGAACTCTCCCTAAATTTGATATAGCACCATCTCACTTTAATTTTTCTTTTCTCTCTCTCTTTATTCTTTATTTTGGAGCTTGAGCTTTATGAATAAGAGGAGTTTCTTCTAGCACTAGAACATTGCATTCATATTTCGTTCCCTCCACTTCTTCACCTTCCAATGATTTTCTACAACAACCATCACCCCAACCAAGAAACCAGTCTTTGTACCTAGACTTTAAGATTTGCCTGAAGATTGTATACTTCTAGTTAAAATTGGAAACATTAGGGCATTTCACGAGATCAGAGGACTTGTTCTGAGGATTCTCGCCACTCCCTATGGCCATTAACATGCTTTCATTGGTGAATGAATTTGCAACCATATAACCAAAAGCACATGTGCCAAGAACTTCTATCACCATGGCTTTTTTTTTGTCATCATCATTCCACAACCCCCACCACAACCACAACCTCCTGAACAACCTCAATCTTCATATCCAAAACACAACCCAAAAAGAAAAAATTGCTAAAAATCTCAACTTTTTCACAACCCCACTATGAAGCCAATTAGAGAAACCAAATTTCAATTCTGGATCTCCTAAAAAAGGGTCAAAATAAAAAAGAGAAGCTTGAAACGTAATTGTAATAGAAAATTCACTCCAAAAATGAAAGATTGAAGGGGTGTAGCTGTGATTGGAGGAGAGAGGTGAGGTAGGGGACAGAGTGGTTGGAGGCAGTAGTGAGTAGAGTGGATTGGGGGTGGTGGTGGGAGGCAGAGCAACGGCTGACGGCAAGGTGATGATGGGCGGTTGTGGTAGAGGAGAGGAGTGGGAAGTGTCAAAAAAAGTAAAGGTGGTGAAAGAAAGGGACAAAGTAGATAAATTATTTATAAAATTATTTTTTAATTTTAATTTTAATTATTTAATATAAATATAAATTTTAATTATAATTAATCCTAACTGTTAGATTAGATATTGAAAGGCTGAGATTTTGTCACTGTGTGGTGACTAATTGGTTGAGCACCACTTAAGAAGCTGCCATTGGATATGTGTTAAAGTTACATGAACCATGCATATGCTAATATGTTAAAAATTTATCTTTCGTTTTTTCTTTTTTAACACAAGTACACAACTTTACACATTAAATCTTAATTTACATGCGGTGGGAAGTTCGTATCCAAATTTTTTTTCTAGCAAATACTATGCCTATCCCTTACGCACTTGCACATTGAAAGCAAGATTAGACATTTGTGGGGATCTTTCTTGTTTGATTATAAATATATTCCATAGTATAGTGTCCAATATTGGAGTATCTACGTCAATGGCCTGTGACATAGTTAGCATGCTCTCGCCATGTGGAAGTCTAGTTGACGATGACGAATTTCTATAAATATTGGTTAAGTTCAAATGTCTATTTTTAATTTTTTTTGTCAACATTTTAATCTTAAATAGCTACCTTGATCTCAATTTATTTTCCAAAGGAAAAAATATTAGTAGGTGTTGGGGTAAAATCTCACCTTAATTAGATCAAATAACACATATAAACTTTGGGGTCATGCGAACTTTCTTCTAATATTCTTTCACCAACTTGAATGTAAAATTATTCAGCACATAAAATATTTAATTAAAATGCATGATAGATAGTTGCGTATGACATGCTGCACGTAAAGATATAGTGGCACGCAAATTTTATTTTATTTTTATTTATGGCATGCATAGTTTTATTTCAGCAACTTTAGAGAATCATATTTTTTAATGAAAAACTATTTATTAAAAAGAATTTGGTGCAAAACATGGGCTTTGCAAGTACAATCAGTTTGATCTTCGAGTACAAAACGAACGTTTTTGAATGTACACAACATTCCTACGGGAAGATTATGCAGGGAGAACAAATATTTGTACTCATGTATTTGAGACTCGTTATCTGTTATGCTCTCACAAAAAATTATGAAGTTCACATTTAAACGGCGTGTTATATATTTTTATTTAATGGCATCACTTTCTTGAATGTGTTGTACAGCGAGTCAAATAGTAAAATATGTACATACATCTCATTTCTATTATGAAGGAGGACCAAAGGTGCCTCTAGTAATAGTAATAATAATAATAATAACGGATTAATAAAAGATGCATTATTGAGAAAAACAAGACGCACCTCTACTGAGGAGTCCTAGGAAAAAAGACATTAAAAAAAGAAAAAGGAAAAGAACGAATGATAGTGGGACTTTGTTTTTTGGAATTAGAGAAAAGGGATTGTGTATGTGACCAAACCAAAAACAGTTAAAGAAATTAATATTGGCACTTTTGCTCAGGTTTTTTTAATATTACTTTAATGAAAATATAGAAATTAAGTATTATTAAGAATTATTTTATTGACAAATTTGATAAAACTTTTTAGATTTATTATCAAATATTTTACAAATCTACTATATTTATTAATAATGCAGTTAAAATCTTCAATTATGAACACAGATTGTGCAGATATTCATATAATATATCGAAACTTGCAAAAATAAAATCTGTAAAGAAACTCGGTGAGCCAAATCTAGGCTACAAGTAGGTGGTTTCTTAAATGCACTTTAGTTATGATGCATCGAAGGAGAACCATGGGCATTTAGTAAATGTACGGCGTCCTTTTAAGATGAGTAACATTGGATGGTGAAAAAATTTGTTGGCAACCTATGGAGCAAGTCTTTAAAATCTGATATATTTAAAAATAAAGTAAAATATTTGAAAATGAAATTTTAAAATGCTGCTGAGTGTGATATCTTTAAGCAATCTTATTGAAAAATGTTGTCATTTCTATCTTCTCCGAGATCGGATTCCCCGTTAATTTTGCTGGTGACCCAGTCATTAGGTCGATCTTTGGGCTCTGGACTTGTGAATGTTACTGAGATGGTGGCTTCTCTGTGTAATTTGCAATTTGGTAAGGCTAAGTCTTTGCCTTCTTCTTGGAACATTCAAATGGGGTCCCCTAGGTTCGGAGTAGTGTTGAAGCAACAGTGGATAGTGAAGACGGGGTTATGCAGTGCCTAAAACATTCTTCTCACGTAGACTCTACATGCCAATAGCTAAATCAAACCCACCTTCACAACAATACTCATTCAAAATTAGTTGCACAAATTAAAACTTACACAACCAACTCATCCCCTTACAACCCGCCAAGCGAGCCCTCCCCTACAACCTCATTAATAAAAAATAACTAACATCTTCTCATGAAAATTATCATTCTTCTTGTATAACATATATTATAATGTGAATTATCATTCTTTTCATTAAAGGAATGTCGAATATAATTACACTAAACTTTAGAAGAGATCAGTGTAATTCACCCTATGTTATAAGGTATCAAATTAGGTCAAAGGTACTATAATTATCACTGACTACTCAAAGTTCTTGATACTCTTATAATGGTATTAGGATTGTGACAAAACCTTCAAGCCTTAAACGAACTGAAACCCCTTCTTAAATGCTGAGATTCTCACACTTTGACACCAGAACAACGTCATTTTGTGTCATAGATACACTGCCACTGTGTTTCAAGTCAATATGGCCTGGACAAGTTCTCGATCAATCATTGATCACAACCACCGTCATCCGAGAAAGGTCGGTGATTTAAAAAAGGTCAAATGATGAACAATTTTTCTTATAATAGGGTTCCAGATCCTCCCATCCAAATGTTAAAGGATTAAAATGTCACAAGGACAAAAAAAAAAATTATACAATTAATAACTATTCAAAGAATGACCTCGATTTACCAACCGCAAACCATACTAAATGCATGGCAATAAACGATGCATCATGCAATTGACTTTGTAAGATATATTGTAGCATTCACCTCAAAAATAAGATGTATTTTTCAACCGTTCGACCCACCCACTTTTGATTCTTTAACCATTCTTATATATTTAGGTGTATTTATATTTAAAATATTATATTTAATTGTTTTTTTTTTGTATTGAAATGTTTAATTGTATTTTAATGCGTCACTATCTAAGAATCTGATATCATACTGAAGTGGAAAAATCCTATTTCCCACCAAATGCACGACCCATCCGAACACAGTTTATAGTACAATATAGTTTATAGTACACGGCAACCAAAAATAAAACTTTAAATAGTTTACAATAATTTTATTTTTTTTTAATAAAATGGAATAACATTAATACAAATGGACTGGAAAAAAAATAGAAAATAATGTAATAAAGTCACATACTCTCTTATTTAAATGATTAACAAAGAAATAACATAAAATTTTATTAATCTTATTTGAAAATTATATTATAAAAAATAGAACGAACGAATTACAATATTATATTGTTTATAAATTATAAGTTTTAGTTATCCTACTTTACTTTAATTTTGAAAAAATTAAAAAAAATGTCTTTAAGGGAAATAAAGGGAAAATAAACATATGACAATGGGGAATTGCATTCACATATATTTGCAATAATTTCTATGTTTGAATCCTTATTTTTGGGGAATTTTTTTTCAACGAAGATAGGGACAGAGATAAAAAGTCCCCTACAACCAGTTCGTAGATGGGGATAGAGACTATCTCCCTACTCTATGAAGATCCTCATCCCAAGCCAAATAATGTATTTACCCTTTATATAATAGTGCACAGTAGATATATTGTAGGCTATTTTAATAAGTCCAAATATATTTAATTTTATTATTATTATTATTAATTTTTTGAGATAATTAAGCTTTTTTTTTTTACATGTTTGTTCAAAATAATTTTCAAGGTCCCCACAAATCTTCATGGGGGGCAAGGATTGAAGATGAAAAAAATTTCTCCCCATCATAGAGATTGGGCCTGAGACAAAGAGCGAGTCGAAGTCTTGAGGCGAGAATTGGGAAGTACTACTTGCTCTTGCCTCTACTGATTGTCATCCCTAAATAGTCCTCCTTCAGTTTATATAAACTCCCAAAAAATAGAACTTATTTCATCTCATCTTTTTTTTTTTCTTTCCCTTTTTCTTCATTCTCTATTATCCAAACGTAGTGTTAATGACTAAAGTATGCTCTTTGTGTTTGTGACACTGGGCCATGGTCCTTTACTCAAACAATTATATTTTCGTCAACGAATGAATTAAGACAGTTATATATAGTGTCCTTAATCAACAATGAACCGGCTAAAATATGATAATTAATTTATTTGATAACACTAAGAACACTCTTAAGTGTTCAAATTATGTGACTAACTACTTTCTTCGTATGAAACATTCAAAGCTTTACCTATTTAATATTATTCCATGCTCATTTAATAGCCATGAAGGTTGAAAACTCATTTTAACCTTTTTTTAAATTTGTTTGGAATCGTCAGTTTGAACTTTTAGGTATAACCTATCATTTTTATTCCTTTATCTTTTTACCTATTTGTGGGACTCACAACATAACTAATTGGCAGAGGTTAACATACCTTACAATAACATGATTCTGTTAAGAATGGCTCGACCCGAGTTGCTTGAACAGGAAAGTTGCATGTTTCATTTTCTCATCAACTTATTGAGTTGCATTTGGCATACTTCCTTTTATTAGTCTTCATTTTGCGGGTTTATAAAGTTTGAATGGAAGAGTCTTAATAAAAGAAAAAAGAATGAAGTGTCTTTCTTCGCCGGGGGGCAAATAATAGAAAGAAACGAACTGGAACGTAACTATGCGATAACTATCGTTTTGTTGCGTGACAAAACCACGAATTATTATTAATAATGTGTTTGGGACTATAGTTTGGAGGTCAATTTGATTTTGATAAAAAATAAGTTAACATTAACATGATTTGTGTTTGAGAAAAATTATCTAAAAATTAATTTTAATATAATAGATGTTGTTTAGTTAGTGTTGATAAAAATCAATTTTGCATGTATAATTACTAACAAGAATATAAATTAATTTATTTCGTAGGCTAAATTAAAAATATTTAATGTTAAAATTTTAATTATAAATAAATTGATGAAGCAATATTTTTTTTTACAATTAAAATTTATTTAAGTATCACTTATTGTAAAATAAAATAACTTTTAATATATAATTATAATAATTGTTTAAAATGAAACTTTTATTTTTTAATATCACTCATCGTCCTTGATCTGAAATAATGTAAATAATTGTTTAAAAAATAAAATAAATTACAGTTATGAAACGAAATACTAAATCATGTTTTTTTTTAAAGTAAAATTTTCTATCTTATGAAGGTTGGTGCCTTACCCCATGATCAAACTACCTCCTTTTTCTTTTCCCAATCTTAATCCAGCCAACGCGGTTTAATTACTTTTTTTATTTTTTTATTTTTTGGGGACACAGCTAACGTGGTTTAATTACTTTAATTTCTGACAAGGGCACTTTAAATTAGATTCCTTTTACTTCCCCATAAATTCCAAAGGTCAGACGGCCTTGTCCTCGTTTTTTAAAGATTTTAATTAGTATGTATTGATAGTATAAAATAATTTTACACTGTTAATCGATAAGAATAGGGAAAAGTGAAAAATTATGGTGGGTCCCTCACTATAATGAATGGTTATTTGTATGAGTTAGTACTTTCCATTATTTCTATTGGTTGATAGTATAAAACTATTTTATATTATCAATACATTTAAATTAAATTCTTTTTTAAATCATTATTTAGATTTAATTAAAAAAATTCCAATTTATAATTAATCTGTAAAAGGTTTTAACTATTACCTATTACTTCATTATAAAATATTATTTATTATAAAAAATTTAATTAATATATATTGATATTATAAAATAATTTTATATTATTAATTAAAAAATAACTATAAAATAAAAAATTATGATAGATTTTTTATTATAATTAATAATTATTTATATAAATTGATATTTTTTATTATTCCTATTGATTGATAGTCAATATATTTAAATTAAATTCTATTGTTAAAAATAAAAGTTCCACTTTTATAATAGTATGAAACTTTTTATTAATTAATGCTATGAAAAATATGCGATAAAAAAAAAACTTTGATAATTTTATGATAATACTGGGCAAACATTGAGGCAGAGGGTAATCCAAGGCGTTATACACAGTGATAAGTCGAGAGTGTGATGTAACTTATAATCACAGCCATCTTTCCTTTGCTCCGTGGTTCTAGAACGTCAATACACTAAAGTATTATAGAATCACTTTATGGCTTCATTGTCCAACCCCTTCATGCCACCACCTGCTCGTCAGAGCCACCACTCAGAACCCAGCGTCGCCGCCACTGCCGCCGTCGCCGACTGCCCCACCTCTCGACATTCCGGCTGAACTTGACCACGGCATGCCATTAGCGTAGTCCACCAAGCTACCTTTACGTATAATTTTTCGCTGTATTAAGTAATTTTCATCTCATTTTATGATCATTTTTTTTTTCTCTATTTGTCACTAGCGGCTTATAAGATACTAAAGTCCTATCAACTCAAATTTTTTATTTTTAAGGTATTAATATAAAATTGTTCACTATAAAACTTTTTTGGATAAATAAATTTTAAACGAATAAAATGGGAAAACATTTATATTAACCATTATAATTATTTTAATTTTTTTTTTTAAAAAAGTTTAATGTTTTATGAATAATTTAATATCAATAACCTAAAAATGAAAAATGCATATCTAACCACCGGTACTTGATAAAAAAAAAAATTAACATATCCAACGTAATTATGAATTAACTTGGCTTCTTCAACTAGGACAAACGGACTTTAATTTTGATGTAGTCAAAATTTTAATGATGAGTTATGGTATTATTTAATTAATTTAATAACGCATATAATTTTCATTATAGTCAAATTGATTTAATTATATAATTATATAACACTATGAGTTCAATCTAACATACTGTCCGTTTAAATTTTTTAATATTACCAGTTAACCTAATTATATACTACTTTTCAAATAACTTTTGATATACTTAATAAAAAGTCTTAAATATTTTTAATAATATACTAATGATTTAATTTAAATACATTATCAGTATAAAAAAATTTTATACTAATATCCAATCATATATTGTCATATTAGCAAAAGTATTTGACTCAACAACCTACTATCTTAAAAGTCTTTCAAACACGAGTATATAATTGAATGACAATATAAAATTCTTTTATACTATCAGTACATACTAATTAAACTTATATACTAATATATAGTTGAACAATCATATTAACAAAATTATATTAAAAAAATAATATATTGGTTCTAAGAAGCTCCTGGAAAAACTAAGAAAATGGGAGAAATGATCGGTATGTGGGGATCGAATTTCTGACCCAACACCACAATCTTTTGGTACAAAGATTAAGGGAGATACCATTTGAGCTACATACTTATTATATATTTATTTTTTAAATAAAAATTACTTAAAATTCTATTTAAAAGTGTATAAAGACACATACTTTCAATTTATTATTTTTTTGGCTGTGATTTTAATATTCACTATTAAAATTGAGGCCATTATTTTCACACAATTAAGTATTTTTTATGGGCTTGAATATGAGACATTACAAATGTACCAAAACAGTATATAAGAAAATATATATATAAAAAAAATGCATGATACTATAAAGGTTTTTCAACCGTTGAACTCAAACTTGCTTACTACTTAAATTATTGAATGATCTTATAATTATACCTTAACAAAATTATTATAATTTATACTATAACAATCATGTTTAAGTAGTGTTATTTTTTTTTTTTTTTACATTAATCCCTACAGGGCAAGCAATAATATTTAGAGTTTGATTAAATTATGAATAATTGCTCTTGGGTACAATAGCCAAGTTTAATTTAACTTAAAATGTCAAATATATTGATTCTATTATAATCAACATATCTTAATCGTAGCAACATATATTATACAAATAAAATAATAATTTTTCAAATTCATAGATTTTTTATTTTTCTGTTTAATAAGAAATATTTAGAGTTAATAATGTACAATTAATAGTATACGTATTAGTCATCATTTTTGAAAAAGTACCATATAGTGAAAAGAATGAAAATATTAGAGAAATTACTAAATAATAAAAAAGATTATGTTTTTATTAAATAAAAATATAAATAGATAAGAAACGTTACCTAAGTTTTTTTTGCCCCTAAGTTATAGAAATGCATCACCTTTTTAGCAAAGAATATATTGTGTCAAAATTAAATTCTTGTATTAAAAGCATAGATATCTCGCGAAATTAGTAAATTACCCGGTTCAGGTTATAAAACCGTTAAATGCTAAAATCACTAACGCAACGGCTCTTAACCCCCGTAGTCCCTCCTGTCCCCACCCAATGGCGCCCACTTCATCTCCTTCATCGTAATGCCATCCAGCTCAGCATAGATTCCCACTCACTTTAGATCCTCACCGTCCATCACTTTTCCCATCACGCCAAATCTAGTGGCCAAGTCTCATCCCAATCCAGTCCTCACCCGCACCCGATCAAAACACTACTAAATACCGAAAGTACCCTTGTAACGTTCGCATTTAATTGCAAAATGGCAAAGGCCATTATGGTCGTAATGGAAGCGCATTCGGAAAGATACTTTTCTTAATGTGGAAATTCATTGCATTCATTTTTTTTTTTTTTTTTTTACATTTATTTAATTAATGTTTATGATTTTTTTCTCTACTCGTCCCTCTTTTTCCATTGCAGCGTTGTGCTCTGCTGTTTTTGTTCACTGTGAGTCAATGGCTGATCTCACACTATGAGCTACCGAGTCACCCAGACAACTCACTGAGTCAAGTTACCGAGTGAAGATCTTCCAACATGTTGGACGGCCTACTTGGCAGAGGCTTCGGGCCTAAATGGTTCGCACTGTGTGCTTTGCTTGTTTTTCTGTTAATTGTTGCTGTACGAAGAAGAAAGTGTTGAAGAATTTGAGAATGCGGTTGTGCTCAATGTGATGCTCTTATTCTGTTTTGTGTTTTTCAGCAAATCGTTGATCAAAATGACCAAGAGTCGGATCGATGTGATAAGGAGGAAGAGAAGAGCGACGGAGAAATTTCTGAAGCAAGATATCGCTGATCTGCTCATGAACGGTCTAGATATCAATGCCTACGGAAGGGTAATTGCTTCCTTTTTTGGTATTTTAGTGCAATTTGTGGATTCGGTTATGTTAGATTCTTAACTAGGCTCGATCTCTGGATCAATGTGGTACTGTGTGAGGGTTGTGCCTCGAAAGTAGGATGCTAGGTTTGATTGAATGGTAGCTAGCTTATATGATAATTGCGATTGTGTCAACAATGCCTTTGTTTGTTTGGCCTCATCATGAAGTATTTCTGAATTATGTTGCTTGCGAGGTGGTCAAACAGGCTGAGGGACTCTTGGTTGAGTTGACGCTGTCATCTTGTTATGATTTTGTTGAACGATCCTGTGACTTTGTGTTGAAGCACCTGCCAGTGATGCAGAAACTGAGGTATGAGCTTGGTTTAATGATTTCTGCTGGCTGTTCAAGTTAATTCACCAGATTTGTTGATTTCTGTTTTTGATAGAACAGATTTGCTGTGAGAATTATAATTGCTTATGCCGAAAAGTGAACATTTTTTATGATGTTAGGGATTTGTTCGCAGTGTGCTTCTTCTGGATAGTATCACTGACTTCTCTTATCTCCTTGTGTGCTCAACAAACAAATTTGCAGAATTTGCATCATTTTTAGTGAACATATTTTCCAATTTTTGTCCATGTTGCTGCCATGATTTCTGAAAGAAAAACAGCTTTAATTGTCATCAACACACAACAATAAACCATGAATATTTTTTACATCCGTGTAACTGAATACAGCTTTGGCCTTTGCGCATGCCGTTTTTCTAAGTTAGGCACTGTTACAATCGTATAAATTGGTTGAAACCATAATGTGATCTTTTTAATAATGATTTTGGTGTGATGAACTGGTCAGAATGAAATGACACATTAAGTTCATGTTGTAGTGCTAGGACAGGGAGGAGGTATGCTCGAAAACAGTTTCTGTCGAATGCTGATGTTGAATTTCATGTTTTCTTTTACTTTATTTATTTATTTATCTATTTTAGTTGACTGCTGTGGATTGCTTGGACAACTGCACTGGTGTACTGTCACAAATATCCCTAAATTCTTATGGTTGGGTAGCCGTTTCAAAATTTACCTTGAATTTAGAACTTGAATAATCAACATAACTGCTTCCATTCCTTTTACAGTGGTTGCCCTGAGGAATGTCGGGAGGCTGTATCGTCTCTGATGTTTGCTGCTGCAAGATTTTCGGATTTACCAGAGTCACGTGACCTTAGGCAACTATTTCAGGAGAGATATGGGAATTCCCTAGAATGTTTTGTCAACCAAGAGGTGTCTATTCATATCCTTATCTTTATTAGAACATTTCATATTAATGACTCGTTCAGTTATTCCTAGTTTTCTGCACTGACTGACTAAATTTCTCATTGTCAGTTTGCTGCAAATTTGAATTTTAACTCTTCAACACTGGAGAAGAAGGTCTGTTTGATGCAACAGATTGCATCAGAGTTTTCAATAAATTGGGACTCCAAGGCTTTTGAACAGAGGATGTCAAAGTCTTCTGCATTTGCACAGGTGCTGTCTGCTACATTCCGTTCATTTTTTAGTGCCTTCATTGTCGAATTAAATACTTAGCCAATTCTCATTTTACTTAACTTTTGAGAATGTCTCTAAAATTGTTATTATTTGTTATAAATTACTTGCACAGGGCCATAAAACTGGTATGCCTAACCATTTGACTGATTACAATAAACCATCACATGGCAAGGATGCTACCACAACAGCAGTCAAGGATGATGTTTTGTTAGAGAAAAGTCCTGACCATCCTAATGAGGGGTACAGATTTCAGAATGGCAAGGAAGCTGTTGTCTTAAACCAACATGATCATGATCTTCAGTCCAGATCCACACTCCCTGGAAATGCATTCAAGCCACTGAATGGTGTTGAAGTCATTCAGAAAAGGGATGGCCATGATAATCCATTAACAGGAAGACAAGATATTACATCTAAGAAGAGTGATAAAGGCTATTGGAAGGAGGGTAGTATGCTCAAACCAATTGGGCGTGGGCGTTCATCACAGGAGAAAACAGTGGAACAATTTGAAGGTGCTTCCAAGCTGCATGACAGCTGGGGGGATACCACCCATCTAAGAGAAAACCACGACACTGCAACTGCTAGAAAGTCTCCTAGTCGCATAGGATTGCGTTTCAAGAGTAATGTGAATGAATCATTGGCTGTTAATCATGTTGTCCTACCTGATACTGATAACTCTTATAGAAAAGTTCAAAAGCATGAAACTCCTAAGCTAAAGCCCTGCTACAGTAATGCCATTCCACCTCCATATGTTAAACCGAATTCCAAGCAGCAAAACAGCACAGGTGGAGCCAATGTAGCATCTTCAAATATTGACAGTGATGGCATCTCTACATATCCTTCCGAGCATGACAAGCCCGATGCTGCCTCTACATCTGAGAGGATTCAAATAGGTTGGGATGATTCTGAGCAGGATTGGCAGGCCGATAGACACAAGAGACCGAGTAAACAGAGTCATGAAAAAGAATTCTCTCTTCGTGAAGATGCTAGTGAAGTCCATGTGTTAAAACCAAAATCCATGAGGCGGAAGCATTCAAGATCACGATCTAGTCACATTGATGCCAGCAATGAAGATACTGGACTAAGAAGAAAATCAAGGAGCAGAAGCAGGAGACGAGGTGAATCAAGACGTGGCCTGCAAAATTTGTTCGATGATGAGCGGTATCAAAACGTTGAAGAGGAAAGGTTAATAGACAAATTACTGATCCATTATAGCAAAAAACCGTCCATCCTTGTGCCTGAAAAACTAAGAAGAAATTCTAAGATAAGCCATGCACCTCAAATGGATAACTCAACTAGGGAATCCCTACAGAATGAAAGGTGGGATGGATCTGATGAGTCACAAGAGATGGCTACTTTTCCCCCACGATCAGTTTCCCTTCCTCGTGAACAAACTAGAGCAGTGGAAGTTAAAAAAGTATATACTCGTGCTGCTACATTTCAGCCAGATAGATCAATCGAAGCTCGGCATGTACATCCCAAGCTACCTGACTATGATGATTTAGCAGCTAGGTTTGCGGCCCTGAGAGGAAGATAAAGAATTGAAGTATAATAATGAATGATCGCTCCATCTTTACCGGAATGATTGCAGACCATCAGGCTTCAATCTCATACAGTGTTGGTGCTTTGTACTTTTGAAGATTGCACGGTCGTGCTTTAACTACAAATTGTTGAATATTCTAGGGCTGTACTAAGTCACATCATAGGTGGTCCCATCTGTATCGGTTGATAACAGTTACTCACCTATCAACTTAGCGATGCAACTATAGGTTACACGCGACGTTAATTCAAGTTTTGCCTTTTATGATTGTAGAAGTGTTTGTAACAAAAATTGATGGTTTTCGTACTTTCGTCGGGTTGACAATAAAAGAAGTTGAATATGTAGTATTGGTTCAGAGCTCTTACACATCTCTTACTCTTTTTCTCACACCTCAGAACATAATTGTTGTTGAAGTTGTGCCAAATTATACAAAACATAATCTTGATTTTATCAATTCCAAATTTAAGGAATACCTTAGGTAGTGTTTGGGAGGATGTGGAAAGGCAGCTTTTAAAAAAAATATGTCTGACATTTGCCTTTTAGGAGGGGATGGCAAGTGTTACGGCCTAGGCCTTAGATGATCCAACCGAAGCCCTATCTGCAAGGTCCGAAGGCTCAAGACAGAAGTTGTTCGAAGCACCTCCACCAATACCATTTTTGGTTATGAAGACATTAATTCTAAATTTTGTAATGTACCAAATCAGATTTTGTAACATAGGTTAATCCAAGATTGTTACCTAAAAATTTTGAAAATCCGTCATCAATTAGAACCGCTATAAATAAGAAGGTTCACTCTTGAAACAGGTATATTTACTTTTCACCCTAAATCTGTATCTCTTACTTTGACTAACTTGATCGTTGGAATCCTTACAAGTACCCCCTCTCTTTTGCCATGTGCAACATCTCAAGTGCCTCAAATTCAAATTGGAAATCCAATTCCCAAAAAATTGGAGCACCACTTCCGATCAGTAAAGCTATAGATAGATATGGAATCTCTTCTTATCATTAATATTGAAGGAATTCTCATTTTTCAAAATCCGAGGGTAAAGGGAGAATAACAATTTTTTTGTTGAATTTATTTTTGTTTAACTACTATTATACCCCTTAAAAACTCAAACCCACTAGTTAAACAAATGTTATGTCTCTTTCCTTTCTATATCACTGCCAAATAAGGGAAAAAGGGCTTCCCTCCTCTTCATCAAACTCCCAAACAAGTGTATGATATATTGGCATGCAGTTATTCATTTCATTTCCTTATTTTCTCTTCCATTCCATTGTTGACCTTTTTATGCTATCACAAATAAATCTCCTAAGCATAAACTTAGAAAAACAGTGAAATTAATCTTGAGAGTTGAGAAGAATGCGGTGGAAGATTCCAACTATGCAAAGGCGTTTAACTTTAGCATTGCCGCGAGAGTAATTCACTAATTCGCAAGTAAATTGGCGAATGGACGAATCTGACCTTGAGTGTCAGAACCTAACCGGTCCAGAGCAAAAGTCTTTATGTTCCCTAGGATCATTTACCCTTTCTAAGATTCGCTTCCATGTCCTTATCCATCTCTATCCTTTTCTCAAAGGTAAAGGACTGTTTCCCGCCAAAAGGGGGCTTCTGCCATCCTTCCCCTAATATCACCGTGCCATTTTTACCGCCACATTCTACCAAGGAAGAGACAGATAGAGAGATAGCTAGAGCTCAAGGGATAGATCAGATACCAAAGAGATGAAGGGCACATCCAAAGTGATCATGGGTGCAACCTTGGTTATGGTGGTTATCCTTGCGGTGGTCCTAGGCCTTATACTTGTGCTACTAGCTGAGCTCTATTGTTCTCTCTTGCTCCGCCGCCGCAAGATGAGAAACACCGACTCCAACACCATTCCCACCGCCGCCACTCAAACCACCACCACAGCGAATGCTTCTTCTTCACCTTCACACACATCACAACCCCAACAACACCCTCCTCCTCCTCATCCACCTCCTCCCCCTCCTTTCAGTAGCATCTATGCTCAGGGAGTTCTCCAAGCTCCAAGAAGCTTCCTTTTACCCGCGGTTGCTTGCAAAGAAGACATAGCAGCTGGACCAAATAAGCTGCATTCTGTGCTTCATCAGGTTGTTCAAATCCAAACCCACGAATCAAATGCAAGCCCACATCACGTTGGAGTACTTTCTTCTTCTTCTTCTTGTACCCCACCAGCATCATTCTTATCCAAAGCTCCCCCAAAGCCAAGCCAAGAAGACCCACTTCAAGGTAGTACACATTGCAGTGCTGGTGGGGAACACCTCGTGTACATTTCCAACCCCATTTATGAGAGCAAGGCAAGTAGAGCAGATACCCCATTTGAGACACCAGACACCTCACCTTCGCGTTTGGAAAGAAGCGGTTCTTCTGGGGAAGATGAGGCGGCTCATGAGGAATCCCCTTGTGGCACTCGTTCACCTTCATATACACCTCCTCTGACCCCAATGAAGAAGCTCCCCGCAGAGGCTTGCTCTGTTTCTCTTAGAGATGCAAGGTCCTTGGACACTTCAGCCAGTGATTCTCGTAGCATTAATGGTCCCTTTTCATCATCCTCCGGTTCCCCTTGTACTTCTCACTCGTGGTAATGGTGATCCATCGATGGCATAGTTAGGCTACTAGTGTGAAAGCTTTTGGCCTTTGTTCTTTTGTTTATTTTGTTATGTGGGTAGTTTTTGTTTACTAGTTTTGTGACTATATCATTAATGTCTGGTGATGAATGGTAAGAACAAAAGTAGTGGCAGCTTAGCAGGGTCTTCCTAAGGATTTTTGCCTTAGCAAATGAGAGAAAGCTACGAGTATTTTTGTTTTAGCAGGCGTGGCTATCATAATCATAGTGCGTCTGTCTCAGTGACACTAATGGCGTCTCAATTTCATTTTTACCTTGCTTGCCCTTACCATTAGAAATGGCATGCTGTTGTTTTCCCATTGGCACCTGGTACACTCGTGCTAGTTTTATTCTTTGAAAACCATTTGCAATTCTCCGTAGGCAAAAAGAAAATGACAATTGTTCTTGTTTTTGCTGTCATAAATTATTTTTCTTGTTTGTGGGGCATGGAGTTATGATTCCAATGTTTAATGCATGGACGGGTAGACCCAGACAAAAACTGTCACCTGCTGCTGCAACTGCAACGTGCAAGCACAGGCACAGCCTTAGTTCTCGTCCACTTCGATAAGGACGACCACAGTTGTTGTGTTGGAACTCCATTGGGCAAGAAGCTTCATTTAACGCCGTCACGGTGTCATGCTCAGTTAAGTGTGGTTAAAATTAGAGATATCAATAAAACCCGCCATCTTGGATACCCTACGAGGCTGGCAGGGGGAAGATTTTACCCCCCCCCAGCTGATAAGGATAGAAATTTTAAATATATATATATTAAATGAGATAGGGTAGAGATCATTATTTTTATATTTGTATATATTTGATATGAAATTATTATTTAAATTAATTGAATTAATATTTAAATTTAGAAATTAAATTTATTTGTATTTATTATATGTTAGATTAATACTTGAATTATTATTATATGTTTATTTTTATTTTAATTATTTTAAATTATTAAAATTTAGATTGTGGAATTAAATTATTATGAATTGAATTATTGTATTTATTTTTATTTTAAATATATTAAATTATTAGAATTTCAATTATGAAATTAGATTATTATTTGTTATTATTTTAAATATTTTATAATATTAAAATTTTTATATTTAATTTAAATCTTTTGAATTTTTATCATTTTAACGATTATTTATAAATATTCATAGATATCTGTAAATCTACAGAAAAATCAAAAGCGAATATCTATACAGATATAGAACAGAGACGGGGGTGAGTATTTATCAACACGACTAACCCGATGACATCTCTAGTTAAGATAGATATATCCAATTTTGTTGGGAGATAGCGAGCGACGGATGTTTACACAAAGTAACTACCCATCCATGAGATAAAGAAAGAAAGCTGCCCATTAAATAATTTCAAGCTATATGTACCAAAAAAAGAAAAAAAAAATTTAAAGCAATGAAGGAACAAGCTTAGAAGAGGTGAGAAAATGAGAGAAAATAAAGAAATAAAGAAAAATTATTTTTTTAATAAATGAATTAAGTTTTCTCTTTATGCATTTGAATGAAGAGAAAAAAATTTATTTTGATATATTATAATATTGTATAGTATTGTTTGATTTTGTGTTGATTTATTTAATAAGTGAAATAACATATACTTGAATAATATGATAATATATTACAAGGTAAATTTGAGTTTTTCCACTAATAATGTATTAATATTAACTTCTTTTTATCAAGAAAATCGAAAATTAGGTCATTGTAAAGAAAAGTAAAAGGAGAAAATTATAATTTAGCAAGATGGCATATAAGGGACATTTGGTAAGAGATATGAATTTTTATTTTTAAAAATAGAATTTTTGGAAATACTATCACTAAGAATAGTTTTTTCATGCATATATTTTTTAGAGTGTTTGGTATACGGATTGGATTTCCCGTAATGTTTTGCACATTTCCAAACATACCCGTGGCAGGAGGTGGCAGTTTGACGACGGTGAAGAGTAACCGGCAGTGGGTGATAATATGAGTAATTTAATTTTTTTACGAGAAAAAATATTTTCATCCTATTGGAATATTATAATTCCATATATGAGATGAGAATATTTTGATAAAAATCTTAACCAAAAATTAATCTCAGAAATGCAATATTCTTGAGAATATTTTCCTAACTCTTCTACCAAATATGAAAATATTTTTATATTTCCAGAAATATAAAAACATTTCCCCTTACCAAATACCGCGTAAAATCATATTTACATACGTGCTAGAATCCAGAGTAGCTAAGTATATGCAAAGCAAATTTAAAAATAAGTCAAATTTAATGTTGAAAAAAAATCTGATTTAAGAGATAAAATACTAAGACACTGTTAAAAGGTGAAATGAGATTTTGTAAATTGAAATTTCTCTAAAAAAGCGGTCGTAATTTCGTAGAGGTGAATGGACAATGCAGCAGAACCGATAGCTCCCATTGCTTCAGTCTTCTTTTACATTCTCTTCTTTTTCTTCTTCTTCTTTTTCCCTCTCTTGATGGAACTATTAGTTTTCAGGTTCTATTACTAAAAATCTTATTAATTCAACCCAATCCAATACCATATCTTTATACAATTCACATTGATTAGCCAATGTTGACCCCAAAAAAAAAAAATTAAGAAAAAAAACTCACATTTGATTATCGCACATCAAATAAAAATGAAAACAATAACTGACGGACAAAATAAAAATAGAACTCCTGTCTGCTTGTAAAATTAACTTAATTTGATTCATTAAATTGATTATTTAGTAAGGATATAATAATTAATCTATACAATCACATAAAATGGATCTATACAAATAATTTTCACTAAATTTTATCAAATTTAATAGGATTTATAAAATAAAGATAAGGAAATTTATGAGATCTATTAAATTATTTTTTATTTCTAAAAAAATTCTAAACACATTTTTTTTATAGTAAATATCCATTTTAGTCTTTGATAAAAATTTTGAGGGACAAATTAGTTCCTCAATATTTAAAATTCTCTAAGTAATCATTCACCATTTAAAAAAGGGAATATGTTAATCTCTCTATATATAATTTTTTAACAGTGCAAATATATATAGAGGGACTAATGTATCCCCTTTTTGAATGATAAATAACTATCTAAAATTTTTAAATCTTAAAAAGACTAATTTATATCCCAAAATTTTTATCTAAGATCAAAATGAATATTTATTTATTTATTTATTTTTTTTGTCGCACATTCTTAAGATTGTGGTGTGATACTTTAACACACCCCTTTTACACCTAAGAATGGGCATCTGAATACGTTTTGTTCGCGGGTGGCCAAATATCATTTGTAAGATAAACTCTAATCCCGTCTTAGCATATGTCCAACTTCACCTAAAAAACTATCTCGTTTGTAAGAGGGATTGCTCAATTGACGATATAGACTATCGTACCCATGTTTTCAAGGAATGCGGAACTTAACACGCATGAATGAACTTGAAAGCATCCGAAAGAGTAAGTTGCGGAAACAAAACTGAATGATTGTCTTTGCGGAAACCAGTTGTAGGCATAAAAAGGCCAAAAAAGATAAATAAATGAATAAAAAAGAAAGAGCAAGTTTGGTCGTGAGATCTTACAGTGTAGACTGAACAAATCTTTGTTCTTCATGTCGGAGCAAATATGTATGCAGAGATCAACAATGGATGTGGATGTATCTCATTCTATTGGCATAACGCATGAAGGGATAGTGATGAGTGATGATGTGCGTGCGGTTCCCTGATGAGCAGTGGCTCTTGAATTATGTTTCCAGTTTTATTTATTTATTTGAGTATACTAGACAATGCCAAGTTAGAATGCTTCCAAATTAAGAAAGAAATGATTAAGTGGGTTACAAATGCAGATATATACCATTAATTAAACACAACAAAACAGCCTTCTTCTGGTTTCTTGAGGTCTGCTATGCAGCTTGATTCCAGTTTGACGTGAAGGGTTAGCTTTTGCCAATCTCTTTGCTGCAAAAAGTTTGTTTCCTGTTGTAAGAAATACAAGCATATTGATATTGAACCAGTCATCACCATTAATAACTATAGTCTTTGGTGTCTGTCTGTCATCACATTCAGATCTTATGGTCTAAAAGCCCACCAACAAGAACATTTGCCTAGAACTCTAAAACTGCTGATCAATTTGTTAAAAAATCCATCAAAGTTTCCCATTTCTTGGTGTCCTTTAATTCTTCAAAGAATAAATTCGACAAAATTTGACCCAGCCAAGAAGTAACGCAAGATTTCTTGCAATATATTTCATGGGATGGTAGACAACGCCTTTTGGCAAATACAATTAACAGGGTGAGTGGCGAAGTATTTTACCTATTTCATAGAAGAGCTCGTTGACGTTCTGTGCAGTTTTTGCTGAAGTTTCAAAAAAAGACAAGCCATTTTCTTCGGCATATTCCTCACCCTCCTGCAACCATCAATACAAAAGTTCGATCATATGAAAGATGATCACCCAAAACAAAACAAATTGTTTCGCTCTCAAGAGGTGGCAGGGCATATAGATTCATAGCCAAGTGAACATAATCAGAAAGTGAAGAGAACAATTTAGTAGATATACCTCATTTGCAACTTTTCTCTCGACTTCCAAATCAGCCTTGTTACCCACCAAAAACATTATCAAACTAGGATTTGCTGACATGGTTTATCAGAATAAGTAAACCGTCAAGTTAGTATCATGTTATAAACATGCAGTTGAACTTACTCATGATACTATTATGAAGACAATTTCAGCCGACGTACACAATTTTGAAGTATACATTACTCTTTTTTTAATTTTTTTCCTAAAATATGAAGTCACCTTGTCGTTGCACTTCTTGAACCCACTTCTTTGCTCGCACAAAAGAATCCTGAGTTAGAAAATGCATCACTAATAAAATCAGATATATTGTCACTTAAAACTTATTTAGACATTCCACAACAGATATCTTAAGAAAACATAGTATACTGAGTCTTTTAAAGGGTGAATTCATTACAATAATCTCGAACTGGTGATACTCCAAAAAGCATATTTAATATTTTATAAAATTACAACTGCCAAAATGATGATCACCATCCACTGCAAAAGCTTAGAGCTTGTAGAGAGAATCAGACTCATCATGTTTGTTTTCATTTTTTGTACACTGCTCCTCATATGTGGACCTTGCTTTGTTTTCTATCTTTTTTTCTTTTCTGTGAAGACCATTTGGATGTAGTGCTTCTCCAAATTTACATGTGAAGAATTTTCTAGACAAATGTTTTCTATTTGTACATAATGTAGACACCTAAATCGACATGTGATGATCATAGTTAAAATAAGTGTAGATTTTAATTATATAAGTGTTGAACGCAATATTAACTAAGAATGGATCTATACCGTTAACAAAGAAAATATATCATTTTGATATCTACATAACTAAAATTCATACTTATTTGAACTGGGGTCACTATATATCAATTTGGGTGTCTAAATATCTATGTATAAATAAGCAACTGAATTTTCTAAGTCAAATAAAGGTCTCCTGCTCCGACTTACATGATAAAGTAACAACTGCATGAGTTAATTCAACTATCCACTACGAAAATAATCATTCAACAGTTATTATTTAGAAGTAAAGAAGATAATACTGAGGAAGAGATGAGATGAAAATCTGAGAGGGATGAAGCAGTGCTAAATGTATATTTTACCCTACATAAAAAATTAATTTTGCGAGGCAGAGATGCAATATGATCAGCATGAGACACTTTTATTTTATATCATTCCTGATACAATCAATTATTTTTTTTTTCTTCTGTGTACAACGTCATGACAGGTCATATGATGTGAGGCTTGTTTAACCGACAGTAAATTCGGAAGAAATTTTCATTCCAAGGACAGATTGATGGTTAAGCTCACTATCAAAAGGAAGTAATCACTTCATCAAGAAAAAGTGGCGGTGAAAATCTGTTGCTTCAAGTTCATATTTCAAACAACTACTCATTTATGTGCAAAATGAAAATGATTATGCCTAAAATGCTACCAATAAACATCACTTGGAAACATGATATTCAGTTACCATGCTTGTGATGTCATACACAACTATAGCAGCAGCAGCACCACGATAGTACATAGGAGCCAAACTGTGGTATCGTTCTTGCCCTGCTGTGTCCCATATATCAAATTTCACGGTGGCTTCATTTAAGGACAAGACCTGAGTGAAGAATGCTGCCCCAATTGTTGATTCCTGCAGCATACACATAAAGGTAATCCACTCCAAAACTACCATGATGTATAAAGAAAATTAAAACAATAAAAATAAGAAAATACAGCAACAGCAACCTGGTACTCAGAAAATTGGCCTTTGATAAATCTGAGAACCAAACTTGTCTTCCCTGTTCCCATGTCCCCAAGAAGTACCTGGGAAATCATAGATGATATTAACAGCTTTGGACTATTTTCGTTATGCTTGCCTTTTTTATCATATTAATTAATGAAAGTATATGAGAAATTGGAGCTTAGGCAGATAAGTGGATAGACATAATCTTTTAGTTAGCAGAGGTCATTACAATGATCAAAACAAACGTTTATGTCACATAATCAAATAATGGGATTGCTTAGAATCCAAGAGAGATTTTACCCAAAAAATTAGCTGAATTTAAATTACTTATACAAGTTATTTGCTTCTCTTGTCCCACTATATGTCATTCTGGTTTAACGCTTAATATGTCAAACAGGAGCTACTTCTATTTTATGAATGGATGCGACACTTATTTCATCAAATCAAAAAATGGAAAGACATACCCACCAGTTTGGCTTGTAAACGCTTGTTTCCAGTCCTCGCCATAGCTTAGCTGATCAATGGTGAAAAAAAGGAGGACACGATTTCTTAAGTATACTATAGGCTAATGCGAAATACAAAAGGCTTGTATTCATGGAAGCAATATGATTGAACAATGACAAATTGGAGAGATGGAAGACTGAGAAAAATGAGGGTGATGAAATCGTGGGACTTAGAAGAATGGTAGTTTGTTAGTTGGACTGGTAAGTACGCTGATTTCTATTTCTATAAATAATAGATATATACACAGAGAGAAAGAGAGAACATATGTTTGAATTTAGGATCTCTTGTGTATAAACTTAGCACGCATAAATAAGAAAACAATTTTAGGATATAGAGTTGCTGGTAATTAATAAAGGTCAAATGTTAATATAGACTCAACTTTACGGTAAATTCGACACATAATAATATATTAATCAGTAAGTTTTATAATGTCTATAGAAAATTGCTAAACAGCACGAAAGGGTACTAGTACGAATTTGCACAAATTACACTGATCAGTTGAAATAACTATATTTATTGAAAATTATGGATTTTTATAGAAATCATGAGGCCCCCTATTACTTTAAAATATTATTCAACGTTATTCGTTAACTTTCATCCTGTATCATATATCTTTTTTCATATCTATATATTATAATTGTAAATTATATTTTGAATAGTTAAGATTCATATCTGGAGTTCATGATGACTTTGAGACTATACCAACATTACTCTTGATAAAGGTGGTGCATCGATCCACCTGAGATACAAAAGGATGATAGGCAATACCAGAAATAGAGAGTACTTGCACTTGGAGTGGTGTTGGGGCGTCATGGTTTGGTAGGACCGCAGGAAGCACTTTTAGCCCACGCTGAATGAGATATGAGTTCATTATGGATGTATATGGGATTGTATTTGTGAAATAGCTAGATGCGTCATGCATTGTCAGCTCCAGAAACTTTATCTGTGGATGGATTTACTGCTTCTTGTTAAATTACTGTGTTCTCATGGACTGGGAAAAAACAAGAATGCGCTTCCACAATGTGATGTACTCTCTTTTGTCCCGTACTCTCTCCTTCACTCATTAATCAGTTAAACTCATTACTTGTTAGCTTTCACAAGAACTAAATTGTCCTAGTGTCTGAATTCTATAGTTCAACAACACACGAGAAATATAGGCCACTGCCACCGAACCATGATTGTTCATGTTTTGTCAAACTAGCCATCCTATTCCTTGTCCACGGTCATGACTTGGAAACAGCATATAGCCTGCAAATTTCAAAACATTTTCTTTTTCTTTAAGCGATTTGAATGTCATTAAAAAATGATTTAACATTAAATACTTCAAATTTCAGGAAATTGAAAATTTTACTCAAGTATGAATAGTTAGAAGACATGATGTTTATAAGAGAAGAATGGGATCCTGTGATCCAATATTTGCATAGAGAAGAAGAAACCGCACAGAGCATGATATTTAGGAAAATTTTCTCAAGTAATCCTCTGATCATCTGCCCGCCATAGGACGGCCTGAATATTTATGGTTCCTAAGTTGACCCCCAAACTTGGATTATGGACTTCAAATCAAGCTTATTTGATTCGTACGCACATTTTTTTTTGGGTCTGATTGGTACACTCATCATCGAGTAATTCTTCTACGCTCCGCGGTCTATTTTCACCACACAATTTTTAGAGAAATTACAAGAAATGGGTCATGTCAATTTTGTTGCGGCCATATTTTATTGTGAAGAAAGAATTACTTTTTCTTCTTTGAATATATTAAAATTTTTCCTCGTTATCAGCTACTTTACCATGACAGACGATCCTATTATGATTGCGTTTGGTTGTAATATTTTTTTTAAAAAATATATTTTTATTAAAAAATAATTTTATATATTTAAATGATTTTTTAAAATTAATTAAAATATAAGAAAATTATTTATAATATTTTATAAAAATTGAAATGAATAATTTTAAAATTTTCTTAATTATATATAAAATTTAAATTTGAGAATTTTTTTAAATTAAAATAAATATATTATATAACACTTAACTTGATAGGCTCCACTGTAAAATATCTAAATTATTCATAAAATTTCAAAAGAGCTATCTATTCTGTAAGTTGTTCTTCAAAAAACGGACCACACATTTTTAAAAGATTTTCCCCATTTATCATTAAGCATTTTTAATTTTAATTTTGCATATGTGAGCATTGATTTTTCTTCTAATGGGAAAAGATTATCTCACATTAAATTTTCACAGATAAAAAGGTTTACATCAATGGAGAAATAAATGTTAAAATGTTAAAATGTTAAATCATAAGTTTCATCAAAAGTTGAGAAACCCTGAACTAGACATATGTTTCTCTGCCTCTGTACGAAAATCTTATCCATTCTGTCTTCCAAAACATCTTGCATTTTCCTTCTAGGTATTTCGAGTTTGTAAAATATCTGCCACGTGTGTGCAATCCACCATATGAGATCCTAAGCTTCCCACGTGATGATCACCCTTCCTGATATCTCCATGTTGCCTCTCCCATCATCACCGTTTTTTTTGAATTTGATTACTTTTGCCATTGGGTCCCGCACAAATTAATTATGAGGAGTGTTATTTATACCACTCTTTATTATAGATATCTAAACATTCAGAGATTAGATTAGAAAAAAATTGTAAAAGAAAAAGAAAAAGTGAAAAAATAAGAGAAAAGAGAAGAGAAATAAATATAAGATGTCAAAGTATGTCAATTGATAGTATATACAAAAAAATATTTCTCATTAATTATCACTCCGTTGATCAAATAATCCCATGTTAATATTTGACAAATTTACACGTCACCATTGCTTTTATAAGAAAAAACCTTATTGACCACATTAATTAGTTTTATGTGTGCATTATTTTTCTGAAATTGATCTGAATGTTTATCCTATTCCCATGTATGCAGTTACGCAAGGGACAAACAAATGATCAATGGTAGAGCAGCACCCTTGGACTGTTTAGGACAGGATAATAATAATATGTACAAGGCCTATTCTAATATCTATAGCCTTTGCCTTGGTTTGGTGTGGTGTGGTTTTGTATATAACCGAAGCTTCTAGTTCGCTACTTTCTTGGCCTCTTGTTGAAACTTTTTCATCCATCATCCATGGCTTCTCAGTCTCAGGGTCAGCCTAAGCTTACCGTTTCCACATCACCCGAAAGTGACACTGGCGGTGGAGCAGCGCCGCTGCCCAGAGGACAGTGCTTGTGCTCTCCAACGACACATGAAGGGTCGTTCCGGTGCCGTTTTCATCGCACGACACCAGCTTGGATGAAACGGTCCAAGTCCATGGGTGCTGCTGAAAAGGATGTCGTTTCTGTGTCACCACAGTGATTATTGAGAGCTTCATGTGTTTGTTTATCCATCCTTATTTTCTTTCAGCTCTACATAATATTGGCAGTGTGTAATGGCTTGGAAGCTTGGGGATTCAGCTTTAAATTTGCCCTGCTGTTATATATATGTAAATGTAATTTAAGTCTTTTGGGTGGATCCAGTAGCTACCTCTCAAACTGCAACAAATTCCATGTCTAACTTGTTTTCAATAATGTTTATTTTGTACATATCTTGTTCATTTTAGCAAATCAACTCTTGTCTTTGTCGTCTCATAATAAAGAGGCCATGCTACTAATTTAAAAGACCTTTTTTTTTTTCTCATTTTAATAGGATATGAATTTGAAGGGTGATTGAACATCTCGGTAATATTTAGGTAACAAGACAGTTTTCAAAATTCTTCCAAATCTGGCACAGATTTAGATCTGTAACTTACAGTCCCCCCCCCCCCCTTTCTCTCTTCTTCTTCTTCTTCTTCTTCTTTTCTCTCTTCCTTCTCTTTCCTCTCTTTTTCTCCCTTACTTTTGGTACGAAATTAAGCAGGGTTTCAAGGTTCAAAAATTACTTTGTACTTTAGAGTAGCATGATCCATAACTATAATTCTAGACACTTTTTTCCCCTTTTGATATATCATGAGAAAAACACTTTACCACACTTGAGATTCATATTCAGAGCATGATCATCAGACTGCAAAGAGTAAGTCCTTTCCTGCTTATATCGCGGATCTGTGGTAGTTTGTACCTGTAGAATAGAAAAAGGTGTGCCATATAGATATGTATGTATTTTTCCTAATAATATTATTTTTTTGAGTGATAGTATTTTTGGTTTTTGCGTCTACCAAAAATGGAACAAAAAATATTTTATTTGTCTATTTAGGGTATGTTTAGTTTAATTTTGAAAGAATATTTTTTAAAAGGAAATTAAAAAAAAAGAATTTAAAAAAATTATTTTTAAAAGAATTATTTTTATTTGATTTAAATATATTAAAATTAAGTTTAAGAAAATAAATTTTATTTAGATAGTATAAATTAAAATTATTTTTTATTGTTGATGGGAGAGTAATAGTAAAAATTTTTTTAAAAGATATTTTTTTAGAATGAAAAGTAATTTTAAAGATTTTTTTTTTAAATTTTAAAAGATTTTCTAAAAAGGAGTTTTTATATATCATATTGTGTATTTTTATTTTTATTTTAATAAAACGTTTTCTGTTCTGGATTGACGACATAGGTGGTTCCTTTGCTTGTACTTGTTTTACCTATTTTGATTACTGTTACTGTTTTTCATGGCAGTAAAGTAAAGGTTTGGATGTGCGGTGTCTTGAATGGCCTGTGATTATAGTCGCATTGCAACTGATAAAATTAAAAATGACGATGAATATGTGTAGTCAAAAGACTCAAATCCTCCTCAGTAAAAAGTAAGGCACGAACTCAGGTGGAGTTGGGTTTAAAATCTTCTCCTAAAGATGTGATGTGGTTGTAACAAGAAGATGATATCTGATTTAAGTGGGATTCATGGTAAGTAACTAATTTTGGAATTTTGAAATTTGGGACAACGGAGAAGAGATGTGAGGGGATTTTTGAATTTCAAGTTTTAAGTTTAATAATATTTGCTTTTTTCTTATCTCAGATTTTTGAATTCTGAGTTTATCAGAATTTACTTCCTTCTTATCTCAAATTTTTGAATTGTGAGATTAGTAACCTAACTTAGACTTCATCCAAGCCAAATGTCATTTTCTTATTATAACTCCAGCAGATCTTCAGGTGAAGATTTTAAACCCATTACCAGTCATAGCATACGCCAAAAATTAATTATGCTCGCAAGGATAAAGCAATACTATTGTAAAAATCATTGCATGCCATCCCTGCCCCACACATTTTCTCCCTCCATTTCAATTGCCTTCTTATTATTAAGGTGAGTTTTCTGATACTTTAGTTATTTTGTGCATTTGGCATATTTTTTGTTTTTTGCCAATGAAAATAGGACATATGTTTTTGTAGGGCGCATATTAAAAAACTTTGATGTACATTAGAAGCCCAACCCAAAAGAAAAAAAAACCCTTGCGCACCTCCTTTGCTTCGATACCAATATTGGGACCCGCAGCCTTCGCCACCACTTCGACAACAAGTCTCAAGTGAGGGACTTCGAACCCCCCGATGCACGTCCTTCATTTTCGGCCTACGAAGCACTAGCCCTGGGACCCACCTCTCTCCGGTGCCAGTGCCATGACCCGGCGACCTCCACCACACTTTGATGGCGAGTCTCAAGTGAGGGATTTCATCTAGATGCTGCTCATGAGGAGGCGCCATAACTGGGTGTATTTCTGCATTTTTCCAAGTGACCATTCGCTACAAATGTCTATATTCCTTTTCCTCTTGTTGGTGCCGTTGCTCGGAGCACCCGGAAGAATCGCCATAATTGGGTGCATTGCTGCATTTTTCCAAGCGACCATTTGCTCCAAATGGTTATGTTCCTATTCCTCTTGTTGGTGCTACTGCTCGGAGCACCTGGAAGAATCGCCGTCGAACTGTAGCATGGTAGTTCTGGTGAAGACTACCTTAGCACACAAATCGCATATCCAATGCCCCTCATACCTCTCCCTCACGCGATCGATGTAAGGCGTCGTGCACACCTCTATCAACCCGCAGCAGTAGCATTTCACCGACGACACAGCCGCCTTTGCCAACGTCTCAAACGCGATGAGCTCTAACAGTAGTGGGTGGTCATGGTAGTTTCACAGTTGAGTATTGAGTAAAAATGGGGCTGTGTGAGTGACTGTTTAGCATCATCAGTATTATGAGAGTTTTTTAGTGTATACCAGAATTTTTTAAGGTGCATTGTACAAAAACATATGTCCTATATTCATTGGCAAGAATCAGAAAATGAACCAAATGCACAAAACAACTAAGATACTAGAGAAGTCACCTCTTATTAATTAAGAATAGAAAACATTGAAACAAAGGCTAAGATAATAATCAATTAACACGGATTGGCCTTCTGACTAACTTTCGAAAAATGATGTATACAATACTACTGTACAATGGTCCACTAAAACAGCCAAGCAAGATGAACATTTCACCGTCTTTATATATTACTCGTGATTGAATGAAAAATTATGTAGTGCCAATTACGTAAAGGAGGCTAAGGTTGAGTTGCACCCCGTTTTCAACGTTCAGGGCAGAATTCAATGCCTGTAATCATAGCATTTCTACCATTGGGTGAAATTTGTGCCACTTGCGGTAATCGTGGATTCAAGAAAATTTGTGCTCAAGCTCAAACTTGTTGCGATGATATATGTGCCGGTTAATTGTCTTTCATGAGGAAATCAATGGTAATCAGTCACAAGGTGAGGTTATGCAGATTGAGGCTCGTTACTCTTATACATTTGATTATTTTAAAATATATATCTTCATTATATACATAATTTTATATAATATTTTATTACCTTTTTATAAAAATAATTCAAAAGATAGTTGGCATGACTAGCACTACGAATATTTCGATCATTTTAGCTTTTGAAACTATTTTTAATAAAAAAGTCGCAATCACAACTGTCCTTTATTATTTTGTTGTTTAGATAGTCGCTTTTATGTACATAACAAGAGATAATACATGTTTAGTCCTATTTGTGGATCATGATGATAGATATCTTTTTCGACATATATGAAATTATATAAAGAAGGGAGAATTTTATTTATATGAATAATGAATTTATCTGTAAAAAAAATAAAAAATTAGATTAATAATTGTAAATTTTAGTTATGTATAAGTGGTGAATATGTCGAAAAATTTTTTCATACATTATCAACGAATTTGGATTCTTTAGAGTGGTGAGTTTTCCAAATCATATCTAATTATTTATACATTGATCCCTAAATATCTAAAAAGTTATATGCAGAAGTACAAATCTATGTACAAATAATGTGTTTCATACATATTTCTTCAACAGCATACTCAAAGATAAGAGGATACTTGTGTGAAACTTCCCAAAAAAAAAAAACGCATGCTTGAACTAGAGGAGCGCTCATAAAACTTCTTTTCTTACAAAAAAAAAAAAAATGCTTGCAAAATAGAACCGAATCTTGAAAGTTCTTCATTGCGTTGCTGATCATAAGATTGAAGGCACTATCTTTTGGGGACCCCAAAAGCTTAAAAAGACCATGTCTATGTGATGCTTCTCGGCCTGAGTCGTAAATTCCTAGAATACTTTACTGAAATTGAGTTTCGCATGGAATGTTAAATGTATGCTCTGTTTCAACAGGGTTGTTTTTATGTTGTTACTTGTTTCATAAGTTAAAAGCTTAAAATAAAGTATATCGTGTTGTACAGCCAGTGCACAGTGCTAGGGGTAATAAAGAAAGAATGTACTAATCTATTAATAATTTGCTTCAGTCACTTGGTCTGATGATAGTAGATTCAAACATGGTGGCGTAATAATACACTGGAGCAGAGCGCTCGTATTGAAGCTGTAAACTGGAGAAATTTGACATATAATTAATTTTTATTATCCTTTGTTTATACAACGTTAATGTAGTCTGTTGATTGCATGCATTACTTCTGTAGTGCCATAAGTGAATCGCACACTCGCAAAATTCTGGTTGACCAAAAGCCAACAGCATAGCTTATCTAACTCGCCCCTGCATGTGATTTGTAGGGGGTGGCAAATATGCCACGAACAAAAGAGGAAGAATATCAATGAATTAATGAAGGGTACATATACTTGTTTTCTTTCATTGTACTATAAAAGATTGGGTGCTTTTGATTTATGCGAATTCTTATTCTCAAGAAGAACAGAAAGAACACCAATATATTCAGTCATTATTTTGTGTGATTGGAAAAAGTTTAGGACTTTGGAGGATGGAATATGGGAATGCTTGCTCATTTCAAGGCTGAAGCATGCCAAGAAAGGCCTTTTGCCTTTTACCAGCAATCAAGCAGGAAAACCATTGCTAAACCATCGTGATTGTAGCAGATACTGTAGATTGAATCATCGAACACGTGCACGCGATCGAGAAATCTCATTGATATGAGACCTACCCCGCCATTTCCATTTTCAATCCTGCTGATAGATAAGAACTTATGGTACAGAGAAATCATGGCCTGAGAGAGAGAGATAGATATGCATAATGTAGGGGGCTAGAGAGCAAATTAAGGAGTATCCTCAAGGCTCAAACCAAACAAGTTGCAGCCACTGTTCATGTTTTTCTTGCATTAAGCAACTATCTAGTCTATACTAATTACAAGCGTCGTCTTCTTTTTTTTTTTTTTAAATTTTTTTTTTAATTTCTCTCGCGCAAAAACGTCAGTTTTAAGGAGAAGGACAAACAGTTCTTACGTATAGCACTTGTGTACCCATAAAATGATAAGTACTGATACTGGGGGAAAAAAATTGCGTAATACCAATCCATAATTGTACACTGCATTATCTTAATTAAGACAGAAAAATAAAGAAAACGCTCTTTTCTTGATATTTTCTTTAACCGAATCCAAGTGACCAATTTCTTAAATCCTGAAGAAGAAAGAGGAAGAGAAATATGCAGCCTAAACGTGGAACCTTCATGCGCTTTGATACATCTCATTGAATCACTGAACCTTTCCTTTTTCACTTGAGTGGTCTGCTGCGCCACACATACTTGGCTTGATGTTGCCGGCACCGAAATGAGCGAGGGTGCTGCGACGGCGAGCACACACAGGGCTTTACTAAGCCATTCTCGCCGGAGCTTCCACCTCCACCACCGCCAGCCACCCCTGTCTCCGCCCTCGCCCTCGCTGCACGCTCTGCCGCAGTATCAGCCTCTATGGTTGCCTCCCGGAATACGTCCCATCTTCTATGCACCACCTCGTGACACATTAATTCTTCTTTGTCTTCTTATTCTTCTTTATTTAATATATGTATATGTATTTGCCTTGCTGCTTCAAGAGTTTTGTAGAGAATGGTTTGTGTTTCGTATTGCAAGCCTTACGTGAGGTCCCTGATCAGCTGTATATTTTTCACTCATTTGTGCGTATTGCGTAAGAGGCTATTATTGCACTGGTCCAAAGCCACTACGGCACAAAATTTGCAAACAAGTGTGGCCCCGAAGAGACCAAGCAGCTCTCACGATAGCCATCTGTATTTGATGCTGCCACGTGGGTACATTTCGGGCCTCTAGAAGTCCCTACGTGGCATGTGCCTGCTCACTTGGATATGACATGATGTGAATGAAGGTCATCTTCTGCTCTTATTGTGGGCAGGGGAATCAATGCCCGCCACTGGATTTTGTTTTTGAGCTATTTGTATATGCTTTCTTATTATATATTATTACCAGTATTATTGTCTATTATTATATTCTATATTAGTTTATTGATAATTATACAAAATAGAAATATTCCAGACACATACGTAAATCATGGAATTTGGAAGCCGAAACTAAGAAATAGGTGGATGTGGATCATATTTTCATATTCAATTGGGAGGCTTTTGGGCTTTTGGCGATTTGTTAGGGCAGGTGTTTATATCACTTTTTAAGTAGAGGGTGGAAACTAACCAGTTGTTCAAATTTCAGGGTCAAGCTTAGTAATGAAGATAATACGTATATGGAACATTGCGACGGATTGCCTCGTTGGATTATTGATCGAACTGCTGGAATAATTTTCTCTTTCCGAGTCAGATGCTTAACCAAGTTAGTGCTCCTTTTTTGTTGGGTAGTAGACGCCAGAACGGTGCCGGTGCCACTGGTTAGTGTTAAAACAAAATTTATCGGGTCTTTGTCACCAACACGTAGATGCATACACATGCCCCTGATGTCTACACTTTTTTGATTTGACAACTTAATCGATTCGTACAGAGAATCAACAGAAAGCACGAGCCAGAAAGCCGCCTATCATATGTTACCCATCCCAATGATTCCAAGGGTCTCCACAGCGTTGTAGACTGTAGAATTCATGCCAAGAAAATCTTCCTAGGAGTTTGGATCTTCGCTTTCTTTATCTTATTGAATATTTATACTACTATTAGGATCTACAGTATCTTAATTAATAGTGCCTGCTTTCCAATGATCTAGTTACTCAGACTTCAGCACAGAGGCGTGGAATGGTGGATGTGTAATACCTCTTACAATATCTCAAATTTATTGGATACTAAGTTTGATGCTTAGATTTTGATTATCTAGCAGATTTATATGTATTCAGTACTTCCATAAAAGGGATAGCGTTTAGGTTTGAAGATTCTAGTCTCGTAAGGTCTTGTACATGTAATTAGAGGGAAAGCACTTTTCCTAAGATGACATAACTGGCTCTCTCATCCAGTCATATATGGTTGTAGCACATATTTAGCAAAATTTCTGTTATTGACCGGGGCTCCTACAAGGCAACCAGGCAAGCCCTACATCTTTAGTCAAAACAACAAATACTGTTCTGAAAAGAATGAAATCTGCGTTCAAATGGAAAAATATCTATGATCCAACCAGGCAGAGAAACCTTGGTAACACAGCCTTGCAGCAGAATGACTTGGAGAGTGACAGCGAATTATCTGTCATCGCAGCACCAACCGACTAACTGACATGGAAGAATGTTAAGATTGGACTATAACCTGGTCACATTTTATTGAAAAATTGAAAACAATGTTCTGAGTTAATTACTTCAAAAGTTTAAGATTTTAGGTTAAAGCTTCCGAATAATGTATATTATATCTAATACTATGTCATAAATTAATTATTTGAAAAACTTAAATTGCTGAATAAAATAAAATAAATTGTTTTTATCACATGTTTGTCAAACAATAAGCTGCGGGCTGTGGTTAGACTAATTGGGAGAAAATTTTAGAGTAAAATTACACTTTAATCTCTGAAAAATTTTATTTTAATATTTTAGTCTTTAAAAATTTGATTATATACACTTGAATTTCCTAAAAATTTAGAGTTATAACACTTCAATCCATTATTACCATTTTCTATTATATTAAAATATTATAATGCAAAATCTTTAAAAAATTCAAATGTATCCGATTGATCTTTCAAGAATTGAAGTATTATAATGTCAAATTTTTGAAAATTTAAATATATGTAATTGATTTTTTAATACCTAAAATATTAAAATGCAAATCTCTCACAGACCAAAAATGTAATTTTTTTCAAAATTCAATGTTGTTGCCCATAGCACATGACATAGGTCGGCTGGCTTTGTAACAGGAGGGGAAGTGTCTTGCACACCGTACCCCTTCTATAGGTTTTTTTTTTTTTTTTTCCTTTTGGTACAGTGGAGGACCTCCTCCCCAGGTTTTAATCCTCACATAATTATGTTTCCCCCTCTTCATAGTTCGTTCAAAATTAAAGTTATGCATCAAGTGAATTTTTCTTCCTTAGAGCAGGAAATTATTTGCTGGCCTGGTGATGAGCGATGAGTTTGTGGAATTTTGGAAACATACGCTTTCCTAGAACTCATTTGTGTGAACGTTATTAATAGGACCAAAGACTCGTCAAATACGCAGCCATTATTGCAAGATTGTTCCACCTCAAACTTCAGAATTGAATTCCTTTGACTTAAGTTTGACCTGTGCCACTGCTCATGAGCTTTGACTACCTTTAGGTTTGGCAGCGCTATGGTTTCTTTTTTTTTTTTTTTTTTTTCCTTTTGGTTGTTTGGTAGCCTTTAAATTCTTTAAAAGTTAATTTAAAAAATTTTTAGTAATATTATTTGATAAAATAATAAAAAAATTATTTTTAATTAAAAAAATTATAAGAATAGTATATAATAAATATATTATAAAATTATTTTTAAAATTTAAAATAATTATAATAAATATAAATATTAAAAAGAATAATTTTTATTTTTATTATCATAAATATATATAAAATTATATTTATTTTTTAAGTTTTAAAAAATATAAGTCAATTCTGGAAAATATCCTATGAGATATTTTTAAGAAAACTCCTAACTTTTAAAACTCAAGAGTAAAAACATCCCAATTTTTTTGTTACTAAATAGAAAAAAATGATTTATATTTTTCATAAACAAGAGCATATATTTAAAGAGCACTATTAAACCAAGCTACAGCTATCCTAAAATTCACTACATTTTGATCAGATACCCAAAAAAGTTTCACTATACACTTAGTCACTACTTACTACATAAACCCACATTTTCATGTCAACTCAATCCCAATTAAAAGAGTTTAAGATATTTTTAGAGTAACGTTCTTAGTAATTTTATAATCATTTGAACCTAATTTAATCATATTTTATTTTTATTTATTTGTATTTATAATTATCTAATATCATGTTTCATATTTTTAATAAAGTGGTATAATTCGCTTAAAGTACTCAAATATTTTTCCTACCCAATAATTAGAATAACCAAAACAACCTACGTCGAAGATTAAATAACTTCAAATCTTTTGATTTCTTATTGAATAATGAATTAATAATCTAATTTCCCTAAATGTTTAATATAATTAGTTATATCATTAAATTATAAAATTCATTTCAATATTCTTAAGAATTAACATTTCTCTACTTAAATCTAAAGGGGGGATGCAAATTCGGCTGTAGAACTTTAAAGTACACTGCATGTCCATAAATTTCTTAAATGTTTTACTAATTTGGATAGTAATAGTTGAATTTAACTTTAATGCATTATTAATATAATTTTCTACAATTATCTTTAACAATTAGTCATCACATTTTTTAATGTGTTTGATATATCGTATAATTATTAACATACTTTTTTATCTGACATAATTATTAACACACACACACACACACACACACACATATGCTGTTAAATACATCTAAATTGAATTAACAATAGTTTATTTAAAAGTGATTGTCACAATGGAATGAAGTTAATTGTGACCCTAGATGAACTTTTTTTTTTTGTTGATAAAATCCTAGATGAACTTTATCTACAATTTCAATGATTTAAATTTTGGAGTGAAGAAAATTTTGCATAACAACCACTTTTGACTTATAATTATGTGATCAATTTTTAAGATAAAAAAAAACTCACAATAATTTGCCTAATTAGAGCAACAAATGAAATTATTGAAATAATAATTTGCGCAACCCTTAAAATAAAAAGCAGTAGTTCATACATTAATGTCCAAGCATTGATGTAATAAAATACTTCTTTTTATTTGTATGTAATAAATGATATAGATAATAAGTATTTATAAAACACATATTGATTAATTTCTCATATAATTAATTTTATATGGAGTATGTTTTATCCCCCCCCCCTTTTTCCTTTTTCAAAGCAAAAAAGAATAATTATAGGATCACTTTACTCGGCATCTCAATTTTTTCTTTTTAAATATCGTGTGGGCATCTTAATTAATTAGACTTTTGTTTACTTTTAAGTGTTAAGGTATTATAATTTAAGGTAATTAACTTCTAGAATATATTTTGGATGCGTGGTTATTTTTTTGTAAATGGTGAAAGAAGAAAAGCCAATATATATAAGATTGATGGCTAATATACAGAGTTCCCATTTAAAAAATGTTTAATAATATATTCCTTATTTGATTTTAAATTTTTAATTCTGGAAGATAAATAAAGAATTATATTTATTCTTACCTTAATTTTAGAGGGAAAGAAATTATGAGCAACAAATTTGGGAGTCGACATTCCCTGAAAGAAAATGAAAGTGATGAAAAACGTGACATTTAGAAATGATAATGAATAGGTAATAAACTAATGATTAATAATTAATTTGAACCATAAAAATCATTCGATGGGAAGTGGTGGAATATAGAAATTGTTGAGAAATTGGCATTTAATTAACATCAAAATATTTTGGCATTTATGAATATTGAAAATGTGTGTTTTTGGCTTGCCTTCCAGATTAATCCCCGCGTGGAATATGAGTCCAGTCGCAATTGGTGGCGGGTCGTCAACGCACTCATTCTTTTCTCACTTTCGTTGAAATTTCTTAATACAACAAACATACGCCTCCGCATTCCTTACTTGGCTTCTTGCGTCCCACCTATATATACCGGCCTCTTCCACCTTATTCTCTCAGAGTCAGATTTTATTCTACCAAGTACTGCTCATTCTTAATTAGTTCTCAATTCTCTTTGTTCAATATTGTTGAAGATGGAGGCGCTGAGGCTTTTCTCTTTCTCACTTCTGAGTTTGGTGCTGTTGGCTGTCTCTGGTTTGGGCCAAGCCCAACAATTCACTCCTTCTCCTGCTCCTGCTCCCTCTGGTGATGGTCATTACTCCAACCATTTTCTTTTTCATTTTTCACCTAAATTAAAGTTTCTTTCATTCTTGTTAATTGTTAACCACTTTAACTTACAGTGCTAAACTTCTTCTTCTTTTTCCCCTTCTTTGCAGGCACTGCGATTGATCAAGGAATTGCTTATCTTCTTATGCTTGTGGCGCTGGCAATCACATACATGTTCCATTGATTTTTGTTCTACTTCAATTATTTTTATTATTTTGAGAATGTTTTCTCCGAATATTGAGTCGAGGAAATTTTTGGATTTTCTTTTATCACTGTAATTAATACAATTATTAATGAAATTCTTCTTCTCTATAACTGCTCTTCCTTTTACTTTTTTTTCTTTCCCTTTTCCCAACCATCCGTTCTTTTTACACGCGGTTATGCTCTCTTTTGTGATACTTAATTTATTCTTCTCGGCAAAGCTAAAGTCGAGGGAAATGAACTAACATCGAGTGCATTGTCATACATACGAAAGTCGGCAGGTTTTATTGCAGTGCAAGGAATTTGAAACTGATCAACTTGCATGAATTTGAAGGATTAAAAACTAGTTATATATTATATTATACACAAAAACAATTGGTTGCAATGGAAGTAAGATTGGTCGAATTGCGAAGAAACAATATCTTATCTAACTATTATTCTCGGTTCCAAACTTGCATAAGTAATTTTTAAACCAGACAAAGCTAGTAGGAAATTATTTAAGAGCACTTATATGATGAAGTTATAAAGTATAAACTAGTCCAAAGTTCACACTATAAATCGAACTTAAAAGCCAAAGTATATAAACCCTCAGGTATGCTATTAGTAATGGTCAACAAATGCAAAATAACAACTATGGTTCATATATATATATATATATATATATATATATATATATATTGGTAAAACTTTATTTATGTCCCTCATATTTTATAGTAATTTTAATTTAGTCCAAATTTTTTTTGTTCTATTTACATTCCTAACGTTTTCAAAACATTTTAAATTTTCCATTTCAACATTCATATTATGAATGAAAAAATTGATATGAAAGTCAAGTTCTAATGTTAATGATAATTTGTTCATTATTTATTTAAATGGGATGATATTGTTTATCATATTTTTACCTATATTTTTGTAGGATATGAAAGTTTTTTCTTAATTTATGTCCTTAATATTCAATTAATATTTTTTCTACTAAAACCTATACTTGAAGCTTTTTTTTTGGGAATTGAAAGCAAAAAATCTTTATTGTGGTGTTTAGATATTGTCAGAATTTGATCTTAATATTAATTTTTTTCGCTTATAATTTGAATGTCATCTATCGAAAAAATAAAATTGAAACGTTTTGAAAATGTTAGAAACATAAATAAAATTAAAAAAATTTGGAATTAAGATGAAATCGTTATAAAATGTGAATGACCTAAATTAGGTTTTATCCCCTTTTTTTTATAGGTTTCTTCATCTTAAGAGTATTGACTTGCTCCTTAATTCCACTTAGCATTGATATATGAGAAAAGCACATGCAGGGGTTGTATATGTTGAATATCAGGAGATGTCCGAGTGGGAAAACCATCTCCAACATTCCATCTCCATCATCGTGAAGTAGTTAGTGAATATGGCACTTTCACAAGATATTTAGGTTTGTTTTGTTTCTTCCCTTCCCTATCATAAGGTTGAATATTTTCTTTTCTTTGTGACTGATATTAAAGGTATAGATGACATATATTACCCAAGATCCTTACATATAGAAATTAGAAAAATATTATTTATACCACTTTTTTAATATAGATATTTAGACACTCATTCACAATTTTGAAAAAAAAAATTGTGAAAGAAAAAGAAAAATGAAAAAGCAAATATGGAGAAGAGAGAGATAGAGAAAAGATATCTAAAAATGTTAAAAAGTAATATGTATAAAAATCATTTCTCTATCAATTAAACTGAAATCTATTGTTTATAAATTTAATGGTGTTTCTGCATTATACAAACTTGCAGTGGCAAATCCTGCTCAGTGTTGCCATCTATCTGGCATCGTTGACTGAATGCAATTGCAAGGAAATGAAGCCGCTGCCTCCCAAGTTCTAATCATGATTTCTCCAAATGCATGATATCAAATAAAGAAAAGTACGTCAATGCTGCACCATAAGTTCATAACACAGTCCACATGGCAAATTGCCCCGGAAAGCAGTTCCACGTGCCAATGACATGCAGTCTGTCACGTGCATCACGTGCCTGAGTTATTACTATACACAGCGTGATCCACATAATCAGGTTAGAAAATTTTGGTGGCGCAGGTCTTGGGCTTGGGTATATATATATTTTTTTAAATTAAAGAGAGAATAGTTTTGCTCAGTTGAGGTTAGCTCACTGATTAGCTTTTACTTTGGCAAGTGAAGCCAAAAAAGAAAAGATTCCAAGAGAATAGCGAATCCACTCTTATTTCAAACCCAATCTCATGTGCTTATATTCGAAGGCTTGTTACACTTGTCACCGTGCGCTTATTTACACTCTCTTGCGTGTGACTGAGACCACCCCGTGTTCAAGAGGCTGAAACCTTTGTCCCAGTGAGGCCATGGATATCAAAAGTTGGCGCAATTCTAGCAGGAGAACCATCCAATTGGGAAGGTGTTACAGTGAGATTGAGCACGTAAACTCGTTATCAGCCACAAGGTCAAGCAAGTTGAGATGGAAAATTTTGTGGATGAAGCTCAAGAAAGAGAAGAAGAAGCTTTTTGAGTCTGCAACACCCTTTCAGGTCCCTTATGATCCATACACTTACTCTCAGAATTTTGATCAAGGGAGTGCACTTGATGAACCAGATAATCTGTCTAGATCTTTCTCTGTTCGCTTTGCTGATCCTTCTAGAGTACTTGTAAAGAAAGAGGTAGTTTAAAGCAGGGCTAAAGAAATTTCAGCCTCTACTATCTCTTTACAAAGCCAAACGCTACCTAGTTATGTTTGTATCCCCTTTTTCTTTTTCCTTTTTTTTTTCCCTTTCATTTTCTCTTAATCCCTAGCTCGGCTCTTTTCTTTGTATGTGCAATTGTTATAATCGCTTCTATGCATGTTTGTAAAAACATTTGTGAATATATTGTGCATTGCACCGTGGAAGTTAATTTGATTGATGGACAGAAGTTCTACAAGTTTGCATCAATTTGTCTTTACACAGCCGCAGGTTAGGACTAGGAAAGAGAATAGTTCTGGGTGAAAAAAGTAATAAAATTTCCCCTTCAAGAAGTAAAGAATATATCTGCCTCTCTCGCGCTTTTGGTTTATGTCCTTGATAAGATCATAGTGTCAAGGTTGAGAAAATTGAAAGGAAGAACATTAACAAATAACAAGTATCTCTGTGTATATCGTACTTAGGTGTTATAGGTAGGGACTTTCGGTGCTTATACTCCACTTTCTCCTTTATTAGAAGTTTGATCAGAGAAAAGATAGGAGTATGCAAGAAAGTAATTAATTAATATAGTCATGCATGACTAGATGATTAAAATAATACAATGAATTGTTTTGCTGTAAGCCAAGAGGTCAAATAATTAAGTTGCTTGTTGAAGCTCCAGAAGAGCCAGAAAGAAAGTCGTTTTCAATAGGTTGTTCATATCTTTGAAGAAGCCAGAGCTCCCACCAGCTGCCTCTGCTTGGTTCCAATGAAAACAATGAGATAGAAAACAAAGAGGATGAAAAATGTATTGAAAACAGCACTTCCCTTGCTTGGATGATACAGGCAAGAAAGATAAAAAATAACGTGGGATCCACTCAAAAACTTTCCTCCTCTCTACTTTTGGAAAAATTGGGAATGGTTAAGAAAATAAATAAAATGACACTTATACCCTTGTGAGATAATTTCATACCAAGTCAAAATAAAATTAGAAAAATAATTTATATTTAATAATTCAATATAAAATAGTTCTATAATAAAAAGTGGGACAGTTTATAATTAATAAAATTATATTAAAAATTAAATTTAGGGGGTTTTGTATATATGAAAATATTATGAATTAGATGTATATCAAATTTATTTATATTTAAACAAATAATTTATACCAAATTTAATCATTTAAATATTATTAAAATTATTTTTGATTGATAACTATTATAAAATTATTTATCTAAGTAATTCTTAAAAAAATTTAGAAATTAAATAAAAAATAACTTATTTATATTTTATTACAATAAGGACATATATATCATTTTATCTATGACATCTATTTTCTTTTATCTCTTTTTTTTTTATCCAAACATATAAAAAAAAAATATATTTTTCTCTTTATTTTATCTTCTCTCTATTTTTTTTTTTCTTTCCATTTTATTTCTTCTCATTAACTCTTCAATCCAAGCATAGTGGCAGTGTACCTGGCTGGCAAGAGGGCGTCATCTCTTCTTTTGTTTCTTTCCTAAACAAACGTAACAAACAGAAAACCCAGCCTCTGACAAAATAACACACCAATATATGTGTATATGCCGACAAAGTAGAAGTGATGTATTTTGACGACAGCATTCCACAACTTTGAAGCACTAAACTAAAGAAATTCACTGTAACCGAAAAAAAAAAAAAATCACATAATTACTAACCCCTCCGCAGATTGAATTCTGCCGATTATGGGATGAAAGGCTTTTAAGGCTAAAATGATCAAGTGAGCTAAAAGAAGAAAGCTTGGCCCATTAAAAAGAACTAAAGGGAAAAAGAGAGGAAACAACTCATGTATAAAATATTATTTAATTATGGTTGTACAAAGTGAAAGAAATTTGTTAGAAATTAGTGTTATTATACACATAAAAGTAGAAATTTTATAATAAAACTGTACTATATAATATGTATAAAAATTATATTTGTAATAGGTTAAATCGGTATCGAAATCTAATACAGAAAGCTAATTCAATCTCATCGATTTTTTTTTTTTTTTGTCGTCAATCTCTGTGTTTTTTTTTTTATGTCAACAATCTCATTTAATTTTGAATTTCAGATTGGTATTTTTTTTGGGTCCACAATTTCAGATTTTTCACTATGCTTTTGATTTTGGGTTTTTTTGGGCCAGGTTTCGATTGACTCTTCCGCTCCTTAGTTTGGATTTGATTTCAATATCCTTATATTTTCAGCCAGCTCGTCAACTGGGCCAACCTAAATAGGCCCGGCCCACAACTAATTTCATTGTGATACGACGCCGCGTGTCACTTGCTGTCCAAGTTCCTTACTTCTTACTCAGAAAATTAATATTTTTACTTTAAAAAAAAATCATCATCATCATCCGTTGCATTTTCCCTTGAACTAACGCAAGCTCATCACCAAATCATCTCATTCCTGTGCAATGGTTTTTTGAGGGTTTTTCTTGTCCTTTCAGAAACACACACTCTGAGTTTTCAGACAATGGCGACGACAACCTCAGAAGAGAGGGTCCACAAATTCTTCGACGACCTGGAAGCTCACAAGGCGATCCTCACCACCTGCACCAACCTCTTCACCGCTCTCTCCGACCACTTCACCTCCCTCCAAAACTCCCTCCAACAGAAATCCCAATCCCTCGATTCCAAGCTCCAATCCCTCGAATCCCGCTCCCACCAAACCCTCGACTCCCTCCGCCGCCGCGAGTCCTCCATCCCGGAGCGCGAGTCCGCCGCCGCCGCCCGCATCCGCGACCAGACCGAGGCCGCCCTCGCCGACCTCCGCAAGCCCCGTCCCGGAAACCTCGAACTCTCCGCCACCCTCAAATCCCTCTCTCGCAAGATGGACTCCTCGGCGCTCTTGCGCTTCATCGTCTCCAAGCGCAAGGAATCGGCGTCCCTCAGGGCGGAGATCGCGGCGGCTATAGCGGAGGCGGTGGACCCGCCGAGGCTGGTGCTTGACGCCGTCGAAGAGTTCCTGAATTGCAAATTGGCGAAATCTGGCGTCACTGATAAGAGGTGGGCCTGCGGGATCCTGATTCAGGCGCTGTTTCCGGATTCCGCCGCCGGGGCGAAGCCGCCGGAGTTTTCGCGAAGGATTGTGGAGAGAGCGATTGGGCTGGTGGAACTGTGGAAGGGGCAGATGGATGCGGAGCCGGAGAATGGAGCTGTTGGTGCTGCGGAGGTGGTATTGTTTCTGCAGATTGTGGTGTGCTTTGGATTGCGGTCTAGGTTTGATGAAGAATATCTGAGGAAGTTGGTGATGGAGTTTGCGTCAAGGAGGGACATGGCTAAGCTTGCTGCTATGTTGGAATTCGGGGACAAAATGATAGGTTCGTGTCTTGTTATGTTCTGTGATTTTGTACTAGCAGTTTTTTTGAGGATTATTGTTGATGATACATTGTTGCTGTAATTAGAGTGTTTGGAAGATTTTGCGTGAATACTATTCATATATGCTGTTAGATTTGCATCTTATATAGTGGGGTTGATGGAATGGAACTTCTAGCATGATGACATTGGTCATGAGTAGTTATAGTACTAGTTTTATTAAACAAGCAGTAGGTTAAGAACGTATGTGGTACGAAGATTCTGAGCCCCTATCAAAATAGTGGGAAGTCGGAGGTCATGGGTGAAAGACATGAAAATTGATTTTTCAACTCTACCGTTGGTACAAATATACTAATTTGGAATTAGTATTAATCAGCATTATTCTTAACCACATACATGATTGAAGCCAAAAGAGATGCATTGCCTGAATTTTTTTTTTTGGGAGGGGGGGTTGTGTGTGTGTGTGTGTGTGTGTGTTGGGGGGGGGGGGGTTCTTAAGATTTAGCTTTGGCTTTTGTGACTTTATTTTGGGCATTGGGGGAGTGGGTAGAGACAGGATGTCTTTGTGAGTTTGTGACTTGTGAGTACTCTCACTGTAAGAAGTAACCAAAGACAATTGTGTTGGACTCCAAACTCTTTGAATCAGCTGAGAAAGTTTACAAGCCATGTTTTTAATATAATCAAGCAAAAGCAGGTAGGATACATACCCTAAATCAGTTTAAGAGGAATTCAGATTGTGTAGTCACATACAAGTTTTTATTCTTATTCTTATTTATCTGACACTCTTTGGCAAGTCTTTATTATTATTCTGATTAATCTGACACTTTGTCATACTTTTATGCTTTTTTTAAGCAATAGAGATTAGCAGAGTTTAATTGGATTTGTGAATTTCTATGGAAAACATTTGGCCAAAGCGTACATATTTTCATAGACTCATAAAAGTAAGTGATTTATGCAGATATTATATATGAACTAATCAAAAATGGCAAAGAGATAGACGCTGTTTATTTTGCTTCGGAATCTGGTTTGACTGAAAGATTTCCTCCAATCGACCTGCTCAAGTCCTATCTTCGAAACTACAAAAAGAATGCTACTACAACGTCAAGGAAGGGAAATAACAGTCAGGCTGCAATGGTCTGGATAACTACCTGTCGAATTCAGCTGTATATACTATGTTAATAGTCTCCTGTGATTATGCCTTCTGCAGACGTTTTTCTTAAATCTATGTCATTTTTCAGGATGATGCAACCACTTTGGAGTTAAATTCGATTAAGGCCATAATCAGATGTGTTGAAGATCACAAGCTGGAATCAGAATTTAACCTTGATAATTTGAGGAAGCGGGCTACCCAATTGGAGAGAAGTAAGGCTGAAAGGAAGAAGAGTTCAACAGCTGGAAAACCTAAGAAGCGCGGCTGCCGGGGTAGTGGATCAAGCTCTTCCCATCCAGCCAAATCAGCCAAAATTAATGCGCATCCATCATCATCTTTCAGTCGCAGGAACCTGCCACCTTCTCTACAGCCTAGTCCCGGTGGCAGATTTTCTGGCACATTCAACTATCCCAGCCAGACCATATATGATGGCTCAACTACTAATCCTTACGCAGCAACCTATGGAACTGCCCACACTCAAAGCCCAGCTGGAATAACACAACAGCATTACTCACTCCCTCTTGACAATTTGGGTCCGTCTGGCTTCCGATCTAGCGCTTCTTATGCAGGACAGTCTAGCTACAGTATATATGATTATGGAAATGCTGCTCCACCAACTTATCAACCTCCATACACAGTGGATCAAACCAGCTACAGGGGATAAGTTTTCTTCCTCCCCTCACTTCTCTTACAATCCTGTTTTGCCTTGTGCATGTCAAAATTGGAGATAAATCAGGTTGCTGCTGCCTTTTTTTTTTTTTGTTCCTCCACTTATTCCGTTTAGAAAGTAAGTAGTTTTTTCTTCTCTTCTTTTGGGAGTTTTCTTCTTCTTTCTCTTTCTCTTTATTCTGACTCCCGGTCCATGTCGTTTCGGTGCATGACCTAAGTAGCTTCTAAAACCATTGGTAAAAGGTTACTTGTGCTTTAATCTTTATTTTATTTTTTGGAGGGATAAAGGGGTTGGGGAGCGGGGTTGGGTTTACAAGACACGAGTTCAACCACTTGTGTTCAGTCTCTACAACCTTGTGCTCGGTGCTTTTAATCTTTTATCTCGATAGAATGCCTTTTAACTGTTATCATTACGACAACGCCCATGGAATCACCAAGGAATAAGGGCAGAGACATAGTCCAAATAGTGAGCACATTAGAGCCGTAGCAGCGTCTGGGTCAATAAAGTCAGCATCAGAATTAGCCTATGTCCCTTTTGTTGCATGAAATTGAGCTTCTTGATTTAAATTTTTATATTTAGAATAATATATAGAATTGAAATAATAATATTACAAAATTAACTTTATAGAATTGAAGAGTTTTTCTTAATTTTTAATCTATATGTTAAGAATTACTCATTCTAAAATTTAGAAACGTCTTTTTCTTCACTGAAATCTTTATAATTCTCTCTCTTTTTTTTTATCATTTATTTGTTGCTAACATATGTAATATTATAAAAATTGAAAACTAAAAATTTCACAACTGGTGCTTTTGGATTATATGTGATGCCTTGCAATCAAAATTTGCTTTTTCACCTTCACTATTATCTGATATCATTAACATGGTTTTTGCATAGATCATTAAGTTTAATTGGGTGATAAACCAGGGATAACCGTCCTTATGTTAGCTGAGGTACAGATTCTGTTTGTACTTTTCTTATCTTTAGTCATAGGTTTATTTTTATCTTATTGCTATCTCTAGATGTATCTTTTATTTTATTGTTATTTAATAAGTTGTCTTTGTGACTGTTTGTTATATAATAAATTCTCTTATATGATTCATAATTGAGTTTAATTGACCTTCATTCAAAACATTTTTGGACATAATATATCATTTGTTTACGTTCAACAGTAATAATTAAATAATAAAAAAATAGTCTTTTGATTGAAACAGCACTATCCATCTAGCAAAGTCAATTTTGTTTGAGTCAGAAGAACCATTTGAGTAGTAAACTTTTCTTTTTTATAGCTTCCATTAACTAATTTACGTGCTTATTGACTTGGGGGTAAAAAAAAAAAAAAAAAAAAAGCCACTAAACATAGGGAGATGAATCTAACATTCGAGAATAAATGGAATTTTTTATTATTCTATTTTTATCATTGTGACAGCTGGCACAGATTTGTTTTTTGCATATTGGTTACTTAAAATAAGGATTTTTGTTATATGAGGGGTAATGAAGTTTAAATTTTTTATTTTATTTTTTATTTTTATATTGATAATAATGAGGTTTGAATTTAAGATTTTATGTAAAATGTTTAAATTTTTGTCACAATTCTAGTGATCTTGAGTTTTAAATCTATAATTTCGTGCTAATTATCCAAATTTCTCACTTAAAACAATGATACTTAAACGAAGATGTGTACGTCAAGTATGTATTAATTTGTATAACGTAAGAAAGAATTTGATTCAATGTAATTCTTTTAATATTCTTGTTTTGAAAATTTAGATAACGTAAGAAGCTAACATGCTTATAAAAGATAAGGTGAGATAAACAATTTAGACTTCAATATCGTGAATTTGAATTTTAGAGAAGTAATTATTATAAGATCACATAACGCTCACATAGTATAACTCCAACGGAATTAAGTTTCATAAATAGTTCAAATGATTAATCAAAAAAGATAAATAAATAGTTTAAGATTTTAATTGGTATATACTGACAGTGTAAAATTACTGTCAACCAATAGAAATAGGAAAAAATGAGAAATTATAATGGGTCCCTCATTATAATGGGTAGTTATTTGTGTGAGTTGATATTTTCTATTATTTTTATTGGTTAATAGTGTAAAATTATTTTACATTGTCAGTGTATTTAAATTAAATTCATAGTTTAAATGAACCAAATTTGTAAAGATAACTGATGAAGATAAAAAATTAAAAGAAGAAATATTTTAAATTTCCCGTTGCTGGAGGCACTTGTGAAGGGTCAAGCTCAACTTATCTATTCCATATTTTCTTTTCGAGTTTGTTTGCAGTATATCTGAACTCTGCACCTCCGATTCTCGTGCAACGTGTCCCTATCTTTAACGAAAAAAGGTATCATCTAATTACATTCCTGTCCTTCCCGTCGCAGTGTCTGTCTTACTTTGAACTGTGAACCCTTGAGAAAGTCAGTCATCAAGAAAATAAATAGCATGAAATCCAGTCACCCAATACATTCGAGTCCGTTCTTGATCTATTCAAATTTCCGTTGCAAGTTAATTTGGCAATTACCATGCATGTGTAACCACACACATTTAAAAAAAAAAAAAAAAAGCATATATTACAATTTTTCACTCGCATGATCCGTGACATCGAACATAATATAGGTTAAATTATTACCTTTTAGTGGTTAGATATTTATTTATTTTTAAGTAAGATTTTATATTCAAATTTTGTGAATAAAAAAAAATAGTGTTAAAAGAATTTTTTTTTCTTTATAGTGGGTCAATTTTGATCCAATAAAATTTATTAGAATTGAATATATTTTGAATATTGATGATTTAAATTAAAAAAATTATTAGTTTATTCAATTTGAATTTTATCTCTTATAATTGAACTTTTTTTTATTATTAATTCATTTAATTTTACTAGTTTAGATTTTGATCTCTATAAACGCCGTAGTTTGAATCAACGCTTTAATTATTAGTTTAAAATTATAAAAATGCTCTTGATAGAAAATAAAGAAATATTTTTATATTATAAATTATAAGGATCAAAATTTAAACAAACAAAAATTATAAAAGTCAATACCATAATGATATAGACCAAAATCCAAAAACATGGAAAGGCCACTATTCAAGAAAAGAATTTGTGATTGATGTTAACTATAAGGATTAATGGTTTAATTTTACTTATATTATAATAAAATTTGTGATTGATGATATATGACTATTTGTTCATTTGCATATGGCTAATATTTTAATTGAATTCATATTCAAAACCATGAATCCACGGCACAGATCGGTATCGTGCTGTTCTGATAATTAATTGCATCAATTTCATTAAATGCTGTTACGGCTACATAGGCATGCAGATTATTAATTGCATTTCATGCGCCTGGTTGCTTCAACTTCCACGTCTCACCTGTCATTCTTTCCCTCACATTTTTTTAAAAATATTTCTTACGCCTCTCCGTTAGAAGAAAATAACCATTGACTAAATCATCCAAATTTCATCGAAAACCTTGCTCTGAAGATATCGGGGAGATGATCTTTGCACGGCCGCTTTATCCTCCCACACTTCTTTTATATCCTCTTATTTATTGCATTGACTTTTTGTAAAAAATAAATAAATAAACGAAAAATTAATTGCATATACTAATGAAAATTTTTAACGAATGTTTAAAAAACTTACAAATACTTGTATTAATAAAAATAATATATTAAATATTTTTATTTAATAATTTTCTTTAAAAATCTTCAAATTTTCTTCTAAAAACTATATAAAATTGTACTTATGCCTATTATTTCATAGTCACAGGTTTGTTTTGATCTCCTTATTTTTAATTTAAATTTTTTTTATTATTTTTCTCATTAATTTTTTTTTTAGTAAAGCATATGTTATTTTACTTATCTTGAATTCAAAATAAGTTTTTTATGTTGAAACATACCGTAACCTCTTGATAGCAACTCTGGAATTAAATAAATTATCAAATGTTCTCTTGATACTTCATGCTTTTAATTACATAAATTAAAATAATGAAAGAATATTTTTCTAAGTCACAACTATATACGGTTGGAAACAGCACACCAGCGATCAGCAGCATAAAAAGAAACATCCATGGCTCTATTCCCCTCTTAGTAGGATGGGTGAGGGGCATCATGTCATGGTAGAGGATAGGGGTGGCAACTATGATATGAGAACGAAGGCTAAAGGGAGACCTTCAATGGCTTCAGTAAGTGGTGGAAGGAGTGGGCAACAGTGGGGGAGGAAAAGGTGAAGGATGGTAGGAAGCATTGAGATAGACGAGGGAAGAAAGGAAGATTTCTAGGAAGAGAGAAAGAGAGTAAAATCTTCAAATGAGAATACTCTTTCTTTAATTATAATAAGGGGTTGCCATGTAAAACTTAAACATGGTTTATTTAGTTATAAATAATAGAAAAGAGATCTAGAAAAAGATAAAAATGGTAAAAATTTTAAGTGAAAATAATTTTTCTTTAATTGTAATTAGGAGTTGCCATATGATACTTAAAGGTAATTCATTTAGTTATAATAATATATATATTTAAAGAACATAATGAATGAATAAAAGAATATATATTTTCATTTGATTGTTCGATGTTTGCTTATAATGAATCTTCTTTTTCGTTTATTTTCGGTCTCCCCACTTAAAATTTGATATTTTAAAAAAAAATAACACATGAAATGACATGTTTCATTAATTTTAAAATCTCCAATTTTTTTTGCAGGTGTCAAATTAATTTTAAGTGGGGGACAGAAGATTTTAGTCTCCTACCTTCCAACAAAATAAAATGGGTAAATTACATTGACTTTCTCAAATATTAGAGGATATTACACATTATATTTCTTGATTTATAAAAATATATATTAACCTCTCTTAAAATTTAGGTGATATTATACTTAAGATTCTTATATTTTGTGAAATATAATATTAAACACCCCCTATAAATATGATATTGAGTACTTTTATAAGGAGATCAGTATAACAATAACAACTCAAAACGTTCCATGTATAATATCACCTAATATTAGAGGAGGCCAATATTATTTACCCAAATAAAGGAAACAAGCTTTAGAGCTTTTTTTATTTTTTGTTCTAGAAATTATTCACACAAATTTTAAGTGGGGGTATTTAGATAAAATCATTATCAAAATAACAAATTAAGATTCAGACTCTTGATATTAAAAATAAAATTCATTATAGCCAACTAGTTTTAGATAACGTTTGAGTTTTGAGTTTTGATTATGGCTTAAAATTTTTTTAGTGGCTTATAATTATGTTTCTTTTTATACATTAAATCTTCAGTATTTTAAATCTCAAGTATAAGAGAAAACAAATGACATTTCCAGTGTTATTATTATTCAATTAAAGAGACCCCAAAACGAAAAAAGGTATGGGCTTAGCCCTCCATGTCACCAAAAAACAGACAAAAATTAAATGAAAATAGAATCCTATACAAGAAAATAAGCCGTTAATTGATTTTTAATTTGTGGAGTCAACCAACTATCAAGTGTCAGTTCTTTTCATGTGGAAGGATTCTGGGTTAGGTTGTATTATTCTAAGCTACCCCTCGGGGGTAACCCTACCCTAGGTAATGTGACATAAAAAAAGTGATTAATTAAGTTAGTCAAACAATTGAATTAATATGTAATCAACTGTACGTTATTAAATGCATGGTTTAAATTAGTCTCATAGGTGTTTGACAATAGATACTCTATTCATTTTGTTTACATAAGTAATAATGTGATTTGAATCTATAATTTTATATAGACTATTTAAATCTATCAGCATTAGTTCACTTCTAATAGCGTAGATACTTGATCCATTTACTAATATTACAGTTTAAGTTAACAGTACTAGGATTAAGAAAATAGTTTAACAATCTTAAATTTTTAAATAATAATCATTAAAGACTTACCATTTGACTTATAAAAAGAGTGCATTAATCAAGTTACATTAATTTAGAAAGAAAAAAAATGGCAAACCAATAAAGGAGGCGATTAAAGAGATAAAAAAGTTATAACTAATAAAAATAAGAATAAAATTGATATTATAAAATAATTAATTTATTATTTAAATTCTAATATGACAACTAATATAAAATTTTTTTTTAAAAAAATGACTATTAATATAAAATAGAGAGAGTACATCCCTGCCCTTTGAAGGTAGGATAACGCAATATGTGAATAATCAATTTTGTCATTAATGAACGTGATTGCTACTCAAGGGAATTTTTTTGTACCCTCTCAAGGATTTCTTTTTCTTTCTCCACTACACATCTTTATCTTTGCATCTTCTCTCTCTTTCACAATCAAAATTAAAGGTTAAGATTACTTCATGGAGGTTCTTCTACATTTGAAAGATAAAGCCTCGAGAATCCACACCCCAAAAGCTAGCATTATCGGAAATGAGCTCAAGCCCTTATAGTGACTCCTTTGAGGTGCCTCCCCGATGGGGACTCAGAACATTGCCACCTTCGAAAGCCGCTCCGACGGCACAGACTCGCGACACTTCACTCAACAAGACTTCACTACGACGCTTCACTCGATCACGGTCAGCCCCTCCGCCGGTCAGAACCCTCCGCTGGTCAGAACCCTCCGCAGGTAGCCCTTTCCGGTTGGCCGGCTCTCAACGAAAGCACCATTTGTTACGAGCATAAGTCCTTGGGAGAACCACACCCCAAAAGCTAGCTATTGGAGTGGGAGAGCCCAAGTCCTTATAAGGACTCCCTTTTGAGGTGCCCTCCCCGATGTAGGACTCGTAACATCTTCCTCCATGGGGTATGAAAGAATTTCTCTGAGAGTTATTTTTTCTTATCAATTTTCTACGACAACTACAGTAATTTGATGGCAACTGCATTAATGCTTACTGCATAGTGGAAAAGACAAAAGTTAGTGATGGAAAAATTGCTCATATAGTATGCTCTCTTCATTTCAATATATTTGTCAATTTGACTATAAATATATTAATTTAAGAATGTACCAATTTAATCAATCTAATAGATATATTAAAATAAAAGAAGTGTGTAGAGAAATTATTATATGCTCTTAAGGTTTTCGTTAGCACCCCAGACACACCAGAAAAAATAAATAAAAATCCAACACCCAACTCAAGTCAAAACTTAGCACCACCCAGGATAGAAACATAACTCCCTAAGAAACGTCAATGACACCAACTTGGAACCAGAGCCAATAAACTTGACCCCCAAAGAAGACCTCACACACCAAAGACTTTCGTTTTAGGCTTTCCAGGCTTTCTTCCACTTTTCCTACATCTGAAACTTAAATTTTTCTTTCCTTTTTTTTCTTTACGATTTGTAGGCAAAGCTCAAATGGCATCTATTTCGTTAGAGGCCGAAAGACAAATCATTGTACCCAAATTTTATGCTTTTCTTGCTTCCTCCAAATCATCATCTTGGAGTCAGAGAAGGCTAACTTGCTGATCCTCTAGATTTCTAAATTCAGAGACATCTTTATTCTTGACTCTCTTATGTATTTAAATTAAATTGTGTTACAACGTTTCTAGAGGGCACTGTGATGAGACAACAACTAAAAAAAAATATTGAAAAAAATTATTTATGGAATCATCACTAATCTTTTTTTTTTTTTAAGAAAAATATTGGAAAAATATTCTAATTTAGCAAAATTGGTCAAAAATGATATCAGGTTTAGGTGCCTGACATCCATCTTATGATAGTCATCTAAAGTTCATTGTGCAAATTAAATAATTTTGACAATTTTTATTTTTCTCCTTAAAAAAAATTAAAACCTAAAAATTATGAAAAAATCACTTATTAAAAAACTATTTACAAAAAAATGAAACAAACATTTAAAAAAATTAATTTTGCCTTGACTTGTATTTCTACGTATCTTTTGGTACAATAAGGAACTTAAAGCTATATTGTTATTCTGAAAAAATAATTTTGTCTTGGATTGATTTTGTTGATAAAAAGAATTTTAAAAAAAAAGTTATGAAAACATATTTTAATAAAAAGAAGTGAAATAAAATTTATTATTGCACAGGATTCAAGTGAGTACTAGGCTACTTAATAAATCTTTAAGATTCAAATAATGGTGAAGGTAACATTGGCTATATAATCACTACTATTGATTGTTGCGCAGTTAAAAATAATAATTAAGAAATAATTTTTTCTTACTTTTATTATAAAATTTATTTTTGAAAAGAAATCCGCTCACCTTTTGTTTTTTTTTTTTTTAAACAAAATCAGCCTAATGAAGTTTCACTAGCAAAACGTTTTAGTTAGTCCGAATTTGCTAGAAAAACCAATTAAAAAAAAAAAGGCAGCTAAAAAAGACATAACTATACTTAAAATAAGTAAATAAATTAAATTAAAAAAAAGGCAAAATGGCAGACATAAAAGGCGTGAAAACAATCCTAAATCTATGTTTTATAAACAGGTAAAAGGGTCAAGGGGTCAAGAGATAAGGTAAAGAGTGAGGTGGGTGGTGACGAAGTGAGGATGAGGTTTGATGAATGATGGTGCTGTTCGGCGATGCAAATGGGGGGTAGAGATGGAAGTGGATCTGTTGGTTTCATATGGTCCTGTTTGGAGGCTAGGAATGAGACTGGTGGTTGCTAGTGGCGTGGGTCGTCATGGGGATGGTGACGCTGCTAGGGGTGATATGACGTTGGTGGTGAAGGCTGTACAATGGGGTTGGGTTTTGTGCGTGTTTATAAATATGGGCGATAGATGCTCAAATAATGTTAATCATGATGAAGAATAGGAAGAAAGGAAACATAATGATATTCCATCTACTTATGCAAATTTAAGTGCGAAGAATTGTTAAAATCATTTTAATTTGAACTTTTGATCAGTGCTGTTTGTTAAGATTTTTAGAGTTTAAGTTTTTGTATATTTAAGAGTTTGTTTTGAGTTTTATTATGTTCTAAACATAAATTTTAATTATAGTAGCTATGATTAGTAGAGAAAAAAGAGACATCACTCAACTATTTGGGCATCTAGGTGCTAGCTTTCCAGCGCCTAAGTGGTGGAATGAAAAAATTGAGGTTGTTGTCTAACAAACTAGCACCATAAATTCAAAGTTTGCTGTCAAGTGGCCTAGTGCCTAGGCACCAAAGAGCTAGTGTTGGAACATTAGCGGTAACGCTGCTTCATTTTTTTTTTTTTTAAAGGCTAGGCACTTTAGGTTAGAAAATAAGAGAAAAAATTTTTTGGCTTTGGGAAAAGGTAAAGAACATATAGAAGAGGAGAGTTTGAGTAATCATCATTTTAAATTTTGGATTTTTATGCTTTCTTCTCTTATTTTTTTCTTTATTTTCTTTTGTAGCATGAGTCACCAGACTCCATTGTTAGAGTGAGACTGTAATCTAATGTGAATGGTTTGTTTATGATTTTTTTGTGACTTGATATTGGTTTCTATGAATTAAGAGTTTATCCTTTATTTTTATTGCAATTTGTGAATGAATTTTTTATGAATTAATTTAGGGTTCATATATGAATTGGGAAATTTGTACGTTATTGGTTTAGGAATAAATTTCATAATTCTCAAGGCTTAGGAATTTATCTTAAAATTATGTGGATTTTGAATTGGTTTGATTGCTTAATCCCTCTTTTTACTAAAACATAATTAAGGAATTGATATGTTTTATGTAAGAAGAGGAGAATTGGTTTTACCAAGGAATTAGGAATCAATTACTTAAAATTCTTCCTATAATTTATTGTTTTCTAACTCAAGTACATGAGAATTCAATTAATTAACTTATAAAAAAATTAGACAAACCTAACCCCTAGTTTCTTTTAAACACTTACTAATTTTGTTTGAAGTTTTTATTTTTCTTTATTTTTAGTTGCGACTATTCTTGTTTTAAGTTTTAATTTGAGGACTTTCTTTAATCCAAAAATTTGTGATAATCTAAATAGAAATTAATTAATAAATTGTTATTTGGTAACATTGATCATTGTGGAATGATACTTACTCACCCTATTTACCTTTAACCAATTCGGTATACTTACCGAGTAGTTGTCATATACATTAACGAGAGAACGTCAATGAGGAAAAGTAAAAGTGGTAAGTGAAAGTAATCAATCCCTGCTTCAATGAAGGTGATAGCTCTTATTTAAACAAAAAAAATTAGAGAGATTTGGGAAAGCAGTTAGTAACAAATTAAGGACTAGAAGATTAGGTGGTGTTTGCTTTGCCATTTTCTATTTTTATTTTCAATAAAAACAAAAAATAGGAGTGAAAATATGTTTGTTGGGATTGTTTTGAAAATGTTTTTAGAAAATATTTCGTAAAATATTTGAAAATTTGAAAATGTCATATCCACATTTTCATCTTTTTATGTTTGATTGTTGAAAATATTTCTTAAAGAAATGCGGTGGCATTGTGGTAACTAAGTGAAACGCTCTCTTTATTATCCTCCGCGAGCCGCGTTCGATTCTGGGGGAGAATGTTAATTTTTTTAGTCAAACGCACTCTTTGCTGAATCTATTATATATTATTTATGACAAACCATGATAGTTGCGAGTTGGCAGCGCAGGTGGTCACATACATCGCTGGATGGCCTGGGATGCGAGTTCGAATCGATTTGATTCCACCTCCATTATTTTTATCATTTTAAAGGGACAAAAGGAAAAAAAAAAAAAGGGACAAAACAACGAAAACAAGTTGGCGGCGCAAATTGGCTCGTGTTGATCATACAAAGTTGATGTTACGTGTTCGAATCCTACCAGCCCATTTTTTTCATTTTTGTCAATTATTTAATTTTTTTTCAGAAGGAAAAAAAAAGGACAAAACAAAGGGGATAAATCAAACATTTTTATTGATGTGGTAATATATAATTAAATGCTTATATAAAATATTTTTATATTGACAGTGTATATAATAAAATAATATTAACTATATTATTTAAATATTTATCTATATACAAATCAAAATATAATAATTGATAATTATAATAAAATAACTTTAAAAGTAAGTAATTTATTTTATTCTTAATCTTAATATTTTATAGAGTTATTAATTATTTTAATAAATAATTTTAGTAAATGAATAAAATATACAAGTTGAATATACATCATTTTTATTATTTAATAATAAATATAATTTTGTTATCTCAAATTTGATTTTAAAAATTATATTTTATAAAACAAACAAACCAAACATATTTTCATTATTTTCACTTTTTCGAAACAGAATATACTTTTATAAACCAAATGCATTTCTTGAATTCAGAAAATCTGAAAATGAAAATCTTTTCAGAAAATAAAAATAGAAAATATTTTTACAAACCAAATGCATCCTGATAGTGTAAGATTCTTGTTTAATTTGTTTTATTTGTAAGATTCTTAAAATAGTAGGTTCAAACACTTTTATTAATGTGATAATATATAATTGAATATTTGTATAAAATATTTTTACATTGATAGTGTATATAATAAAATAATACTAACTATAGGATTTAAATATTTATCTATATATCAATCAAAATATAATAATTGATAATAATAATAAAATAACTTAAAAGTAAATAATTTATTTTATTCTTAATCTTAATATTTTATAGAGTTATTAATTATTTTAATAAATACTTTTAGTAAATAAATAAAATATACAAATCAAATATATATCATTTTTATTATTTAATAATAAATATAATTTTATTATCTCAAATTTGATTTTAAAAATATATTTTAAAAGCAGACAAATCAAACATATTTTTATTGTTTTCTCTTTTTAAAAATAGACAAACTAAACGCATTTCCTAAATTCAGAAAATTTGAAAATAAAAATCATTTTTAGAAAATGAAAACGAACAATGAAAACAGGAAATATTTTCACAAACCAAACGCATCCTTAGCTTGTTGAAATGAGATTGTATTTTGAAAATTTTAAAAATTAAAAAGGATTAGAAAATGAGATTCTAGAATGATTAATGGAGGGAGAGAAATTGAAAAATGATTATAAATAAAAAGATAAGGAACAAAAGATGAGAGAAAAAAAAAACAACTAAAAGAATTTTTGACTAATTAAGACTTAAATTTTTTTTTAACTCAATTGAAAATTGGGTGCTGATAAATTGTAACATTTTTTTCTTAATTGACATTTTCAGTGTTATATATTATTATTCACTAAAGATACAAGAGCAAAAGTTGAATCCTATACAAGGAGATAAGCCTTTAATTGAATTTTAATTTGTGGAGTCAGGTGTATCAACTGTCCTTTTCATTTGGAAGGATTTCGAGCTAGGCTGTTTTATTGTAAGCTACGCCTCGATTGTAACATCGAAAAAGGTAATTAAACAATTAAGTTAATCAAATGATTAAACTACCAAAAATGCTAAATTCCTAAAAATTCTTCTAATTAAAAATTTTATTTATATTTATTGAATAGTCTTTATGTTGTTTAAATTAGAATTAGAATGATTTTTAAGTTGATTATTAGGCGGATAAAAAACCGTTCTTAAATTAATTTGTAATAAACTGTACTTGATTTTTTTTGGTGGGTAAACTGTACTTGATTAAATGTATGGCTTAAATTAGTCTAACAATTATTCAAAATAGATACTCCACTCATTTCATAATAATTACTATTGTTTAAGTTAATGATACGAAGATTAAAAAAATAATTTAATAGGGTAAAAAATTCTTAAATGATAATCATAAAAGACTGTACTACTATTTGACTTATTAAAGAGTTATATTAATTAAAAAAGTAAAAAAAATTAATAGGGTAATTAACACTGAAAGCTCAATCTATAGATTCATCTTAGTTCGTTGAAGTTTTTTTAACTCCAACTAGCTAAGATGAATATGGAGAATGGACTTCTGGTGTTAGTAACAAAGAAGGTGATTAACGAGAAAAAAGTAATTATAATTAATAGAGACAATTATTTGGTATTGTAAAATAATTATTTCTTTGTTGAAATTTCAAAATAACAAATAATATGAAACATTTTTTTTTTCAAAAATTAAGGTTCTTAAACTGTTTTCTTAATTTTAGTGTCATTAAACGATAATTATTATGAAACAAAAAAAATATATGATGCACATGTAAATACATTTTTTCATTATAAGTAAAAATAAATCCCTTTATTTAATAAATACAATTGTGACATCATTTTTTTTTATCTCTAGTACAATTTATCTTGTTATAACATTTTTCCATGCAATTAAAGTATATGCTTGGTTACTTTAAAAAATTCAATACTTGTTTATTTTAAATAAGGTATTGTATTTAAATTGTGAATTAAAAAAAATTGTTAGGAGTGCTTTATTTTCATTGGGAATCGACTTAACTTAAGTTAAAATAATTAATTGGAGTCTAATAGGCAATAAATTTTGATCGTACATGCCAAAAAATGATTTAATATAAAAATAAGAATGATAAAGATGGAGGTAGATTAAGTAATAAGCACGGTTGACGTTAACAATCAAGAAAATTCCATAATATCAATGTTTCGACCCCATTGAAAAATGCATCTAAAGAAAGAAATTTTCATATTTGAAAATGCTTCCTCTGATTTAATATATCAATCAATTTGATCAAAGTAATATATTTTTAAAATAAATATATCTTGATATAATTATACTTAAATATATTGATTTAATAATATATCACTTTGATCAAACTAACAGAAATATTGAAACGAAGAGAATATATAAAAAAAAATATATGTAAATTTTTGATATATTGACTGCAATAATATTTAAATCTAGTATATCATATAAATTATATAAATCCTTAATCATTAGATCATGGTTTAGAAACATATATAAATTATTTTACTATACTTTTACTATAGTAGAAAATGTTTACACTTGGACCACCAGCTCTTTCACAGGGCAAAGTTAGGCTGATTTGTTGGGAGAGGTCAATACTTTATATTTGATTTTATGTGCAGACTATAATCTTATAATTTTTGCTCTTATCTAAAAATTTAAATAAAAACTACTATATATAGAAGAAAAATAAATATTTTATAATTAAAACTCAAAAAAAAAAAGCACGCGCACATGCTCACATATATATCACAGTATTTAAATATCTAATTAAGTGAAAAATTTGTAAAAAAAGAATGAGAAATTTATGAAAAAACTAAAAATTAGGGGGGCCACTGCCCCATTTCACATATACTCCGAGGAGCCGCCCCTGTTTCTCCAATTCTCCGCCCATGATAGTTGTCTCCCTATATAACAGTTAGTGCCAGTCCATTTCCACAAAGTCAAAGAGTCCCTAACATCTCAGCCTGCTTTAGTTTCTCTCAGCTTCAGTTCATTAATTTTATTAGCAGAAGACACACAACACGACCACATACAAGGATGACTTACCTCACCAACGGCCAAGATGGCTCCGTTCCCACGGTCCCCACTGTCAAGTTCACCAAGCTATTCATCAATGGAGATTTTGTTGATTCCGTTTCAGGTCAATATTATACTCAACACATGCATGCCTTCCTCTCCACTTCATTTCTATCTCTTTTTTCTATTTTCCATTTATTGCTCTTTCGTATCTGGTTCTTCTAGTTTCCTCAGCTCTTCCTCCTCCTACTCCTCCTTTTCCTTTCTTCTGTAATATTATTCTCTTCACTGTTTTACTGAAAGATCACAATAAATTAAAATAGAGAGACAAAACCTTACGTTATTTTTTTTTACTTGACGTATCAACAACAAAGAACGGTTGTATATATCTTTTGATTCTATAACATAAATTTGGTAAAACTATTCTTGTTGTGGCCTTGTTCTCATCTATTTTTGTGGTCAAACCAATGGAAAAAAAAAAAAAAAAACAGGAAAGAGATTTGAGACAATAGATCCAAGAACAGGAGAGGTGGTAGCGAAGATTAGTGAGGGAACCAAAGAAGACATAGATATTGCCGTGAAGGCAGCACGTCACGCATTCGACGCAGGTCCATGGCCCCGCTTGCCCGGCGCTGTACGTTAATTTTCCGATTATCCATTTCTTTTATTCATTTTCATTAATTGCCGACCATTTTATTCCCTTTTTCTTTTTTCTGGAATTAAGTTCTATAATTAAACGCATTTATAATTGCCTTCGTTTTTCCATTCGTCATTCTTCCTTTACTGTTCGAAATTGTCCCATGTTGGATGAAGGGGATATCTTCTGCTTCCACTCCCTTTCATAATAATAATTAATAATAATTTAAAGTAATAATAATAAGATTAAAAAATAATTTAACAATCTTATTTTTAAAAAAGTAATTATAAAAAATTAAATTACCCTTTAAATTATTAATTAATCACATTAATTATACATGAATTAAAATATTATGATAAAATAACAAAGTAAATAATAAAATAAAAATAACAATTGTAACTAATGAAAGACATAGTCGCATAGATAAAATTACATGTAATAACTTCTTTATTAATATTTTAAAAAATAATTTTAAATATTTTTTCCCCAAAACAAACATTTTTATTATTGTAGAAATGGAGGAAATATATATTTTTTATTATTGATTTTTATTATAAGCTGTATTACTTTGACAGTCTAACTGATTTCATTTGATGAGTTAAATTAAATTCTTAAAACACTGCTTATTAGATTTTTCTTTTCTTTTTTTGTATTTTCCCATCATATCAATGGCGTTTTAGGAGGAAAATAATCTTTAATTTAAATGGAGATTCAAGAAACCTAAAAAGAATTTTCCAATTTCAAACGTAATTTCCTTCACTATTAAAAAAACTTTACATGCTGGCATGTTGAGCACATATATAGTACAAGAACAAAAAAGAAATTATAGTTCAAGTCCTAAAAAATCATTTATGAGAAATGACAAGTCTTTTTTTTTTTTTTTGAAATTTAAAGAACGCATCAGTTATGTACCAAAAAAAGAGAAAAGATCACGTTCTGAAGAGTGGAAGCAACTTGAAGCCCCGCCCCATGACTTTTCCTGTTAGCTGATGTGAAGTGGGCGGACTTCTTGCGTTCCTAGTTTCCTTGCCGCCTTTTGCTTTTTACTTTTGTTTTCTCAATGTCAAACAAAAAAATCCAAAAAAAAAAAATTACACTCAAATCATATGAAAATTTCTTTAAAAAATAAAGAAAACAATAATTAATAACCATATATTTTATGAAAAAATAGCAAGGGTTGTACTTATTGTTATTTTATGAAAAAGAACACACCAGTTGTTAACGAATATATGTTATATTATAATTTTCAACATTAGCATAAAAATATTCCTAGAAACTATAAAATTTAAAAAGTTCAATATTTGTGGCCGTCAAAGTCCAGTTGTGATAATAGCTATTCAATTCAATACGACAAGTTGGTCACAGTCGTGGACTTTTCACCAGAGCTTTTGATTAGATGAATGTTATTACCCCTACGAGATATTCTTAACTGCTGATAAAGCAAGAAAAAAATTTTCTACGAACTATTTAATGTTTGATATTTAAACAATTACGTTTAAAATATTATTATAATAGAAGATAATAATGACATATAAAATTGCGGTGTTAAATGGAATGGAACATGGACTGTTTATTATTGTAAGAGTATCTAAAAATTTTGCTTCAGACTCCTTTGTTTTTTTGCTTTTGCTTTGTTAATTGATTTGGTGGTGCATATATAACCGGAGCTAAACTAACCTTGTTAGCTACGTAGTTTTCTGCTCTCCAACAGTAATCATTAAATTAAGAAGAAATATCGATAATTCCTTTTTTTTTCCCCTATTGAAGGGTATTTTTTTTTAAGTTATTGAAGGAATATTGTTTTTCTTGCACATCGTTAAGTAATCATACTTACATTTATTAGGTTAATTTAGGTACACTTTATACTGTCATCCAATCAAAACCTCCTATTTGTATGACCATTCAAGTAGTAAGTGATTATATTAAAGAATTTTGCTGATGTAGCTGATGTAGCAATTTCTAATTGGATGTCTGTATAAAAAAATTTTACACTGACAATACATTCAAATTAAATCTTACATTTATATGATTAATGTTATCACACACATTCATACACGTATTATGCAATATTTATATGATTTTTATTATTCAATTACAATTGGTCCTATTTCAATATTGCATATTTACACTCTGATTTTGTGTATCTATATTACTAATAACTATTAAGTACCTTAAATCATAATACACTGTAAAGATAATACAATTTTATTTTAAGTTTCATATATATCTTCATACTTTCAACTGTGAAGTTATTTTTTTTACTAGTACCTATATGGTTAGACTTTTTCCGTTAATTAGTGCTTCTAGGACTTACGCCTTTCTTCTCCCGTAAAATTATAATTTCTTTATCATTGCAGTTAGTCCATTATTAGTCAATATATATAACGCTAGGGGGAAGTGAAATTTATTGGATATATTAATCCAAAGTTAAGAAAAAAAATTAATTTTGACACTCACAACCTTTCATAACTTGAATCATTGATCAATAATTGGTATTATATATAGGAATTAATTTTTGTGCATTAACTATGTAAAAAAAAATTTATACTATCAATCAATAAAATTATAAAAAAGTGCTACATCAAGGTGAATATAATTATCTACTATAATAATTATTCACCATAATTTATTATATTTTTACAATTTTATTGGTTAACAGTATATATATATATATATATATATATATGCACACACTAAGTGATTAATTAATCCTCGCTCGACTAAGACCTATGAAAATAACGAAAATCATCAAGCGGGATCCTAAGTACGAAGGGAGAAACTGATTTGACAAAAGGATTGTTTACTACATGTAAAGTTCGAACCTGCTAAACTCAATCAACTCATCGATTAGCATCTGGAAAGAGAAAGAAAACTTAAATTCAAAACTTTAATAATTACACCAACAAATAAAATCCATTTAATTAAGGCACATGAGAAAATATATGGTGACTGGAACTGCTACCTTAGAGGATGCATGATGCATCATGCCGGTTATTGCAGTTTTCCCTTCTGTTACTTCTACTTTTTCAGCATATATATTGAAATTGACAAGGCATATATGGTGATCAGGAGAGAGCAAAAATTTTGATGAAATGGGCTGACCTAATTGATCAAAACGTAGAAGAACTAGCAGCACTAGATGCCATTGATGCCGGCAAGTTGTATCATATGTGTAAGGCTGTGGACATTCCTTCAGCGGCAAATACTCTACGTTACTATGCTGGTGCTGCTGATAAAATTCATGGACAGGTATTGAAAATGTCCGGGGATTTCCATGCATATACATTGATGGAACCAATTGGTGTTGTGGGACACATCATTCCATGGAATTTCCCCGCTACCATGTTCTTCCTCAAGGTTAGCCCTTCCTTAGCTGCTGGGTGCACCATGGTCCTCAAGCCTGCAGAGCAAACCCCTCTCTCCGCTTTGTTTTCTGCTCATCTAGCTAAACTGGTAATGATTGAACACATTGTAGATTCTTTATCAAACACGCACGGGTGGGTCGGTCTCACTCACAAGTTACTAGAGGCTGAGCTCATTGGATTTTCCTTGTTTTCCCCTTTTGAAGGCTGGAATCCCAGATGGAGTGCTCAATGTAGTACCTGGATTTGGTCCAACTGCTGGTGCTGCAATAAGCTCACACATGGACATTGATGCGGTAATTTACGTTCCAAACATTTGCAAATGTTGTGATCTTTAATATAGTGCTGCTAAAATTGCCTTGATGGCGGTGTATTCAGGTTAGCTTTACTGGTTCAACAGAAGTAGGCCGTGAAATAATGCAGGCTGCAGCTAGGAGTAACTTGAAACAAGTTTCACTTGAATTAGGAGGCAAGTCACCCATCATAATTTTTGATGATGCTGATATAGACAAAGCAGCTGAGCTTGCTCTCTTGGGCATCCTTTATAATAAGGTGAAACTTGCTATCTAGAAGTCTTTTCCTTTAAAAAAGCACTCAATTATGTCTCTGAAAACTTTTTATTTCTTCCTTTGGGACAACAGGGAGAAGTTTGTGTTGCCAGTTCCCGCGTGTTCGTTCAGGAAGGGATCTATGATGAATTTGAGAAAAAGTTGGTGGAGAAGGCAAAAGCTTGGGTCATTGGGGATCCTTTTGATCCAAAAGTTCAGCAAGGCCCTCAAGTAAGGAAATTATATAGTGGCACAATTTTTTCTACACTAGTTCCAAAATCCATGTCGATTCGTTCCATGCAACCCGATCTCTCAAGAACTGGCTGGCTGCTTGCAAAAATAGAATTGACAGAAGGAACTAGGACCGTCCTCTGTTGGCTAACAATTTTACGTATGTTTTAGGTTGACAAGCAACAATTTGAAAAAATTCTTTCCTACATTGAACATGGAAAGAGAGAAGGAGCTACCCTTTTGACCGGGGGTAAAACAATGGGCAACAAGGGCTACTACATTGAGCCCACAATTTTCTCCGATGTGAAGGTGAGTGCTAAGTCCATAAAAGTATCAAATTAAGTATCTTCAGCATAATTAGGTAACTAACCATCTTGTTTCCCTTTATAAAAATTATTAACAATTGTTTAGGAGGATATGCTTATAGCACAAGATGAAATATTTGGCCCTGTGATGGCGCTGAAGAAGTTTAAGTAAGTTATATACATTATTTTGTTGTGTTAGTACTAAGAAAAACAATGCTTTTGAGCATGTGTTGTGAACTCTGGACTAAAACTATAATATATGAACAACAGGACCATTCAGGAAGCAATTAAGAGCGCTAACAATACCAGATATGGCCTAGCGGCAGGCATTGTGACCAAGAACTTGGATACAGCAAACACTATGTCAAGGTCCATTCGTGCTGGCGTTATTTGGATCAATTGCTATTTTGCCTTCGGGGATGACGTTCCTTTTGGAGGGTACAAGATGAGTGGATTTGGAAAAGATAATGGATTGGATGCCCTTCACAAGTACCTACAAGTTAAATCTATTGTAACTCCCCTTTATAATTCTCCCTGGCTTTGAATGTCCCCTGCGTTTGTGTGCCTGCATATGTAATCAATAAAACCGGAGGATCTTATCGGACATTAATAATCAATAAAATATTCAATAACTCAGCTAATATAATCAGCATAATATGCATAGGTAACGCTAGCATGAGCACGAGCATGCTATAGGATTATTCAATCGCGAATGAAACTGGTTTTGCTCTTGTTAGCAAGGTAACGCTAGTTACTCCTATAACCTCATCTCTAAAATGGAACTGCGTATCTGAGCCACCAAAAGTGATTCAGGTACTCTTGAGTGTGCTACTCTACCTGATGACTTGTATGGTTGTAAAATCTTTCATGATATTATGGGTTTCGGTTGTGAATATACTACGTGTTTGTTTGGGATTTTTTTTTGGCAAAAAAATCTTTTTTTCATAAAAAAAAATAAATTTTCATATATTTGAACAATTTTTTAAAAATAATCAAATTTAAAAAAAAAAATTGTTTTTGGCTTTCTTTAGAAATTGAAAATATTAACTTCTGAAAAAAATAAATTTTCAGATATATATAAAATTTAAACTTTAAAATTACTTTTTTAAAAAAATGAAACAAAAACACCTAAAATATTATTTGGGATTTCACTGTCCTACATATTTTTCATGAGTTTGGTATTACCAGTAACATTTTAAAGAATTGCTTCCAGATGTTAGTTAAAGAAGTATATATATTAACAAATAAATATTTTAACAAGCTTTTTTTAATTTTATATGAACACTTTTTTTTTTGGAATGTTTTATATAAACACTTCGAGAGTATTTTTATTCCAACGGTACCTTTTTATACATGAAGACCAAGGTGGCAGATAAAATAGTCCCCACCATATTTGGGAGAATTACATGGTCCACAAAAATGGACCGTTAGATTCAATTTAATAAAAATTAAAGGCTGAGATGAAATATATGTGTTAGTAGACCTAATTGACAAGGAGTATATTAAGTCCTCCACTCTTATTCTCTTCTCCATTGATGTTCACACACGAGAGATGAGAAAGAAGATGAGCTCTGCAGATGGTGTGCTACAAACAATGCCACGAGTTCAAAGTTATTGGTCCACAAGTGAACCATAGTCATCGCTAGTTCTAGTGGCCAAAGCATGCTCAGTGGTTGCCAACAGCTGCTCTATGTCTTTGCTTCTTACAAGTTCATAAGTCACCCCACCAACATGCGCTGGCCACATTTCAAGGAAAGGATGCTACTAGCCTTTTGCCTTTCCACCACCGCAGTTGTCAGAAGTTCCAAACAATGGTGGTAGCGACACCCTATATGGTTGCTTTATTGTGGTAGTAGCACCGTCACTGTCAGGTTCAAAATTGGCAGAGCCTCGGCGATCAAGTTCAAAGTGAGGGCAAAACAGATGCGGTGTTGGCTGGAGACTTCGTCAGCACTACCACTGAATGGAACAGCATATAGGTTGATAGTGGTGGTGGTGGAGGAGGAGGAGGAACGGGGGAGGATCGATGCTGCTAGAGTAAGATTTGGTGTGGTGGAGCTCCGACAAGGGGTGGGATAGTTTACCAGTGGGGAGATCATTGGAGGAGAATTTAATGCCGATGAGCTGTTGGTTGAGACCGGATTCACAGAAGCTGGTGAGAGGCTTGTGGAAGGTGTTAAGAGAAGAAGAGTGAAAGAAAGACTTGACATGCTCCTCGGTAATTAAGGTCCACTAACACTTGTATTTTATTTTAGCTATTAATTTTTATTAAACCAAATTTAATGGTTCAAGAAGGTGGACCATGTAATGCTCCCAAACATGGTGAGGACCATTTTAAAGCCACCGAAGACCAAATGACCAAATTGGCTTCTACAAGTCTGATTTTTTGTTGAGGAGTGTTATTTGTACCATTTTTTGTTGTGGACATCCAGACACCCAGAGATAAAGATTAGAAAAAAAAATTATAAAAAGAAAAGGAAAAGTGAAAAAACAAGAGGAGAGAGGAGAGAGATAGATACAGGATGTCAAAGTATGTCAATTGGTAGTATGTACAAAAAACATTTCTCTTTTTTGTTTCTGTTTTGTTAGTATCTTCTTTGGGCATCAACCGTCCATTGCAACCCTGGGCCAGCCTAAACGACGAAACACTCTTTGCATGTTAATGTACTTTCCTGACACACGCAGGGCAATGATGTAGTGCTCAAGTTATTAGCCTTGTAAGAAGTGCGTATTGGCGGTCACGCGTTCGATCTCCAGGGCAGAGGCCTAATGATTGTGTGTGTATATTGGGTGCATGACTGACAAAAAAAACATATTCTGGCCCAAAAAAATAAAAAGAAAAACTAATTGTACTTGTCATGGGTCCGATTTAACAACCCGTCTCCTTCCGAAGTTATTATGGTGGGGTTTGAGTAATTATTAAAAGTAGACCTAATTTAATTTTAGATCATATTTGAGTTATATTTTAAGTGGTCTTGAGTAGATTTCATCTTATAAGATATTTTAAGAATTGTGATTTTTTTACATCAAGAATAAATTAAGAATTTTTATTTAAATTAAGAATTTTTATATATTATGTTAATTTTTTATTAATATAATTTATTTAGAAATATATTATAGTTCCATTTTTAAAATTTTATAACTTAATTATATATAATATATAAATTTATATACTTTATTTAAAAATCAAGTTGTTTCAATTTTAGTTAGTTACGATATAACTAAGTTTAAGAATTTGACATAATTAAAATTTTATGTCAAAATCAATCAAGTTAAGCCTAACTTAATTTGACCCATTACGACTTCTATTGTAAACAATCAAAATAAATATAGTTAATTAGACATAAAAAAACAAAGTAAATAATTTTTTTTTCAAAAAAATAAATTACCAATGACATATTTACTTGGAAGATGCATGTATAGAGTTCTTTTATGATGCTGCTTCCAATTCTTATCAAATGCACATATATAAGCCCATTCTTAAGCTTGTTTGTGAAGCTTGTTTGTGGTTCGGTTTAATTCGATTTTAAAACAAAAATCTAACTAATTTAAATAATAAAATTTATTTTAATTTAATTATATTTAATAAGCTAAATCAAACCAAAAATTAGTTTGGATTGATTTGGTTTTCGATTTGTTATTAAAAGTTTTATAAAATATAAAAATATAACTTTTAACTTCATTAAATTCGATTAATTATTAATATTTTTAATAAGTTCATACAATTATAAGATCTAAATTAATTATTAAAAGTTATACTAATATCTAATATTAACAAGTTAAGCAAATAATAAAAAAAAATTATATATATTTATATAAATATGAATATTGATAAGTAATATGTAATATGCGATAAGTTTGATTTTATAAACTAAACCAATTTCATAAAATAAGTATCAATCTAAACTGATTTATTTCGATTTTAATCTATTTTTATTTTTTGATTATTTTTTTATTTTAATTTGATTTCAATCGGTTTTAAACACCCTAATCATTCCATTAGCTGATGCATTCCATACTTAACCTTTTCTTCATAGTCACCGTCGACAGTTCGGATTGTTGTATTCTTTCCATCGCAATGCTTTTAAATAATAACTTTTTGTTCTCTCTCTCTCTCTCTCTCTCTAATAATTCTAGAAGAAAATAAAAAGAGATTTATTTTGATTATCAATATAAAAAAATTTTATATTATCATCTAATTATATATTTTTATTTATAAAATTTTTTAAAATAATAAATACTTGAATTAAACATTTTTTTAATATTATAATATATTATTAGATATTTATATAAAATAAAATTTATACATTAAAATTATATCCAAATGGTAAATGTGCTTATTTTCTTCATATTATATGTTACAGCGGAGCACAGCTTCGTTTTGCGAGACCTTTGACCCTAATTTGATTGAGAAGTATTACCAAATGCCAAGGACAACCGCTTCAATACTCATAAAAAACTCGTGAGTATAGATGTTCATAAAAAATAGCAATGATAATAGATTATTTTGGCTTTGTTATTTTTATATTAAAGACTATGACAATTTCGATCACCCTTGTTGAATGAATTGTACGTTTTGAAAAATTCAATATTCCTTTTAAGTAATTTTCCTTTTAAACATATCTTGCAATTCACAATTACCAAGTAATTTTATTTTATTTTATTTTATTTTCCATCTTTTGTGGCGGAGCAGTTTTTTCGGCTTTACTCTTAACAACTTTACTCACATGCATTACAGCCACATCAACACAATCACCATCATCTAACATTCATCACTCAATATTCAGCCCCAATTCATCAACTTTGCCCCTTTTATTTTGCCCTCCACCTGCGCCCGTTCATCTACTTGTGCCGTATTCTTGTTCAGCAACTCTACCGCCTGCACTGAACTACATGAACTCTCCATGGCTCGTGCCTGCTGGCACCAGAGAATTGGTGGTGGTGGGTGCGGGATTGCTACGCATAAATCTGGACCATCTACCATTTTATGGGGGAATGGAGAGAAATAATTTTTATACCATTTAAAATAATAGATACCCTTTATTTTTAAAATTAAAAAAGCATAATGTGATAATTATAAGATTGTGAAGACCTATCTTTTTGTGTGTGAATATCTATAAGTATCTCTAAAATTGAATATATAAATAATACAACTCTTTTTTTGGGAGACCCTGAATTAAGTATGTTGTGTACATGCATCGTGAGTTCATAACCAATATTTCTTCCATCGCTAAATATGTTAATTTTCATTGTATGTGATTCTATCAAATAGTTTAAAAATAGTTAATTTATCATTTTCTCCCTCATAAAAATACTTATTTTAGAGAATTCAAAACCTTTTCCATCACTATAGTCCATTTTTTCAGTAAACCTTGTTACAGACAATTGGCTTTAAATCACAGAGCCCACGTATATCTTTGCCTTGGTACAGACAATTGGTAAACCTTCTTACAGACAATTGGTTTTAAATTATTCACTAAAAATATTTGAATTAATCATTTATTATTTTAAAATTTTAATAAATATAAATATTTAATTAAATAAAAATATAAAATATTTTTATATTATCTATATATAATAATTAAACCCTTGAGTTATTGGGCTGCCAATTTTTAATCTTAACAATAGAATTAAATAATATATGATCAATGATTTTTAAGTGTTTCAACTTTGATGAGTATTCATATAAATATTCTCACTATATTTATGAATATATTAGTCTTGTCCTGTGCATAGACAGTAATTGAACGTCCTCACAATAATTAATTAATGGCCCACTTTGGTTTTTCCGTAATGTGCTAAGAGACTTATAAAACTGGACCGTAACAAAAGACGGAGCAAAAACAAATAAACGTTAATTTGTGTTCGGATTGGTTGCGAAAAATTTACACAATAATTAATGGTGCGTATAACTGTTTTTAAGAAAATTAGTTATGATAAAATAATTTTTATATAGATATATTAGTTGAAAAGTAATTTAAAAATAACATATTTATTTGAATTATATTAATTTTTATTTTTTATATAATAAATTATCAAAAAGTTATAATTTAAATATTTTATTTCAATAATATATAATAGATGAATAGATAAAAACGCTCCCATGTACAAATAATAAATGAATATTATAAGTACAATATCTAAAGTATGCTTTTTTTTTGTTTTTGGGGGGGGGGGGGGGGATGTTAAATGACCTTCGACTATAGGCGCCTTTATCCACTTTAAACTCACTTATTATGCGGTGTGGAGCCTTCACGTCTTTGTCAGCCTTTTTTGTCCGCACCTTGTTGATTCCACCGTAGTCAATGACGAGTTCGGAATCCTATTCTCATTTGGCAAAATCGATATTCTTTATTTTTGATTAATAGGGGAACAGCATCATCAGTTTTGTTTAATAAGGTATCAAAGTGAACGATTAAGATTACAAGAAATCTTTCGATAAGATACATTATTGTTTCTCAAATGAGAAATAATATTTTGATATAATCCACATTATACTTCTGACTGATATACTATCCGTTCACCATTTAACAAGTGTGTGGCCTCCATTTAGATTGGGCACCACACCTATCTAATGATGGATGGATAGTATATCGGTCCGGAGTATGAGGTGGACTATGTATAAATAATACATCTCTTATCAAATAATTAATCTTAAAGTAGAGATATTATGTTCTAGGAAGTGGCTAGTTATTGCCACTGACTTTTGCTAGTTATTGCCACTAACTTTTGTTTATTGCCATTTCCATTTAACAAATTTATTTATTAATCTCTCTAAAATACCCTTTTCACTATTTTTTATAGTTAAAGTTATAAAAATATTCAGTTTCACAATTTTTTATAAAATGCATTAGATTAAAATTTTATGTAACAAAGTACTTAAATAAATAATTTAGATGAGGCCTATTTTACCATGATAATAAAAATAGTTTGGAAGATGGTTTTAATATTTACTTCACATATTTTTTATATTTCTATGTTGTAATATTATATAAAAATATAGACAAAATACCTATTTTTGTCCCTAACTAAAATTTTGGTGGATAATTAGTCTTTTAGGATTTGAAAATTTATATATAATTTCTTACTATTGAAAAAGAGGATATATTAGTCCTTTCGTATATATCCGTATCACCAAAAAATTCTTAAAATTTCTACACAAAAGATCTAATATGTCCTATTTTTTGAATTATGAGGATTATTTGTGAATTTTCAAATTTTGTGAGATTAATTTGTCACCAAAATTTTTGTTAAAGACCAAAATAAGTAAAAGTTTGATAAGTTTTTATTAACATGTCAAATTTTGAATTCAAAAGAATAGTGTTTAATAACCTAAACACATTAATTCATAATAAAATAAATAAAATAACTTAAATAAAACTTATATTTATTATGATGATAATAAAAATAGTTTGGAGGCCAAATTTAATCTTTACTTCTCATATTTTTATACTTTATATTATAATATAATTTTAAAAAATATATAAGAAGAAAATTCGATAAATTTTTATTAACATATCACATTTTGAATTTGAAAAAATTGTTTATAACAAACTTAATAAATGAATTTATCATTTTTTTATAAATTTAAAAAAAATCACCTTAACTTGATAGTTTAGGTTTAAATTTATATTAAATAAGTAAATTCATGAAAATATTTAATTATCTCAAAAATAATTTAAAGATCAAGGGTGATAATAAAAAAAATTAAAGGACTTTTAAGAATTTAAATAAAATTAGGAGTTATAATAAAAATAATTTTAAATAATTAGCTTAATTAATGAATAAAGAAGAGTATTTTAAAAAAATTAAATAAAGTTTCATTAAATAGGAATATAACAATAGACATATAAGAGTAACCATTGACCCTCCTTTAAAACTATAAAAAAATTATTATATTTTTAAAAAATATATTAAGTAAAAATTAATTCAATCTCTAAACTATTTTGTAATCATGATAATAAATATAGACCTCATCTAAATTATTTTATTTTTCTTTGTTATTTAAAAATTTAATCTAATTATTTATAATAAATTGTGAAGTTGAATATTTTTGTTAATTATAAAAGAAATGTATTTTAAAAATAATAGTAAATAAATTTTTTAAACAGAAATAATAATAGACAAAAAAGAGTGATAATAGACGCTTTTTTTAAAATGAAAATGAAATGATATTTAAATTTTTTTTTATAGTTCAAAAGATTACTTTAAACTCTTCACAAAAGAAAAGAGCAATAAAAAACAAAAACAAGGATAGAACAGAATAAAAAAGAAACCAACTAATACACACTCTAAACACCTCAAGCACAATCATAAAAAAATTAAGCACCCAATGAAACTCGATCTGATGAAGCCACCGACAAACAAGCCAACAACACGAGCCGCCCACTAAAAAGGCCATAGCACCGTCAACATTGGAAGAAAGACACCTGGGCAACAAAGCACCGCAAGGCACTCTAAACAAATGAAATGATATTTACTTGCTGTGCGAATCGCACTTCTCTATGTAATTAAAAGCAATCAAGGCCAAAGGCCAAATTATCACCAATATTTCACGTAAAATAATTTCTTAAAGTGTCTTTAATCATTTACTTAATTTTTTTATAATTTGCATCTTAAAGTTAATTTTTCTTATATTTAATCAAAATCAATTATTTTAATCTGCACCTTAAAATATTATTTATAAATGCAAATCAATTATTTCAATTTTAGTTCCGTTAAATATAGTTTTACTACATAGTAGCTTTTCTTTTGATTTCATATTTTATCTCACCACTTCGTTCTTGATTATTTTAGTTAGAGTAGTGGAAAGAGGATGCACAAATAGCGCAACACATATTGAAAAACAAGAAAAATGATAAAAATATTCGGATGATAAGTCTCGCATAATTATTGTTATTTTTATTTAATTTTTTTATCTAGAAATTTACTAGTGTTGAATTATTTACGCTGTTAAGTTTTGTAAAAAAAAATTAAAAATTTATCATCACAAACAATGCAAATACCAGTAAATTTTGTAAAAGATAAAAAATTTTATCAGTACAAATAATACATGTACTAATAAGTTTGTATATATTTTGTATATATATATAAAACTTACTAGTACTTACACTATCTGTATTGATAAGTTTTTAGATTAAAAAAATTGAATAAAAATAATAATTATTATATAAGAGTTATTATTCAAATATTTTTATTATTTTTCCTATTTTTTTATATGCATCACAATATTTATGTATTCATCAAATATTTCTCTTTTAGTTAACAACAAATATAAGAAAGTTAGTCGTTACTAGAAAAATATAAAGTGGTCTGAGACGTGATGCAGAACCTTCGTCACTCGGATCACCGTATCATGTTGCATTTACCAAAATCATGGAATATGTATTTTTTAAAAAAAGTGTATCACCCAATACATATAACGCAAGGTGAGAGGCGCCTTTCACTGTACATCCAGCATCATATTATAAAACTACATTTCCACCCACGCCTCCGTTCACTCACTCACAACCTCTCAAGTCAACCTTCTTTGTCTTCATCAATACCTTAATCATTCATTCCACGAAAACACAGGCTGTCAGAGATGACAGAACTCTCTGACTCTAGAAATGGCCACGACGGCTCCTTCCTCAGGATGCCCATCATCAAGTTCACTAAGCTCTTCATCGGTGGAGATTTTGTTGACTCCGTCTCAGGTTCTCTACCCTCTCTCTTTCTATTTTGTTCCTTTTGTTGATTGTCTCTTTCAATATATCTTCCGTATCAAAATAAAACACGAGACAAAGTTCGGTATACTTGCCTCAGTTTCAAAGATATACAACCGTCACAAAGAAGTTGTGCAGGTTTGATTTTAGTTTTGATGTATTAAACTTATAAAAAATTATTTTGTTTTATTATTCTTATTATTGAATGTAAATATTAATTTTGGTACACTCTTAGAATAAAGTTTTTATGATATCAATTAATTATATTTTATTTTTATATAATTTTTGAGATGTTTATAGTAAAAGTTAAATAGCCCTGATAATGTATTTTCAAAAGTGAAATTATTTTTAGTTTCAATAGATGTTTTTTTTAATGTTTTTAATCAACTCTATTGTACATTTACTGATTTTAGTTTTTAAAATTTATTGTATAATTTAATTGGTTATTTCTAATAATAATACGATCATACTAACTTTGATAAAATTGAAACAAAATTCAGTTTGTGTTGATGATAGGATAGGTAATATAGTATAAAGGCAAAATTTTCAAAGTGGACAGAGAATTTTAACGATCTCCGTGCCCGATTGCCCTCGTTGAATAAATCTCTAAATAATATTCATGAGTTTTTTTCCTTCCCAAAAGAAAATGCCTGCTTATCAACAAATAAGGTGCCTTTAACAGAGGAAGGTTACTTTCAAAATTTTATAAATTCGACTTCTTTAAAATACACTCTATACTTACCATATAATAGTTAATAGGAAAACCAACTATCTAAAAAATCTTATAAAATATACATACTTGTATTGTATGATATATTATAAATGCTTATTAATTATTTTTGAATAATTTTTTATTAATAATTATAATTGTGTATTTTAACATGTCAATTAAGTACATATCGTAAATTTTGTAAAATAGCTCTGTTAAACCTTTTCTGGGCTTTGTTCTTCCTTGGGGGAAAATAAACAGGGAAGACATTTGAGACCATTGATCCGAGAACAGGAGAGGTGATAGCGAGAATCAGCGAGGGAACAAAAGAAGACATCAACATTGCTGTTAAGGCGGCACGGGAGGCATTTGACTCAGGTCCATGGCCCCGCTTGCCTGGCGTTGTACGTTTTCCTTTTCTCTTTCTTGAACTATTTACTTTCTGATTGATGGTTTGTTTCGCACAGCGACTCTCTCTCTTATTTCACCCCATATTTTCTGTCGATTTCTCAAGTTAGCATTTTTTTTTTATTTCTTGAATTATTTATTTTCTCTTCATTTTCATTCCCCTTCAGTTTCTTTTTTTCAAATTTATTTTCGATCCTCAAGTAATTCATAATCAAACTTATTTATTATTTTCATCCGTATTTTTGTTCCCACTTGCTGTTACAGTGTAGCCCCATCAATAGATCAAAATATAAGCTATTAGCACTTAAGAGTGTAATGATGGACTTGAATGGTTTATGGAAGATTATATAGTTAAACCTCGCTGCCACATATGTAACAAGAAATAGATCAGAATACTTTTCAAGTAAAAATGACGTGGGATCCTTTTCATTCAATATCACCCACATGATTTCGGTTAGTCTATGAGTAAACATACGTTTCCTCCAAGTTTCGTGCTATGACAGGACTCCTAATAGGTTAGGGCCACGAAATTTTCTTCACATCCAAATCTCTGAAAATATATATATATATATATATATATATATATATATATATATATATGAAGGGGAGATGATTAATACTTTTTTTATTTATTAACATTTCTATTAACTATTTAAAATTTCAATAATTTGAAAATAATCTTTATTAATTTATTTATATAATATTTCAATATCTGTTATTTATATTTAATTATTTATATATGATATTAATTTTGATATACTATCAATCAATTATATATATATATATATATATATATATAATTTTTTAAATAATTATTATAAAAATCAAACTTTTTTTATACAGTACAACAAAATTAAATTATTTATAGATTTACATTAAAAATACCTCTTTTTTTCCAAAAAATAATGATTAGTTAATTATTTTATTCTAAACTTGGAATGAGACAATATGAGCATGTCAGACAGGCGAGCCAACTTCCAGAAGATTGGTGACTCCTCAGGATTGTCAATTTATTGAAATTAAATCCTTTTACAAGAATGAATTCTTTTTCTTTTTTTCTTTTTGGATCTGTCTATTGCGAGAATGAATTCTAATCACAATGCCACCATTATTTATATTGGTATTTAATTGTGCTAGTGAGCATTTGGGTTAGTTACATTCAGTTGACCAAACTAAAACTACTTACTTTTCTTTTTGGAGATGATCAACTACTTACCAACTAATCACATTATACAACTAACCTGAACATGTTAATTTCATCACCTTCCTTAGACCTTTAAACACCGGCAAAAATTATCATATAAGGATTGGAATATATATATATATATATATATATATATATATATATATTTTAAATAAATAAATATTAAACTTAAAAGTAATCATGAATATAAGAATTAAGTATATTAAATTATCAAGAAATGAGAAATTATTTAAGTTTTACCTACTCAAAAAATTGTAATATCAACAATTACCAATCGCAATAAATATTACATTAAGGTTGTAAACTATATTAATAATTTTTTATAACATTACTTAAATTATGAAATATTTTATTACATTTTATCAATATATCACAAAACTCAAAATTAAGAGAAAAAAAAAGAGTAAGAGGAAAAAAATGGATACTACTAATTGAACCAAAATAGACTTTTTCCCCCTTGTTTAAATTTTCCCTTCTGTTACTTCTCATTAGCTTCTTGGAAGGTATTAATTTTTGGGGTTCATTGCAAAATAGTGATATTTAGCTGGTATGCTAATCAGGAAAGGGCAAAAATTATGATGAAATGGGCAGACCTTATTGAACAAAATGCAGACGAATTAGCGGCATTAGATACCATTGATGCTGGCTTGCTATACCATTTTAACAAGTTTGCGAGCATTCCTGCAGCAGCAAGTACTTTACGCTACTATGCTGGTGCCGCTGATAAAATTCATGGGGAGGTATTAAAAATGTCTGGGGAGTTCCATGCGTATACGCTGTTGGAACCAATTGGTGTTGTGGGACACATCATACCCTGGAATCACCCCACCGGCGTGTTCTTCACCAAGGTTAGCCCTTCTTTAGCTGCAGGGTGCACCATGGTCCTCAAGCCTGCCGAACAAACACCTCTCTCTGCTTTGTTCTGTGCTCATCTGGCTAAGCAGGTATGTGTATGTGTTAACACATGGTTCATTTTCTTGATGGGTCTCACAAGTTACTTGAGGCTACAATACCAATTGGGTTTTCATTGTATATTCCTTTTAATTGAAGGCTGGGATCCCTGATGGAGTGCTCAATGTAGTACCCGGGTTTGGCCCAACTGCTGGTGCAGCAATAACCTCACACATGGACATTGATACGGTATTTTTCATGTCAAACGTTTGCAAGTATACCTAGTTTTTTTAATTGACTGTTAAAAGTGTCCTTGATTGTGCATGTTCAGGTCAGCTTTACTGGCTCAGTTGAAGTAGGTCGTGAAGTGATGCAGGCTGCAGCTAGGAGTAATTTGAAGCCGGTTTCGCTTGAGCTGGGTGGCAAGTCACCCCTCATTATTTTTTATGATGCTGATGTGGACAAAGCTGCTGAGCTTGCATTCTTCGGGATGTTTTTCAACAAGGTGAAATTACCTTTAGAAAATTCCATTCCTTTAAAAGAACATGCATCCTATCATACATTAGACAAGCCAATATTTTATAATTTCAGGGAGAAGTTTGTGTTGCGAGTTCTCGTGTGTACGTTCAAGAAGGGATCTATGATGAACTTGAGAAGAAGTTGCTAGAGAAGGCAAAAGCTTGGGTCGTTGGGGATCCTTTTGATCCTAAATCTCAGCAAGGGCCTCAGGTAATTAAGAACAATATATAATATGTCTACACTAGTTAATATATATATATCAAACACTATACTTGGCTGCTTGCAGAAACAGTCGAGCATAAATGAGAAAAGAAAGTAGGATCCTATTCTGTTGGCTAGGCTAACAATTTTCAGTTGTAGGCTGACAAGAACCAATTTGAAAAAATTCTATCCTATATCGAGCATGGAAAAAGAGGAGGAGCCACTCTTTTGACCGGAGGTAAAACAGTGGGCAACAAGGGCTACTACATTGAACCTACAATTTTCTCTGATGTAAAGGTGAATGCTAACTCATAGCAATGTCAAATTGGACATCTTTAGCATAATTAAATAACTAACCGTCTTGCTTTTTTTAACATTTCTCAAAAAAATTTAACAACCTATTTAGGAGGACATGCGTATAGCACAGGATGAAATATTTGGCCCTGTGATGGCGTTGATGAAGTTTAAGTAAGCTACAATTTTACTTCATATATATCTCCTTTGTCATTTTCGTACCATAAAAATTTTTGGGCTTGTCCATGAATGTTGGATTCAAGGATGACTTATGTACAACAGGACCATTGAGGAAGCAATTAAGAGTGCTAACAATACCAGATATGGCCTAGCAGCAGGCGTCGTGACCAAGAACTTGGATATAGCAAACACTATGTCAAGGTCCATCCGTGCAGGCATCATTTGGATCAACTGCTATTTAGCTTTTGGCAGTGACGTTCCTTTTGGAGGGTACAAGATGAGTGGATTTGGAAAAGATCATGGATTGGATGCCCTTCACAAGTACTTGCAAGTTAAATCTGTTGTCACTCCCATTTATAATTCTCCTTGGCTTTGAATGTATCTTGCTTGGGTTGTCTTTAAACAATACATGTCTATCATCAAATAAATAAAAACGGGAGAATCTTATGTTGCATGCGGGCAATTTTTTATGTGTACCGTCCATAATACATCGAAGGCCGATGTTGAATGTTAAGATACTAGCATGGGCCCCGTGAAGCACGGGATTTGCTGGCACTAATGATAATGGAGAGATATTCCTTACCTATTTTTGCTGCAAGTCCAATTCTATCACTTATTCTTGTAGATAGATGTAAAATATCTAAAACAATGTCATTCCCTATGTAATTTCCTTAGAAGTAATCCAAATCTGAGTAACTATACCGTAAAAGATCTAAGGTTGTAAAAATAGAAAACCAAATAAACCTGGGAAGACCCATGTATGTAGATATCACTTGTTTGGTCAATGTCCCCCGATAAACACCATGAACTTTTTCTACGCACGGGCCTTGATAAATAATTTAGGGCTTGATAATTTTTTCTGCAACCTAAAAATAATCATTATAAATTTGTGATTATAGTTTGAGTATCAGCACATATTAATACTTTTACTTGCTTGAAAATTTAAAATTGCAAAACCCTTACAAACAACACTTGTTAGTCGCACAACCACCTTTTTTATTCTTCCTGCGTTTTTAGGACAAATTTACCTATAGTACCTTACCATAGCATGAGCAAAATTTTCAAGAATGCATAAACAGAACCCATTGACTACTAAGAATTACATCTTAGAGACTTAAGAGTATAAACCTAAGCCTTCACGCAATAATAATGACTGGCTGTATGTTTTGCTACCGGTGCAGCCGTCCTTTCTTAATAATTTTTATTAACAAACTACTATCGAACAAATAATTATATATTTGATCAAATAAATTTTATAATACAATCTATTATAGAAAGTCAATATAAGTAGATTGATATGTGCCCATAACATGTTCAAATCAATTATCTAGACAAAAATACATAAGTCATCTAACATTAAAATGTAGTCATAAACAAAATGTTACAAACCACAACCACCATTACGAAAAATAACGGGGAAAAAGAAAACTCACAAACCTACCTAAACCAACCTCCAACACCCACGTTACCTGATTCAAAGACCAAATATAAGGAATCAAATTAATGAGAGACGATAGATTATAATTTCTTAAATTATTTAGTCGGTAATTAAGTTAATCAACCATTAGCTTATTATTATTACCTCATATAATAACCAAAATCAGTACCCCTTTACTCAGTGTCGTAAGTAAAACAAAAAATAATAAACGGTAGATTTGGTTACTTCTAACTAATATGTAGCAGCTTGATATGCATAATGGGTTTTAGACAACAACATGAACAACCATAATAAGAGCGAACAAAGCTGATCATGCATATGGAGTGAAATTCTAATAATAGTATAGAGATATAAGATAATGTTAAGATACACCAATTGTATGTGCTACCAATAAGGAGTAGATAATTGTTGAATACCACTAATAAAGTACATAGATAACTATTGATAATTCTAAAACACCAAAAAAGGGGAAAAAAAGATGCCAACAAAGAATTAACAATGACAAAAATGAGCCTACGCAAAAATAAGATGCAAATAAACCATTGTTGGAGTTTGATGCCTTGCACCCCCACTGGCTCTAAAGCCAATTCTTATACTGAACTTAAATCCCCTTATCATTAAGAAAAATTCAGAAATTAAAAATATTATACATGGAAAGAGAAAATAATAAAAAAAAAACTATGAATGCTACCAAATGAGACATGGCACCAAAAACATATCAACCTTGTAAATCATCTCTAAGACTCGAAGGCAACCCTATATCAGCAGTAGTTTAATACGAATATTTTTCAAGCTCAACAACATCATGCATTCTAAGGACTTGAGCAAGTAGCTCTAGTTAACAGTTGTTTATTCTAATGCAGCTTATATCTGTAGTCATCTTTCATTAAGTACACACAAGCACACACAATTACTACAATTGTTAGTTACATCACGTATAGCTTTTTCTTCAGTCACGCACAATAAAGAGTGAGTAAGACCAATAAATTATGTTGAAGCGCTTATCTATACCCAATTCGTGCAACATAACAAATGCAGTAAGAGAGAGAGAGTGCCAGAAACATAAAGCCAATTGTTGCTAAAACGACTTGGAAAGTCTTATCCAACATCCCAGCAAAGCGTCCATCCTCTGATCCACCTAGGCTGCCGCTGCCACCACCTACTCCAATTGGTGGCTTGGCCCCATTTCCCCCATTATCGTAGTATTCTCCCTTTTAAATTTGCTGTCGGAATAAATCCTCAATGGAGTGTCCCATAAATTGTTCCATAGCTTTGTCAAAAGATGACCATGTGACATCCTAATTACATTATTATTAGTGTTTAGTCAAATAAAGAGGCGTATTACCTCATTATTTCCCAGCATTCCTTGTCCACCAGCTAAGCAAACATGCAGAGGTTGCTAAGATTTTAAAATAGGTGCACATTGCAAGCTAGGTGAAGGTTTTGCTCTTAGGCTCAGGGAAGTCTTGGAGAGAGAGTCCCAACTGATTGGTGCTGCACGTGGTTTAGAAGGAAATTGGTGCAACTGAAATGCATATTTGACATGAATCCCAGGCTTTCTTCCAGTAACTTGAATGGCGTTCATCATCATTAAATAAAAAGGCACCCTAAAATTCACACTTTAACTCCTGCACTTCATAAAAGCATGCTCTAAGTTAGATCAGGCGATATTTACATCTAGATCATCAGAGATTACCAAAGATCCACTAGCTGCTATACCCCAATATGGCTTCACTCCACCATCAGAACCCTGCAACCAAGTGTAGCATCTCTTTGAAATTGAAGCACTTGAAAATAGGAAAAACAAACATTGATTTTAAGAAAGCAAGATGTTGGAAAAATGTCATCAAGACCATAAATATGTGAAATTCACATAGCTTTAGTTGGCAAAGGAAACTTCAAAGCAATAAAGCACTGAGATCAAAGCAATAAAGCAATAAAGCAATGAATCAATAAATACACCATCATTGACCAAAGTTAAATTTAGAACAATAAAGTTCTTTATAGCAGGCATTCCAAAGTCAAATCCATGACCAAGATTAAGTTGACGTTGTAATGTCAAATGAGGTAGACTGAAATGATCAAACTGCTAACAAAAAGCACTGAGATCAAAGAACTCATGCCAATGATGAATTTTTCAATGAATGTCACTGAACATACAATTATTGTGAAGATGAAAAATTGAAATCAGCACCAACATTAAGTTCATATTTTAAAATGAGATTATATATCAGGCATTAGAACATTCAGAGAATGACAAAACCAAAAGTATGTATATGCAGCTAAGGAAAAATCCAACATTGGATAAGTCAGTCCAAATTTAAAGTGTAAAACAGATCAGTAGAATCACATAAGGATTAGAGAAGTTGAACATCAACATCAAGCCTAATGGAAAAATTATTAGGCATGAAACAAACTAAAAAGAAAGTGACATGACATGAAAAAACTACCAAGACAAACACTTTCAACAGAATCCAGGAAACATGCACTAGGGTTAACTTGAGGTTGTAACAGCATTGTATGCCCCTCAAAGGATGAATAAGGACCTAACGAAAGAACAATTTAAAATGGAGGATACAATTCTAAAAATGATTATTAAAAGTGATTGAGGATCTATATCCATATCAGATACAATCATAGCATGCATAAGAGCATTAACATGAGCGTTATCAAAGGAATTCACCAGGCTATAAGAAAAAATTGATTAAACAATCGAAGACCCTAAAAAATAAAAAAATAAATTTATAAAACAGTAAAATGTCCACAAAATGTTTCATCAGTCTAGACCAATAAATTGATATATGAGACTAACTTAAAAAGAATAAGAACAGGTTCCATCCTCAAATAATGCGTTCAATTGTTAGCTTTTTATATGACTTTTTTACCATAATAATTTTATTTCAGATTGAGATGATAAGTTTATTTGGTTGCTGGTAAAGCATAATTTTATCTTCAATTTCAATCCCCTCTCCAATTGCCACCCATACTTCTATCTCAAATTCAAAAACTTCGACTTTCTATTTGTTACTTGAAAAAATATGAGAAAAGAAGTGGAATCCCAACTTCACAATCAACTTCCTCTCCATTTACAACCCAAATTCATGCTCATAAAGAATATAGCAAGTCCTTCAATGGCTCTTGTCATATACACAGCACATTAAACGGGGAAAGCTAGCCGCGTACCAGCAAAGAAGAAGGGTTTAAACCAGAACCCCTCAAGGCATTGTCAGCAAGTATCTTTCCTTGAGTTCCATCAAGATCCACTTAGAAGCCATCGTCAACACCTAACCAAAATCACATAAGGTAATCTAGAGGCACTATAGTAACATTTGATCAACATGAAAATTATTAAAACATTAAGAGAATTTAAAAGCAAAAGGCAAAGAATACTGACCCTCTGCCGCTTTGATTGCTACTAAAGCTATGTGAAGTTCTATTTGCGTCCATGATACCATACGATGTTTACAATAAATAAATATCATAAACTAATCCTGCATCAATTAACACTTCTATAACATGCAAAAATACTACACCAAAGACAACTATCTAGCACTGTTTCAATCTATAGAAAGCATACATGCAAACTTGAGTTAAAATCACTTACCACCACATTGTCCGAAGAGAAGATAAGACCATAAGCTTCATCAGGTTCATAACATGTCATATGCGTTGAAGTAAACCATCTTGCAATTCCGTTCAAATAGTCCTATTCTCAATAAGAATTAGCTCTATTCAGTCATAAAGTACAACACACTTGTTTCGGAGAAGTATAGACAGGCAATCCAACTGAGTCTAGGTCGTAAGAGTCCCATAGTGACCAAAATTCCTCACCAAATCTATTTTCAATGGTCAATTTGATCAAAAGGTCTCAAAGCCTTCCCCATACTCAGCTCTAAGAGCCTAAAAAGGAAACAGTACTTTCCTTAACTTTACATCACACAATTCACTATTCCAATGAGATTTTTAAACAAATAATCGCACACAAAAGAGGCCTATAACAGATATATTAATAGAATCAGCAACTTTTCTCACCCAATATGAATGGCATGTGTTGATCTGGATCATGTAAGACTATATTAAGGTCTTCAACGAAACTTGCTCATCATCTAACCCACTCCAGACTTATGAAAAGACCAAAATACCCCTATCATCATCCAAACCATTGGCCACCAGCCTCTGTCCACTGCCGCCAACCCGCCACCCTTAGCCACCTTCATCAAGGATATTTTTGAAAATTTATTAAATATTTTCATGAATTCAATTTACATACCAAATACACTTAAAATATCATATCCGAGAAAATTATTTCCAAAAATAATATTCTTGAAAATACTATTCTCAAAAATAAAAATTTATTCCGTCTATCAAACGCTACTAATAAATTAGAGCCGAAAAATTTTCTTTACATTCAAATATCAGAAAAGCACATTTTAAATATTTCTATTTAATATTTTCGATGAAGGTGAGATCATTAATATTTTTTTATTTCTTAACAATTTCTTTTTTTTTGAACATTTATTTATTAACATTTTCTCTTAATTATATAAAAAATCTTTAATTTATTTATACAATATTTCAAACTTCATATAACTTATATAAATACTATGAGTATAAGGTGTTTTATATTGTCAATCCAACCATCTAACAAAAGAACCAGTAAACCAAAACGTTTACCAACACCGAGAGAAAACAAATGTTATCACCCGGGAAGCACCCCACGCATATCCAAACTCTGCACCGGTCACCCACACTAAAATCAAACACCAGCAACCCAATATTGATCACGTTTCTCCACCCGAACAGATTCTAAACCAGAAATACTAACCGAAGCCAAGACTGAAGATGTCAATACACTCGGAAGAAAAGAAATCCAACTGGTCTTCTTAATTAGCTCACCGACATCACTTTTAAACACCAATAATTTTTATTAAATAAATTGAAAACAAGAATTTAAAAAAATGAATACTAATTGAACCGAGATAGTTTTTTTTTCCCCTCTGTTACTTCTCAATCGTCTTCTTGTTGATTGGTGTTAACTGCGAAATAGTGATATTTACATGGAATGCTAATGAGGAAAGGGGACAAATTATGATGAAATAGGCAGACCTTTTTGAACAAAATGCAGACGAATTAGCTACCATTGATGCTGGCATGCTATACCATTTTACCAAGTTTGTGGAAATTCCTGGAGCAGCAAGGACTTTACGCTACCATGCTGGTGCTGCTGACAAAATTCATGGAGAGGTATTAAAAATGGCCGGGGAGTTCCATGCGTATACGCTATTGGAACCAATTGGCGTTGTAGGACATATCATTCCTTGGAATGTCCATACCGGTGTGTTCTTCACCAAGGTTAGCCCTTCTTTAGCTGCAGGGTGCACCATGGTGCTCAAGCCTGCTGAACAACCACCTCTCTCTCTGCTTTGTTTTGTACTCATCTTGCTAAGCAGGTATGTTTGAACCACATGGTTCATTTCCTTAATTATAAAACATGGGTCTCGCAAGTTACTTGAGGACAGGTTAGACTGACTGGGTTTTCATTGTTTATTCCCTTTAATTAAAGGCTGGAATCCCTGATGGAGTGCTTAATGTAGTACCCAGATTCGGCCCGACAGCTGGTGCAGCAATAAGCTCACATATGGACGTTGATACGGTAATTTTCATGTCAAACACTTGCAAGTGTACCAAGTTCTTTTAATTGCATCAAAAAATGTCCTTGATTGTGCATGTTCAGGTCAGCTTTACTGGTTCAATTGAAGTAGGTCGTGTCGTGAAGTGATGCAGGCTGCAGCTAGGAGTAATTTGAAGCCGGTTTCACTTGAACTAGGTGGCAAGTCACTCCTCATTAGTTTTGATGATGCTGATATAGATAAAGCCGCTGAGCTTGCATTCTTTGGAATGCTTTTTAACAAGGTGAAATTGTGTTCAGAAAATCCATTCCTTTAAAAGAACATGCATCTTGTCATACCTCAGCCGAGCCAACGTTTTATAATTTCAGGAGAAGTTTGTGTTGCAAGTTCTCGTGTGTACGTTCAGGAAGGGATCTATGATGAACTTGAGAAGAAATTGGTGGAGAAGGCAAAAGCTTGGGTCGTTGGGATCCTTTTGATCCTAAATCTCAGCAAGGGCCTCAGGTAATTAAAAACGATATATATAATATCTCTACACTGGTTAGTTATCTCTACACAGGCATATAATATCTCTACACTGGTTAATATATACAATCGTTTGTTTTCTATTAACTTTCCAGCTAGTATATCAAACACTATACTTGGCTGCTTGCAGAAACAATCAAACATAAATGATAATAGAAATTACGATCCTACTTTATTGGCTAGGCCAACAATTTTTAATCCCGGGCTGACAAGAACCAATTCAAAAAAATTCTTTCCTATATCGAGAATGTAAAGAGGGAGGGAGCCACTCTTTTGATCGGATTGTAAAACAGTGGGTAGCAAGGGCTATTATATTGAACCTACAATTTTCTCTGATGCAAAGGTGAGTACCGGCATCAAATTGGGTATCTCTATCATAATTAGATAACTAAAAATCATGTTTTCTCTTGTCTGTTATTTTTCAGAAAATCTTAACACCCTATTTAGGAGGACATGCTTATAGCACAGGATGAAATATTTGGCCCTGTGATGGCGTTAATGAAGTTTAAGTAAGCTACAATTGTTCTTCACATATATCTCTTTTGTCATTTTTGTACAATAAAAGTTTGTGGGCTTGTTCATGAATGTTGGATTTAAGTATGACTTACCTACAACAGGACCACTGCTGAAGCAATTAAGAGTGCTAATAATACCAAATATGGCCTAGCAGCGGGTATTGTGACCGAGAACTTGGATACAGCAAACACTATGTCAAGGTCCATTCGTGCAGGCCTCATTTGGATCAACTGCTATTTAGCTGCTGGGAATGACATTCCTTTTGGAGGGTACAAGATGAGTGGATTCGGAAAAGATCATGGATTGGAAGCCCTTCACAAGTACTCGCAAGTTAAATCTATTGTAACTCCACTCCCATTTACAATTCTCCTTGGCTTTGAATGTATCCTGCTTGGGTTGTCTTTAAACAACATACATCCATCACCAAATCAATAGAAACGGGAGAATCTTATGCCGCATGCCGCCAATTTTTTATAACTACCGTCCTTAGTACATCGAAAGAGACTGTTGATTGTTAAAATATTCTGTTTTATTATTTTTGCCCCCGTGAAGGGGGAAATAAATGCCTGTCTGTTATTAATTAATTAAATTGAATGGAACACACAAGAAAGAAATAACAGATTTCTTGACAGGTTTTAAATTATAAAAGAGTCAAGGACTAATTGGTCTTGACAAAATATATAAACAATAAACTTATGTTGCTTAAATGTCATTTGATATTGGCATATTTTGCTACTTTTTCTAGAATTTCAATTTGCCTTAGTTTGGTAGTGCTCTATAAAAAAATCTTTGATTTATGAGAAGTATAAATCAATTTTTTCTTTGTTTGATACACTGAAAAGTTAGAGTGTTTTTGCTCTTAGATTTTAAAAATAAGGGTTGCTCTCAAGAATCTTCATAGAATACTTTTTAGAGTTAATTTATACTTTTTAAAACTTAAAAGACTAATATAACTTTACTTTAATGACATTAAAAGTAAAAATTATTCTCTTTGGTATTTATATTCATTATAGTCATTTATATTTTAATAGCAACTTTATCAAATACTACTTTTATGGCTTTTATTTATTGAAAACAAATTTTATCTTATTTTATCAAACAATATTATTATAATTTTTTAAGAGTAACTTTTAAAAAACCTAAAAAGCTTAACAATTCTTAACTAGTTATAACAATATCAAACCAAAGGTTAGTCTATCGTTATTATATGTAAATATGTCCTTAAGAAGTATATGGTTATTCATTCAAAAGTTTCGTAAAAGGGGCACCTCGAATTGAGTTTGTCTTGTGATTGGAGGATGTGATGGTTTAAATAGATTTGGAGGGTGCCTAGTAGTAACTATGGACAGTTTATTGAAACAAATACATGATAGTTTACCTAGCATTCCAAATTGAGATTATAGAAATTTGAGGTGCCCACAATAGTAGAAATGAGAAACAGATGATCAACAACAAAAAATAATGGGAGAAATTTGACGAGTTAATTCAATAGGTAAGATAAACACACCTTGTAATATACTTTCTTTTTTTTTTTTTTCTTTTCTTACCAAACAAGTAAATATGATAATAAGTTTTAAAAGATCTGGTTAATTACCGACTAATATCTATCTAAATTTTAGCTCTATTATATCTAGATATTTGTTTTTTAAGATTGTCAAATACTTCTATAAGTGATGTTAATGGCACCTTTCTTTTTCGGCCTATGTACATTCTCTATTGTTAGTTTATAACTTTAATTTCCTAAACTACTTCACCTAAATAAATTAGTTTTGTTAAAATTAAATTTTAGTGGAGTGTATTATTATTTGTCTACACACACACTTATTTAATGTCAATTACTCTTAAAACTCTTCTCTCTATTGCATTACATCATATATTTTTTTCTCCATCAGATACACTCCTTAAGTTATGCATTATATTTATTCAAAATTCCTTGAAAAATATATGCAAACATTTATAAAATTATATAAATAAACTTTTATCACTTTTAAAATACATTTAATCTCATTTTTAAAATCCGACTAAAATTAACAAATTATTATAATATATAATATATAATTTATATATCAATACACCATTGAATCAAAGTGTGCTATAGACCTTGACCAGAGAAGTGTACAGTAGCATGCACAGTGAAAATTTACTTCTTTCTGACAGTTTTGTTGTTTGGTAGGGATCGAAGTAGATGTACTGGGCCAAGGGTAGGAGGTTGGAAAATGGGGCCGCTGGGTGAACAGAAACTCGAGAAATCTCGTACTAATGAGTCAAAACCAAAATGGCTGTGAGCTGAGGCTGAAGATGAAAATGTAAGGAGTTGAGACTCAACAGGGCCCAAAATGAAAGGGCACATTGCTGCAACTTGACAACAACGTAGCTAAAACAAGGCGGAAGCCTTCAAAATATTGCACTTTGCCTTTTGATCCTTTGATCTATCTAAAAAGACTTATTGTTAATCTATAATTTATAATACTATATGATGAATTAATTATTTAAAAATGGTGGCCCTATAACCCACAGAGGAACACAATATATTATTTTACTATTTTAGGATATTTATCAATGTCAGTATTTCAAGTTGCTGTTGCGGCGCGGCATGGCCTTTTGGTGAAATTTAACTCTACTTTGATGGATTTGAACGGCTGGAGACAGTTTTCAAAAGACTCAAAATGATTCCTAAAGGGCAATGAAAATGTTTATAAAGGCTCGAGAGTTAACCATTCTTCACTTCAGTTGATCCAACGCCTGTAAAGGAACTTTGCAGTTGATTAAGTAAGGTTCAAAAACTCCAACCCTTGCCGCATTTAATTGAATGCGAAAGAAGAGGAATTCATTAATTTACCTTCCCGTTCTGTTTTGATAGTGTCATTGTCACCTAGAGTCATCCTCATAAAAATAAGTTCACATCTGCACTCTGCAGACATTGTGCTAATGAGCTTCCAAATGCAAGAAGCACCAACAAATTAAAGTTCAAATTCAAAATATTCTCCCTCTTATTACCCCTATCTATATATTTTGTCGACAACGTATCCTCATTACCCTGAAAACTGTAAACCCGCAGTTAAATATTATTTCTTTGGAGTGTGCATATTCACCCTTTGTTGTGTTTTCAGGATCAAGAGTAATGGATATCACTGGCTACCCTGAGGATCATCAGCATACAGTGAACTTCGCCACCCCGAGAGGGTTTGTGACCAGACTCAAATCAGGAGTCAAAGAAACTTTTTTCCCGGATGATCCCTTTAGGGAGTTCAAGAAAGAAGAGAAGCCATTGCTTAGGGCCCTCAAATGGCTTCAGTACTTCATCCCAATCTTCGAGTGGCTCCCCACTTACACTTGGCGCATGTTCTGCTGCGACTTCTTCGCCGGCCTCACCATCACCAGCCTCGCCGTCCCACAGGGCATCAGCTATGCCAAACTCGCCAGCCTTCCTCCCATAATTGGCCTATGTGAGAATCAACTTGGTGCAACTTTTCTGTTGTTTCTTCCTTCTTTTCTTGTCCCATTAATGTAATTGATGCAGGAGATGAAAATTTGAAGATGAAACGTTGGGCCTATTTAGTTTATGTTTTGATTTTATGCTTTTAGGATTTTGTAAACAAAATAGTGAAAAAAAAAAACTGAATTTTCTTATTTTTATCATTTCCTTTACAAAATTCTAAAAACAGAAAATGAGAAATGAAAACAAAAGGCAATCAAGTCCTAACTTCTTTAAATTTACTAACTTCTAAATATATTTTGATTAGATTGTTATTTGTCACCTCAAATAGCTCATGCCATAGCTTATAACAATATTAGCTTTCACATGAACAATATATTTTGATTGGATTGTTATTTGATGCTGTAGATAGCTGCTTTGTCCCACCTATTGTGTACACTATTTTTGGAAGCTCAAGGCACTTGGCAGTAGGAACGATCGCATCAGCATCGTTGCTTATATATCAAACTATTTCGACAGTGGTGAGGCCAGAAGACGACCCCAAGTTATACCTTCACTTGGTTTTCACAACTACATTTGTGGCCGGCACCTTCCAGGCTTGTTTGGGTATTCTTAGGTGAGGCAACAGAAAAGTGATATACTTTTGGTTAACTAATAATTGATGTGAAATCCTTTCATTAAATTACTGAATAGGATAACTAAAACTCTCAATTATTAACATTTGATTACTCCTATCTTCTTACATATAGATTCATCGTTACTGCAACTGAAATTCTTAGTTATTTAGCTAGCCAGGTGACCCAACAATATCTAGACAATTGATGTACCAATAACAGCACAGCACTGTTCCTTAAACTAGCTTCTAATCATGTTCTTTGATCATTGTTGCGGTTAGGATTTGTTTTGGTACCACGAAAGTTTGAACATACAAGAAAAACTTAGCCTCCTGATCCAACTCTTCATTCTTCATCTTATTCTGTAGTAAGTAGGCTCTACCCATATTAGAATTGAGAAAAAAAAAAAAAGGTTAAGCATAAGTCAAGTTAAAAGTTATTTTTAAAGAAAAAGATTGTACAAATCAATATAAAAGGTAATTTCACTCTATTCTGGTCTAAGACTTAACAGTGAACGCCTTGCAGGTTGGGGTTATTGGTGGATTTCTTGCCCCATTCTACCATCACAGGCTTCATGGGAGGGGCAGCAGTAATGCTTACCTGCCAACAACTGAAGGGCATTTTCGGCATGAAACATTTTGTGAGTAGAACGGACCTCGTAACAGTAGTGAAGGGCATATGGACCAATAGACATGAGGTTCGTATGAAGCAAATTATTGCATTATTTTCGTTCATTTGCCTATGACAGATCCAAATAGATCAATTAATTGGTTGCCATGCAAAATAAAATAAAAATACTGTAACGTTTCGTAAGATATATACTAGTACCAAGTTTCATATGAAAAAGTCTGCTGTTTTTCTTTATTTACAGATAAGGTGGGAGACCGCAGTTATGGGTGTAGTCTTCCTTGCTTTCCTGCAATATACGAAACACGTGGTGAGGGCTCTTCGGCACTTAATTCTCGACTTATACAAGATAGAATCATAGAAGTGAATCCATGATTTATGACTGGGTCAACTTTTTTTATTATACAGCTCGAGATTACAATTACAATAATGTTTAATGGTGCAAAATTTGTATTACAAAATTTCGTACGAACATAGGTGACTTTTATCTAGAAAGCTGTTATTTATACATTTTCTTATGGACATATATATTAGAGAAGCATAATGCTAGATGATCAAAATTTTTCTCAAAATTTTATTATCAAAATGATGTGATATTATCATTGATCATTAGATAAATAAATGAGTTTCATCGCTTTATATAATCCAACTACTCTCATAATTTCTGTTAAATATTTTGATTATATTTTTCTAGTTGTGTAGCATTTCATATTAGAGAATATTTTCACTTCCATGGTGTAAAAAAATATTTTTATTTTTTGGATTAATTAATTAATTTATTTTTCACTCCCCATTCACATAGTGTCCCAAAAAATGTGTAGTAATTTTTTTTGTACACCTAGAGAAGAAAACGAAAACAGAAATTATCTCGTATGAAGAACTCAAGCAAAGTCAGCCAAAAGAAAGAGCTGTCTATATTTTTCTTTCGTTTATTTGAACATGGTTTTTAACTTCTTTTCGGAATTTCAATTCTCACCTACTAACCATTACCTATTAACCCTTCTGTACTTTTGATTTAAAAATTATTCGTAGTCTACAGTCTATAGCAATCTTCTTACACTTATCGCAGCACGGTATAGGTGGGAATGGAAGTAGGAAAGGCTGGGTTTTAATTTAAACGAATTTGACTTATATTACAAATATGGAGCCCGAACTTAAGTCTATTATCCGATATAAACCTTTTTTAAGATTTTAACATGACTTTTTTAAAAGCTTAATTTGACTCGAAAGCTTCTTTAAGAATCTACTTGATCATAAAATTTATAAATAAATAAAAAATTTTATTCTTAAATAGGTCAAACGATATATATATATATATATATATATATATATATATATATATATATATATATATATATATATATATATATATATATATATTCAAATAGGTCAAAAAATATATTTAAAATAGATCATAAGACTTCAATTATCCTTAAAATTTATGAAATAATAATAATAATGATAATAATATAGTATAAATATATCAACATATTGGGTCTAAATTAAGCTAAATTTGAGCTAAATCAAAGGACCTAGATGAATCGCGTAATTTACTTTCATCCCTAGCTATAAGTGAAAAAATGTAGCAAGATTTCACAAACCTATATTTCAAATTTCTACTGGCTGTCTAAAATTAGACTAATGAGTTTCTCTCTTTTTATTATATATAATCTTTCAGAGGAATAGGAACCGAAAACTCTTTTGGGTATCAGCTATAGCTCCAATGACAACAGTGATAGTTGGTGGTGTCTTTACTTACCTCGTCGACGGCCAACGACATGGAATTCAAATTGTGGGTTAAATAATCTTTTTAAATTACTAAGTTCTTTATATGAGTACCTCAATTTTCCATTTTTCTTATATATGAACTCTGAAGTTTATTATAGGTAGGTCACCTCGGTAAAGGAATAAATCCTCCATCCATCCAGGATTTGAACTTTGACAGTAAATATATAGTACCAGTGCTGAGAGCTGGTTTCATCACAGCCGTTGTATCATTGGCGGTTAGAAATTCTAGTCCCCCATTTTTTTCAAAATAATAATCATTATTATTATTATTATTATCAATGTTTAACTTGGTTATATCTTCTAATTAATTACATAAAAGGAGGGAATTGCAATAGGAAGAAGCTTTGCTGTGCTTGAAAATACACCACAAGATGGGAACAAAGAGATGATAGCTTTTGGTCTTATGAACATATGTGGTTCTTTTACTTCAAGTTACTTGACTACTGGTAGGTTTTTATTTACACCCATGCTTACCATTCCATTAATAATCGCATCGTTTGTGTCTTACACTAAAATAAACATTTTGCCTAAACTTCTTCGTGTAAGGGCACAGAGGTGTTTATGCTATGCTAATATCTGGTCTCTCAATCTCTTTTGTAGGACCATTTTCCAAAACGGCTGTGAATTACACAGCAGGATGTAGGACAGCTATGTCAAACTTAGTACAAGCATTCCTAATAGCACTCACACTAGAGCTTTTGGCACCGCTTTTTGGTCACACCCCTCTGGTTGCTCTATCAGCTATTATAATATCTGCCGTGCTTGGGTTTCTTAATTATGCCGAAGCTATTCATCTTTATAAAGTTGACAAGTTTGATTTTATTATTTGCATGGCGGCCTTTCTCGGAGTAATCTTTATAGCCTTGGATGTTGGCCTCATGCTGTCAGTAAGTGCTCTATTGTTCCCAATTTTCAATTTTATTTTTTCTATTAATGGAGTTGGATTTACTTAATTTTTGTAACACAAAATCTGATGTAGCTGTTCTATGTGAAATCAAGGTTGGTCTTAGCTTGCTTAGAGCACTCTTATATGTGGCTAGGCCTGTTCCATGTAAGCTTGGAAAGTTACCAGACTTAGGTTTATATCGAGATGTTGAGCAGTATACTGCTTCAACATTCCCAGGAGTTTTAATTGTACAACTTGGTTCTCCCATGTACTTTGCAAATTCCAACTACATCAAGGAAAGGTAAATTTTGGATTCACATCTTTGATATATCCATTTTGAACAAACTTAATTTCTAAAAATTTGTATCAGAATTATGAGGTATATTCGAAGCGAAGAGGACTCTATTGGATATACTGTTGAGCAGATCATACTGGATTTGTCAGGTAAAAGATAACAAATTCTTTACATAATACATTCGGAACTTTCATAGTATTAAAGTTTGTCTTAGTAATGTTATGGCTAATTATGTTAGTTCGATGCAATGTTTTATCTGGCTAGCTGTATATGCAATGTTCGATGCAATGTTTCATAGTATTAAAGTTTGTCTTAGCAATGCATGTCCAAAAGGGGAAAAAAAGAAAAAAAGGTGTTTGCCTTAGTAATGTTATGGCTAATTATGTTATTTCGGTGCAACGTTTTTTCTGGCTGTGTATGCCTTTACAGGAGTGACATCCATTGACATCACTGCTATTGAAGGATTGTGGGAAACAAATAAAATCTTCGAAAATAATGGAATGCAGGTACAGTATGTAGATTTCAATTTGGGCTATATCCACCTAGTAGTTTATTATGTCAATAAGATTAATAACAGAAAGAAGTTTAAATAATTTATTTGTGTTTCCATGTTATTTTATAGGTATCCTTCGTAAATCCAAGGATGGAGGTTTTAGAGAAACTGATAACATCCAAGTTTGTTTCCAAGGTTGGGAAGGAGTCATTTTTCCTTACATTGGACGATGCAGTAAAGGCAAGTCAAGTAGCACTTCGTAAATCGAAGAGAAGTAATATTGAAGAGGAAGTTCGAGAAACAAATCATCAATCAGTTGAGTGTCGCTAGTCAGTTAGAAATTCTTCCCGAATTTTGTCTTACCGAATGGGGCGGCAAGCTACCTGTGATCAATAATTTTAAAATAAATTTTAGGAAATAAATAGAAAATGCGTTGTTCAGCACATTATCGACAATTTCTTAAACACAATTCAAAGGACGTTGATAAATTTCGGAGTTATCTAATTACTATCTTAGAATTGTATGCAAGAATTGCATGATGGGTTAGAAAGTTTTTTTTTTTTCTTTTTTCGGATGTGACAAGGAAAGTTGGAGAGATTTTTAAAGATTTTCTCTCTACTCATTACATGGGTGAGTGTCTTCCCTCTAATAAGGGAATAGATGTGCTATCAATGAGTTGTAACTTAAATAGCATTTCCCTTAATTTTTTTTGTCAAGAAGTTGTTAGTGTTGAATTAGAAATTCGATCTCCACAAACTTATTGTTTCCCCCATTCTCCTAACTCCACTAGAAGTTCCATAGAACCCCCTCCTCTCTCTGGAAAAAAAAAGATATGGATACGGTGTCTCTTAAAATGGATATATGGGTGTGGCTTATTGGCATTTTTTTTAGGGTTCTATTGATATTTTTCTTTCTTGATTCTGTTTCACAAGTCTTGTTAATATTTGATTATATTTTTTAGTAGCAACTTAGTTTTGAGAGCATAAAGAAAAGGATAGAGAAAAGAAAAGAGAAACCAACAAGAGATAGTGAAAGATAAAATATAAGATTTCATATTTTATGTGATTGGTTTGAGTTAAGTTCTGATTATATAGTATTTTTGCAATCTCTCTCTATATATGCAGAGATTGTAGAATTTTATCAAGTGTTATTTTTAGTTATTAATATTTTATTATAAATTTGAGTTTGAATTTGATTTTTTTTGTAAGTCTCGTAATTAACTTCACCTTTTTAATCAAATATAAAAATCAATACATAATCAGGGTCGTGTAAAATTTTAATTTGAAAGGTCCGTTTGCGGGTCAAGATACAGTGCAGATTTATATTTGCATATGAGCATGGGCCAAGGTTCGGCGAACAAAGAAATAACAAAGCTATGGGCCTAGTATTTATTGATTTATCTACTACTGTCGTCTCCTTTTTGGGCCATACTAGGTTTTAGGCATATCGACTTGGTCAACAACAGTTTTTAGGTACACTTGGGAGATACGCAAACTAAAATCCCAGAATTTCACCGCCATAACGTGTTGAAGTCTAGTTTTGGGGTTGTAGCCCATAGGTCCCAGCCGCGGGAATAGGATTGTGTTTGCGTGTCTTGAAAATCGGATGAAACTAAGAATTCTCATCTAGCTTAACACTTATGACCTTAAAAAAAATGCTTAACGTTTGTAATTCAGATTTCAGACCAAAAAAGGAAAAAAGCTTACCATTTGAAACCAATAATGGTTATGAACCATGAATCTCAATGCTCGTACACTCTCAATTAATATATGACACCTATATACTTCATGACTTTAAAAATATATCCCTCTTTTTGGGTATTTAATACATGGGGTTTATAAGTAGGATTTTTGTTATCTTCACTCATTTTCCACTTTTGGGTATTTCGAATTTCATCTTTAAAATATTATAAATCACAAAAAAATTTTGATATAAAACCTTGATAATGAGAGAAAAAAAAAAAAACTGAACAGTAGATAATGCCTGTATTATAAAGTTTGACTAGAACTATCAAAAACATAAAAACGACAAAATCAATGATATAATTAAAATGATTAATTTGAAGAAATTTTATTGAACATAAACCATAGTTTTATATAGTTTTAATTCTTTTTTCAAAAGAAAAGGTATTGATTATATTACGCTCATGCAACCAACATTTTTTTTTACCCATTTTGGTTCAACATGCAAGTAACAATAAAAGTAATGCTAAATTCGAAAAATGTGTGGAGCAGTGGGGGAGCCATGACCTTCAACTCCTTCGGGTTCGTGGCTTAGGCACAGCGCCCGACCTTTTATAAGGCATAAGCCAACAAATGGTGCTAAATTGAAAAATTAAGCATGAAACTGAAACAAGTCACTTTAGTGAGGAAATTGAAACTTGCACTGAAGTTAGTGATGTATACTTACGTCATATATGGTTTTTGCGACTTCTTGATATGAATGAAATATTGTCCGGATAATTTATTTATTTTTGAGTCCTGTAATTTGGACATAAATTTTTTTAGTCGATCGGTCACTGCAGATTCGTGTAAGTGGGACTGATCAGAATGGCAGAATCCATGCTTTTGATATTATTGACGTGACTATGCTCTTAGGTAGACTTGAGAGTTGAAGCATAATCTCCTGTTTTGGAGATAAAGCTTATAATTTGATGACTTCACTCTTCACCATATATCAGGACACAAATCGGTCTTGATTATTACTTCATATGGTATTTGCTTTTATTTATTTCTGAGATAGCAGTGCTTGTGCCACATCAATAGTAACTAGTAAGCTTGATCCAGCAATTAGCACCCTACATGTTCAGGACAGAACAGATGTTTCCCTATTATTTTTTTTTTTTTAATGATCAAATCTTCTTTCATGTTGATTTTCTTATAGTATCGAAAATTAATCAACAATCATGATATCGTTTCTATTGCAGTTGATTGGCTCTTGCTACCTACAGATCATCAAACAAGAAATCTTATTGAAATTTCGTTTGGCAAAATTCCATTATCTGGATAGATTTTAATTCAGTCAGATGCGTGGAATCTACTATATCTGCTGAAACATATCAAGTGTGGATTGTGTGTACAATATTTGATTCATAACATCTTATTCGAACTGATGTAGTAAACACATATCAGATTGTGTCCAACACCTTCAATAACCTTAGAAAGATATGCATTTTTCCACCTCTTGTTGCTGTTCCCTCTGCTTCCTTTTCTCTGTCTTCTCCTTAGCATAGAAGGGAAAAATCAAAGCAGAACTACATCAGGGATCTAACTGGGATGCGACAATTCTGTCATAGTGCAATATAGAATCGTTATGAATGCTTATAATAAGTTATTGCATCCCATTCCATTCAAATAATTCAATAGCTAGTTAGGCTTCTAGATGTAATAAAAAATCCAGTAAAGAAAATAATTTCTATGATATCATATCGTGGTGCCACCGACACATCTAACCGCTGGAGCAACGTGGGACATTGTTATGTGATGGCATTCCAGTACACAGGTATATTTTTGCCATATCAATATCAGCATTTTGCTTGTGACCCATTTTTCGCTTTTACTGATGCAGAAAGGCACACAAATCAACAGGAAAAAAAAAAAAAAAAAGTGAAAATGACTATATATCTATGGAAATCTTATACAGTATACAGACATTGATCAGACAGTTACGTGTAAGTGCTGTCCAACTGGTAGCATATTGTGTGTGGGACAAAGAAAAACTGGTGAACCCATGGACCAGGTGCCTCAAATGGCCCGTGTCTGTGTAGGTAAAACGAAATCTCTATAATGTAAAAGACTATGTACAATAGCTCGATTAGCAGAAGTTTTAGTTTTTCATTATGACAATTAATCTGAATGTATACATCTTTCTTGTTCTTTCTTTGTTTATTTGGCTTGAGCTTAGCTAAATAGCCTTTTACGTTCTTAATACTTATTATTAAAGAATGTCCCAATCATAGCCAATCATTTGGTTACGTTTTGATAAGCATTATTTCAGCAAAACAAAAGGGTGGTCGGCGACTTGAGGATCATAAAACTAGCGGAAAAATGTATCCTGCTAAACACAGATTAATTTTTAAAAAAGAATTACAAGCATCATCATTGGTACTTTCTAGATGTATCTTATTAGCTGACCTTTTACATCAAGTGTGCGAATTGAGCTAGCGTTTTTGTGGGGTTACGCGTTTATAAAGAATCTACTTTGTCACGGTTTAATTTGAACAACACAAAAGTTGTTTATTCTAACGTGCCGACAAGTTCATGTCTTAGGAAAAGAAATAGTTTCGGTTTGCCAATTCCATTCCATTCTGTGAATCTTTCTGTTGCTTTCTTTAAATAAATTCACTAGAGATAAAGAAAATAACATTGAAATGGGGAAGTTGGTGCCTCTCATGTTCTACTTAATAACTGCTGCATAGTGTTGAGCTTGCTTGCCTACTTTATGATACTTTTCGCTCCATTTGAAAATATCATAGAGATTAATTTAACTCCTATGTTTGCCATGGGTTCTATAATCCTCAAATGTAGATACATTGCATGTTAACCAAAACCAAATTCCATAACTTCTAATCCTAAGAAAAAGTAATAGTTCATTTATAATTCTACGCGCTTAACAAAAAGAAATCACACAGCTAGTTTTTGGTGTGGGAGGCTTTGGTGGCAAAGCGGGTAGCTAACTAGCTTGGAATGTCAACATCAGCATCTATAGGCAAATAGGATACAGCAAATTAAGTGTTGGTGTTGAGATAATTAAGAGCCAATGACACGAATCATAGAAAACCTTTATGAGGGTTCCATTTACAATATTTTTCTCCAGGAGAAAAAGGTGGCCTAACATGCAACGCATTCATATATAGCCAAGAGAGAAAATAACTATATGCTGCAAAATCACTGCAAGCATGTATTAAAAGGATTGGATTCGATTATTGCAGCGTATCAGAAGACGTGCTGATAACAATATATCAACGTATTAGTTAGGTGACGAATTATCAAATGAAAACCACACTTTTAAATTACTAGAATATCCTTAAACATTTCAAAATCAGTATGTACTTAAAAGTTTGAGTGGTAAATTGTTTCAAAACTCTACAGCTTCAAATATTCAGTACTATTATTTTTCATTTTTCTGAAACTCATGCATTGAGACTTCCTGTATATGTTAATCGAAAGAATTAATATTAGACCAAAAGAAAAACAATAACAATTCAGATGTCAACGTTTATTTCATTGGCCATATCTACCACGGGCAATACAATATATGGGTGGCACTATAATAACAAAATCTTCTTTGCTGATGCCTTGACTTCTATGTTTGGACTTTGAAGTGATGGTGAATTTTATTTCGTTCTTGACCTTCCTCATAATTGAAGACAATAGCTCTGTTTCTGGTCATTGCTATTTGGTCAACGGTTCGAATAAACTGCCCTTAAAAAAGAAACAAGCGATCGAGCAAAACAAACTGAACTATCTTGTTACTTGGCGTTCTTATTGTCTTCTCGCCTTCATGCAGTTAGTTGTTCTTGAGATATAGCGAGGCAAAACGAATCAGAATTAAGAAATTAAACGAGGTCCACAAGCACATAGTAATTTGGTATAAAACAACGTTTCTCAGTTAAGAAAATAAGATTCACACAGGGCATAGAACAAAGCACAAGAGAACGAATGGCAAAAAATGTAGTCGTATTTGTTACTGTGATAATTTACACGAATATGTCAAAAATATAATAAGGGCATAACTATGAAGCATTGATCGGTAAGGATATGATAATTTTCAAAAATTATAAGATATGATACAATTTTAGTATAATGTATAAGTTAATGTAAGATCAATAAAAAGATCATTTATATAACACAAAAATTTAAATTGAGAAAAAAAGGTTTATTTCAGTATAGAATGAAGGCATGCTTTCAAATTTAATAAATACTTATAGAGATAATTAATATAAATTAGTAAATACAATAAAAACACACTTATCTATTCTAATCCCTATGATATTTCTATCTATATAAGTATAAAAATTTAAAACATTACAGTGAAAATTAAAAAATATAATTAGAAATATACTATTAGGATGTAAGATACAGTTGTCTAGCATCTCCATGCTCAGAAATGCTTGGGCTTATTCTACATTTGTCCGAGTTAATTCTTACCATAAAGTTTGAGGCTCATTTTCAATGATCTTTTGTTTAGGTTGACAAGATCATGCTGCAAACAGCTCCCTTTTTTTGTTCTTTGTAACTCTTTTGAAGGTTGAGATATATAATATTATTTTAGAGCATGAGGAAAAGCTATATTCTTTTACTTGAAAAACGGGCTCTAAAATAGAATTAACAAAACATTACTTTAAGATTTAAAAAAGAACAAATATTATCCCACCATTTTTTTTTTGGATCCTATTCCACCATTCTTTTTCTCCATAGTTTACACTAGTGTCTTGTCATGACAAAATATATGTTTGGTTTAATTTTTGGGAGAATTATTTTAAAAAAATTGATTTGTGTTTAATTTAAGCATGTTAAAAGTATATTTAAAAGAATAATTTTTATTTAAATAAGATAAAATAAAATTATTTTTAGTTATAAATACGAGAGTAATAATAAAATTTTATATCAAAAGTATTTTTTCTATAATAAAAAATAACTCAAAGGATATTTATTCAAAAAATATTTTTAATTGTTTAAAAGGTATTTTTTAATAATTTAAAAAGTACTTTTAGTTACAAAAAAATAAACTAAATACATTAAGTTATGGTATAACATTATTTTTATTCGACCAAAAATATTTTTGGAGCCTCCATCTTTAAATCAAACATGCTCAAACTCGTCTAGTAAACTATGATTTCAATGATCAAACCAGTAAAATTCATGAATATATATATACATGTTACTGTAAGTTTATGTTTGCAGAAGAATAAGCAGAAAGAGTAATATATGTGTTTGGATGCCTGTTTGGGGATCTAAGAATTGATTTTGAATCACCAAAATCAATTCTAATCTATTTTGATGATATTTAGTTTAACAAGATCAAAATTAATTCTTATTTTTAGAATTATTTTTGAGAAACATAAAAAAAATTTATTTTTTATTAGAATCACTTTTAAAAAAATTATAAAATATAAATTATTTTATCTCAAAATTAGTTCTAATTAAATTAATTTTAACAAAATTAATTCTACAAAAATAAAACATATTTATGCGGAACTTTTATCGTTATATACAAAGGGATGAGTTACGTTTGACTTTAACATATGTCACATCAAACTTAATTTCTATAATTTTGACATATGGGATTTATCATTTGCTAAATAAATAGATATACGGCGATAAAAGAATAACAAAAGTGTTATTTTTACATATGATTGCAATTCATTTTATAAGACTCATTAAAATATTTTTTGATCATTAATTAAGAAAAAAATGGGATCAATTTTTAACTAATGGTCATAAAAAATTTTAATTAATCTCATAAAATAAGTCTCAATTATCAATATAAATAACATAATTCAAAAAATAAATAGATATCGAGGAATGAGTTGAGAGTTGAATTTTTTGAAATTCAAAAAAAAAAAAAAAAAGAAATTTATAGAAAGCACTGTAAGCTGCCCGCCTAGAGTGGACAGCACGAAGGATTGAGAATTATTGAATGAGAAATATTTTTTGTATATTAAATTTATTGACATTTTGATAGACTATCCATTTGATGCATAAAAAATAATAAAATAAAAATTTTAAAATAAAAAATTATATATTTTTTATTATTGATTTGATAGGATGTTTATTGAGATATCTTATTTTAAATGTTCAAATAATACCCCTCCTATTGAATTATTAGATTTTGTCTAAATCATAATTTAATTATCTGAAAAGAAAATCAAACATACTATTAGTAATATGAGAATGCCATTTGTTATCTATTTCTATCGTAAGACTGAAAATGATATATGGCATCATAAAATATTTTATAAAATAATACAAATAAGAGATTAATTTTTATACACTTCTGTTTAATAAAATTTGAGAAAAATAAAAAATTATGGTAGATAATTATTATGATAAATAATTTTTTACTATAATTTAGCATTTTTATCAAATTCTATTAATAAAAAATATAAATTATTTTATACTGTTAATATATAGAAATTAAATTTTATAAATGAAGAAATAAATTTTTTAATCAGCTGCATCTAATTTTTAATGAACTCCAATATATGTATTGGAGTGTGTAGTTGAGCCAGGTTGACATTAAAGAAAGAAAAATTAATTACTATATACCAAATTTGTTACATTTATTGAACATAGATCAATGCTTGACATTTTCGTTCTAATATTTTTTTTTATTCTGGCAGTTCTATTTTTTTTATTTCAGAAAAGAACGTTGATTGACAAAATAAACCCTAAACCCAAACCTCGATAGGAAACACCGCAGTCCCCGCAGGTGGTTGCCTGACGCGAGCCGCTCCCACTCTTCCTCCAAATCAATAGTCCCATAAACCCCAAAATCAGCGTCGCCGAAACCGCGTTAACGGTCACTACGCAATTTAAGTTGGAAGAATGGGGATATTTTAGTCATTTGGACTTAAAATAGCGCTCAGGTGGATGGGTTGCAGTGCGCGTTGACGCGGACGCCATGCGGACGCGGTGCACCATAACGGTGGAAGGTAGGGGCCACAATACTCAACGGCCGATGATCCAGCCGGGCGCTAGTTGATGTGTGGGTCCCAACAATCACACTTTCGCTGGTTGTCATTTTTCGTCCCGCATTGGACAGTTTTTCATACGCCGTGTTTGGTGGATCCTAAGCCCAGGCGGGCACGACTACAGCATCCGATACAGATGCGCAACACGTTAGCCCCTGCAGCTATGTGATCTAAGTCACAGGGCCAAGGATTGAGTCAATCTGAGCACTGAGGAACAAGGTAACGCTCCTGTTACCTGTTGCCCCGCTTTCCATTTTCCCACTTCAAACATTATTTATGGTTCCCCATTGCCCCATTGCTGGATTGCCTGTGCCACAGGCCCACATTGGCTTAACGTTTTCTGTTTTTGATAAATACAATTAAATAACATTTTGGTTAAAACAAAATGTAAATATTTCATACAATTCACAATAATGTAATTATGCTATATATTTTATATTTATATTTATTTGTGTAGCAAAAATTTAAATATAACTATACAAAAAAAGATCTAATATTTTTAATTTTTATTTATATATGTTCAAAATAATTAGAAAGAAAGTTAAGTTGATTGTTATTTTTTATTGGTACCAGTTGATTGTTATTATTAGTTATAAAAGATGGCTTCCATATATTATGGTATAAAAAAATATCAAGAACATATCAGTATTATAATTATGTCTTTTATATTTATTTATAAATTTAATTTGGATATATTGAGTATGTAAAAGATTTTTATATTATTTTTTAATTATATCTTATCAAATCAACAAATATAATTAAATCTCATATTTACTATTTGAAAATTGTATAAATAAAAAAATATGATTGATTAACTATATAAAATTTTTTTACATGATTATTACATTCAAATTAAACTCTTTATTTATATAGTAAAATTAAAGTATAAATATGAAAAGATAAAAGAAAAATTTATAAAATTTAATTTAAATACACTGTCAATTAATAAAAATAATAGAAAATATCAACTCATATAAAGAATCATCCATTATAATAAATGGTACACCATAATTTTTTATTTTTTATTATTTTTATTGGTTGACAGTATAAAATTATTTTATATTATTAGTGTATATCAATTAAACTCAAATTTATATGATAAAACATATTTACAATTAAATAATAAAATTTAGAGAAAAAGTATAAGTATGTATGCAATTATGTAAAGGTCGATTATTAATTATTAATTAATTACTACTAAAAATGGGCAAAGTTCGTTCACACGTAATGGATTTCACGGGAATGAAGGAAATGAAAAGGTCCAAGGGTAATGACGTAACTTTAGATTTCAGAGAGAGCGTTACTAACCAGCACTGCCTCTACTGCGAGGGGGGGTCACATTTGAAATTTGGACGTCAACAGGCCCACACTTTCTTATCTTTCTGTTTTTAACCCTATTTCTTCTTTTTCTTTTTATTTATTCTTTTTCTCTTTTAAGAAATCTCTACAAATTGTGATACCCAATATACTACTTCTATTAGTTAATTGAAAACCCAACTACTTCACTTAATCACTTTCCAATTTCCGCAGTCTACACAACAAAACTTCAATAATTTTAATTTAACTTTATACTCTGAGTACAGTCAACTAGCCGGACTTCGGCATCACCGACTCCCGCTATTGATGAACAAATTCCAACAATCATGCTAGCATTAGCATCTGTGCAATTGCGTTAATTCTTTTTAAAATTCCAATTTTTGTCAAATAAGTGAGGGGTTGCTCATTGTAACAACTACAAATCTTAATTAATGGATGATCATCATCATTATTATTATTATTATTATTATTATTATTAGGGTGATACAATTGAAACACAATAACTTGAAATATTTTATTAGCAGCAATTGTGGTTATCGCTGGCTGGCCACGCGTCTGCAACTTTATTGCGAGAGCAGGAACTCGATTTTAAACGGTATCTGCAACGAAGAAAAGAATAGATCTTTTGCTTTGGGTAGGGTTTTGAGAAACTACACGGATCAGGAAAGAAATCTATCTTTTTTTCCTTAAAAAATAAAGAACAATATTAATGATAATAAATAAATAAAATAAAGGGTGAGAGAGGATCTGGTGGGCTTTGAGCTGTGATATAGCTGTCCTTTTGAATGAATTATTTCATGCCCGCTGTGTCCCCCTCTCTCGATATCGCTTCGCGCAGCAGTCATAAACTCACACGCTCACTCACAGCTCCAAAATCCCTAGAAAAACTATCTCTCCTCACCCACGCATAGCTGCATTTGCCTCAGAATCAGATCTCAACTTAGAAACTTCTGCAAAACCCCACCGTCAACGAGTGCAGCAAAAGAAAAGCGAACAATCAAAAGTTTTCACTTGGTATATCAGATGCCTCATATGAGATGAAGATGAAGAAGGTAGCTTACACCTCCTCCTCCAACCTTTCCCTGATCTTCCCCCTCATTGCCTTGTTCCTAGGCACATTCTCGCTCTGTGCCTCCAACCCCATCAATGCCAATGCCAATGCCAATGGAGCACTCACAGATGCGGAAGCCATGTACATCAGGCAGCGCCAGCTCCTCTACTACAGGGATGAGTTCGGCGACAGAGGGGAGAACGTCACCGTAGACCCTTCTCTCGTCTTCGAGAATGACCGCATCAGAAACGCCTACATTGCCTTGCAAGCATGGAAGCAAGCCATTCTCTCCGATCCCCTCAACTTCACAACCAATTGGGTCGGATCCAATGTGTGCAACTACACCGGGGTTTACTGTGCTCCCGCGCCTGACAACCCCAAGATCCGCACTGTCGCAGGCATTGATCTCAACCATGGTGACATTGCCGGGTATTTACCCGAAGAGCTTGGTCTCTTGGTGGATCTTGCACTCTTCCACATTAACTCCAACAGGTTCTGTGGCACATTGCCACACAAGTTTGAGAGGTTGAAGCTGCTGTTCGAACTGGATCTTAGTAACAACAGGCTCGCTGGGAGGTTCCCTGAGGTCGTTCTGAGGCTTCCCACGCTAAAGTTCTTGGATCTAAGGTTCAATGAGTTCGAAGGGACGGTGCCTAGAGAGCTGTTTGACAAGGATCTGGATGCCATTTTCATCAATGATAACAGATTTGTGTTTGATCTCCCCGACAACTTCGGCAACTCGCCGGTTTCTGTTATTGTCTTGGCCAACAACAGGTTCCATGGCTGCATTCCTGCGAGCATCGGAAACATGTCGAACTTGAACGAGATTATTCTGATGAACAATGCCTTCAGGGCGTGCTTGCCCTCTGAGATTGGGTTGTTGAAGAACCTGACGGTGTTTGATGTGAGCTTCAACCAGTTGTTGGGTCCCTTGCCGGACGCCATTGGAGGAGCGGTGAGTTTGGAGCAGTTGGACGTGGCGCACAACTTGCTGTCTGGGAAGATTCCGGCGAGCATATGCATGCTGCCCAATCTGCAGAACTTCACGTATTCGTATAACTTCTTCACTGGTGAGCCGCCGGCGTGTTTGAGGTTGCCGTCGTTTGATGACCGGAGGAACTGCTTGCCGGGGAGGCCGTTGCAGAGGTCAGCGGCGCAATGTAGGTCGTTCTTGTCTAAGCCTGTGGACTGTAACTCCTTTGGGTGTAAGCCATTTGTTCCTTCACCTTCACATTCTCCTTCGCCTCCTGTTGTGGTGGTTCCACCGTCGCCTACACCTTCTTCACCACCTGGGCAAGGACCTTCACCTTCTTCACCACCTATTTTCACACCGCCGTCTACTCCTTCACCTTCTTCGCCGCCCGGACAGGGACCTTCACCGCCTGTGTTCACCCCACCATCTATTCCTTCACCTTCTTCGCCCCCTGGGCAAGGACCTTCTCCACCTGTTTCCTCACCACCGACACCGTCTACTCCTTCGCCTTCTCCACCTGGGCAAGGACCTTCCCCGCCTATTTATACGACACCATCTCCTCCACCACCACCTGCGGTGGCACCTGCACCTTTGCCACCCGTTAATACGCCACCATCACCCCCATCCCCTGTTTATACTCCAAAATCACCTCCTCCGCCGCCACCAGTGTACCTACCTCCACCGCCCCCGCCAGCTTCGTATTCACCGCCGCCGCCACCGCCGCCGGTCTATTCACCACTTTCTCCACCCCCGCCTTCACCCTCACAACCACCTTCACCATCTGAGCCATCACCCTCACCTACCCCAACGCCACCATACTGTGTCCGATCCCCACCGCCGCCGCCAACAAACTCACTACCGCCACCAGCTCCCGAATTCTCACCGCCCCCACCTTCGCCTTACTATTACAGCTCTCCGCCACCTCCCACTCATTCGCCTCCACCCCCTCACTCATCCCCGCCACCCGTTTATCATTATTTATCACCGCCACCTCCACCACCAGTGCACTCACCATCTCCACCATCTCCTCCACCATGTATAGAACCTCCTCCGCCCCCACCACCTTCTCCCACACCTTACCTCCCACCACCATCCCCATCACCACCACCTCCACCGGTACACTATACTTCCCCACCACCTCCACCGGTTCAATATAGTTCCCCCCCACCACCTCCACCGGTTCAGTATAGTTCTCCACCACCACCACCGCCTCCGGTTCACTATAGTTCCCCTCCACCTCCCCCGGTCCATTACAACTCACCGCCACCACCCCCTGTTCATTATAGTTCTCCGCCGCCACCAGCATCGCCTCCGCCATGCGAAACCCAACCCTCTCCGTCCCCACCCCCACCAGTTGTATACGGAAGCCCACCACCAGCTCCTGTATATGAAGGGCCATTACCACCTGTCTTCGGAGTCTCGTACGCATCGCCTCCACCACCACCTTTCTATTAATTCTTTTGAGATGTTTTCTCCTCTAACCTTTCCCTCTCCGACACGAGTCATACTTCTTTTATTGCGGCATATTTCTTCTATAACACACACCGTCTTCCCGTGCCTCCCCAGTCATGTTCAATGTGAGCGACTCTCGTCGCTTCTGGAGCAAAATTGAACGAGATAATGACACGAGTTTGTGCAATGATGCAGCAGAAGCAGCAGCATTTGTTCTTTTTTGGATTGATATGATTTTGTGCTTAAAAGAAACGGAGAAGAGGTAGCAGTAGTGTGGGGGTAAGAGGAGAAAGCCTCTTCATATAATTAATTTGAATTGTTATGAATATTGCAGTTGTGAAATAAAATATGCCTGAGAAAGAGTAGGTTGCAGAGAAATTGTATGTATAGGGATCAATCGGAGACCATAATTCATGGCTGCAAAGTCAGAAGCCGTAGCATGTTCTGCTACTGCTGGTTGTTCGTGAGGTTTATTGTTATTGTCTCTCTTATATCATTATTTTTTTGTTTCTTTTGCTTTCCAATTTATAATACAATTTATGAACATTTTCACTTGTATTGAATTTTCTGAATTGAGATAATTCCTGTCTCATATCAACGTCCCTCATCCGTTTATGCTATGAGATTATTAATTTCAAAGGTTTTCTTTCTTAACTTGTCCATCAATCTGCATCAATGTAATTCATTTGTATATGAATCCATATCCTTGAGGCATCATCCTACGCTGCTTGTAACCTACTATAAGCAGATGATATGAATTTTCTTTCTCGCATGATTATTACATCCTCCTTTCCCACTATTCAGAGGGATAACCAATCTAGTCTTGTTTATTTTCTGGGCATGCCGGCCAGTGTGGTACTGTGGTAGTTTTAGTAAGTTCTACATAGCCATTGTCTTTGAAAGGATCCATAGTCTAATTAATTATATTATACGAGCATCTAGTCCTCTGCGTGCAAAAATGAATGAAACATAAGCGTAAAGGGTGTAGGAAATCACTGAATCAGCAAGATAATGATCTCAATGTTTCGTACCGAATAAAGTAGTTGGATTTAGACATGCAGCTATTGGTATGCTGTGTTTAAATAATATGCTTGCAGTTTGAAATGGTCATCAATCGCTGATCGCCGATCGAGGCCATCACCAGATCCTACAGCTACAGGTCCCGATTCAGATCATGGTGGTGGGGCCTGAAAATCCCAAGTAACGTTAAGGAGCACCTGCTAGAGTCCATTTATTTAATGAAGCCCGTTCTGCATCATTTTAGTAATCATATTGTTTAACGTAACCCATGTGCAAACCTTCGTTTTAGTGGAGATTTGAATTCAAATCTGCTTGCTTCGCGCACAAACATGACCCCATTGGATTCTGGACATGAGTACTGTTAAGCTTCTGAGTAGCCCAATTATGCGTACAAGTCTCTCATATTATGCCTTTATTTTTGGTTTTTTCACTCGACATGCTTGGTTATGGTCCCTATTTAACCATAGCCCGAAATTTATCTTCAACAATGACTTTTGCTTTAACGTTCGTGCCTCTTCTGTTGTGTTGCCCATTTGGCACTTGTTTGCTTTCTCTGTTATTGCCTTATTGGCCACTGAAAATGGTCTCACACAAATTAGCCAAGAAGAAACTCAATAAATCATTAGGCTTTTGCAATTGCCAACTCAAATAAAGCTGCTATTTGTTGAACCATTCTCTTGGATGGAGAAAAATGGTACTCTTTCAAAAAGGACCCTACAATTAAGCATAATTCTTAGGATGCATACCGAATTGACAACTCAAACACGTGCTTCTCACCAAGTCCCTTTCTGGAATTTAATTGGCACGAGGGCCTCCGGTTTTTTACGGAAACCTCCTCTACATAGAAAGTTTCCATTTCCCCTGCTACATTATAGAAATAGTCCTTCCAAATTTTCCCTTTTTTTTGAGGAGAGGCATGGGTTTGAATAGAATAAGACAACTTTTCCTTCTTATTAGGGAAAAGGCGAAGTGGCATCGAATAACTTTCGTTTGCACACGAGGATAATGCACTTTCGCGATTGCTACTTGTCCTTTAATAGGTACTTCTTTTTTTTTTTATTTCAATGGAATATTTGAGCTCTATTATTAAGAATCCAATTAATTCAATCTAGATCCAATGGAGGCCTTTAAAGAAGACAGAGATTTATTAGTGAAATTTTTTTTTTCTTCTGAACTTTGAATCCAAAACTTCTAGTTGAGAGGAAAAGACACTTGCGCCAATCCACGTTAGTATTAATAATCAGCCTTTACATGACGGAAGGGTTTTTTTAACTTGTTTGCGGTGCTCTCATGAAGATGGGAGTGCATATATATATATATATATATATATATATATATATATATATATATATATATGTATATGTAACTGCTTAATGCACGTACCAAATCGTAGGTTAAAAAAAAAAAAAGCATTCCCATTTCGAAATGGGGTATATGCAGAAGGCAGTGTCGGTATTTTTCTCAACAATGGAAACCATAGCAAGTAACAATGAAAGTTCTATATACCTTGCTGGCATTGGCCTTTCAATTAATTCACCACTATTCGTATTAGGGGGGGAAATTAAGGTGAAAAAGATATAGCCATACACGTTCCACTTGTCCTTGCCTCCCTAGGATGAAAGGAAAATTAGTAAAAGATGCAAAGCAAGCAAGAAACCACATATTCCAGTGTCCGACACCACCAAAGGGACAGTAACCTTTATGATAGGGGCCCCTCGTAGATAATATTCACATGGCCTGTGTAAGGGCTTTTCACATCCAACATGCAATGAAAATATTGATGTTAGAAGTTGGTTGACTTGTCCAATTACCTCAACTCGGACATAACAACCATTCAAGTAGGGCTCTTGGGACAGGCTGTGATTAGGTCAAGCTTATTTAATGGTACCTCATAAAGTGATTCTATGATATGATATGGACCCCATCGTCACATTAAAAAGAACAGGCAAGTGTACGTTTCGAGAAAGAAAAAGAAAATGCTAATATCAATTTATTAAAAGTGGGTAAATTTTCGAATTAACCGAGATTCACCCCTAATCTTTGTACACGCTCAATTGTTTCAAATCTTCCTGAGTAATATGTTCCAGCTGGCTGGTTCTTATTACAATCTGATTATTAGAGGTGATTCTAGATGTGGCATCTTATAAATTTCAAGCATAGGTTTCTTTAACCATAGCCATAAGCATAGCTGAGTGTAACTACCAAAGATAAGATTTAAGGAATACTATTTTCTCAATAATGTCCCAAAATAAAAGCAAATTGCTTGGTAAGCAAGGAAGGCAATTTCGTATCTCAATTCTCAAGTTTTAGAATCTAGCTAATTCAATAATTGGCGAGGGGCAAAGGTCGACAGTGCCAACTAATTCATGTGCGTGTACCTAATCACAGGCATTGTTAAAGGACGGGACAAAATCTCATGATGGATTTTGCATACTGTATTAGCTAAGGTAAGGAGGAGCTGTGGCTTATTTGAGCTACCTTTTTATGAAATTCCATTTTCTGCTAATGCAGTAATTGAGCAGCGCCACCATACACATAGATGAACTGGGATAACTGTCAGCATATAAGATACTAAATGCGAAAGACACAGTCGGGTTACCCAGTTGCTTTCCGTTTTGTTTGTGAAAAATGAAAGAAACCTTGAAAATGATCTTCAGAAAAACAAAAAAGAGTTTGGAAAATGATGTTCACGGACCCATCATTGATTTTGATGCAGCATACGTAACATTAACTACCGTAACAAACAAATGTATGTTTGCCGCGAATTGCGTCCGTGCTTAACAATTTCTAATCCCCTTCATACAGAGTGTCAAGCCTCTTACATAAAAACTCTAGTTATACAATTTTGATTGAACACGCCTATGCATATGGTTATATTTGAATTGAAGTAGCTCATTTAATCTATTTATATTATGAGGAATTTTTCCTATATTAGTTAAGTGGTCGCGCACAAAAGTATGCTTCAACTTTTAAGAAAGATTACTGTTACTATTATATGAACTCCAAAAACGTCTTACAACAACGAAAGGGACTAATTATGACTGCAATAGTCTTTCTTGATATTTTTATCAAAATTAATTTCAAAACGGCAAATAGATTTTTATATTTTATGTCTTCTATAAGTAGTATGCATTGGCAATGTAAAAAAATTTATATCAATATCTAGTGATGTGCTATCATATTATTTAATAAATTTAATAATACATAAACATATAAACCAGCAACTTCAGTAAAAAATCATATATCTAGATTACAATGGAGAGTTTGTTAAGTGAGCCAAACTCTGTCGTTATACATTACACAATCTCTCATCGATGATATATTTTATCAAATTTGAAGGAAATTTCTCAATAAAGCTTTACACAAGATTAATGTGTTGCTTATGGCAGTTTGTTTTTTTTTTTGGTCATTGCTTCTGGCACTCTTATATTAGCCATTTCCCCCGCATCAACAATGCATAATTTGTAGGCTCCATTCCAAGCTACATGAGGAGTTTAGCATGTGGGGTACTTAACGTTTTCTCCCGAAACGGTCCAATCGAATCTTGAGTTGGACACAAAAGTGGGCTCACTGGGTAGTGGCACGTTCTTTTTTTTTTAAATATGGGCCATCGATGAGCAAGCCTATCCGTGTACAGATGAGTCCAAACTCATAGGATTCTTCCAGTAAATTGATCACCGAAAAAAGCCATTCCCACCAAATTGAAGATGGCTATATATTGCATTTTATCTTAAATTACGGTTATAGACGAACCATTAAAATCTAAGTCCTCAGAGTGGGGGACATTATGACAAATTAAAGGTGTAAGATCATTTCTTTGCAGAAAAATACATAATATGACTAATTATTCATCTAAAAAAGTTAATAAGCATATTGCATCATTTTTTCACAAATAAATTCTAATAAAAATTCTGACTCTATCAAATTGTTATATAATTAAGGAGACTCAAATGATGAATAATAACTATACGTTGACTGCGTGGCATGTGGTGCGCTGTGTGTAGAATTGATGCCAAATTTGGGCATGCATGCTTGTAACGTCAGAGCAGACAGTTAGCTACCTCCTTCATGTGGAGTTGGATTTAGAAAATCCCTACTCCTAAGAAATATCGTATCTTCATTTGGCTGACTTGTCATGAGGTCCTCCCCACTAATCAACTTGAGGGCAAATGGAGTACGGGATCATATGAATCATAATCGAATTAACCACTGATAATAAAAACGCTGAATCGAAAATACCAATGTGATATGCTATCAATAGAGATTTGCGAAAGTTGATCCACGGAGGCATCCGCGTAGTAACTACTCATGTGGAGGACTTCAGTCTTCCATCATTTGGGAAATGTTGCATCTGATGCCAAGAGATAGCTTGTTGATACAAGATCCCGAAATTCATATTACCCGTATCCTAATGGTCGTGGAAGCGAATGCCTATGCAAAATTGCTTGCCAAATGTGGAGCTACGGGTTCATGTTTAGTAGATGTGCTAGGAGGCGTCTCCAGACCCAACTTTTTTTATCTTTGGATAAGTGGTAAATAATAATGTAGAGTAGAATGGAGTTTAAAAGAATGGAACGAAACAAAGGAAAGTGAAATAATTATTCTATTCTATTATTTGAATAGAGTGAAATTCCACCTCAAACCCTCCAAATTGGGAGGAATGAAAAATAAAAATTTTGATAAAATAAAATAGAATATATTCTCTCATTAATTATTTCACTTCATTATAAATTTATCAATTTAAATAATAAAAATTTATTGTATTTTATTGAACTCTATTCTACTCCCCTCCAAAGTACCAACCAGACATGGCTAATAGGACGTTTCCCAGATGTCACGGGCCATCTGGTTATTGCTCCTCGCTGGGAACTCTTTTCGTATAAAGCTAGTTTTTTTTAATAAATTTTTATTATATCAAATAATTATATCTGTTTTTAAATAATCTCTAAGATATATGATTAAACAGTATAACTATACATGATTAGATAAATATATATAAAAAATTTATACTATAAGAATATATTAAAATTAAATCCTTAAAAAAATAAATAAAACTAATCAAAAACGTTGAAATTAGCAAATCGTCAACAGTTCATTTTACCGGTGAGAGAACGCGAGAAAAAAAAATCCCATCCACGCGAGAAAAGAAATTCATATAAATTTAGGGGAAAAATGAACTTATTTTCTTAAGTGTGCAAGATGTAAAAGAATTGATTTTACTAGTTTTTATTTGGGAGTGATAGGGCAAAGCCCAAAAACTTAAACAGCTACAAAGCACTCAAAAGAGGTAAAAGTCAAATATGCTATCCTAGCCGAATAGCGAAAGCCTGGAGCAGAAGGAAGAAAATGATGACCAAAATCATACGGTTTGAAAAAAACATCAGCAGCTTTCCTTCTGTAGATGTATGAATACAGACAACATCCCAGTCAAAATCAATAAGGCACCGAATGATTAAGTAAATACGATTTATTTAAAGAATTTAATTAATATAAAATAATTTTATATTATTAATCAATAAAAATATTAAAAAATATTAATTTATATAAATAATTATCTATTACAATAAAAAACTCATCATAATTTTTTATCTTTTAATATTTTTATTGATTGACGGTTGTCAATATATCTCAATTAAACCTTTATTTAAATCAAATAGCAAATACAAATAGTGAACGTGTTTAATTAATTTAATTTATCTTGTGCTTATAATATTATGTTTTGTTATGATTTAAGCTTGATTCATAATTTTTTATTAGTTTCAATATCTCTATAGCTAAATTTTAAAATATGTTCACATAAAAAACATGCCTTAGTTCAAAATTAGGACGGATTTTTCTTTTAATTTAAGTTAGAATTTTTTTAAAAAAAGTATAAAGTGAACAGTACAAAATGAAATGTTTTGGAAAAAAATGACGCCCTAACATAAACAATCTGTGTAGCTAGTAGAACAGTAAAGTGAGTTGAAAAAGCGGAAACAATGATTTAGGAAAGCAACGTACGGCTCCTTGATTACCGCCAGCATTGTTGACCATTACTATATACATTTACACTGTGTTTAGAGAAAAGTGATTTACTAATTTATTCTTAGTATTGCAGTACGATAATGTTCAGCCCAGTTTGTATATAGGTGATATAGTTAATACTTAAATTTATAAAATCTCGTTATTTATATATTATATATTTTTTCGCTGCGTAAGTATTTATGGCTGTTATCAGTTCAAATTAATTCTAACAATAAAAATAATGAGTTATATTATTTGCACGTTCTCTTTTGGATATAATTACAAATAATGAGTTATCAGTTCATCTATGTCCACTTTTATAATGTACAAATAAAATTCTCACAAATAATTGTTTATTTCAAATCTTCTAAAATATACCATCGAGTTGGAAATGTCAACTTTTGACTACAGTCATCCGACACAAAATAATGATTTTCTTATTCCTCGAATTAAATTGTGTTGTTACTGGATTTAACAGTGTAAATGGGTTGTTATGATTGGGATTCAAGGAAAAATGAATATGAAGCAATAAAATTTAATTAGGCTAATTTGATTTAATTTTTGAAATCTATTTTAACAAATTTAAATCAAATCAATCCGATTACTATTAGGTTGATTCAATTCGAGTCATCAAGTAGTCAAAGCTTTTTTTAATAAAAAAATGTAGTTTAAGTTTTTATCCTCATAACAAATGATAATAGTATAATATTTGATAATAAGATAATTAATAATAGTGTGAATAAATAAATACAAATAAAAAAGATAAAATGTAATTTTATTAAAAAAAATGCTTAAGAGCAAAAATTTGAAAGTCTAGAAATAAATAAAAATATACTAAAATTGGTGATGAAGTTGGGTGTTCGAGTTTTGGGATTAAAAAAAATTATAAATTAAAAAATTGAAGCAATAATAATTTATTTAATTTAGTTCTAGTTTAAAATAAACATATTATCTGAACTAATTTTATTTGTTTAACAAGAGATGCTATTTGGCACAAATACGGATATAAACAAAAGCAATGTGTTTATGCATCATTGGTTATTAAGTTGTTGAATAATGGAAATAACAGGGTTGAATGGCAGAAAAACTCTTCCACCTATTGTAATAATAGTTTTGGTAACAAGTATTACTCTTGTTTAATTTAAATTTTTCCTTTCATTAGGTCAATTAAATCCGATGAACATACCTTTTCTAGACTAATGGAGATGGTTTAAACTCTTGGAAAACACCAATTCCAGAGAGCTTGGAGTTGGAGGAAACATCCCTAAAGGCATTTGATGTTCCTATCTGATTAGCTAGAGACTGGAACAAAATGAAAAGAAGATTTGAATTGCACAAAGCTAACTTTTTTTTTAATTTAAAAAATTTTAGGATGAAGAGACTACACCTCAAATTAAGGCAGGAAAATTTTATAGGCTTGGAGAGTACTTACAAAAAATTTATATTTATCTTACTTTAAGGAGACAAATAAGAGCTCAAACTATAACTTGTTAAATACGAAATCCTGTTTTGCTTGATTGAGCCAATCCCTTGGGATGCAAACCAGTTATTTCTTCAATGTTGTAACTTGTAACACCTAAAAAATTTGCCGAAATAAAGGAGCGTGAAAAAAAAAGGAGATAGTCATACTCAAAATAGTCACAAAATAACAATGTTGTCTGCATGTAATCTTTATTAATTATTATATTATTGAATAAATAATAAATAAGAAAAAAAATACGAACTTCAATTATTCAATATACATATTTTGTCTCATCTTTTTTCAAACAAATAGATATAGCACAATGTGTAATAGAAATACTATACAGAAATTTTTGGTCGTAAAAATTATTCTTAGTGTAATGCTTTGTCTTATCTTATCTTTTCTTTCTTCTTTTTGTTAGAAAATGGTTTCGCCTTTTTGAAATTTTATCCAATATGTGTGGGTCATGCATCATTCCAAAGGAACATGAAAATTTTGTTAAGGCCAAATAGAGAACATGCTTTGTCAAAAATGTTTAAGGTGATCGGCGCATCGCTTTCGGCACATCGTTATCACCCATAAAAGATTTCAAGGAGTTGTTTCTTAATTGAGAGGATTCATATATTCATATATACTTCTAAAATATTATATTCAACCCATTATAAAATAATAGCACTTAAATATTAGGAAAATATTATTTGTATATATATTTTAGACACTTCTTTAGGACATTTGGAAATCATTGTGTAAATTATTAAGATTGTTAGTTACGTTTCTGTTAAATATGGTAAAATAATTGATAATATATGAAAAATTATTTTATTAAATTTATAATTTATATAATTGAAATTCATAATTATTAATACATAATTCTCTATATTTTTTTATAGATAGAACTGTCACTTATATATAATTAAAATCTTTATTTATTTATATATAATTTTACATATATCAAAAAGGGTGTCCATCATTATTATGTACAAATAATAGTACTTTTTAAATTAAATCTCAATTATTTAGTTAAATATCTTCCCCATTAAACAAAAATTAAATACTTGAAGAGTATTTAAGATTTGCTTTATTAGTTATGCAAAGTTAAGTGAAAAGAAGTTGAACTAAGAAAATAAAAACTATAATTTCTATTTTTTTTTTATCATAATTCCTATAAGAGGAAGTTCGATACATAACCATGTATAGAATTTTTTTAAGGAAAAAAAATATTTATATGATTTTTTAAGGAGTAAGTAATACTTGTGGTAGCTAGTCGCCACCTACTAAAAAGTATTGGTGGAATGCAGCGCGTCTCGTACAGTGCATCAACTCATCAATTAGGTGCAGAATATTATTGTGGGACTACCTATTGTGTGTCTAGAACAAAAAAACTATTTTGGTTTTATTATTTGTGAATAATATTATTTATACTTATTTTATTTTGAATATCGTGCTGACTTATCCATTATATATTATTGAAAATGACTAAAAATAATTAAAATAAAAAATTTATTATTCTTAATAATAGATGATAGATAAATTGACATAATATCCCAAATAAAATAAATATAAATAACATTACTTATTATATAGGATATGCCCTAAAATAGGACAAGGAAGCATGATACAATAAGGGGAGAGAAGTTAAAAAACATAAGATGAGCGGGTACTAATAAGTTTATGTTGTATGTAAGTTGAATTTTTTAAGTATAAATAACACACCTCATAAATTTACCGTACATAATTAGCTTGGCTTCTTGTTCACGCAAGATTTCCATTATTCTCTTCGTGTGCATGACGCATCCAAAGTTCAACCTTGTAAGCTTTGTAATCTGATGTCTCAATAACGCAAAAGAAGCTAACTATAATTTTGCTAGAGTTTGCATTTATTGATATAGGAGATATGGAGCATGTGGTGTTTTGTTAGCATTATTCATTGCATACGGGTACGGCACAACATTTTGGCGTCTAAGGATTAAAAAGAACAAGTTTCTGTGCTAAGCAACTAGCTCCAGAGAAACGACCCAATTTTAATTATCTTTTCTGCTGACTTCTTATTTCATATTATTATATATAGAATATAGATTAATTATTTTAAAACACAGTCAATATTTTACACTTATAACCAATCATATTTAATAATCATATATACATAGGCCATGAAAGTAAATATTCCTTCCGTTATAGAATATCTATCCAGAACTAAAAAATACATATATTAAGAAAAAAATTAACTTTAATAGTGGTATAAAATTATATAAATAGATAAAATTATTTTGATATAAAGATAATGGGTTGGTCTAATATATTTTTTAACTTTAATTATGATGATAGTGAATCATAATTAAATTAAAGATATAATTAAAAAAATTTAATACTATCTTATATTAAAATGGATAAATATTGTAAAATTTTAAAATATTAAAATTGGATAGATATTTGAAATAAAAAGAGTAGTACAATTAGCTTCGCTTCGTCGAATAATTTTATTGCGTTACTTAAATTAAGCAGCATCCAATGCTGTGCAGAATAGATTCCTTTAAACTAGTAGTGGATTTCTGAACTGAAAGCACATTGCGCATTTATTATTTGCTGTTAGTGAGGGAAAATTGATAGTTGGTTTGACTGCAATTATGCAAGAACATAATATATATATATATATATAAAATTTCCTCCATCTATAAGTTTATTGAAAAGAAGAGAAATAAAATATTTGTTGAAAATAAAATATAGAATATGTTAAGCTCGACGGTCTCCTTACATAGCTTACATTTAAATAATTCTGGCTAATAGTTTATGGAAAAGGCTTTGGCACATCGTAGTTCGGGAGTTGTATGGTACATTGGGTAATTTAATGGTTAGATGAAGATGTGTATTTATACATCAAATCACATATGGAGCATTATAGTGCTTTCCTAATTTTGTCAAATTTAAAAAAATATTAAATATATGTCAAAAGTTATAAACTTTTTTATATATAATACCTTAAAAAATTTTATTTATTTACAAGATTACACAGATAAAATCTTTGATCAAATTTTATCTGTGTAGAACAAAAAAATGTATCTATACATCAAATCATATATATTACACTACAATATTTTTTCAATTTCGCCATATTTAAAAAAAAATGTTCGAATACATTTTAGGAGGTGCTAGATTTTATCTACCTAATCTTAAAATTAATTAAAATTTTTTGTGCATCACATAGATAAAATTTGATCACTTTTAAAATATAATAAATCCCACATAGATAAAGTTTGGTCAATTTAAAAATTATTATCTATATAATCTTATAAATAAATAAAATTTTTCACAGTATTATATATGAAATTTTTTATAACTTCTTACATACATTTAATATTTCTTTTAAATAAGACAAAATTGGGAAAATCCTGTAACACTCCACATGTGATTTGATATATAAATACACCTTTTTATCTAACAACTGAATTAGCTAATGTACCATACAACTCCCTAACTACCATGTACCAAAGCCTTCTCCATAGTTAGTATGAACTTTCTTAAAATTTGATCCCACACAAGCTTTAGTATTAATATGTCCACCTTTTGTATTAAAAATTCTTTATGTTAAAAGTTAAATAAAACATATAAATGCGCAAAAGGTTTTATTTTTGTATATATAGTTTCAGCAAAACTAATAAGGTTGAATATAATGATAAATAAGTTAAATTGTTAAAGAGAAAGCTAAGATTTAAATTTTGAAAAATGATTAAAAAAATTAAGCACTAAGCATTTGGAATATCGTAATAATGATTATATTATTGAAATTTCATAAAGTGAGAGATGAAAAATAATTTGTTTTTTCTCAAAAAAACTTGACTACCGTGCGAACATCAATAGCCATTACCGCGTTACGTAATGTGGGTGTGGCCACATGCACTCAGACAGTCGTACAGAGCCCATAATTGTTGCCATTATTGGCAAAAACAAAATCATAGTAAGCTTGAAGCCATTCCCAAACTTTGGCGTGAAACAACGACCAAAATGCACCTTTATTGCCCCAGCTATATGAATGACATAAATTGCGATCCACAAATCACCAGCCACTTCATCCCACATACATTTGGTGCATAACATTATTATACCTGTGATCACATTTAAATTACCGCACCAAAAATTTTATTTAAGAAAATTATTAAATAGTTGCATAAAATAAAATTTTGAGGGTGGATAATTAAATTAAATATTATTGATGATATAATAATATATAATTAAACATCTATATAATTTTATTTTATATTGACAGTATATAAAAATTAAATTTATAAATTTTGAATATATTAAAAAGTGAAATATAATATGTCATCTAAAAAAGAGGGTAAAATTTTATAAGATACTCTTATTAATAAAAGTATATCATAACATTCATTTTCAGTAACAATTTTATTATTTGAGTTCAAATTCGAGAATCATTTATCAATAGCTAAACTACAATCCTAAAACATTTTAACTTAACCATAATGAAAAAAGCAAAATAAAAATATAGGGTTAAAAGACAAAGATAAACAAGAAAGCGAGGTATAAATAATAAATAACAAAATATAAAAGGAGTTGCGGTGTGTTGATAAAAATAAATAAATAAATAATTTGTAAATAGCTTGAAAGGAAGGAAGAGTACTACACTAATCTGGAGCGGAAAGAAAGTAGAGGAAGCATACGGCGGGAAAGAAAGAAAAGAAGGAAAAGCAAAGGAAAAAAACCACCAAACTAAAAAGCAATCTCTCTCTCTGTTCTTAATCATTTTTTTTTTTTTTTGAGAGCCAAAAGCACCAACCCAATCTCTCTCTGTTTTTCTTTTTCATTTATTATTATTTTCTTTTCTCTGAAATCCAAAGAGATCATAGAGAGATTGAAAAGATAACGGTGATTCAGTGTGTGTGTTGGCTCGTAGATCTGCATCGTCTTCTTCGCCATTGCTTTCAGCTCAGGTACTTGCTTGCATTTCTTCATTTCTCCGATTCTTCGCTTTTCCGTTAAGTGATTTTCATTTCTCAGCTCTGTTTGCAAGCCTTCCATAACTTCATTTTGCCATTTGCGTATAACTTGTTCCGATTTTTCATTCTTAGCATTATGTGAATGTTATTAGAACTTAGATGGATTTGAAGACTCTGTTTCTACTTTCTACTCTCGTTTGGCTGCATTTTGGCTGGTTCATGTGTTCATTTTGCTTATTTTCACTTTCTATTTTTCTGCATTTCTCTTATTATGAATTAGGTTCATAGACATCTTCTTTAATTGTTCCGGATAGAACTGCTGAATGCACATGAATCAATGATTGATGGCTTTGATGTTTGTTCGCCGAGAAAATTAGGAAAGAAAAGAAAGCGAAGTTTAGACGCTTACTTCGAGGTAAAGGCAAACGATAACGAATCACTCTACTACACTCAACTGTTTCAAATAATTGAAAAATACTTTTGGACTGATAATTGTTTTTTTTTTTTCTGAAAAATATTTGAACATAAGCGACAAGTTTTCATGTCTTTTTTCATCGAAATCCTGCTTCTTCTTTTTTTCGCTTAAAAATTTTTTTACTGAATGCTCACATGATAACTGATAAATGATGTAAAAATTGGTTAATAAGCTTTATTAACTACCGAAACAATGATAAATGCTTCTGAAATTAGAATATAGCCTTTTTTTTTCCCCCTTTTTTAATATATTTTTATCGATGATACACGGGATTTTTCATTTTTTATTTATTTTATTTTGTTTTATTTTTTGTATAGATTACTGGAAGTATGAACTCGTATCTGAGTTCTGACTATTGATACATTCTTACGCAAACGCGTCCCATCAAATTATGCAATGCTTGTAATATCCACTGTTCATGTAAACAGAACTTGGAAAGCTAATAGTAATAAGAAAAGAAAAATCGCAAAATGGAGTTTTAAAAATAAAACGGTATTTACCATGCAATAATTTCCAGTTGATCTTAATACGTTGTTTTATGGGGATGTCCTACCATTTCATTGAAATGGAAAGGAAAGTATTTGAGGCACTACAAATTTTCCATTTTCAGGCTTACGAAATTAATGCTTTAGTGAGACATACCATCTTCAGCATCTTTGTTGGATCAAGAAATCTTCTATTGAATTATTTGGTGAGGATCTTATCTGAAATATTTGTTTAGATTATTTTCTGTTTTTTTGGGGGGCAAATATTAGATCACCTTCTTGTTAAGCGGTAGCTTGGTAGTCGGTTTGAGATATTTCTATTTTTGCGAGGAGATAGAAAGTTAAGTACGGTTGACTACTTTATTATTGAAAGCGAGATAAATGAGAATTTTAATGATTCTGGTAAGACATCAGACACACCGTTTCAAGTGTCGGAATTAGAATCTATTCTACGATGATTGGTAGGTAATAGTAGTTGGCAAAAATGTGCGACGGCTAGGACCAAGTGAAGTCACTGTCACTACCAAAGAATAAACCAGTGAATAACTATTATTTCTCCAGTTACGTGAAGACAAACCCTAAACAAAAATTGACAAAGAATGATGCATAAACCTCACCGGTATTTAGATTGTGGTTCTTTTCTTTCATTTAAGACTTAGCTAACGGCAATGGATCTCCCATGACAAAGATGAGTCTCTTTCTGCATTACAGTACGGTGGTAATATAATAGAAGATCTCAATGGTATGACACATATTTCCTCTGTGCTCTATCCATGCTCTGTGGCGCATTGCTGTGTTGAAGAACAGATGGAAACTGGAGAAAGCAACAGTGGTAATGAGAGGCGTATCATATCCAAGGATTCTTCATGGTGCAGTCAGTTCCGAAATGCATCCAATCCTTGGATGGCAAGATATGCTTATGCCTTGATTTTTCTAGTGGCGAATCTGTTGGCATGGGCTGCCCGTGATTATGGTCGTGGTGCTCTAACAGAAATCCAGAGTAAGATTGCTTAAACCCTTATATATATATATATATATAACTGATGAACTTTCAAATCTCATCACCATAACATACAGTTTTCCGCTGCTTCTTTCAGAACCAATTCTTATGCTTGACGATGCCATTTGTATTTTATTTTAGTATATAAAATTTATACATTGAAATGATTTTTGTCTTAACACCGCATACTAGTCCCTTTAAGGTTTACATGACTGCATGCATTACTTTACAAACGTACTATGAATTAGATATTATGAAAATAATATGTTCCATATGATGCCAATGGCTTAACATCTAATATGTTGAGCGTACAGGATTAAAAGGTTGCAATGGTGGTAAAGACTGTTTGGGTGCTGAAGGAGTTTTGCGTGTGAGCTTGGGTTGCTTTGTATCCTTTTCAATTTATATGTGTGAACTATTGTTGCTGAAGGATTTGTTTAAGGCTTATAGAAAAGATAAGAAAGCAACAAGCGTTTGATTAATCAGTAATTTATATTCTTTTATGCTTGGTGAAACATAAAGAGAAAAAAATAAAATAATCGATGATTGCTCTTTGAGAAAAATTTTACATCATAACTAACTTACTTTCCTTAGCGCAATGGCTTAGTCCTATGATATTTAAGGTGAACCTTAATCCAAGATCAGATATTTTATATGATTATGTTTTTGTCAACTGGTGGCACTTCTAAACTGAACGTGGCGAGAGATACATGGCACTCTGGATGGTGGTCTGTCAAGATTGTTCTCTGGATCGTCATGACTGTCATCCCATTTTTACTCCCTTCTGGCTTTATTCAGCTTTATGGTTAGTAAACTCCATCTTTCAACAAGCCTTCTAGTATTAATCCATCCTCTGTGATAGCAATATGTTGATAGTATAACCTTGTCATACCTCTGATACAATTCTTTTGGCAGGGGAGGTTGCGCATTTCGGTGCCGGGTATAGCTTTTACCTTGTATAAATGATTTCGTCATGTCATTTTTTAAAAGGCTAATATGTGAAAGTGTTCTATATATCCTTTCAGGGTTTTCCTTCTAATTCAACTAATAAGCATAATCAGCTTCATTAGATGCCTCAATGATTGCTGTGAGTCTGAAAAGTATGCAGCAAGATGGTAAGATTTACTCAGTTAAAGAACTAATAGAAACGCAAGCTTCCAGAGCATGAACAATTTGCTTGAGCTAATTGTAGCATATAAATTTTGATAATTGATTTTTTTCATTTAACGTTTTAGCTAGGTATATTCAATGGTTCTTAGATATTCACTATTGTGCTGATATATAGAGGAAAGGAGAAAAGATTCGTGAATTTTCTAAATCCAAATTAGCCTTCTGGCAACATTAAAAGTACTCAAAAAAGTGTAGAGTGCGAGCCATTAACCAGTTATTGTCTTTGATCGATGCTATTCAAGTTCATCGCTAATATGGCCAGAAGTGGGGCAACAAATCTAAAATTATGCTTACGCATTTTATCCACTATTCCAGTTGTTAAACTTTGATAGGCTGACAAACAAGTTGATAAATTTATTTTATAATAATATCAGGAATAATATTTACATTAAATGTTTTGTAAAATTTTGCATTAATCATCAATTTCCATGCAGCCAAATCCATGTGATGTTGTTTGCAACGACTGCATATGTTATATGTTTGGTGGGAATCATTTTGATGTACATTTGGTATACACCAAAGCCATCTTGTCTCCTTAATATTTTTTTCATTACATGGACGCTAGTACTTCTCCAACTCATGACAAGCGTGTCTCTGCACCCAAAAGTAAGTTCTATTTCTGGCCATATCTTTGCTTGCTCAGTTCACTTCAGCTAAATTAACTTGATGTGGAATTTCTAACTTCATCTACAACAGGTGAATGCTGGCATTCTAACTCCAGGGCTGATGGGGCTTTATGTCGTCTTCCTTTGCTGGTGTGCTATTAGAAGGCAGGGCTACCAATCTTTGCCTACAGTTTTGGACTTGTATTGATATTGCTATCCAATGATTGTTTAGTGTATATTATCTCGCAAAGGAAGTATGGGTGTAAAACAAACTAAAGAGACAGGCATCTGTATCTTCTTTTGATTTCTGTTCACTTATTGCCTTTTGCAACTGTTGACTTCTCACTTTCATTCCTATTCAATCTGAGCTTTCAAATATTGTATGCAGTGAACCAGCTGGAGAAAACTGCATCAGGAAGTCAGACACTGCAACCAAAACAGACTGGCTAAGCATCATTGTAATATTGATCTCTTCTTGCTAAACTCAAATTTTCTCTACTTTGTTGGTGGTTGATCTGTGACAATGGCTATTGTTGGCAGAGCTTTGTTGTAGCAATACTTGCAATCGTTATTGCAACATTTTCAACAGGCATAGATTCCAAATGCTTCCAGGTTGGTTACAAACTTAACTTGAGTTTGAACTTTGGTATTAGGTTCTCAAATACTTATCTGATAGATCCCTGCAGTTCAGGAAGGATGATGATACACCAGCAGAGGATGATGTTCCATATGGTTATGGCTTCTTCCATTTTGTTTTTGCCACAGGAGCAATGTACTTTGCTATGCTATTGATTGGATGGAATAGTCATCATTCAATGAGAAAGTATGGTCCCTGCTCCTGCTGTATTTGGCCCATTTCATTTTATCTGCAATTTACTGGGGTTTACTTTATGGTTCCCATGAGGCTTCAGAGGGTTTTGTTACGTGCATGACATGATATCATTCTGGATCTTAGTACTTTATTAAGCTAGTAATAGTAGTCAGCAGCACTACTGCCTCGAAAATGTTGTCACTTAAATCATTATTTTTTGTCAGCTTCTCACTGATAATGCTAGGTGCAAGTTCACCTCAACTTGATGTTACAGAAGTAAGATGTTCTACGTTTGTTCTTCTACAGGTGGACAATTGATGTTGGCTGGACCAGCACATGGGTCAGAATAGTAAATGAGTGGTTGGCAGTGTGTGTTTATTGTAAGTATTTTTGCTAAAACTAAAAGTCTAGCATGAAGATTTGAATTTATCTAAGCATAATGAAGACTGATATTTTAAAATCAGATAAGCAGAGGTTCAGTTACTCTTTCTGTATAATTCTTAGACAGTTGAGGTGCAACTAAACGAAGTTTGTATCTTTTCAGTGTGGATGCTGGTGGCTCCTATCATATGGAAGAGCAGACATGCTGGTTCTGCTTGAGAACGTCCGAAATGTGCCCATTCTAGTTTTGATATTTTGTTGAGGATTATGATCTTCAGATTGTTCCATATCTCTGCTGCACATGATGTAGTGGACTTCTCCAACTCTGCAAGACAGGAAAAGGAATTGCAATTGGAACATCCAGGACATTCTCAGGCAGAAGAAATGGTTTCTGGCACAAATGCACATATACCAATTGGATTTGTTCTATTTCAAATGAACATGTACAGTTGGAAAAAGGAAAAATGCACCTTTTACCTGTACATGTATTAGTGAGGGAGCGTAATGTACTTTAAAATCATTCATAGATGCTAATTAGATTTTTCATATTCACAACTTGTAAAGTTATTAGCCTCTATGATAGAGAAGTTTTGGTGCTGACAGCACTAGGGGCATGTCTTTTTCAATTTTTTTTTTTTAATTTTTGGGTTGTTTTCTGCTGTAGAGGGATTTTCTAACGAAGCCTGTTAACTCTTAATTATCAATTGATGTCGCAGTGCTTCGAGCCAACTAAAGGTAATTCTCTCCTTTTCCATTACATGTATGCCATCTCGCAGCGGTCATCGTATGGTAAAATTATTGTATAATCAAACCTGGATTTCCCAAAACTGAATGTTTTGTTTTGTTCATAGAGGTGATCGACGGAAGAGGTGATGCTATTACCATTTTGATTGGTAGCAGGTATGCATACAGCATACACATTCTACATCTAAGCGCGCGTTTGGTTCCACGTTGGATCCCTTCAATTCTTAAGGGCAAAATCATTTATACAGTATTTTTATTTTGTTTGTTAATTATCACCAAAATTAATTTTTATCTTTAAAATTGATTATAAGAAAAGTGAAAATTTTATTTTATGTCAGAATTATTTTTGGAGATACTATTAAATATAAATTATTTTATTTTAAAATCAGTTTTAACTAAATCAATTTCAAAAAAAATAATTTTTTTTAAAATCAATTATATAAAAATAAAACCAAACATACACTAAGTGCAATATGTTAGCCCCTTCATCTCAATAAACAAATAACACTCCACTTTACCTTATTAATTATAGATTATGGGTATCCAAACCGAAAAAATATGCAATATAATCTCTCAAACTTTCTTGGATGTACACTAGAATCTTAAATCTCTATTATTAATAATAAAAATAATATAATTCAAAAAAATTTTAAAAATTAAATAACATTTCAACTTATTTTAGGGATTAAAATTCACTCATTGACATAAGACGATTACATTTTACCCCGTAAACTTTGGCCATGCCAAAATTTTCTTACAAGTATAACAACTTTTTTTTTTTTTGATAAAAAGTATAACATATATCTAACGATACCGAGCGTCATCAAGGGTTAGTTTAAATTTACCCACAGTAACATCCGTTGGATATCAAACTTTGCCAATTTACCACGTGGTAGAAAATACCAAAATATATCCAACACTATCACATAATAATTTCAGTAAAGAGAGAGTAGCATAGCCACATAGAACTCGAATTTGACAATAGTTTAAGCGGTGATTTCATTTCATGTACTTCCAAGAATAAAAAGACCTACCAAAATTATGAGATTACAAAATAATACAACACAGCAAAATCGAAAAAAAAAAAAATACAACTAAGGGCACCAAATAAAAACACACCATTACTCAATCGTTGCTACAATGGCAAATGAACACCTGACTTTACCTAAAATAATTATTTGTCTCCACGACGGGGTACCAGTATCCCTTCATATTCATCACCTCATTATCTGAGTCCGATAAGACCCCTCCGTTTGGAAGGCATATTTTGGCCCCTCCTCTTTCCTATACTAAACAATATACAAGGCCAAGTACAGATACTTCACTTTGGCCACACGGTTGACCGTAAATCTCTCAAATATACTTGACTGTATCGCTTTGACTGACAAACGATAGAAACAACTTCAACCATATTTGTACAGGGTGCAACAAGTTGATGCTGACATAATAGGCTAAGCAAACAATGTTGAGCTCATCCGAATGGGTTCCCTCCTGCAGGGAAGGGGTTTGGGGTAGCGGGATTCGAGAAGCCAAAAGCAGCCCCCTGAGTACCAAAAGTCCCAAGTTCTTGATGCCTGCATATTCAGTTATAAATATCTTAGTGGTAACGTAGGTGATGGCGGACCAGTAACTGCAACCAATAATTAATATGGAATGAAATACTAAAGTTTCAGTGTATATATGAATAAAGGGTTCGCTTTATTATTGAAGTTGGTGCTACATAGCATGACATGCCAATATGATGACGAGTTTCCAAGTGCAGAGAGAAACAACCTAACCTAAAAAGACTATGCAATCAGTAAATATTATCATGATTAAGGGAAAGTAGTTACTAGTTACCTAGGCATTGGCATGTTAGTCGGCATTTGTTGTCCCATGTATGCCCCTGAGATTTTTACATGGTTCAGGATCCAGACAAAGAGCAAATAGACTAAGCATAAAATAATTGATTGAGGAAACGGTAAATGGATAATATACTTGGTCCCATTGCTGATGGAAGAGTTTGTGCTTGTGGAGGCAGCACTGATGCATATGACGATGATGACAAGGGTGGATTCCAGGAAAAAGATGGAGTGCCCAGGCTTGAAGGGTGCATTCGGCCTGAAGGTGTTACATTAGGCAGAGCACCTTGCAAGGATGACATAGAAGGAAACTGCAGCCAAGGAACAGCAAGCAGAAAAGCATCAACCAAAATATTCAATTAACTGATGAAATTGTGGAGGAGATTATGCTATTATCTATTTTCCTAGCATTAACTGATGAATTAATATAATAGAAAATTAGCATGTCATATTTCAATGTCCCAGCTTTTTCAGTGCCAGATTATCATAAATAACAGCAATATTTTCCAGCATTTACGAGATAACCATCATTCCTAATCCCTATTATTAGATAAGGCTCCTCAAAGCAAGATGCAAACTTAAGATAATTAATGATTAAAATACAACTAATGAGTTAATGACTCAATAGTGGACAAAAATCCAAACTGTATCCTTAGCTTCCAGCAATGGTTGAGAAAAAGGCACTTTGCAGCACAGCATGCACTTTAGAAAAGCCAAACCCCCACCAAGCAATACTAAATATTAATGGTTTAATACAATACTCATGCATGATCTACACAAAATTGAACATAACTGTAACCGGGAATATTGTACACTAGTACATGAAAGGCACATACAGTTGGGGCTTGAACTGGAGTTGGTTCATTGCTGACATCAAATGGATTCAGCGATTTTGATGGTTGCGGAAAACTCGGCATGGGCTGTAACAGTGGGAAGAAATTTATGAGATAAATGTGTCATACTATTATACTAGGCAGTAGCAGCAGATTAAGACAGACTTGTAAGCTTTGTAACAGTACCACTGTATTATTATATTGAATTGAGATACCCACACCATTGGGTGTACCCATTTGCCAGCCTGGAACTGAAGCGGGAAAGGATGAATATTTTGCCGTGAATAGATCCTGCAGAAATCACAACTAACTGTAAGATAAACAACAGAGTACAGACACACACAACATGCACACAGTACGGTTACTTTATTAAGTAATATAAGGTGTAAAGAATACCTCTGGAAGTTCATTTCTTCCACTTGGTTTTACAACTGCTGTAGAAGTGTGTGAAACAACACTGGATTTAGCCTCATTGCTCGGCTTTGCTTCCTGAAGGGATGAACGTGGCATTGCTGTGCTTGGATGCACTTGGACTGTGGGCACAGAAGTTATATTCCAGGGCTGGAAGATACTTCCAGGAAAAGGTTAACATACACAAAATATGAATTAACAAACAGAATGTTTAAGACAACCACTCAATAAGACAAAACAAACCTGATTGTTCAAAGCTCCACCTACTGGCGGTGTAACTTGTTGACTAGTAGGCTGACTAATGGTAGCAGGAAATGAAGGTTGCTGATACTGCAAACCGGCCCACTGTCCTGCATTATTGAAAGGTGATACCATTGTCAATCCAGGAGATGTTACTGAAGCACCACTGGATGGGAATGTTGAAAAGCTGCTAACAGTTGGAGCTCCAGCAGCAGTAGCAGTAAGAGGTGATCCTGTCACAGGCCCTGCAGGTGAAACAGATGAGTCACAAATTCTTGACGATGTTGTCACACTGCCTAGAGGAATGGTTGTTGCAAGATGGGGACCACCTTGGGCTCCAGAAACATGATCAGGTAAAGATGCTGTTACTGACAATTGGGACAGCAAAGATTCAACTGGATTTACATTTGAAGGACCCTGAGCTGCTTTTGCCTCAGGAGCAACATCAAAAGAGGCCCAATTGTTATCACTTGAATTCACTGGTACCGCAGCAGGCTGAGTCACAGTAGTTTGCTGGGGTTGAGGAACTGCTGGAGCAACAGGTGGTTCAGGATCATCATCAAAATCAATAAGGCTCTTAGTAGGCTCAAGCTTAACTTCTGCCGAGGTTCCATTGCTGGATGCCAAGCTACTGGAAGATGCAGTTCTCTGCAATTATAAATACTCAGTTATGATTCTATACAACATAATCATATTCACTTCAAACACTAATAAGTAAGTGAAGACACATCTACTAAAATTTCATTTCAAAGTTACACTGGAGGTGTTACATCAGATCCAAGTTGTAAGACTTGGACTGCTGCCAAAAGCTCGCTGGCTATTTGGAAAAATTCACTCCCAATTAAGAATGCAAGGCTTAAATCTACTGATAAACACTGAAGAAACTACAGAGGCAAGGCAGATCAAGTAGCATCAAGACCCATCATTGATAATAATTTCACCTGTGTGAGTGCTGAGACATCAGCAGCCCTTCCACTGTTTGTTTTGGGGGGTTCAATGATTCGAAGAGGTACTACATTTTCTCCCAAAATATCTCTTACAGGTCGGACCACAGGTGAGCCTGAAGGATCCGGATCTTTGCCTTGCTCAGGAGATTGGCTTTCCACCCTATTATCTCCATCAGATATTCTACGATCTTCAAATTTCTTCCCATCTCCAAATCTATCTTCACGACGCCAATCGTTGATTATTGGAGGACGACCAGGGCTTCTCTTATAATCACTGTATTGCCTACTTTCTTGATCATATCCTGGACTTCTTCCACCAGGACTAGATCTGTCACTATAACGACGTTCATATGCGTCCTCATATGGAGGGCTTTTAGTTCCTCCTTGATACGTGTCCATTCTCCTGTTTTCATAGAAGTCATCCTTGTCACCCTATATACATTCAGCACAAGAAAAGAGAGTTAGATTTAGCTGACAGATTCAAGCTATTCTAAAGACAAAGCGCAACAGTGTAATAGTTAAACTTGAACTTGTAATATTGTTCCATATCTGCATAAAGTGCAAATTTAAAAGACAACAACACACTTTACCGTCTTTACTCTTGGAGGTTTGTCATAGTTCCTCTCACCAGTGAATCTTCTATCCACGTAAACATGCTTAATAAAATCCCGGAGCCTGTTCACATTACTGGCACCAAACATGCCAATCAGAATAATGTACCCTGCAATTTAATATAAAGGCTTACAAGCAATTACTTACCTGCTATCAGGGAAAGAATGACGTTGTGGATCCCATTCTTTAAAGTAAATTTCTCTTGCACGCTGCAAATATTAAATAGAACCAAAAGCAATTGAAGAAATATACAACATCACTGGGGCTGAAAATATCTAGTGCAAATTGTGCCACAAACAAGAATTCATACCTGATTTCCTCCTTCCTGAAGTGCACTAACTTCTTGTGAAGTAAACTTAGCCATTGAAATTGATTTTACTCTATGTGTGAATTCCCGGCTGGAAATTAATACAAATAGCAAATCAGAAGAAAGGAGACAGTATTGTCCTATCTCCAGTGAAACAGAATATATTTTAACAAATTACCCTCCAGAAAACCCTGTTAAATGAAACTCATAGAATTTTGTAGGTATACAATTTATAAACTCTTATCCATCAAAAACAACACTTCAACAATATACAGAAACCTCAAGAAAAATACATGTAGTCTATAAACGTTTCAAACTTTGTTGTCTGTGGAGTAGAAACGCTGGAGGAAAACAAATGGAAAGCATGTAATCAAAAGGCTCATGGCAAAACTCAAGTCCATTAATATGAGAAATACTGATCACCAGGCTTCCATGCACCTTAGAAAATATCTATGTAAGGACTTACTGTATTCCGCTACAGTTTGTGCAAACAAACGTCCAGAAATTTGTGCACACATATTGTGGTCCCTGCCAGGAGAGAGAAAAAAAGATTTAATGTAACAGACCTGTCTAAATATCAAATTCAACCACTTCCTAGCTAGGTTCAGAAGAATGCAATCACACAAACACTCTAAACTGGTATAGATTACCAACATTTGAATTCAAATTGAAGTATACAAAATGTTTATAAATATGCCCAAAAAAGTATTCTATCTTATATTCAATTTATCTCTTCATATAAGGTTCCGTTTTTGAATGGAATCTAAAGACTACTTGATAAGTTCTGCATGCTGCTATCATCCCTGTGATTTTAATAGTCTACAGCCATCACTTTGGGCACAAATGGAAAATATTGCTCTGTATGTCAAGGATGAAATTAAATCTATAATATTGCTCTGTATGCCAAGGATGAAACTAAAACTATCCTACTTGAAGGTCATTGGGAATACAGCACCTGTGTAATTGAGCATGTAAATAAGCCAAAGACGATTTGGGTCCAATGAGTTTTTCTTTTCTTTTCATTATAAGAAATAATCCAAGCACATTTTTTCCCTTAAACTTCTTCATTCACACTATTATACACACAAATATTATGCAAAAACTGTTCTACAGTTAATACTAATGAAGATATATGGCAGAACTAGCTCAAAAATTATTTGACACAGAGGTTCCTTTTATAATAGTAAAAACTCCAAAAATCAAAATAGAATTAATTGGGTAGGGCCTCACTTGGAAACATAGCAGTACATAACTCTATACCCTAATTTTCAACCATTGACACTTAGACGAAAGATTCTGCACTGGTTGACACTTGAGACAACATACACAAGTGAAATCCTACTATTTATGCCACCCACTCTAGCATATTCAAATATAACAAGGAAAGAATCTGCAAGTCTTTAATTTCAATGACTTCCTCCCTGCAATGAATTACTTCTTCTGTCCCATTTTGTTTCTACAAAGTATCAATCCATTATCCATTTTAAGTTACTTTCACATGATTACAGAGTCCAGGTGAATTCAACATTAATAAGCTTGGGGATGTTCGATGTCATATAATATAACATAACTCCATAAATTAGAGAAAAAAAAAAAAAGAAAAGAGGGGGGGAGGAGGAGGGAGAGATAGGTTCTAGTTCATGACTGACTTCTAAAATCATGAAGGAACCACAGAAAAGAAACACCCTACCAAGCTGTTGCAGTTAATACATCGTCGATTCGGTGTAAGTTTGAGAAGACCTCGAATTATTCGTTCATTTTTCTCATCTTCCTTAACTCGACTTGCCATCGCCACTTCTGTTAACACACATCACACTTGACAATTAAGCATAAAATATGAACAAGACAAACAGACAATTAAGCAATTCACAAATGACAATAAAAATACCTATCAGATTGCTCCAGAAGCAAGAGAAAAAAAAAAGGGCAGCGGAAGCTATAAAACTTTCACACCTTCAATCAAATACTATAATCCTCCGCATCCAGCTCCAAATAATGCCTATAAAATTTTCAAAAATTAAAAAATAAAAGTCTAGAACATTCTCTTCCTTAGGCAACAATTTATGCGCGACAAGTGTAGAGAGAACGCAAATCAAAGAATAATGCAAAAACACCAGATCTGGGAATCAAGCAATTGCACAAGAAAAATGAAGAAAAAAGGTGCTGATCTTCTGAACTCGGAAATGCTTTGAACCCTACAAGTTCTGAAAGAGAAAAGTTGACGAGAGGAAACAGAAAGAAAACGAAGTGAGAAAGCGACCTGAATTTAATCTTGCAGCGGGCGAAGAAATAGTTCCAAGCCTTTGAAGTTATGCAGCTTCTTGACGGTGACGCCGGAGAGAAGAGAAGAGATCAACCTGCACTGCACAGAGAGAGAGAGAGAGACAGAGACAGAGACAGAGAGAGAGAGATCTTTATGAGTTGGTAAATTACAGCTTAGTACAGCTCAGAGAGAGGCTTAGGCCAATCACTGCTGAAAGAGAGGAAACAGAGAAGAGAAAGAAGAGAAAGGATTGATTTCAAAAAGTTGATTACATTTTACCATGTTATTGTTATTATTATTTATTAATTTGTCCGGACGGTCCTGCCACGGTCATACATGGCGACTCTGCCTTAGCTTCTACAGCTTCCTTGACCGGAATTTATTTTTCCACTTCTAGAAGAACAAGATTAACAGATTATTATCATAACAGTGTGATGTGGATTTAAGTGATTTTCTCGTTTGTTTTTTTTCATTTTGATGTTTAGAAGGAGAAATAAGAAATTGAAACTTTCTTTGAATTTTCATCGGCGTATGATAATAAAGGTGACTGACTACGTGATGTTTTCATTTTTTTGTTTAAGAATATTTTCTTTTTTTTTATGTGATTTCGTTTTTTAGAACATTTTGCATTTTCATTCTTCTTTGTTTATTCAATATAAAAGTAATTAGTTGCAGTAAAAGCGATTCTTTTCATATAAAATTTAGGGTGTATTTATTTAAGATTTTTTCGGTAAAAAATTATTTTTTATTGAAAAAATTATATTTTGTATATATGAATAAATTTTTAAAAATAATCATAATCTTAAAAAAAATTATTTTCAATTTTTTTAATTTTAATTTAAAAATTATTTTTTAAAATTAAAATAAATGCACTTTTATAAATAATATTAAATTTAAGAAAGACTTGATTTAATTATTACTTTGACCCAACCCAAAATTATATGAACAATTCCAGAAACTAAAAATAAAAATTTGTTTTGTTTTATTCATGTTAAAAACTTAAAATTCATGGCAACATTTTCATCTAGCAAATTGAATAGCTTGACATTCAGTTTTAACTTTTTATTATCTTTATCGAGTTCAGCCAAAAAACCCCTTTTACCAAAAAAAAAAAAGAGTAAATAAATTTTATTTGCTTATGACAATATTTTTTATTTTAAATTAAAAAATAATAATACAATGCCTATGTTTTACCCTAGGAAAATCCCCTAATTATTGAATATTACAATTGAGTTACAATAAGCTATTACATTAGTTTTTTGAATAAGAACATTGCGCAAAGCTCTTTTAAAGAAAAAGATAGGCGACATTCATTATACAATATTTGAGATTTGGTGCGCCACATACTTAAATGATCCAATGATAAAGATTGATGATGTATCGATATTCTGGTGACTTATGATCCATTGCATGTGCATCTCACTCCCTCTCTATTATAATCGTTGTTCACATTACCTCACTTTGCAACCAACACCTCCACGCTTTCTCTGCCCACATCCACAGCTTCCCATCAATGCTGATCGACGTGACCTAAGCCAAGCTCTCCATACTAGTCAATTGACCCCCATCTTCTACGCATTAAGGGAAACCACCTCGCTTCACCCTCTGGTTCGAGAGCTCCTCTACTACAGCCTGCACCCACCTTTCACCGCCTTCTGTGACAAGCTCGACACATGTGGCACCTCGATGAGAAGCTCAAATTCATCGATGCCGATTCCAAGGTGCGGCACTTTGTCAGCTCTCCCCACCACGCACCACCAACTAGAGCTCCAATGAGTTATTGTTGTCATGTTCCTATGATTGATGTTTCGAAGCCACCACTTCGACTTGGTGTCCAAGGAGTTGTTGAAGCGATGAAAGAGGAGGCGCAGGAGTGGGGAGATGAGAAAGATGATGAATAAAAAAAATTGGAGAGAGAGAGAGAGAGAGAAAGAGAGAGAGATTTTAGAATATATATGCAATGATTGGTTGTATATGTGAACTATTAATTGTTACCATTAAATCTACACGATACATGGTGCACCAAACTTAACGAGGTGCATAGCATACGCCACTAAAAAAGATAGCATTATTCAAATCAAAGTCCAAATGCTGCACAAAATGCCCTTATTTGTTAAACTTTTCCTTGCATAAAGAAATTCTTTTAAATTTATCTTTTTTCCTAAACATGTCATATTATAATATGTTTCATTTAGTTAAATTATTCATATAAATAGTTTTTATTTAATTTTAGAATATAAAAATTATATAATTTTTAATAATATTTTCAGGATCTAAACTAATGCCTTCGTCATAATTATTTACTATCTTGACATATTTTTGTGAGTAAGTAAATTTATTTTTAAAGAGAAGTAAAGATTAATGTATTATTGAATTTAAGTGAGCCAAAATAATAATATTTTAAATTAAATTAAGTGTAAAACCATTTTAAACAATTTCTTTTTTAATATAAATAAATGACTTTGAAAAGTGGGTCAAAGAGATGTATATTGTGTTTTAGTGAAGGAAATAGAGATATATTGTAATTTTAACAGATTTAATAAAATATGGTATTTTGAAAAAAGAAGAAGAACTCACATAAGTGCACCACAAATTCTAAGAATTTGTGGGTTACTGTTACGAATTCTAATAGAACTCGCAGTAAAGCCCAACAAATTCTTAGAATTTGTGGTATAGTGCTGTGAGTTCAGAGTTTAAGCTGTCTTTTATTGCGATTTTAAAAAAAAATAAAAATAAAAAATTGACAAAACTTGCCTATAAATAGCATGACATTCTACCGGATTCATTGTAAAAAGTTTCTCAGTATTCTCAGTATTTAATAGGCAGTTCATAGTGTTTGAAAGTATTTAAGAGTGTAAAATAGTTTGAAAAAAGTGAGTGAAAAAAAATATGGATAGTAATATAGTTACTACTATTATATATTTTAATGGTTCTATTATAATATCTGATGAAAGTGTAATATTTGAGTGTAATTATCCTATATGGGTATATCTTCCAGATATTATATCATTAGAAGAACTAAAAGTGGAGCTTTATTAAAGTATAAATATTGGTTTTGAGAAAAAAGTGGAAAAAAAATGATATAAATGTCCAATTTCAAATGTTAATGGGAATATAAAATTTCGAATAGTTACAATCAACAGTGATAAGGATATGAGAGTAATGTTTAGGATGTATCGCCAATATCAAACTTTCAATGCAGTCATGGAGTTGTATGTTGACTTCGAAAAATTATTGCTGAAACTGGCCCTAGCTCATATCTGGATAACCAATATTACAATTAATTTGTTACCAATTCATACCCGATAAGTGCTATTATAATTTGGTGTGCTAATTTTTATTCTTAAATTAATATGTACTTTATTTTATTATGATTATTATTGTTTAATGTTATTATTATACGACATATAAAGTATGTTTTACACTTGCCTCTTATTGAAGATCCTGTGTATAAAAAATGTATCAAATTAGTGATCTTTTGTGTTTATAAATATTAATTGTTAGAAATTTTTATTATTATTGTTGTTATTATTATTTATATTACTATTATTGTTATTATTATTGCTGTTGTTATTATTATTATTATTATTATTATTATTATTATTATTGTTATTAATATTTCTATGATTATTACTATTATTAATGTTAGTATTAGTATTATTATTTTTATTATATTAGATAATATTAATATTACTATTACTACTACTATTATTATTTTTATTGCTATAATTGTTATTGTTATTGTTATTAATATTTCTATGATTATTACTATTATTAAATTAGGATTATTATTATTATTATTTTATTATATTATATATTAATAATATTGGATACAAAATATGCTTTATTATTATTATTATTACTTTATTATTATTATTGTAGATATTATTATTAGGATTATTATTAATCTTATATTATTATTTCTATTATTATTATTGTTGTTATTGTTGTTATTAATATTTTTATTATTATTATGTTTATTAGTATTACAATTATTATTAATATTATTAATAGACTACTACTACTACTACTACTATTATTATTAGTATATTAGATACAAAGGGTTGTTTTATTATTATTATTATTATTATTATTATTATATGTAAAATATGCTTTACACTTGTCTCTTATTGAGGATCTTATGTATCATAAATATATATGGTTAATGATCTTAATTAATTATTATTTCTTTTATCATTATTATTATTATTATTATTATAATATTTTCATTATTATGATTATTATTATTGTTAATTGTATTATTATATGAGATACAAAGTATGCTCTATATTTGCCTCTTTTTGAGGATGCTGTGTATAAAAATGTATCAAATTAGTGATCTTCTGTGTTTATAAATATTAATTGTTAGTACCAGCACTATGAAAAAGGTCTGTTAAGTCTGTTTCCAAAAAGAGGTGCAGAATGTGAAATTAGAAACAGTGAAAGTGATAGCGATTACTTAGAAGGGGAATATGAAGCTGGGAATGATGGTGCAGAAGATGATGATGAAATACAAATACACAGGCTATTATTCTGCATTCAGAGGATTTTCTATCTTTCATGCATATTTTAGATCTTGAAGCTATGCATACACCTGGGTTTCCTAAATATGCAAATATGGCTAGCGATTATACTGTAAATGGCGAACTATGTGTGGGAATGCAATTCAGCGATAAGGAGGCTATAGTTCAAGCAATTAAGAACTAAAGAATTTCTAAATCAGTGGACTACAATGTATGTGAGTCAGAGTCAAGGATATTTTATTGTAAGTGCAAATACCATAGCATAGGGTGCAATTGGCTTGTTAGGGTCAGTCTCGGAAAAAATAGGGGCATTTGGGAGGTCAAAAAGTACAATGGCCCTCATACTTGTACTGCAGCGATGATTTTTCAAGATCACACAAAGTTGGATGCTAATATGATTGCACATTACATAGAGCCCATGATACGAGCTGATGTATCCATTAAAGTAAAAATTGTGATTGTAGAAATTAAATCTCGGTATGAATACACACCGAGATATTGGAAAACATGGACGGCAAAGCAAAAAGCAATTGAAAGAATTTATGGTGGCGGAGAAGAGTCATATACAACTTTACCCAAATGGTTGGGAGCAATATATGCTTTTACAAGAGGTTCATATGTTGAGTTCGATACTAGTCCAGCTTACCATGGCACTGATGAGCAGCCAAATGATCGAATATTCCGCCAAATATTTTGGACTTTTGGTCCTTACATCAAAGCTTTCAGACGTTGCAAACCATTAGTCCAAGTTGATGAGACACATTTATATGAAAAATACAAAAGCACTCTATCAGTGGTGATTGTACAAGATAACAATCAAAATATATTGCCAGGTGTATTTGAATAGTCGAGGGTGAGACTGCAGATGCATGGTATTTTTTTCTGCATTATCTACGCAAATATGTGGTGATTTGAGATAGAGTTGGCATTATTTTTTATTGGCACGAGTCAATTAAAGTAGCAATTCAACGTTGCCATGGATAGTGGGAACCTCCAAGAGCATTTCATATGTACTGCATTAGACACATTACAACCAATTTCTTGTGGAGATTTAAGAAATTTTATTTACACCTACTTGTCGTGAGTATAGGTAATTCCCAACCTGATTATCTTTATTTATAAATGTGATTTTATTCTTCTTTTAATACACTAATCATATTATGATTTGTAGGATATTCGAGGACAGAACGTGAATTTAATCTTCATTACGAGCGGATGCGCCAGCATGATGAGATTTATACAAATTGGCTTGATGAAATTTCAAGAGAAAAGTGGATTCAAGCCTTTGATGGGGGACATTGGCATGGACATATAACCATGAACCTGGTGGAGTGAATCAATTCTATGTTAAAGGGAGCTCGTAATTTACCAATTACTACCTTAGTTAAAGCAACATACTTTTAGTTAACTGAGTTATTTGCTATTAAAGGAAGGGAGGCATACGCATGAAAAGCTACAGGAACTACAGGAAGTGTTTTTTCTAAAACTATCACAACAAAATTGCAAGAAAACCAGCAAGCAGCAGAAGGCATACACGTTACTACTTTTTCAAGGCAATATCAGAGTTTCCATGTTGAAGATCTATCAAACAGATCACAATTCAAAGTTGATATGAAGGAAAGGTATTGTGATTGCGGTAATTTTTAGACAGATCGATATCCATACCGTCACGTAATTGCTTGCTGCTCTAATCAGTACCTTGACTGGCAAGCTTATGTCGATGACATTTATAGGATGGACAAGATATGTAAAGTGTACAAGCAAGAATTCGGGGTTGTAGGACATAAAAGTATATGGCCTCCATATAATGGCCCGAGAATTCATCCTAACCCCCAGTTGAAAGGCACAGAGGAAGGTTGGCCCAAATCAACTCATTTTCTTAATGAAATGGACATGAGAGAAATGAGAGGACCAAAACATTGCGGCCTCTATCGAGGTGAAGGATATAGCCACAGACAATATTTTCATAGAAATGGACCAAGTTCTTAGATATGAGTGAAATATTGTTATCCTGTATTCATTAATATAATATGAACCTCTAACTAGTGACTAATGCTTTATTATTTTTTTTAAATTCTGTCACTTTAAAATATATTATTTTTAATTTTTGTATGACTAACATAATATTATTTAGTTATGTTTACCACTATTATTAGTTATTTTTATTAAATATTGAAACTATAACTAAATAACTATAATTGATTTTTTCTATTAAAACTATATTATATCATATAATTACTTTATTATTTCTTGTAAATCTTGCCACTTCTAAATATATTATTTTTAATTTTATATGATTAAGATAATATTTAAATTACATTTATAATATTCTAATACTAGTCAATTTTGTTGCATACATATTGAAACTATAACTAAGATAATTAATACTCAAACACTAAGATAATATTCAAGTAATTAACTTTGCAATTAATTGTAAAAATAAAGATTCTAAAAAATACAAAGATATTACAAAAAAACATAAAGATATTACAATATCATACAACTAGATTAATATTACAAAATAATATTATAAAAAATATTACAAAAGAATACTATTAGACTATTATTTCTTCTTCAATGCCGGCCATGTTTCAGGGGTAAATTTCACCAACACCTTAAGTTTAAATTTATCCTACAATCTTTGACAAGCATGACTTTAGACGTTATCGTTCTTTTTTTGCCTTTCATTGGCCTCATTGCTCCCATCACCTTACTCTTGCTGTTCCTCTTCTTCGTCCTCGTTCTTTTCTTCTACTTCCTCATTAACTTGTCTCCTATGCTGTGGCTCTTAAGCAGACGTTGTTGTCAAGCATGAAGTGGCTTTGACATTGCCCATGTCTCCAGGATTCTATAGTAATTCCATTATCATGTCATTTACTAACCCTGAAGTTTCAGCAACCATAGGCACGGGCAATGGAAATTCTTGTTCATGCATAGGTAGGACTGGCCGGTATACATCCCCATGGGCTTCTAAAGCAGCACCTCCACATCTAGATTCATTCCCACGAGATTGACTATGCTGATGCGGGCCGGCACCATGATAGTAGTGCACTCCATTATCAACTGATCTTCTTCCACGTGAATGACTTTCATCACCATGAGCTGATCTAGATGATGATGCTGAAAAGCTCATCCGACGTGGCTCTATCCTATGTGAAAATGGCATGTGCCCATAAGAATATTGTGGGTGTGTTGGAGGCATGTAACTATGCGGGTGCTGTGGTGATGCCGAGGCCATATAGTTGTAAGGAGGATACTGCCATGGTGCTAGGCGCATATAGCTATAATGAGGATATTGCAGAGGTGGCGGGTGCATGTTATCATAATAAGGATACTGCGAGGATGGCGAGCGCATATCACCATAAGGAGGATATTGTGGGGGTGGCGGATGTATCTCAACATAATATTGATGTAAAGGTGGTTGCGGAGGTACTTGGGCATGTTGCTGCCTTGGAGATAACTCCCGTTGTTGTGGATCTTGCAGTAGTGCCTCAAGTGATAAATGTTGACCCATAGCAAAGTGAATATACCAATTTCAATAATGCTGAGACGGAGAAGGATCATCAGAAGGACAACCATACATTATATGCCGCCATCTATGGTTCCAATCTTGCAACCACTCCGCATATTTTTCAACCCAATTACTGTTCTATTGTCCCCTTAAATTTTTATTATGAGAGTCTAACAGGCTTTTTGGATTATCAGGGATATCTTACTCAAGCCCAAATTGACGCTTTATGCAGTCAATCGAGTGCCACTCAATAGTTTCAAAGCAGAAAAGTGGACTAGTAGTTGACCACAATGGCCGCTCATCTACCAAGATATGCGAAATAATCTCCTGAATGCCTGGATGGGGATATGGTCGCTATTGAAACTGCATCATAAAATAAAATAACATTGGTATTAGCAACTATATTGATAGCTATAATAATCTCTATAATTTTTTAATTATTACCTCATCATGTGTCATTAGATCTATACGCAGTCTTATACTGCCTAGTGTCTTAAAGGGAAATTCTGCCGGAATTGACGTATTCATCTACCTGTGGAATATTATATTAATTAGATAAATATTTAACTATAATAAATTGCAAGAAATTATTAAATTATGATAATTATACCTGGATGCTAGAGGAAAACGTGGCACAGAATTTTCAAAAATAGGAGCCAATAATGAAAGTCGATACTATGCCCACGACTGTAAAAGCTATAAACAGCCACCAATGTCAGAAATTTTATACCACGTTGCACAACATAAATTTTGATAAAGTACGGCGAAACATGCTGAACCCCAACTATACTCCCCTACCTATTGCAAATTTTCAATTAATGGAAGAAATTTGCAATGAATTAAAGATGTGGTCTTATCCGGCGTAAGTCGCATCCCCAGTAGTTTGAGTATATAGCTGCGAGTAAATTGTTGTAAGATCTCATCAGGCACATTTGGTCCAAAGCTGTCTAGTCTTTCTTCGTTAAATGGTCATACAGCCATCTTAATCTGATTGTGGATTTGTTAATGTCACCCTTTTTAGGCCTAATGCCAAGAAAGCTCTCACATAAATTCTCAGTCCTTTTCTGGTAAAGAATGTAGAACCAATAACGGGTCGACCATCGATATGGACCCTAAGTTGCAATGCCACGTCTTCTAATGTGACTGTACACTCACCAATCGAAAAATAAAATGTGTGAGTTTCTGACCTCCAGCGTTCGACCAACGCACTGATAAGTTGATCATTTGATTCAAATTAGTCCATCATAGAAACATCTAGTAATTCAACATTTCGTAAATAATTATGTATTTTGGATGGCGGTTTCCCCAAATGCACTCGAGATTACAGTAATCTCATTTTCTATTACGATTTACAAACACATAAAAATAAAAGAATTAGGATATATCAATAATAATAAAACATTACTAACAAATAAAGCAATATATAAACAAAAGAAAATACAGATATTATCAGAAATAATAATATTATTATAACAACGATAATATTAACTATTGATAATTTAGGGTTTTATTTTATATTTATTTATAATGTCTAAATTTCTTAAAAAAATATATATCAGATATATTTCTGATATACAGAATCCTCATAAGAAACAAGTATAGAGTATACTTTATATTTTATATAACCAAAGTTTACTAACAATAATAAACTAAAGTCTTAATCTTTAGTTAAAATTATTAATTAAAGTTTCTTAAATGATATAATAACAAGATTAATAATAATAATAATAATCATAAAACTAAATAAAACTAAATAATCATAATAATAATAATAATTACATTAATAATAATTACATAATAAAATCAAGATTATATTACAATTATAAGATAATAACAATACTAAATAATAATAATAATAGTAATAATAATAATCATAATAATAAGTATAAAAGAATAATAATATTTTATTACTACTCTACCCAATATAACAACTTTTAATATATAGCAGATATATTTCTGATATATAGGATCCTCATAAGAGGCAAGTGTAGAGCATACTTTATATCTTATATAACCAAAGTTTACCAACAACAACGATAAACTAAAGTCTTAATCTTTAGTTAAAACTATTAATTAAAATTTCTTAAACAATATAATAACAAGATTAAGAATAATAATAATCATCATAAAACTAAATAATCATAATAATAATAATAATTAAATAATAAAATCAAGATTATATTATAATTATAAGATAATAACAATACTAAATAATAATAATAGTAATAATAATAATCATAATAATAAGTATAAAAGAGTAATAATATTTCATTACTACTCTACCTAATATAACTGCTTCGTAGCTCCATACTGCGAGTTTTATAATACCCAGTTCCATATTGCGAATTCAGTAATATAATCACCATATCTCACTAATATTCTTTCAAATATAATAAATAATTAAATATCCATTTCAATTACAATAAATAATTTATAAAGCCTTGAAAAGTTCTCTGTGTACCTGTTTTTGAGCCATTTGTAGTGTTCAATGCATTCTGTTTCACATTTATTTTCTCAATAAAACGAAAAAGTTAAAAAATTAAAAAAAAAATTGATCTCTCATTTACCTTGCGGGCGCATGTGTATAAATAATAAATTAGTGACTGCTTTTTTGTCGCTTACTCAGAGTATCGCTATCATTGTCTGAGGATTACAAAACTAAACCAAAAGTTGCAAACTTGTGTTGAACTACGGGGGAAAAACGCTAAATCTTTCTAAGCGAATAAATGTAAAAGATATATATGTGTCATACTCAATTGTTTACATTGCAATTTTTTTTGTCATACATTCCACATCAAAAATAACTAAATAAATAAAAACTTTTATTATACATCGTTAATACATATGTATCGTAGTTAATAGTTAATGGATTGTGATTTTACAATATAATATACTTAAGTTGCTTACCAGGAAGAAAAATTAATTATATTTCAAAAATCTGCTTTAATTTAAGTTTCTAATAAATTATTTCATAACGTTTTTAATTTTGATAATTTATTAGCTTATAAATTAGACATTTAATAAATTATGTTTGTTTTTGAAATTTTTATTATAATTTTAATGTAATTTTTATGCAATGCTAAAAAATATTTGGTTAAGAAAAACTAAACACAAAGACGTGTTTTGAAGTTAATAATGTACAAAGAATTGATAAAATAAAAATAAATTATTACATGTATGAAGCTTAAATAAGTAATTTGTTAAAATTCATATTTTAAGAGATAAATAACTGAAAAATACTAGAAATAAGTAATTCCAAAAGATCGAGAGGATAGTATAGATCCTCCATTTAGGTGAAGCGGGCAGAAATCAATCCCTTATTCAATTTTTAAGACATTGCATAATTCTTTAATGTATTTGTTTAGGATTAACATATGGATGCAAATATAAAAGTGCATGTTTGCTTGCAAGTCCACTAATTTGGGTGTGTCTGGCTTATAGTTGGTAAATTATGGTTTCGTCCAATAAAAAAGTAATTTTTTTCACTTATGCTCAAAGCATGATTTGAGGATGAAAATTATATTGAAATGTAACTTAACATATTTTGCCAAACATATTAAAATGAGTTGAAACTTGAAATTCAATTTGCAACATTCAAAATATAGTTTAAACTCTCTCAATGCTAAAACAAACACTCACTTTTAGAATCATGGTAGAAATAGCTAAAAACATGTTAGCAATAATATTTTGATGTTTTGAATAAATAATGCTTCTTACTTTTGTGATATTATTTTTTTCTTAGATCTCCTTTTTTTGTGGAAATTATTAATATTTGAAATTTATTAAACTCCAACTAATATAATCCCAATAGGGTCAATCCAATATGGTTGTTTTGAAGGAGAAATATTTTTTGAATACATATTTTAAATATACTTAAAATATCTAGAGATTCATGTATAAATAACTTGATGCTTTTAGTTAAATCTATACTATATAGAAAAGGGATTCACTAAAATAATTACTTTTGATGTCTCCTCGAAATCTTTACTCAAACCCATAAATATATATACTATATTATTTATAAAAGAAAAATATATTTTAAAAAATAAATATATATACAGTAAAAAAAATAGAACCGCATAAAAGCCAGCCAAATCCACACCCATGTTATAGAAACTACCACTAACCACAACCATTGCTCCAAAAATAGTTAAACCATTTAATATCATAAGTAAAATTAATCTCTCATAGACAAATATATTTAATTATATTAATATTAAAAAATAACTAATAATTATTATTAAAAGTAATATTTACATTTATTCTCCTTTCAATAAGTGTGTATTTTGGGATTTTAATTCATGTCCTCATTTTTATAAGAAATCAAACTGTTTATCATTTATTTAACAGTTTGTTAATTATTAAAATTTTTAATTATTAATACATAATTTCTTATATTTTTTTAACAAATAAATTCATCAGTTAATAAGGCTAAGCAAATAAACTATTTGAACCAAATTCAATCATAACCAAGTCAAACTCACTTTAAAAAAAAAAGACCAGTTTGTTTAGATGGTTTTAAAATTGAACCGATTTTTCTCCATAAACCGATTCAGGTAGCCAAGCCCAGTTTTCTGTTCGAATACAATCTCCACATTTTCTTCTCCAATCCCCATTACGAGCTCTTCACCCGTTCCTATACATGATTGTTTAGATGCAGAAAAAAGATATTTCTACAAAAAACCATGCTAAAATGCTGAAAGTGCTAACCGAGAACAGAAAAGGGACACGTGGATACTGTACGGAAGCTTAGGAGAGTGGGACCCATTTCTATTTCAGATCAGGTGGGGCCTGTTGACGCTGCTGAGCGAGTGAGTGTTGCGGTGGCAGCAATCAAGAGGGCCAACAAAATAAACACAACAGAGCATAGTACAGCTGCTTCGGTCTTCTCTTTTCCCTCTCCAGCGAGCGCCAAAGTCACTCTCACACCCTCCTCTTCCTCTTAACCTCTGCTGCTACTATTGTTGCTGTAAATAGCCACAACACTGTTATTACTTCAGCCACCGAGTAAGTAACAAACCCTAAACCATTTCATAGAGGTAGAGCTACCTCAATCTGCTTCTTCTTCTCTGAAACTTCTTTTATGATCGCAGAACGTTCTTTCTGCGATCTATGGCGGATTCAGAGGAAGTAAAATCGGTGAAGGCAGAGTATGAGAGCGACGACGCCGATGGAGTCTCAGCGTTGCGGTGGACGGCGCGGAGGATGGAAGCAAGCGACGACGACGAAGACGGCAGCGAGGAGCTCGAAGACAAGTACCGGTGGAGCTGTGCTGGTCTTCTTCCTCGTGATGAATCAGACGGTGGCCAAGGAGCATCGGAGTGCTATGATGATCTTGACGGAAGAGTCTTTTTGGGAGAAGAACTCGAAGAAGTGAGCCAAGAAGAAGAAGAAGAGCTTCAAGAAACGGTGCGTCGCGTGAACAAGGCGAAAGAGAAGAAGAAGGCTGTGAGTGACGAAGTTTCTGTGCCTAGGTCTGGTTGGTTCTACATGCACGATGACCGCTTTCTAAGTCGCCGCTATCGCACGCGCAGGTATTTGCAGTGATTCTTTCTCCGGTTTTCTTGATGATTATGCGCTTTGTCATGCTATGCTTCACTCTGAATTTATGTTTGTGTTTTGATGGTTACTGCTACCACTTGCAAGATTACTATTTAATTTCTCTCAGGGGTTTCTTTAATGTAAAGCACTCTTTAAAAAAAATTTCTTTCGGTGAGAACTCTTCCTTTCTTGATTTCTTTTAACTCGTGTCGTGCATGCACTACTTAGGGAAAGTTATTTTTAATTATATTTTTCTGTCTGTGTTTCTTTGATGCATCATACTAGGAAGGTTTTGAATTTTGATTATATGTGTCTAACTGTTGATTACTTGAAATTGTACGTTTGTGACAGCAACATTGATGAAATATAAAATTTTAGTAGTATTATGCAATCAGTGCTATACAGTGATATGTACTGCGTTGTTTTTAAATCTACGTTAATTCTCGAATAATGCGAGAGCTTCCAAAATTTTAAATGAAGCCACGCTAGTGTTCAATTAAGATTAAAGGTTTGCATGTATTAGATCTTGCAACTCTTTTTTTTGTTTCTTGTTCATTTTTGTTTTATTCATTCTCCTTTTCGTGTATTAAGATGATTATTCTCGGTTTCTAATACTCTCTGCATTATTTTTGGCTCATGATCAGTATTTATTGTGTCATGTGTGCATGGATTCCCCTTGAATCATTGCTCTGTCATCCAGGGGTACTATCACTGGAATGAAATTGTGGGACTGCACAGGTGAACCGAAGTGGAAGCATGACAAGTTTGAAGACAATCAAGACATGACAGTGAGGAAACCTTTAATAACAGTTGACTGCATCTTCGTTTGAAATTCTGTTACACGCCAAATACTAATTGTTTTGCATTTTCTGATACTTCATTGCCTGACCGTGGTGACGAATTCTGCTAAATATGGTGATCACTCCTTACAATCTTTTCAGGATAAAAGTGCTCCGAAGAGTAATTGTCAACAACAAAGGAAGAACCGAACCAAGGGCCACAGATATGCAGACACGAACCAATTTGGATCCCTTGACAACTATGGAAATCAGAATAGTAAGACATCAGGATTTGTTAAAGGAAGAGGACCTGTAAAATATAAACCTATTGTGAAGAGCAATAATCTAAATCCTACATCAAAACACCAAATGTATGTCAACAAATGCTTTCTGTGTAAATTTTCTATTGTGAAATTTACTCCTAATTTTTTAATGCCTTCTTATTTTGGAAAATTCCGACCTCGTAGAGCTGCAAAGCTTAAGGAAAGCATGTCAAGTTCTAGTTCTTCCCTAGTATCATCCCGTGCTTTTAGTCACGACATCTTCATGACATCGAGAAACAATGAACAGTATGGCAGAAGTAATAAATGCACAACCTATCAGCCTTATTCAATTCTGGAGAATCAGGACAATAACAATAGAATTCCTCTGCCGCCACTGTATTCTGTTATTGGACAAACTCCAATTACAGGTACGATTCGAACTAGTTTACCACTGTGCAGTCAGCAGTTAACTTTACATCCTGGCAATGAATATAATCAAACTTCTTTTAAATGTTTGGCAGCAAACTCACTTGTTGAAACACTGCCTCAAACTACTAACCTTGGATATGAATTCGTTGGAAGAGGAAGTGGTGCCCTTCATGGAGCTGTAAGAGGTTGCTTTCAGCTTGGTGGCAGTCCATCATTATCGCCTGGTAGTTCACTGTTGCTGGCCAAATCGGGTCAAATTTTAAAATTTTCTGTCTGTTCGTTGCAGTAGCATTAGTGACCGAGGGCTTGAACATAGCTGTGCACATTTTATTTAGAAGTTGAACTTCCATCCCCAATTCCCCATAGACCATAGTTTAGTGTTCTTGTGACTGAGGGCAGCAAAATTAAAGCCTTGCCATAAAAGTTTTCAAATCATTGAATAGGTAGTCACCCGCATGTGGTGATGGAGTTTACAAAACAAAGTCTAAATTTTGTCCTGGGATGCAGCAGTTTCGGTCGAATCTTCGTTAATGTCAGTGACTGAGTGTTAACCACTTATCCTGCAGTTATCCGACGTGGGCGCCTGCATTATAGTGCTGTTGATGATCATTCTCCTACCATGGCACTAGTAGGATATGCTCCTCAGTCTCAACTAGGTTCAAGAAATTGTGGGAAGACAAGGTATGACTCCAACGCTTGTTTGAGTTTCTTGTTATCTGTTTTTATACCGCGTAAGGCTGTTGCACCTATTGATATTTGTCTTTAACGATTGATATCTGTCTTTCGTGGTAATTCTTAAAATATTTAAATAAATGGAGAAATTCCGAGTTGCAGAAAGGATTACTTGATAAACCTTTTTTAGGTGCGAAAGATTAAAAAAAACAAAAAAGATAATTTCGCTGCTATTTTAAGTTTCTCGTATTCAAGTAATGTTATTTGTACTAATTTTTTAGATTATTAGAAATATATAATGAGAGAGAGACACAAGACGGTAAGTCCACCCATTTCTCTTTTTTAAGACTATTATAAATAAATAATAAGAGAGAAAGATACACAATGATGAGTCCATCCATTTCTCTTTTTTAACCCCCATTAAGTTAAGTCTTTCTCTCATTGTGTTCTAGTCTGAAAAATAAGTACAAACAACATTCTTCTACTTTAGTACTCCCTTTGTTTCAAAATAACTATCACTTTGATCAAATTGGATTTGTATCCAATTTAAGAATGTACCAATTTGATTAGAGTAAAATTATTTTGAAATTGAGGGAGTAGTTCCCTTTTAGCAGCCTTCATGATAGTTCTTAAATAGAGGCGCATATATGGTTTGAGTGCAGTATTATAGCTGGTGAGCCAAACCTTGTAACATCAATAAGCACCTAGCAGATAGAAGTGGTAAGGATTAAAATTTTGTTCCATTAGCATAGCTGTCACGACATGTTTTTACATTGGTCCATCATATTTTTACTCTTAAATTTCAGCTCCAAAACTTGAAAATGAATTTCGTCAGAGACGGATCAAGCCTCAAAGGCAATGTGCTTTCTCAGTCTGACTGTGGTGCCCGTACTTATGTGTCATTGAATGCTTATGGTTTATCTACTTCTTCTAGATATTAAAAAATAAGATGAGCCTTGAGAAGAAGTGTATGGTTCTGTAGTTTACAGTTACTAGTTTCTCTTTGGTAGGATTATGTAATATGCATAGAGAAGAGCACCCATTTTTGGTATAATTGATTAGGAAAATGCACGCCAAGTGAATCGATGATTAGGAGAAAGCAATACGTGCTTCTAAAACTGGTGATTCCATTGATTGGGTGTTGAATGTCCTTTCTCAAGTAATATTTCCCTTTCTGTCCCCCCATTTCAAATTTTCCTCCCTGGGGTCCTGGAGGAGGAAATGTATAAAAAACTGAAAGATACAAATGCGGCATGTTTAAGCAAGCAATTATTAATGAGCTTCAAGCGTGTTGTCCTGCCCCTGCATTGGGTGCTAACATTGTGTTTTTCTTGATTTAGGTGTGTACATTTTATTTTTGGTAAAAATTTAGGTGTGTACGTTTTAATCCACGGTTAATGCGCTGTCCGATTTACCATTGCCGTAAAGCACGGGTTTTGTTCCCTGTTGTCGCTACATGGATGGAAAGTGGAGACCTAATAAGTGACGGTTTGGTCGGTGGCTTAATGCCGAGAGAATTATTTTTATTTTTTTTGGGGCTGGTAGAGAGAATTATTCTAACTGCAATCCAGATAGATATGTCCGAAGTGGGGCATCGGCCATGCTCTATACAAAATGATTGGTTTAATTAATTAATTAATTATATAATTCGTGAATGATAGCTTTACACACACAACCTTTTAAATAAATACTTTTAAGACACTTACTAAAAAATTTTAGAAAAAATTACTAAAAAAACTTTTCACGAGAAAAGGCTATGATGTTAAAAAGTGCTGGTACCAATTAAAAACATATTTGATATCAAATGTTAAAGGTTTGTTGTGAAAGTAATTATTGAATATTTTTTAATAGTATTAATATGATAAATTTGTTATTTTAATATTTTTATTTCATTAATGCGCGTCTTTAAGGCACTCCATAAACGAATTACAAAAAAGGAAGTGATAACAATTCAACAACAGCTCTCTCATGCAGTTATAGATAGTGCTAGACACCCAACTGGCCCTTCGAATTATGCTTCATGGTGATTGTTAAAAGGTCATTTTGAGATGCAAGTTGTTAATGTCAAATTATAAACTCTTGAAAATTTTAGTAGTTATTAAGTGAAAGTTTATGATGATTAATCTTGAGATTTGAGCTTGCAATTAAGTTAACAGTTAAGAATTGTTTGTTTGTCCGTTAAGAAAAGGTCAAAATAAAGTTTGGTCAAAGAAATTCAATTGTTATTTTAAGAAAAAGTACCTCGGAAAGTATAATTTTTCATTTTCGGGTGGGAAAAATTATAATACTTTTCATTTCTCTTCTCTCTCTCTCTCTCTCTCTCTCTCTCTCTCTATATATATATATATATATATATATATATATGCACACACACTGTGAACGGTTAATATACCTGATTATGTAGAGTTAGCAAAAAGATGGAAGGGGGGGCGTATATTGAAGGATTATTATGCTTGCTAGGTTTACCATTTTACGAGTATTTCGTGGCTAAAAGTATGAATTAATTTTTAAGATAAACTTTATACGAGTCTATCATATTTTTTATGCTTAATGTTAAAAGATAACTTTGACACTGTCATGTTGATATAGAAATTTTTTTCTCGAGGTTTTTCCTCATTTTTTAAGGGAGATTAATTTTTATTTGAAATACTAACTATTGAGGTTTATTTCCTCAACGATGGAGTTTGAACTTATAAGTCGCTTAAGTTATTCATTACAAGCATTAATATAAGGTTTTTTATTTTTTTCCCGTTCAGTCAACTCCTAGATTGGTCCTTTAATTACTACGGTAACATCACGTTAGTGTCTAAATATTTATTACCAAATAAGTCCCAAATAAGTCCCTATAATTATCTTTATAGAGAATTAAAGTGGTGATTCGAGGAAAAAAATTGATAATTGTTTTGAATCTTGAAATTATTAGAGAATTGGGGTGTGTTTGTTTTAGTTTTTTAGAAAAAATGATTTTGGAGCTCAAATTTTGTATATAGTTAACAAAGTTGATAATTGATTTTTTTTAAAAGCTATTTTTTTTAGTTTCTATAAAAAAAGTTAAAAATAAATTTTTTTGAGAATTTGATTATTTTTAAAAAATTATTTAAATATGTAAAAATTAATTTTTTATAATGAAAAAAAGTGATTTTTTATCAAAAAAAATCTCAAACAAACACACTCTTAATGTAGTGACATTTTTGCCTTTATAGGTAGTGATAAATTCATAAAATTTAGATAGTAGGGACAAAAATAACACATAAGTGTAATTAAAAGTTTCACATAATTTTTTTTTATTGTGGAATAAAATTTAATAAAATAATAAGGATAATATATATACTACCAAGAAAAAAAATCTCAGTCTGGTGGAGGCGTATGCCCCGAATACGATGAACGTGGATCCGCCTCCGTTTGCAGGGCCAATTAAAGAGGGATTTTTTGTTGTAAAAAAAATCTTGCCAGCAGTAACGCACCTTTCAGAATTGTACACAAAGTATTTCATATATCTGACGTTGATGTGTAATCAATTTTTTTTAAGATTGATAGAAAAGATGCTAAATTAATTATTTCAGGTACAAATCACGTTAAGAACTCTTCCATTAATACCAGAAGCAACTAACCACTACGACCTGCTACTATAAAACAGGAGAAAAGTAATTTATATATACTTATTATTGACATATTTTTGACATATTTTCTCTAATTCTCAACTCTTCTCTCTTACTTTTTTTTTTTTAAAAATTTTGTGAGTGGATGATTGATTAAACATACCTTTAAATATGTACAAATAACACCCCTCATAAAATAGTGGCAACTGACTATCGGCAGAAGCAGTGTTAGGCAAAGTCACTTGGGGCAATCAATCAAGTCCAAGGCTGAAGAAATTTGTGTGACGACTCGCGACTGTATTAAAAAGGCACCTATCGGATTAAGATAGATATTCTTTTATAGAGAAATGTCTTATGCACTTCTTTATATAATTTGTTTTGTATAAGTGATAAGTGATTAGTTTTTGCATAAAGTTTACACAATAAATCTCTTACGCAAGAATAAATCATGAAAACATTAATGTGAATCTATTTACAAAAATAGTTTGCAAAAACCATTCTGGTCTATCGTGGTTGATCCCTCCTTCGTTAGTCAACCAATTATGGCATGTCATATTTACCTCCCAAAAAAAAAAAAAAATTACGGCATGACATATCGCACACTATCATTCTGCCTTTCCTCATACTCCAATGAAAATTCGGGGGTTTTACATATGAAATGCTGTAGTGCACTAATAAGCAAAACCATACACAATTCACAAATTGCTTCCCCTCCTTGTAATATATAACCGTGAGACGGTGCCCTTTCTTTTGTGTTTGATGCATAGCAATTTAAACTTCAAACAAAAGCACCGCAAGAAACTCTCCCTCGCCCTACTTTTACGTCGCTTAAGCAAAACTCATGTGACTGACACGCCCCTGACATGTGTCTTCGCCCGTAGCTTTGCCAAATTCCACAGTGTGATCCATTTTGGAAAGGATCCACTATCACATGGACCAACCTGTGGATAGAAAAGGGCCTTTCCTTTATTTAACGCAATTATTCAATGACTCAATAATTCAGACACGCTTCTGAGCTCATAGTGTCCAATAATGCAATGGCGCCTGCCCCATTTTGCACTATTAATATTGAAAGCATAGACAAAGACGTCAACAATTTCAGCTTCATTCGAGTCTTAATGGGTCAGAATTACTTATTCTATCATATACCCCCTTTACAATTATGGGTATAAAATTAATTAATGGCATAGTTTAGAATGTTGAGCATGCAAAGCCTCCTCAGTCAAGTATATTTTCTAATGGGCATGTTTTACGGTGCATTTCGCTGGTCAAAGATTATGGTGCACCCTGCAATCTGACGGTGAGATTGTGAGGTGCATTGATGCACTAATCATCTATGATACACTATAATAATATATAATTTTAAAAAAATTTAAAAATATAATTAAATATATTTTAAAAATTAATTATCATATACTGACAGTGTAAAATTATATTGTCAGTATAATCAAAAAATTTTATCAGTGTAATTTTACACTCACATTGTAAAATTATTTTATACTATCATTATAATTTTACATTATTAGTGTATTAAAATTAATTTCCAAAAATCATAAAAATTTTATCAGTGTAATTTTATTTTGTCAATATAATTTTACACTGTCTATTAGTATAATATTATAGTGATAATGTAAAATTATTTTATATTATCAATATAATTTTATGCTATCAGTGTATAAAAATTAATTTCTAAAACATATATAATCATATTTTTTAATTTTTTTAAAATTAATATATTACTATAGTATATTATAAATAATTGGTATATCAATATACCTCACAAAATCTCCACTATCTAATGCGCTATAGTCACAAGGTGCACTAAACACCTTAGAACTGCGAAGCTCATAGAAGTTGGAGCCTTTCTAATGACCTAGTTCATGGTATAGAGTATGATTTGTCACCTGCTGCTTATAAATTGCTTGTAGATGTGTTTATACATTATTCAATTCAACAATGATGTCAATCAGCACAGCGCACTAGTGCTACATGACGATAGTTTACAATTATAAAAGTCGTTAGGGAACAAATAATGCTAAATATTTGAAGCACGCTGTGCTTATCGAAATCCCGAAAATGCCATCCATTTTCTTTTGTATTCTGTTATTCATTTGCATTACAGTTGTATTACCAAACATGCCTTGATTTTGTTCCTTTATATTTGACCTCTTTACCATGCTTATAGTACACTAATTTTGATGTTAATACTTATCGATATGGATCTATATACATATTCTTTTCCCCCATCTTGGGCTAAGACTCACCGCAGTCACACACACATATATGTATATAGTCATTCCTACTTCTTGTCTTGTGATCACAGTCTCTTCCTTTTCTTATCCCTCCTCCTTGATCATATGAGTCTTGTTTCTCCTCTTTTAATGCGTATCTATATCTTCCATAGCTAAAGTAGTCAATGAGACACTTCTCAAATTATGTTTCGCCTTTTATGACCCTTCTGGACTTATGGTGATATCTGTCTTTAGTGGGTTTTAGTTTGGTCAGTGTCTACTGTTTAGTGTTCATCAATGACAAACTCCAACCGCACTGGCTCTATTTTCTATTATCATTATTCTAGAAGTTAAAACCCATTGGGTTCTGTGCAGATTTTGGCTTCCCCTCCCTTCCCCAATAAAGCTTGACCTTAACATAAGGTATTATAACTAGCCTGCTTTGGATTTTGCAACATTCAAGGAGTTGGTTGAGACTTGGACTTCAAAGAACTTCTTTCAGCTCAAGTTTGCCTGTGTTGTTGAGAATAGAAGGTCGAGATGGGGAAATTTGGTAGGATATTAGACACTTTCTGTCTTTCTTCTGGCTCAAACTCCTGCTTCTGTGTAAATTCCATGGAATCTGAAGAGGAGTTTGGGAGCAAGCCCTTGATTGCAAGTGGCATTGATCACAAACTAAGACTGAAGGATGTCGTTTCAGGAAAGCAGACGTTGGCTTTTCAATTGAAACCCAAGGTGAGTCTCTTCTTCTCTTTTTTTCTTTTTCTTTTTTTTGTCTGTAAAGTTTCATTGGCAACACACACAAAAAATAAAAGGGAAAGAAAATAAGTTAGCATGTTTGGTAATGGACACCTTGTTTGGGTTAATATGCAGATAGTGATGTTGAGGGTGTCCATGCATTGTCATGGCTGTGCAAGAAAAGTCGAGAAACATATCTCAAAGTTGGAAGGTGAGCATATTTCAAATTTTTTCCATATAAAATTGTAGATTTCAGCACTCAATTCAGACAGTAACAAAAAAACAAAATGGCTCAAGATTAACATTCTGATATAATGTTACTTTATCTACAGGCATGCTAGCTTTGCAATTCATATTGCTTTAACTGTTTCTTGTGTTTGTGCCTAGTATGTTTGTTTAAACAATTCATCAGAAGCTGAACCAAATTCCATTCATTATTTTTCAACTGTAAGATGAAACCAGTGAGGTTGCCCAACAGTCCATATGTGGAGATAAATTATTTTATCCCTCCTTCTGACGAATGCTATGTCATCTATGAAAAAGTCAAACACTATTATTGTTTGCTCTCACTTATAAGCATGTCTCATTGTGCTATTTTGTTTGCTTTGTAAGCTATTTCTAATAATTGCTTCTATATCTACTTCTCAACAGGAGTGAGCTCATACAAGGTAGATCTGGAAACCAAAATGGTAGTTGTTATTGGCGACATCCTTCCTTTGGAAGTGTTGGAAAGTGTATCTAAGGTGAAAAATGCAGAGCTTTGGAATTCTCCATGCTGATAAGGTAAAAATTCTGCACACAACACCACCGTCCTCAGCAGATTCAACAGAGAAAAAAGTTGGCGTCGAATGAAGGAGCTCCTATTTTGTCTCTGTCATTTTTGTTGTTATTATACATAGCATATAATTAAGATTGATACCCCGTGCCAAATGCCGTGTTCCAGCAATTCTCTTGCAGGAAAGAAAAGTTAAAGGGAAAAAAAAAAAAAAAAGGAAGAGAGAAAGAAATGCATTAATGTCTCTGCCTCTGAGATTTCGTATCTTTTAGTATATATATTACTATATTTGGTTCAGGTTCTGATGTGAGGCATTAGCATTAATGGCTAAAGATTTCACTGCTGTCAAGTTGCAGCAAAAAAATTATAATAGCCATTTAAATTTCCTGTTCAAATTTAGTAATCTCACTTCTTCATTTTTTTATAGCCTGCTTAGGAGCTTCTATCTCAAATCTTGTTTCCAGATCAAACAATATGCAAATGGAAATAAATAGCAGTGATGAGAATTTAAACGCCATTGGTAATACTGATACAGATATAGTTTAATATGGTAGAGAGTTATGGCTAGAGAAAGAGCAGTGGTCTAAGTTTTGACTTCAAACTCTTACTCTGCTTGGTTGGGCGGTGATTTAATACTCTCAAAGGCAATCTAAGATCTATGCTTATTGCTTACATCCAATTAGTGAAAAGACAGAAATTTTCAAAGAAGATCCATTATGCACGGCTTCTGTGCTAGCTTTCAAACAATTAACAAACAAAATATGTATCCACCCCAGCAAACAAAATAATTATATTATGATCGCAGGCTTAGGGATGAAAATCGGGTTGCACCCTTCCAAACAAATTTCATTTTTTTAATATCTTCATGAGTATTATTAACTTAAATTTACACAACCATTATTTAATACTTTTAAAAAAATATATATCATTTAACAACTTGAAAGATATATTTAAAGAACTATTTTTAATAAATTTAACAAGTAATTTAATATTATAATTTCTAAAGAATAATACTATATAATTTAAACTAATAAAATAAAAAAAATAAAATAGTCAAACAAGGTTTAAGGTAAAATAATTAATTAAGACATAATTATGAGTTTATATATATTCATAGAAAAGTCCGAATGAGTTTATCTTAAACTCCAAAGCATTATAACCTGTATTAATGTTTTTACCTGAGTCCATTTATCAGAAAAATTTAGATCAAGTTTATTGTATCCATTCTATCCAAGTCTCAAATTAAATAATGATAAATATATATTTTTTTTGAGAAAAATATATATTTTTAAGTTTTAAATTACTTATTTCAATATATATATATATATATATATATATATGTCATTATTTAATTTAAAAAATGATTGAAATGCCTAAAATAAACTTGATTTAAATCTTGTCCAATGCGGCAGGCTTGAACGGGCACAAATTGCAAATACTACGTGACTGACTTATGTTTGATGATGCATTCAGACTAAAAGAATCTGAATTGAATCACAAGCATATCTTCTGAAGACAGCAGCAGCATAGGGGGGAATGGCTTTGCTGCCAATGTGGCTGTCATCATTAAATGAATGCTACTTAGCCAGTTATCCTGCCGTCCTTTGGCTCCACTGCCTCTGCCATGTTATTGAGTTCCCTCCCATGTTGCAAATAGTTCGGAGGAAAAGCCGAAACTACAGTTTTTTTATCAAACATCTCTTCCACCTGACTGAATTAATGAAGCATGGAACAGAAGGATGAAAGAGAGAAGGGTCCCTCTTGCTTATAGAAGGCTTATAGAGGGCCAAATTTGCCGCTAGCATGATTTGAGTTACTGCATTTTTTTTCCCTTATTTTATGGTCCCGTGAAAAAATTAGTTCACATGCTTATAATCAAATGATAAAATGAGGTTAGCGTAGAAGTCTTAATTCTCAAAATGAACCAAATAAAAGTTGCTAATTTATAAATCACTTAAGCCAGTAACATGTCGCATGATGTTAAGCTTATTTTGATTTGTTATCTTCGATGTTATAGGGAAGAAAAATGTTATATATATATATATATTGATTGGTGATTCATTGTAAACACACAAAAAATGAATAAAGTGTTGAGTGTTGAGTGTTGAAAAAAAAAATGATAGATTCGTCATTATATATCTTTCTCTCATTATGTATTTACCATAAATTCTTAAAATAAATATAAATAATATTACATCATATGGAATGCTCTCTTACCACATCTCTTACGTTACCCTTATTCTAAAGCACTCACATTCCTCCTAAGCATCCCACGAGTGTGTTATTTTTCTTGGGTTCCAACTTCCAAATGTGATGCTCATTTATCAGGTCTTACGAGTTGCACAGCAATTTCGAATTTTGACATAGGATGGATCATAGTTTATTTTCATTATAACTAACCACTTTCAAGATAGGGGCTTTTTTTTTTTTGCCAGTGAAAATTTTTTATTCATGAGTTTCCTTTTCGTTTTTTTGGATCATAACACACACACACACACACACCTGGGGAAGGAGGGAAGGGTTTGAATTGTCAGAATCAAACCCGTGGCGCAAATATTACAAGGCATACATATGAATCACTCGCTTTAAACCTAATCTACATGAGCTTCAAATAAGAGCTAGCCAACGCTGCTGTTGAAGCTCGTGGTGGGCCTAATTGGTGTGGATCTCAAACTCGGCCGACAGCTTGTGAATCCAATAGTCAAAGAGAAAGTCGTTTCTTCATTACAAATTGGAAGCTACAAAATTATTCAATAATTAAATTCCTTGTCCACTCACGTCAATTTATGCATGTAGTATGCAGAATTTTTTAAAAAAAAACAAAAACAAGAAATGAATTTTGTATCCTATTTAGAATTTTTAAAACAAGAAATGGAATTTGAAATTATTTAAAAATAAAATCATATATTTAAAACTCATTTATCATGAAATTTATTTTATTTTATTAAATAGACTATCTAATAATAGTGAGATATTAGATATTAGTTTAAAATTAAAAAATAATTAATTTAATAAATAAATTTAAAATTAATTGATTTCCCATCCTACCAAATTTGATAAGATTTATAAAATTTTAAAAAAATTACTACATTTTGAAAATTATATTTTTTTAACATTCTAAACACAAGATTATTTTAATATTCTAAATATAAGTTTAAATTTCCAATACACTGCATCATAAACTTCCAAAACTATACAAAAAAAATTTTATTCCCATAAAAGCCCATATTATAAACAAAAACAAAAGTTGGGTAGACCATTTATGCTGAAACCGTATGCGGCGATGCGTGACGGTGCGCGGTGGATTGGTATACATTTCTATTTTCGTTCATCTTTGAGAATAAAAAATGGCAGTTTGACTTCTATGCATTGTTCTTAAAATCAGATCAGACGGCGGGTCCGAACAGTTGAACTGAAAATTGGCCAAGTATTTGGTCTGGTTAAACCTAAAAAATTGCCATCTCAAAAAACTGGAATTGAATCGACTAAATCGACTGGACAAGTTTTATCAGTTGATGGATTTTTCTTTTTAACTAAGTATAAAATTATTTTTTGATCATCAATAATGAAGTTAATTACTTTATTATAATAAAAAATGACCAAAAATACATTTTGATTGGTCAAACTAAAAATTACTATATCTCTTATTCTTTAAAAAAGAATTTAAAGATGGTAAATATAAAAAAAAAATGATGCATAACTATTATTTATAAAAGTTTTAAGAGTAAAAAATTTTTAGTTTAAATAATATGAGACTTCTTGAATGCTTTATAGTAATTTTAAGAATAAAAAATTTAAAATTTAAGTAATACAAAACTTAATACTTTATTTATATTAGTTATATTAATATAACTTAATATAATAATTTTAATTTTTAAAATTATTTTGTCATATTAAAATTTTTTAATTATTTTTATTTATCTTACAACATGTTTTATATATATATATATATATATATATATGCAAGCCCATGGTATCTGTGCTAGATGACTTGAATATATGCTACTAAATTAGCGAATATTTTGGCATGCCTTTTCTTTAAAAACAACCTTTATTTCTCTCGTGGAGTCTGACGCACATTACATATTGCTAAGTCTTGACCCCTGACACTTGATTCCCCCATTAGGCATCAGAATCAGAGTACAAATGCCCACGATGTGTTTATTTCAACATTTGAAAAAGGTAACTATGAAATTAAAAATTTATATATAATAAAAAAAATTAAAATTTGATATTTTTTTTAGAAGTTTTTCTATTTAATTTTTATAAAAAAATTAAAAACATTTTTTTTTTGAAATTTAGATTTTTTTTAAAAAAATTATCTAAATATATAAAAATTAATTTTTTTAATAAAAATAATTTTTTATCCAAAAACTCATAAACAAACATACCCTTGTTCTTTGGCCGCATTAGTTAAAAAATGTGTTGGATTCTAATGCATAGGATGTATTTATTTCAATTTTTAAAAAAATTAATTATGAAACTAAAATTTTATATATAATTGAAAAAAATTGAAAATTGATTTTTTTTGTAAACTACTCTTTTTAGTTTTTTAAAAAAATTGAAAATAGATTTTTTTAAAAAATTCTATTTATTTTTTAAAAAGATTATCCTAATATATGAAAACTAATCTTTTTAATTGAAAAAAGTGATTTTTTACAAAAGAAAAATTACAAACAAACACACCCTTATTCTCTGGTAGCATTGGTTAAAATATGTGTTGGAGTATTTTTTTGAAAACAATTACTAATAAAATAATTTAATTTTGTTATGCAATTATTATAATGTTTCTTATATAGTCATTTAATCATATATTGTTATACCAATAAAAATATTTAAATTTTATAATTATTACTTCAAAAGTCATCAATTTAACAATATATAATTAGATAATCATGTAGAACTCTTTATACTAATATTGTATTAAAATTAATTTTATAATAAAACATATTAAGTTGCCAATGGTTATAAACTAATCATGCTTAAAGGAGTTATAAATGATTAGACACAAAATTAAAACTAATTAAAGGCCATTAGAGAGACAAGTAAATGACCATTATATGATATTTTTTGGCTTACATGTAGATTATGGTTAATGAATCAATAGGCAATATCATTCTACAAGTAATTGGACATTACACAATTAAGAGTTAAGCATGGAACATTGTATTTCTCAATGTTTTCATTTTTATATATTATCACGTCTATTATTAATAATATTTTCTTCTATTAATTTTATTAAAAAAATAACATAATGTCATAATATCAATTGTCAACTAAGTATACATTGGCATGTATAAATAACAATAAATGACAATTTAGTTTCTATTAATTTAGTTTTTTTAAATAATATTACTTTATTTTCTTAACAATAAGTGACATTAATTTATTTTTCAATTTTTTTATTATAATTAAATTTTCAATTATAAAATATGACTTTCATTTAATCTTTTAAATATAAAATATATTATTAATTTCATCACCTGATCTTGGGGTTGAAATACAAAATGATGTTATAATTCTGTACATATTTAATCACACTGTTAATAAATTTTTTTGAAGAATTGAAAGGAATAAAGTAAATTTCTACTATTAATATTATGTACTTAGTTTATCTTCGTATATACTATTGATTAATATATATCAATACCTTTATTTTGTGAGATTAAAATTACTTATTACCTCAATCAAGCTTTTGTAAATATCTTTATATCTTTTGATTTGTGATTGAGGTAAAATAACGTCTTTATTAAATAAAAGGTTGCTCTTTAAGAGTGTGTTTGTAAAAGGGCAAAAATGGAGAGAAATTTTTTATAAATGAATTTAATGTGTAAATTTATATATGTTGCTCTTCCATAAAAAAATTTCTCTATTTTTATCCCTCTACCAAACACAATATATGTGTCATAGTGTCTACCAGAATTTATTGCATGATTGTATGCTCTCTTATACAATCTATAATTGCTTTTTATGATTTAGTTTTGATACACAGTTAGTATAAAAGTATTTTAAGTCATTAGTAATGATCTAATAATAAGAGGTTTAGATAGTTTGCATGAAATCTTAGATTTAAATCTCATTACTACCAAAATACCAAAAAAGTATAAAAATATTTTATATAAATATTTAATCATATATTATTATGTCAATAAAAATGTTGGATTCTCACATCTATTACTCATAGTTATCAAACTTGGCGCAGACTGCGAGTTGGATCAGTAAACTGGCTAACTAGCAAGTCTGAGTTGCACTATGAATTAGCCTTGTAATGGAACCGGTGGTGATCCGACTCAGCTAGGTTTTATGAAAATCTACAACTCAGTTTGGTTTGAGTAATTCGATTGGGTCATGCATTTTTTTTCAAAAAAAAATTATTTTTAATAAAAACATATGTTTTTATAAAATTTTAACTTAAAAAAATAATAAATGACTTTCTCAAGTCATTATTCAATCATTTGACCCTTGAAGTGAGAGTTACATACAAGGCTTTAATCATTTTATAACCACACATTTGACTTTTATTTACTCTACTATTCAATGTGATTATTCAATACGAGACCAAAATAGTGGAAGTCATTTATAATTAAACATTTGGCTTTCAAATCCTCCACAATTTGAAGTGGGACTACAATAGTGAGAGTTATTTCATAATTAAATATTTGGCTTCTAAATCCTATACAATTTGAAGTGGGACTAAAATAGTTGGAGTTATTTTATATCTAAATATTTGGCTTCCAAGTCCCCCATAATTCGAAATGAGGCTAAAATAGTGAGAGTTATTTTATAACTAAATATTTGATTTTTAATTCTTACTCAATCCGATATGAGATTAAAATAGTGAGAAGCAAGCTGCATATATATTATTTTTTCTACGGGCTTTCAATATAAATGACATGTCTTATATTTTATAATCTATGTATTTTTATATATTTATTTAACTATAATGGTTTAACTAGTGGCCAAATACTTTGGCTAAGTCGAGCCTTAGATTGAGTTTTATAATTATGCCATTACTTCAAAAGATTTACATATAAATGTTTTATATTTATAAGAATATATTAAAATTAATCTCATATTTCTATCTCTTCATTTTCTTTGTCCATTTAATTTAATGAGTAAAATTAATATTTAAAAATTATTAATAAATTATACAATTAACCGCCATCCCTTTAGAATTATACAATTGGACAAGGAAGTTTGTTAGTCTTAAAAAGGCCAACCCATAACTCACGAATTAAATGGAACGATCTATAATTCTTAAATATGACAATTCAACTCACATTATTTACGTGAGTGGATACGCTTAGAGTTTGACCTAACCATACAAAAAGATTGAATTGAAATTAAATATTGGCCACCAACCATTGGCAGTATAATTGGCTAGGGGAAAGTTGCTCGCGTCCTTTTGCACGAATAAGATAAAGTGGACAACATTAACTAGCAATGACTCTTCTTGAATTTTTAATATTCATGGTTCAATTCATTTCATACCACAAACCGTACGCCATGATTAAATAATTAATATACTCAAAAAGTGTTAAACCTTCTTAATTGGTATTTATAAAAATATTTCTAATTCAAAATCTCACTCACATGTATTAAATAATCCTTACATATTATACAAATTACAACTCATGCTATTATAAGTGAAATTTTAAATTAAAAATTTTTAAACTAATTATTAGGAGGATATATCAATATTCATGAATGTGAAAATTATATGAGTTATTTTTATTTTTATTTATCATTTTTCTTTTTTTAAATATATGTAACATTATTTGACTTTTTTTTATAATTTGCAATTCCAGTTTTAAATAATAATAACAATCGAAATCCTTTTATTTTATATATTCGCAGTGCAAATTAAATTAAAATTCAAAAAGAAGAAACACTGAGTAACCAGCATGTCTAATAACAATTGGCGAATTGCTCAGTTATAAATAAGCCCATGTGATTATTCCTTCTATATAAGCATCTTCCGAGTACCACATTCGTTAATATAGCTACAAAAGTTTTATACTTAAAAAAAAATAATTCAATAAACTAATTATATTATTGAACTAGACTTGTATTGTTTTAAAATTTTAAAGAGATTAATTTTGACATATTGGTAGTATAAAATAATAATATACTGGTATCTAATTATATGTTATTATATGTGAAATTTTTAAGATAATAAATATATATTTTTATTGATATGATAATATATTATTAAATATTTGTATAAAATATTTTTATATTAATAATACATTAAAATTTAGGGATTTTCTTCTATGTCCTTATTTTTATAAATGTATCGATATTCTTTTGTATTCAATGACTGTGATTTAATTACAAATTTCAGAGATCTTAAATATAATTAAAAAATAATTTTAAAAATTTAATAATTTAAGTTAGTGGGATACGTGATAAATTCTTAGTCACAAATAACTAAAAAATGCCGATATTCTTGAATTTTATAAGGGTATCAGACAAATTCTCTAGAATTTAATTTAATTTTAAATATGTCTAAATTACATCATAGTCGCACTGCCTGTGTATGTAAATATAAGTATATTTGATTTAACTTTTAGAGAATTATTTTTAAATTTTTTTTTAAAGAATTACTTTAAAAGAGTAATTTTTGTTTGATTTAAATATATTAAAAATAAATTTAAAAAAATAATTTTTATTTAGATAAAATAAAATAAAATTATTTTTAGTTAATGATGTGAGAATAGTAAGAAGATTTTTTTTAAAAGATTTTTTCTTAGAATAAAAGATATTTTAAAAAAATTTCTCCAAAAATATGTTTAAAAATTTCAAAATTAAGTTTAAATTTTTTTTAAATATTAATTATTATATATTTTTATTTTTATATATTTTACCCTAACAATAAACCAAACCAGTCCTATTATTATTGCAGCATAGTAGTTACCTTTTCGGCGGGCACAATCATGTCATATCGAAAATAAAATAGATAATATTGTTATATCACACTGAATAATAGAAAAATACAGGAATCGCAGTATTCAAGAATCCAATAAGTTACATTTGAATGGGAACGCGAAGGTGAGCCCCGAGGGGCAAAGCTGAGGGATGAGAGTTTGAGAGTTGTCAAATCACACACACCAACCAATGACGCTACTGGGACGGCTGATATGTGGCTGCGCCCAAAGTGAATCCAAAGCGCACCAAAAAGGGCGAATGAGTCATCAAAAAAATCATAAAGTACTAAAACTCATGTTTGACATGCATATGCATCTTTCTTTACTTCATTGACTGGTTCTTTTGCTACTGTTTTGAAGATTCTCCCCATTCACGTATTCGACCGCTTATCTGCTTCGCCCAACGAGAAAAATCTATTACTTGTATTAGTTTTATGAATTTATGATAGTTTGATTCATTATTGGCACTTGTCTAATCTTTAATAAATTATTATCTCATTATTAACCCTATTACTTTGTGTCAAGCCATCTGTAAAGTTAGTGGCTACTATTCTTATTGGATGATGGACTTAAAACAATAACAAGGGATACCGCTACAAAACCTACCTGGAAGGAAGTAACAAATGAGACTGGCAATCCTATTCTCCACGGTTATTATTGGAAAATAATACTGTAATGTTCCAAGTTCAAATGGCGAAAGCAGAAGTAACACGAGTATTAATTCTTAAAGCAACAATATTATGCATGATTAAACAGAGTTACATAACTAGTTATAATTTTTTGTAGCTGCTTCTTCAATATGAAATAGTCATATGTGATTACACACAATTTATATAGTTCATGACTTCTGCAGTTTATATAACTCTGTACTGCAATACGGTATGAGTTAATTAAGACATATGTGATTCCCCTGATATCTGTCTCTAGCCATAAGTCAAACATTAGCCTCATATAACATAATTAGTACCAACTGAAATTTAATTTAGCAGTAAGGAGGTGAGCGCATCATAATGTAATGAATCACAGCTTGAATTTCAATTGGGAGGGTCGACCATATTTAAGTACCTCATAATACTCAAACAGAATTATCTTTGGGGAGAGGATACCTATGGGAAATTAAAAAAAATAATATACTTAGAAAATTTAAGTTAATATAATCTTTTATCTCAATTTTCTTTAATCACAAAATGTTTTTTAACATTGTGTAAATGTTTATTGTATTATTTTAGACCACAAGATATTTATATAGATTGGTCCATTTGAATAGACCACAAAACTAATGACATATTCCTAAAATATCATAATTACTAATTATAATCTCAACACTTTATAGGCACCGCAATATTACATTTTAACTTACACTAAATAATATTAGTATAAAACAAGTTCTACAAATATTAAGTATTGTTTTATCTGATTTGAGTTAGGTCGACTCATTATAAAGATGAAGTTCTCTCAACTTTTTAAAAAATTTTTTTTATACACAAAACTTAAACATAAGATCTTATTTAGAAAAAATAAATATTGAGTCACTTGAACCAATCAAACGTTAACCCTGAAGTCCTATATTACGTATTAGATTTTTGGTACTAAATAAAATCAAATGTTCATATGAAACATTGTTAGGGAACAAGTAGATCATTAACTTAATTGACACCTTGGACAGTGTCGAACAAGAAAATCTAATTAAGAAGATGGCTGGCATTTTAATGTTATCTCACTGATATGCAATTATTTTGATGTTTTACTATTTTAAGTAATTTATATTTTGAATGGCATATCATAATAAGAGTATAAGATATTTGAAAATCCCGCAATTTTATATTCTTCATTATTACACTATCGAAATAGAGTAAAACCTAAATTATGACACTAAATGCGTCTTTTTATGTTCACTAGTATTAATTAAACACGAGGATCTTGAATGTTTAAAAATAATATATTTGACACCGAGCACATGATAATGCGATTTCTGACGCTGATCGAGCGTTTTTCCAAGGCTCCTAAACAACGCTTTCTGTCTCCAACAAAATATTTGCTGAAAATATAAATAATAAAAGCAAAATAATAAGTAATATTCGGATAATGTGATTCTCACGCGCAGTAAGTAGAATGGTGAGTACACGTACCAATGGCGCGGGGAATCACTGCTTTATGTACTTTTCCTGCAGGCGGAAGCAGGACCCAGCTATTCGCTATTCTCGTTTTTTTAGGTTTTCAAATTTTAATTGACAGTCTTACCCTCAACACGTTTTTAATATTTTATTATTCTATTTTTTAAATTAAAACAGTGAAATTTGGAATTATTTTTAGAGGATTTTTTTTCGGAGGGTCAGAGAGTTAAATATAAAATATTTTAGAATTAAATAATATACGTATGAGATAATTATTAAGCTGTGGGTTCGATTAGAGTGGTCAAATGGACCGTGCCACTTTCGATCGAGTTTGATCAGATTAAGTTAATTTCAAGTTAGCAAAATGCTAGTTTAACCTAATCTTATTTGGATATTAAATTAGTCTATTAATTTTTTAAATATAATAAATATATTTTGAAATAATTAAAAAATATATATTAAAAAAAGAATGATCTTATTATTGTCTTATAATTTAAATAAAAAATTAATAGATAAAAGCATAAGTTTTTTTTCTTGCAATAACTAGATTTAGCCATTTTACTTGCAAAAGTGAAATGATAATTTTTTATTATTTTTATTTTTTTCAGTTTAAATTTTTTTAAGTGAAGATATAAACCAATAAAATATAAGATCAAGTAATAATAATACATGTTTGAAGTTAATTATCTAAAAAATAAAGAAGTATTTTGACCATTAGGCTGGCTCGGCCCATTCGGGTCAGGCCAAATCTAATTAGATTGCATCGAGTTAACTTTATTTTTTACTCCAATTGTTTCAATTCAACCCACATATTTTTTTTTGAGTTTTTCGGGTTAGCTCATTAGGCTCAGCCCATTTCGATAGCTCTAAGCTCAACCATATTTTATTATACTATTTTCTAAATTATAATAAAATCACTTTTTATTTTATATCTTTAACAAATAAATGCTTTTGTAATATGATTCAACATTAGACTACAGTGACATCACTTCACTTTCATTTATATAAAAATAAATAAAACCACTTTTGCAATATTTTATTATGATTTTAATCTTTTGTAATAATATGACATTAGAGTAGAGATAATTTTATTATATTTGTAAAATTTAACATTATTATTTTTAATATTGAATCAATGGAGTTAATTAGTCAATAACAATGAATTATATTGAGACCAGTCATAGTCACGAGGTTTGGTCTCTATTATAGATGGTGACCTTGTAATTGTTTTATAGTAAAAGGAGAATGAACTTACCAAAGAATTTGATTTCGTGTTTAGGATCACATTCCAACTTAGAAAAACTATGGTCAAAGTTTTAATCACGTTTTAAGTTGGTACGTGTATCATGTTCTGATAATAAATATCAATTTAGTTTTATGATTGAAGATTGTATCTTTTGACAATAAGAAACCAAAGACTTGTGTTTACATTAATGGTAAATTTGGTATGAGAATAAAAATATTTTTTTAATAAATAGATTTATGTATAGAATTAATTCACCAATAATATTAGTTAGGAGTTCAAATTTTTTATTCACAAATTTGAAAAGATTTTATTTAATTATCGCACTCAATTTAAGGTTAAATGGACAATTTCTAAAATTGAAAAATAATATAAGATTAACTTTTTAAAATTCAGTTGAACAAAAAATAACTTTTACTTTTCTTTTTTAATTAATATAAATTTAAGTTAAAGAATAGATACCCTTTAAACGCAGGTCAAATATGCCTCAAAAGTTTATAAATATTTATAAAAATACTTTTAGATAAATTATTAATTAAAAAAAAAACTAAAAATCAAACCAAAATCATTATTTGAGGTGGCCAGCCACTTTACTTTTCTTGCAACAACAGTATTTGGGGGTATTTAAGTCCATTAAAGTTAATTAATAATAATATTATATATAAAATTGAACTGAAGCTAGGAAAAGGCGTGCAGCGTAGGTATAGGAATCGGGGGGACGCCACGAGAGTGTAGGAGCAGGCCAAGTAGCAGTAACCGTGCAGTTCAGGCTCGGCTGCAGAAAGCCCCAAGCCCTGCTTCCTTCCTTACGAACTACTTCTGCTACTCCCTTTCACGCGCCCCCACTCGCGCGTGATCTTCCCCCCAACCTTCTCTACATTCCAAAACGTGAGCTACTCGTACAAGTTCCTCTCTCTCTCTCTCTCTCTCTCTCTCTCTGTATTGAATGAAGCAACACAGCTAACAAACGAAGGAAGTAGTTTGTGCTTTGGATTATTGATTTCTTGTTTCTTTGGGAGCAAATTGCTCCCTCCATAAACCCTTGATTCTTCCCCCACATTCTCCCACGGTGCGTTCTTGAGATTCTTTTCACCTTTTCCTCAATTTTTCTCTCTCCTTTTCCTAATTCTATTTATGCATATTTTATTTTGCGGTTCTTTTTTCCTTCTTTTGTTTTATTTATTATTTTCTCCCGCAGATTCGTTCTTTTTTTTGCTTTGCTACGTTTTCATTCACACTCTGCTTTTGTATTATGTGATTACGGTTCGGGATTTTGTAAGAAAATACATGTTTTCCTTCGTTTATGTTTGCGTGTTGGAATTGTTTCCACTTTTGGAAAAGATAGGAAAAATAAAAAAGCTGGCTTTGATTTGGTTTCTTCTTGTTAATGCGCAAGGCACAATGCACATGGTAACAACCGTTGAATCGTGATTTGCGAGACTTTAACGTGCTTTTACTCTCCACTTCAGTTTCAAGTTTGACATTTATATCTGTATATTATGTGTTTTTTTTACTTTTATTTATGGTGTTTTAGGGGTAAAAATGGAATGATCTTTGTTGGTTATCGTAATTGGGTCTGTGGAATGCTGTAGGGAGGTTTATATGCTATTCCTTTTTATTGTTTGTTTGGTTTTTTTGTCGTGCATGAGGCATTGTGGGCTGTGATGAAGTGGGGCAGAAAATATTCATGTAGTGTAGTCTGATTTTGTGTTTTTTATTTGGGTTTTTTCCTTTTAAGAATGTGTTTGTTTTGTAGTTGTAATAATTTAATTTAAATTTCTTATCTTGCATTATAGTTTCATTTGTTGCTGGTTTATTCATGTGCCGCATTCTGGTATTTGAGTGTATGAATATACATTTTTCCCCTGATATGTCATCGCCTTTTTGTTTGTTGAAGTAATAATAAAGGTGGAAGACAATAAAAAACAAAGCTTTGGCATTGATGTTGCTATTAGTTGTTTGTTCTTGATCTTTGAACAACTGGAATTTTAACTTGATTGGGCTAGTACTTAGTTCACCATTTTGGCTAATTACTGTTTCTTAACTTTCTTTGGTGTAGTATCATAAGTTCATAACTGAGACTATACTTGCAAGTTTCCTTTTTCTATTTATCTAGGCATAGTGTGTAGAGATAATTCGTGTATGACACTACCTGGATCATCCCACTAACATAAACAGCACCTTGATAATGCTATTTCTCTCTGTTTATCAGACAAGGGCCATTCAGTTGTAGTGGTTAGCAATTACAAATGGATTTAGAAGAGAAATTCCTTGCTAAAGGTATGGTTCTGAGCTTCTTATTGAGTCTGCTCTCTCAAAAGTTAGCGTTACAACCATTTGTTTTCCCTTTGTATGCTGTATGTAATGCTGAGTCTTAGCTAGAGTAGTTTTATTATGCATAGTCTCATATGTTGATCTATTGAAATAGTGGGGTATGGTATAGAATACGGTTGAAATTGGGCTTTGGAAAAGATAAATAGTTGATTTTATAATTCACTTGCTTCTGTAAGTTATGTATCCAATGATTGTGCTATGTTACCAGTGTTTTTCTATTGAAAAACATGCTTCTATTTACTCTTTAGTTCAAATATGTCTAAATATGTGGTTTCTTTTGCTTTCTTTCCTAATAAAGACTACATGTTATGTTTGGTTTTGGTCTGCTATGTGGGACAAATATTGGAAGTGATTGAAAGTGTGACTAATTTTAGGGGGCTTTTTGTCTTTATATTGTAATTATACTTTATAGCCTCAGTATTTGTTGCCATTGAACATTATTATGTGTGTGCTTTATCAAGAAGCTAGAAACTCAGGCGTTCCAATAAGATGGTCTTGTAGCTACCTCTACCCTGTTGTTTGGTTCATATGATTAAAAATATTGTAATTATGTGCTAAAATGCATTGATATTATGTGCCCTGTTAGTATATATGCTTGAGATCAAATCTGCTGTACTGCTATTTTCTTGGAGTGACGATTTATGTTTTAGTGGGATAAACTTGTGAGGTTTTAATGAGAAGTGAACACATATGGTTGCTAACTAGTATTGTTACATTCCGCCCTTAGTGTGGTATAGCTTTTGAAGGTAATTGTGGCATTGGTTTGCATAAGAGTAGTGTCCAATAGTTTCCTTTCTATTCTTTTTTCCTTTGAATAATATCATACTAAGTTCAAAAAATAATGTACTGTTTTTGTTATATGGAAGTGTTTTTATTTTGTAAATCCTCTACGGTACCTTATTAAGAATAATAGTCATGTGGTACAGGAGTAATTCAAATTTATTGTTCCAGTAGTTTAAGCAAGGCTATTAGTCTATACTGTTAGGATCGTAAATTTTCCACAATAGGATTCTTTTTTTTTTTTTTTTTTTTGTTTTTAGGGGTAAGGACATTTTCAATAAGAACATCCATTTTTTTCCTGTCAAAACTTGTGGATATAAATTTTGACCTACAAGTGATTTTTTTTTTTTTTTTTTGTATCAAAGTGATGTTTGTTTTTAGCTTATGAAATATTAACAAATTAGTGTGTCCATTTGTTATGGATAGAGATTACAATATAATTATAGATAATTGAAGGGCTATATTTTCCCAATCCAAGTATAGATTATAAATACAAAACGGGTGGGAGTGATTATTGAATTTATCCTTTGTTTGGTAGCACCTAAAAGGTAATTCTGCTGGCCAGGTTGTCTCATTTGGCTGCTGAAATTAAACATTAAATTTTGGTCCCTAAAGATTGGCTTTAAGTAAATTTAATATTTCTACTACAATTACCCAAAATTTCTTTTGGATGGAAATCCCCAAATATTGAACTCATTCTTCAAATAGTAGTTCTTTCAAAATTAAATCTTCAAAGTGCATTTTCTCAAAAGTAATTCCATATCAATTACTCAAACATGCAGTCAGTGGTGTCAAAAATAGGATACAATAGTCAGCTGAATGGTTAAAGGTGAAGGGCACCCTTGAGGTGCTATGTAGTTTTAAGATTTAATGCCTTGAGCCAAAAAAGTGCCAAGAAGCATGCCTAACTAAAGAAAATGCATGAACTTGAGATTTTTTTTAAAAAAAATAATTGTAATGTATTTAAGTATTTTTGCATTATTTGTCCATATAAGTTAACTATTCAAGCATAACAGTCATAATAAAAATTAAAGATTATGATTTTCAATATACAAAACCCTTAGTGCTTGCTGCTATGAGTGACCGACAACTAGTCACTTTTTTAAGGTTCTGACTATTTAACCCCGTTTAGCATTGCAGTTAGTAACTTAGATGGCTGGTATTTAGATTTTCGTTACCATTTCAATCTGGTACTATGCCTGAACCAGAAAGCACTTGCAAGTTGCCACAAGGTACTGACCCCTTCTTGCACCTAGCCTGAATCCTTGAGGCACACTTTTTGCTGCCTTTGACTACCCTGAGCTGTTCTGCCACTACAAGCCAGTGATCATACCTTACAATATTGAAAAAGTCATACACCCTTCCACCTCCAAAAAGTTATCAATGTGGTTTCTTTTATTAGGTATACATGTCCTGCACTTGTGATGATGGAATTAGGCTATTAAAATTTGCTGGATAAATGAGTTATTTAGTTGTATTTACATATAGTTCACTTCATCCTCCACTAATATGACATGGTTGTACCTATTTTTAATGCATACATTGAATAAAATTTATGGGACAAATGTCTTCAGAAACTGTCGGTAATGTAGATCATGCTCATAAATTTTCATATTTTCATATCAATGGGACTGATTTCTAATTTATTCACATGTTTAAGATTACCTTACGTTATACTCTTCAAACATAAAAAAAATATCAACTTTTAATCATGCACTTATTGAGGAGCAATTTTTTCAAAATATGGTATGGGAAGTTGAGGTGATGATTGCTTATAAAAATCAATGATAGGATCGAATTGATAGTCGCTTTCCATATTGAATGGTGTACCGTGTACCGTGTATTTGTAAAAAATTTTACACTGGTGTGAACATATTAATTGAGATATGTATAATATATAGTAAATTAAAAGTAAAGCTTTGGCACGTGCTTTTGTTGCATAGATCCCAGTCTATATAAATGGTTATCAATCTTAGCAGCCACACGTTAGCCTTGGATGCTCCTTCAAGAGTTGTTACATTGTCAGTGGGTATGTGATTCCCTAGTGTGAGATATTTTAACATATCTCTTCTTCTTTTCTCTTTTTACCTCTGGTAGGGTATCTGGTGTTTGAGGTATTGACTTTCCCAATCTCAATCTTCCCAGTAACCTTTCATCCTTATTTTTCTTAAGGTATTTGAATGATTTCAGAATGCCTGTTGTGTGAATGCTTTTGCTGCTTTGCCAGCCGCCGATGTAAATGTTCTTACTTTTGGTGGTAGGGTATCTTTTTTTTTGAATTTATTTTGAAGATCATTTTATATATTTATCCAGTTCAGGATGGCTCGAGACATTATTCCTTGTATTTTATAGTAGCTTATAATCTGGTTATTTTTTTCAAGATCTGTGCGATATGACTGACGGAACTTGATTCCAGGTCTTATCCTTGGCAATTGTTCATATATAGGTAGAACTCCCATAATTGATTTATATTTGTTTTGATCTGGGTGGTTCCCTTCAAAGATTTTGCCTGATGTGGTTTGGTATTAGCTTCTGCTCATGATTTCAATATTGATGTCTGGGAATTTTGAAAGTTTTTAAATTTGGATTGATTTAACTTTGTTGCTGTCGATGCAAAGAGGAATGTTTTGTAAAACAATCACTGTCCTCTACAGAGCTAACGTTTAGATATTGTTTCTTGATCAGATGGTTTTGATTTCCAGTGAGTTTCAGAGAAGCTTAATGCATCAATATTTGGATAGCATGTGTAAAAATTTTTGAATTTTCTTGTAGTTTGCATATGAACCATTTGTTTCTCCATACATAGATTATATTCCTCACATTTATTTTTTAAGTTCTGCAAATCAATTAAATTGAATTCCAGTGGAATGCACTTAGTTTGTTAATCCTATTCTATCTTTTCTCTTGTCCTCTGTTTCCATATCATACACTATTTTGTGGCTAGATGCCCTTATTGATGGATTGGGGGTATATTTCTCTTGTAAATACTCTCAAGTAGTCTGCTATCTTTGTTAATTATGTTCAGGTGTTGCAGTCTGTCTGAGTCGTAGTTTTATTGGCTATATCAGTTCAATTTTCCTTCTGATTCTCAAGAGACTTACTTTACAGTTGGTTGGCATTTCTGTCCAGTTTCTGGTGTTCAAAGCCTGTCTTCCAGTGTGCAAAGTACTCCGGAAAAAAATGGCCATTCTGATGACGCTTCAAGAAGTTCTGAACTCCTTCAGGAGTTCCTGAAATCTGGTCCAAAGAAGGAGCTTCTTCAAACGTGCTTTGATAAGGACAAAAAGAATGTTTCATTGAAAAGCAGGATGACTGAAACTAAGTCAAGTGGTAAGATAAATAAGAAACAAGACTCAAAAAAAGTTTCCAGTGTCAGCAATCCACCCTCTAGGAAGCAACATCGGAAGGCTGAAAACCCCACGCGACTCTTGCCTACTCCTGAGCAGTCTTCTGAATTTGGACATTCAAACTCTTGGATCTGCAAAAATGCTGCCTGTAGGGCAGTTCTTTCCATTGATGACACATTTTGTAGAAGGTGTTCTTGCTGTATTTGTCACCTTTTTGACGATAACAAGGATCCAAGTCTTTGGTTGGTATGCTCATCTGAATCTGCTCAAGGGGATTCCTGCGGGTTGTCTTGCCATATCGAGTGTGCCCTTCAACATGGTAAAGTAGGAGTTATTGATCATGGGCAACTGATGCAACTAGATGGTGGTTATTGTTGTGCATCATGTGGTAAAGTTACCGGTATACTTGGGTAAGTAATTTTCTTAACCCAGTGAGCTATCAATGATTTATGTCCTCCTTTCTACATTTTTGTTGATGTAGTTTGGTTTTGGTGAATCATTTATAATTTCTGTGTTTCAACAGAAAAATACTTCTTGGCTTGGATTCTGAATATAGAATTTAAAAAGATTTGCCTATGTTTCCTGCCTCTTCTCTGTCCATCACTTGCTAACTTGACATGCTTGTGGCAATAAAGCAAATGTGCAACTGCTGTAGTTTTTGCACCCTTTGATGTGTCATTTTGAAGAAACTGAATTCCATTATGGCACTTTTCAGTTCCTTTGATATTATAGTGAAACTAAAGATGTGTATTATTTGTACCTTTGCCAGTTGTATGTGGTTTTTAAGTAAATTTCCAGCCTATGTTGATGACCTTGGTGGTTCATGTTTAAAAATGGCAGATGCTGGAAAAAGCAGCTAGGTATAGCAAAAGATGCTCGGCGTGTAGATGTACTCTGTTATAGGATATATTTGAGCTACAGGATCCTGGATGGGACTTTGAAATTTAAAGAACTGCATCAAATGGTACAAGAGGCGAAGGCTAAATTAGAGACAGAAGTTGGTCCAGTTAATGGAGTTTCTGCCAAGATGGCACGAGGCATCGTCAGCAGACTCCCTATAGCCAGTGATGTGCAGAAACTCTGCTCTCTTGCTATTGAGAAAGCTGATGCCTGGCTGGCCACTGTTCCCAATGTGAATCCAGATTCCAGAGGTTGGAATTAATACTCTTAATTTTTTTAAAATAATTTTTAAAAATTTCTTCTTGGTTTTCTAGCCAGTCTCATTATTTGTTTCATGATGACATTTTTTATATCACAGAGGGTTCACTTCCTGCTGCTTGCAAGTTTGTTTTTGAAGAGGTAACAGCTTCCTCTGTCAAAATCATTCTACTTGAAATATCAAATGTGTCGTCTGAGGACATTAAGGGATACAAGCTATGGTACTACAAGAGTAGGGAGGAAACGCACACAAAAGATCCTGTGTCTGTGTTTCCCAAATCTCAGAGGAGGATATTGATATCCAACCTTCAGCCTTGTACAGAATATACTTTTCGGATTGTATCTTATACTGATATGGGTGACCTGGGTCATTCTGAGGCTAAGTGTTTCACCAAGAGCATCGAGATAATTCAAAACAATCCTTCTGCTGTTGCTATGATACATAAGAAAGCAAATCTTCAAACTGGGGGTAGTTCTTCTGACTCCAAGATTGAGCCCAATCGCACAATGGAAGACTCTGGATTTAAGGTTCGAGACCTTGGAAAAATTTTGCATCTTGCTTGGGCTCAAGAACAGGGTTATTTTGAGGATTTTTGCTGTGCTGATATGAAAAATTGCTGTGGACAAAGTGAAATGGTCAAGCCTAAAATTCCGGAAGAGCAGTTGCCTGCAGTTTCACGAGGCCTTGATTTAAATGTTGTTTCAGTGCCAGATTTAAATGAAGAGCTGACCCCTCCTTTTGAGTCTTCCAGGGATGAAGATAATGGTTGCACTTTGATGCAGGCTGTTGAGGCAGATGATGATGCTGCCTCTCATGATCTAGAGAAAAATGGTTTAGCAAGATCACATGGGAGTGGTGATTCCCAAACCTGGACCCGAGGACAAATGGAAGAAGTGCCAGCTGTTGACTCCCGCATAGATGTGTGTAGGAAAAGGATAGCAAGCGCAAATGAAGAGACACATGACTGTGACAGCACTTTGATAAATGGTTCTCCTATACGCGTATCTGATGGTTCATCCTCCCTGGATGAGAACTTTGAGTATTGTGTGAAAGTAATTCGTTGGCTAGAGTGTGAGGGTCACATTAAACAGGAATTTAGGTTGAAATTGCTAACATGGTTTAGTTTGAGGTCAACAGAGCAAGAACGCAGGGTGGTTAATACCTTCATTCAAACTCTCATCGATGATCCAAGTAGTTTGGCAGGGCAACTGGTTGACTCTTTTTCTGACATTATATCCAACAAGAGGCCGAGAAATGGATTCTGTAGTAAAGCTGTGGCATCAAATTAAGGGTGTGGAATCCTGTTATACAAGTTTGCTATTCGCTTCAAGCTTCCCATAACCATTTTATGCCAAAATCACCTCTGATTGTTTTTGCCTTCCTTGTACAGGCATTTTTTTATTAATCACCTTCGAAGTGATTCATTTTTATTGCAGACAAGTTCTGTCTTGCTTAAAGGATTTGCATTGATGATGGCAGAAACAGTAACTCAATTTTCCTGGTAGGGAGGGTCTTCGGACATGAAGTTTCAAGTTGTAGAAGGCATTTTGCTATTTCCAAAATTACTGCCATTATTTTCAGTTATGAATTTAATCAAGAAAGATATTTAGTATTGAAACTTCTCATTACCTTTATTTGAAGCACGTGATATATGATCTCTGTTTTTATTTATACCTGATATTCTTTTGTTTCTATTTTCCCGCTCACTGGTGAGCAGGCAAAGAAAAATGCTTTGCTTCAGCCAATTATGGGTAGAGCAATGCTGATTCTACTCTGGCCAATAATTTGACGACGGCGAAGAATTATTAGTTTTATTTACTAAATTTGAGATTTTTTTTTTTCAAAATGTCATTTGATAACTATGTTAGTTCTATGTTATCTCTTGAAGATAAGTAGAATGCTTGATCGTCCCTAAAAGCTCGAGAGCTTTCTTATCATAATCACAATAAGTGAACTGTCTCACTTCTAGAATAGGTGGTAGCGCTCTCGTGAGAATTTCACTTATTTATTAATATTTGGAACAATATTTTCACTATTACACCTTAATTTTAATAGAAGTTTAGGTGGAAGAGTCTCATAACTCGTACCAAAATGAACTTTTTTATGTTCAACGTGTGACTCATTATTATCCCTTTTAAGAAATGATGCCTATAGTGGCTTCACCTTGTCACATTGACTTGCACCTTATTTCATCTTCTAGGATTTGTAATACAAATCTGAATATGTCAATTGTTATAATTTAAGTCCGTGAAAATAGTTTAATCCAAAAGATTAACCTATTAAATAAAAGAGTCTTATGATTTAATTTTCACATTAAACTTTATTATTTATTTAATATGTGATTCATAACATTGCCTTGACTCACTCTTTGTCGTTATTGAACAATTTTTATGAATTGTGGTGAAAGAAATATAAAAATAACAGAAATAATTCGATGAAGATTATTATATGGTAAAATAAGATAACAAGATGTCATAGGTAAACCATTAAATATCCATATGCAGATGGAACTTAACACCCCAAACAATATTTTCCCTTGATGTGTATTTTTGAAGCAGGCCTTCTCAAATAGATCAAATCTGCTCCCCCTGAAAATTTTAGTCTTTTTGAAAGCAAATTTCTATTTATCTCCCGGATGTAAAATATTCTACTTCTACCATGTTTATTTGTTAAGCAAATTACTAAGAGGTGTATTTATTTTTTATATGTATAAATGGAATTTAATTTTGATATTGTGAATGTAAAAAAGATTTTACATAGATATCTAATCATGTATTACTATATCAGTAAAAGTATTTGATTCAATTATCCACTTCTTTAAAAGTCTTATAAATAAAAATATGTGATTGAATAATATTAACAAACTCTTCTGCACATCAAAATAAATTTGATATAAATATAGGGCAAAGCCCAACTAACAAACATAGAAACTAGAAAAAGGGACACTACTAACATCTGCCAAGATTGCACAGATACAGGAGAGCATTGTTATTGCTAATACATTTGTATTGACTATTTCACGTGACACCTTTGTTGCATAGGTATAGCTATGTTACCCATACCTGTTATGGATATAACACACACACACACACACACACACACACACACATATATATATATGAGTTTTACGTGATAAAAATCTAATTACTCATTTAAATTAAAAAATAAATAAATAAAATAACTAAATCAAAGAATTCAAACATCACTAGGGATCAACAGGTTTAAGATTCTAGTCTTGGAGCATTTTAAGAAAATTGCTAACACAATAAAATTTAGTCGAGAATGAAACCATTTTAATATGGGTCATTCATCAAATAGAAAGAAAAAAAAAAGGGAACAAAATTCAAAATTAAGGGTGTGTTTATTTCAGATTTTAAAAATTGTGATTTTGAAATTAAAATTTTATATATAACTGAAAAAGTTAAAAATAGATTTTTTTGAGATTCTGATTATTTTTAATAATTTATCTAAATATATCAAAAGTGATTTTTTTAATGAAAAAATAATTTTTTGGGCAAAATAATCTTATCCAAAGGCACCCTAAAACTATCATTTCTTCATTTATTATCAAGCAACAAAAAGCACTCAATCACGTATATACCCAAAAAGCATAAACCACCGTATGTAAGATACTCTCTTGCTGCCTTGTCCATCACTTGTCACTGGAGAAGAGTGCTGGCTGCCGCGAACTCGTTGGGGGTTGGGTCACTGTTGCTCATGGTAAGGAGCCATTGCCGCTGCCATGCCATGCAAGAGCTGCTGCTACAGGTTGTCATTGGCAATGATGCATTGTTGGCTTCGGTGGGTGCGTGATTGTCTTCGTTAGTAGAGGGGCGTGGTGGTGATGGGTTGTTTTAGAGGTGGGTAGCAATTGGATAGGCCAAATTGAACAAGAAAGAGAAAAAATATAGGTTAAATTTAAGCAAAATTAAATGATTTTAACTACAGCTATAGCCAACAGCATACCCACGGTGTACCCATGCTATACCCAAAGTTTTTTATGTTTAAAATACATACGTATCTACATGTCTCCAATACGTACCTATACCCAATACATACAGGGTACGGGTACTTTAGTTTCACTCACACACCCGTGCTTCGGAGTGTGACACTCTTGTCAATGTTTGAAAAGTCATTGGGAACCGTAGGGTGGTTGAAATAGTATTAGCGGCTAATCAGCAATTTGAAGAGATTGGGTGACAGAAAACCTATCAAATACTTTGAATGCCTCTGATACACAAACAAAATGTTGCTTTCTAAGAAGAAAATTTGCACCTTTACTGACCATCCATGTTTGATTAAAGTATATTCTTCTCTGCATGGATCTTTCACTTGTCACACACGGTTTAGAATAAGAAAAAGTGGTTGCTTTAAATCATTTAATGCTTAAAATTTTAATAATCACTTTAAAATTATAGTTAAAATGAAAGACAATAATTACCTATAAATCTAAAGTATGAAGCATTGAATAATACATAACACCAATTTTTCTTATTATGATAACTGGTAACTATCTTTCATCACTTAGTTAACTTCTACCATTTTCCATACTATCTTCACAATTAGGCTAGAAGCAAATGCTACTTCCTCGGGTAAGCATTGTTGTCTGTACGAGCCCTTTTGCTTTATGAATTGTTTAACTTGAACATTTTCCATTTAAACATAAATAACTATGCCTGAATTTACGTGAATCTGAGCAATATATATGAAGCTTAACTAAATGGTGCATTCAATATCATACGGACAGATTCAAAATGACAAATGATATTTATGAGCTTTTGCATCAAATGGCAATATATTATAGATGGCCAAAATGAGACGATTAGGTCCACCGAAGGAAGAAGAATATGATCAATATATCAATATATAGATCCTGGGGTCATTTACGTGATCTAGCGTTTAATTAGTTGTTCATCAGGGCTCTTGTGGGAATTACGAAGTTATAGACATGTGATATTGGTAGAGTTTGATATAGTATTCTCCAAGTTATGAATTCGCCTTGAGATAATTAAGTTCCTCAAGTTTTTGTTTTACTCTCTTTTCCACCTTTGTGAAGAGCTATGTCGAACTATGAATATTCGCGTAGTAATTCTAACTGAAAATATGCATCATTTTCATAATCTCATCTATTTGCTTTATGCCATAAATCTTCTCCCTTTGTTTGCGCGCGCTAATTCTTTGTAAAGCATCAGTTTGGGTTGGAGGGGGCATGGAATCGGGACTGAAATGCCTATTTCCTGTCCTCCTCCCAATCCATATATCTCTTTTCACTTAAAATTTGATATTGGGCAAAATTGCTATGTTGCACGGATACTACAAAATGGCCGTCATATCCGTATTCAATACATGTCGTGTTGTGTTGAATATTTCATAGATATTTTTAGTTATATTTTAAAAATTTTTGCTTCATTTTTTGGTATTTTTATACATATATAAATAAAAATTCTAAAGCAATCAATAAAATAAATACATTTTAATATATTTACAAGAATTTACATTAATATACAAATCATTATTCTCCTATTCTAATTTAAAATTTATATTTTTATATTAATTTTTTTACTAATTTTATATATCATACTACAGCCTGTCTTATAATTTTTAAATATTATTGTATTTCTGTATCGTGTTATATTACATTTATATCTCGTATTTATATCCATGTTTCATAGCAAAATTGTGTACAAATATTTCATTAATTTTAAAATCCTTAAATTGTACAGCTATCAAATTTTAAATGGTGAATGTACCCAAAAAAAAAAAAATTAAATGGTGAAACGAAAAAAAGGACAAGAAGATTCTAATCCTTAAAACCCATTCACTAGCCCCACACCTCAAAACAATAATAATAATAATAATAATAAAACATAATTTTTTTCACATCCCTTTAAAACCAGTTCTTTTATTAATTGAGCATGAAAGCTCGTTTGAATGAGCAAACACACGTTTGACACATGCATTCGATGAGAACAGATCCAGCAGGTTTCTAATTAAAGTTCTAGTCAAATATTTGAACACTTCCAAAATCCTCCACCCACTTCAATAGATCCGTTAGTTCGATAAAAATGGTATATTTGAAAATAAATATATTTAAATATAATTAAATATTACTTTGATTAAATTAACAAATATATTGAAATTGAGGAAATTCTTAATTTATACCACTGCTTTCAGACTTCATGGGTCAACATTGATAATTTGATACAGAAGGACCGACCAATTAATGAAAACAGATCCAGTAGGAGATTTTTCTGTCCACAAAGAAGTTTGAATGTTCCGTTCAACTCCATGATTTGTAGGGGTGAAAACTGAAAATAGATTATGGTATAAACTATTACATTATGTTTTTCCTAAATAAATTAAAATTTATTTTGTAAAACGTCGATCAGTTCTAATTTATTTAATTTGTTATTTGGCATAGGTTTTTTAAAAGATCGGAGATGGCATTTGATTTGTATTCTTGTTTTCAATTTTTTTTTTTTAGTACATCGATGATAAGAAGGTTTAAATTTATGAATTTATGCAAATTATGTAAGTTTCTTATTATTAATCCATTTCTAGTGACTTATTTTCATTTGGAGTTAATATATATTTTTTTAGGATAAATATAACAAAATATTAATTTTTACTATTTCTCAAAATTGAGCGAGCAGTTAAAAAAAGTTATTGTATAAAAAAATCAATAAGTAACTTCTTTTAATAAGAAGTCTCTTTCTTTGTATTGTGTTACATATATGCATCAGTACAAACACAATCTGCGACACTTTTTATGTCAGTCGTCAAAAATACTTACTTTTTATTTTAATTTTTTTTCCATCTTTTTTAACCAATCTAAAGTGTGTGTCAAGCAATGTATGTCGACCTCCTGAGTGAAAAAAAAAAAAAAAAAAAAAGCGCCATTTCCGCTCTTATGTATTGAACGCTTGAGTAGATGGATGACAATTTGGTATTGCCACTTTCTCGTGTCTTCTTACCTGAAACATACGGTCGTAATAATTCAATTTGGTACAATGTTATCCTCTCTATCCCCAGTCGTTTGAATAGCTTGATGGCAATTCGTGAGACATACGGTGATTTTGCACAGAAAGCTACGCTATCCTCTTATTACATCAATATTGTAGATCGTTGGTAGGTACTCCTATTAAATACAGACAATTACGATTATCAAAGGAGATGACACCGGTTTGGATGGGTTGAACTTGAACATGCATGGCTAGGGCCCAGCGAAGGTGCATCAAAATCTTCTTCACCTATAAATAATTGAAAGAGCTACTATATCTGTACATAATTATTTAACGCTGAATATAATATTTTTTTCGTATAACTATACACAACATTTTTTTTTTTTGATATACGTGTATCTCAATATTGGTCAACATTCATTTTTTTCTATTATTATATCTATACTATGTTTGTATATAATTTGTCCTAATACAATTTCTCGTTTTGAAATAACCCAGAACAGTCAACAATCGCTCTTAATTTCTTCCCCATGTAGCAATTAGGAATTTCTCCATAGCAATATCTTTCCGATATATTTGACCATTTAGCTATTTTTATCGCTATAAATTGGCTCCATACTGAGCCAAGAAATCCATAGCTGCTCTTATTAAGCGTCAAATTTTAAGCCAAAGAAAGAGAAGCAAATAGAAAGTAGGCACGGGGATTTTAATCCCTCTAGTTAGTCACAGCCCGTAGTTTCTGCTTGTTATTGAACCCACCATTGACCCAAACATGGCGACACCAAAAAAGGCTCTTTCAGCCGCTTTGAAAGCCAGAACTGAAGGTTCAGGCACTGAGACAATAGTGTTTGGTCATGGCTTTGGAACGGACCAGTCCATCTGGGACAAAATCGTTCCCATATTGGCTGGAACTTACCGGGTCGTTGTGTTTGATTGGCCATTTTCTGGAGCAGTAAAGGATGAGAACCTTTACGACCCTGTGAAGTACTCTTCCTTGGAAGCTTTTAGTGATGACTTGATCACTCTCATGACTGAGATGGACCTCAAAGCTGTCACTTTTGTTGGCCATTCCATGTCCGGCATGATCAGTTGCATTGCCTCCGTCAAAAGGCCTGACCTCTTTAAGAGGCTTATTCTCCTTGCTGCTTCCCCAAGGTACTCTACTCTTATTTTCCTCCTTGTATATTTTATCAAATCATCATGGTTTTAAAATGCGATTGCGTTGCGATTACTGCGAAAATTGTGCGGGGAAAAAATTAATCCTTCTAACTTCTTGGTATCCCAACATTTATATATATATAGCTATCTAAGTTCAGATGACTTCGAGGGAGGCTTTAAATCCTCGGATGTTGAGCAGTTACTGTCGGAGATCGAGACCGACTACGGAAAATTTGCTTCTAGGTTCGCGTCGTTAATAGCAGACCCAGTTAATGATGTCTCAGTGGAAAAATACGAGAAGGGCTTGCTGAGAATGGGTGCTGAAATTACACTCCCATTAGCCAAGACTGTGTTCTACAGTGATTACAGAGAGATACTTGGCAAGGTTGAGACTCCGTGCACCATCATACAGACCGTCAATGACGTGGCTGCTCCACTCAGCGTAGCGCTCTACATGGAGAAGAAAATTAAAGGGAAAGTTAATTTGGAGATCATGGACACTAATGGCCATTTTCCTCAGCTAACTGCACACCTTAAGCTAGTTGAGGTGTTAAAGGGTGCTCTGGACTCTGGCCTTAATTAATCAACTAAAATTTCCATGTGAATTGGGTACGTGGTTCTTCTTTTATCTTTTCCTTTGTGTCAATTTCTTTGTACCTGTTGTGATTTCATTTCCTGGTTGGTGTACTGGCAGCAGAAGCAACATGGGAAGTGAATAGAAATAGCGTGTGTTATTTCATATTTGCGTTTGTTAATTAATTAATTAATTAATGTTTGTAATTTTGATTTGCGTGGAGTGAGTGACGTTGAATGGCAAGTTGGGAATGATAAAGGCAGATTTTGTCCGTATAATGGTCCTGACTCTGTTGTACAGCTGATTGTTTCTCTTTTTGGTTTTTGCTTTCTTTCCGTTCGAGACCTTTGAGGAATTCAAATAAATTTTTAGTAAAGAAGTGGCAACTAAAGTCCAAACACGGACTGAAAATCTTTCATTTCGCTGAAGAATATTTCTATATAATGCCTTTTAATTACTCAAAATTATCTTGAAAGATGTACCCGTACAAGAAATACTATGCGCTGGCCAAATAATGCAATTTAATAGTACAATCTCTCTCTCTCTCTCTCTCTCTCTCTCTCTCCAATAGTTTGAATAGCTTGATGGCCATTCCTGAGACATACGGTGATTTTGCACCGGAAACTACGCAATCCTCTTATTTTATCAATACTGGAGCCGGTTCGTACGTATTATATACGAATATAGATTTCATGATGTACGATGGATATACTTTTAGACGGTCAAAAGCCTTTTATAGAGAGAAAAATAAAAATATATAATAATTAATATATTTGGATATGTAATTTTTTTAAATTTTTTTTGAAATTTTATAAAATTTTTTAAAAAAATATTTTTGAAATTATTTTTTAATTTAAAAAAGATATTTTGAAAATAGATATTACTATTATTTTTATATTAATAATTAAAAATAATTTTATTTTATTATATCCAAATAAAAAATACTCTTTTAAATTTATTTTTGATATATTTAAATTAAATAAAAATTATTTTTTTGAAAAAATCTTCTTTAAAAAATAATTTCCCCAAAAATTAAATCAAGCATACCTTATAATATCAAAGGAGATGGCACCCGTGTAGCTGGGTTGAACATCCATGGGTAGGGCCCAGCGAAGTTGCACCAAAATCTTGTTCACTTACAAATAATTGAAATAACCAACACTAACACATCAATAATTTCTCTTAATTTCTTCCTCCTGTAGAAACTAAAAATTTCTCCTTGTCAATATCTTTTCAGTCTATTTGACCAATTAGCTTATTTTTATCGCTATTTGACCATCACTACATATTTAATATATAGTAAATGCAACATTTTTATAAATATTGCTAAACATATAAAAAAATTCTTAAAAGTATAATAAATATTACTAAAAAAATATAATAAAGTGTTGTTAAAACTTTTTAGTAACCTAGTTTAAACACAATACTTGTGAAAACGTTACTAATGTGAATAATAAATTTTTTTATATGTTAGTAATATTTTTTAAACATTACTAAATTTCAATTATGATATAGTGACTCCATATTTAGTGTTCTTCAATATATCGAATAGAATTATTTTGAGTAAGAAAAACTTGTGAAAAATTAAAAATAAAAAATACAAGTATTTTTTTAATATAAAATATTTTTCATCCAATAGGGGTCTTTTCTATTTAAAACTAGTGATAGGGAGCTGCATTTTCCATTTAATTCAGCAATCTACTCGGCTTTCCCGTTTTATACTTTTGAATTTTCAAACTAGCTTTTAGCCGTCAATTCCAAATTTTAAAATGTTGACCTTCCTCGTTGGCCCAAGATTTTAGCTACTCTAATTTAGATAGTCTTTTAGCTTTAATTGTAGTAGCATGGTAGACCTGACTTGCGGTCCTGCATGTTTGGTCTACACTTTTATGTATTCCAAGCTATAAATAATTGATCAATGCTGTTTAAAGTTGGTGACATCAACTTTCTCAACTTGTACTTAAAGGGCATCAACTTCAGTTTGTTATTATTAAAAAAATTATAGTAACTTCAGTTTTGAACTATTGAAAGAATTACTTGTTGCGGACGAAAATATAACTGTTCCCAGATAGAAAGGAGAGACAGTAGGGAGGAAATTAACTATATAAGAAAGAAAGGACTTGTATCGAATGTAGTGCCTAATTTGTATGCGACATTGCATATCCAATGCCAGGCCCAACTGTGACTTAATTAATAGCCTGGGCTTTATTATGAGTGAATTTTATGAGTGTTCTGCAGCTAGGATCACTTCCATATTCAAAGGGTGTGAAAAGACATCGAGCAGACAAAAAACAATCTTATCCTCTGGAACCTTTGTTTTTCATGTGCTAGAGTGGAGATTGTGGTTTGGAATTTACCCTAATTTTCTAAGATTATAACTCAAACAGGCACTCATTGATTTCAAAAGGGTGCTGTTGAATTCCTCATGGTTGGACAGGAATCCACTCGATCGATCATTCTCATTTGTTACTAAGGTTAGGAACATATTGAGTTTAGGGAGATTGCGGTTAAAACTTGAAAGTCATTTAATGTCGATAGAACCAAATCTTTACGAATGCTGCGTCAGATTTTGTTGTCATAATCTTAGTTGTTAAAATGTTGTTGTCATTTTAAAAAGGATGCAGACAAGTTGTAGAGTGGATTTACATTTCATTTATGGAATCCCACATTCTTGTGCACAGTGTCATTGTTATGATCTGTTCTCTTATACAACAGTTAAGATGTGAGAGTTAAAATAATAATAAAATAAAGAAACTAAATCCATAATAGTCAAGAATCAAGATTCTGGAAAAAGAAGGAATTGAAAGAGTGAGTAGGACAATATATAATAATACGAGTCTTGACTCTCTTGTTCATTCTGTGAATTGCAGCCTCGAAGCCTAGTAGAAGTAGTAGTAGTAGTTGCGGTGTGGGTGGGGTGGGGCAAAGAAGATTTAAATGGAACAAAAAGTAGAGGCTTGGACGTCTACGCATCCCACTCTCTGTGTCACAGTCACAGCACTATCAACAGAAGAAGACAAATTAGGTCTTTTCTCTATCACGTATGAAGCACTGACCCCTTTTAATTTTTGCCTTTTTTTGCCTCCATAGTAGAGCAGCACAAGCCTCTCGCTCTCACAAGCCAAGGATTCGAGGAAGTTCCTATGTACATTTTTGGTACACATAAACTGTGTAAAGGGAGAAAAAAACCATAAAGTGACATACCACTATTCTATATCAATTTAAATAATTGTAAAAAAATAATATTATTTATATTATTTTTTTGATATCATTAAAGGATACCTTAATAAATTTTTTAAATATTAGTCAAGAGAAAAGTTAAGGCTCATTCTCAATCAATATTTAAAGAATGTGTCATTTTTTTTTTACCTTTAGTCTACAAAACTACTATAATCTAAGTCTATTCTATACAATGAATGATTTCTCCACCCAATCTGTTCGGATAAAATATGGATGTCATGTATATTTAATCAATACATATGTATACTGAAATGCTCATATGCAAAATCTTGAGGTCAAATTGTCTTTGTATTTTTCTTTTTTTCATTCGCTGTATGTATGAGTTATTAATTGCATGTACGCCACTAAAAAAGTTAAAATAAAAGTTTATTTTGATATACCATCAATCAACCGTATCTTTACTTTTTTATGACTTTTAAGTTTGAAAATGGCCAAGCTCTTTTAGATATATATATATATATATATATATATCTAAAAGCGGGTTCTTAAATTGTGCGAGAAAAATTGTACATGAAATCATATTAGAATTAAATCTTGAAATAATAATGTCTACATACTCCACTTTATTCAACTATTTTTTTCTTTTTTTGCCTCTTTAGTAAGAGAAATATTATTTTGACATATTCTATCTCATATTTTGAATCGAAATACCACCTAACCGCCATTGAATAGGTGTAGAATTTACTCAAGGAGAAGGGCCACATTCCATATAATGGCAAATGGATAGTATATCAGCCTAGAATATGAAATGGGCTATATAAAAATAATATTACTATGCTAATAATAAGCCATTTTATCACTATGGCCTAATTTGGTAGTGTTTTTCGAAGAGGTGCTCTGACTTATGAAAAATATAAGTCAATTTTTTCTGTTTGGTAAACCGAAAAGTTGGAGTGCTTTTGCTCCCGACTTTTGAGAGCTAGAGGGTGCTCTCGAGAGCCTCATAGGATTTTTTTTGGAGCTGACTTATGCGCTCTAAAATTTAAAAAACTAATATAACATTATTCTATTTAATGACATTAAAAATAGAAATTATTTTCTTTAATATTTATAATTATTATAGTCATTTTAGATATTAAGAGCAATTTTACCAAATATTACTTTTGTGGCTTCTGCTTATTGAGAGTAATTTTTATATTATTTTACCAAATGATAATACTATGACTTTTTGACAGCAACTTTTAAAAAGTCGAAAAAGTTTATCAGCTTTTAAAATGCCACAATAATACCAAACTAAGCCTATAAATAGGGACCAGACCAACAGCCAATAAAACCACATACTCTACTTAACTAGTTCCAGTGAGAAAAAAAATAAGAAAAAGCAAAGCAAAAGAAAAGTAGACAAGCACATGCTCTTCTCTTATTAATTAGTAGCTGTGTATAGTTTCAAGCAGTAGTTTCCACGTTATTCCTGCTTGTTATTGAGCCTACCGTAAACACAAACATGGCCCTTTCGCAAGCTTTGAATGTCAGAACAGAAGGCTGCGTTTAAAATGGTCCAGGCTAGATCCTGGACCACTGATGTACCAAGATTTTCCAGGTTAGTCACGGTTGTGTTTCTTTCACATTATGTAAGACAATTTAACCTCATCGTAAATGTAAGAATTGCATATCAACACATTTCTTAAAAATAAAAACAACTTCATAGCCAAGTCTGCACGATATTAATGACTGCAATATCTCCTCATGTTTGTCATTCAATACTATCACCTCAACAATTTTTTTTTTTTAAAAAATACACCCACTTCAATTTAGCATTAACTAAACGAAATTATTCACTACATTATTCACAAATTTTATTTTTATATAGCAAGATGAATCTTTATTACCGATTAATTACTTCCTAATTACCACAACACACAGCACACTTAGTTACTTATCATTCGTAATTATTTATTATGTTCAAACATAATTACCCCATAACATTTTATTATGTTCTAATAATACATTTTAATTCCTGTTCGTTCGATATTTGTTTCAACACTAATTTTGTTATCAGTGTTATTAACAATTATTAATTGTCTTCTACATAATTAATTTATATTTATTATTATATATTTCTGATTGAACGAACAATATTACTTTATACGTGCATGGGTTCATTTTTATTAATTACTTAATTTTTATTTTTGCTTTTTCATAACATATCAAAACCATGTTACTTTGCTTTCTCATGTGACAACTTGCACTGTTCTTATCTCACTCTGCTTTCTCGTGTTACGTGCATTTGCCTCTAACATTGGGCGCGTTACTTTGCAACTGCTTGAGTAAATGGGGAATTTGTCCCCCCAAATAAAAGATGATAATTTTTAATCCAAAATTTCCTCCCTTAAAACCCTTTCTAAGAAAATTATTCAAAATTGTAAAAAAGATATTTTCTTATCAGAATCAAATAGTATAACAAACGTACTTAAATATTAACTTAACAAAATACAAAAGTAAAACATATTTTAGAAATATCGAATATTCTTTTTTTTAACACCCAATTATCTTAAAACTTATTTTCTTCTAGCACAAAAGAAAAATTATCTGCTTGTCATAATTTGAACATTTTTTTTATTTTAGTGAAGGTGGTGAGATTATGAATTATTTTTGGGTGGATATTTTTAAGGGGAGAAGGGTCAAAGTTTAACACTTTATTGGGCCATTATAAGATTCAAATGAGATATACAAAAGATAATCATTAGACTGTGAATTCCACCATGTCATAATTTAAACACTTGTCAATATAATAAACTCTCAATTGAATAATAAAAAGCTTAGACTGCTTGTCTTTTTTGGTAATAAGAACACCCAGTAGCATCATAAACTCTCAATTAAATCAATGAAAGTTTTTCCTATTTAACAAAAAAGAGTAGTAACCCAACCACCTCAATGCAAAGAAAGGAAAGATAAAAATAATTTCCAAAAAAGTAAGTATTACTTAAAAGTTAAGATACCATTTGAGATAATATAATCAATAAAAGAGAAATAAGTATTGAGTTAACTTATTTTTGAAAAAATAATTTGTAAGCCAAAATATCTAAAAGTACTTTTAAAAATAATGGATAAGAAATATTTTCCAAATATTTGTCAATAAGGCAAGGAATCCCCCCGTCCCAAACACATGAACACCGATTTTCCCATTCACAATTTTCCCTCTCGAACCCTCAAAACTTATCATCACAAATTTTATGATCTTTTCAATAAGAAAATAATTATGCTGTTCTTATTTTATAAAACATAGTTTACTATTTTTATGACATATAACCTTATCTATGATTTGCTGGAAATTTTCCTTGATTCATAGACATGGCTTATATATTAACTAAAAAGTTATACAATTATACTATGTTACGTATTATTAAATCAAATGCATTCCCATCAAAAAAAAAAAATCAAATACATTAAATTTACTTTTTATTTTTAGTTAAGTATATTAACTCATCAGCTCGTAACAGAAAAAAAAATTAAAAACCAAAATATCTACACGTTTGCACATCTATGTACAGTACACAATGATCTAAACTGCTGAGCCAAATGCCTGCTCACAGCACACAGCCATATGACCATTTCAGTCATTCTAAATAGCCGTATTTTTGATTAGTTTAATAGTTAACCGGATGACCGCTAGTATATGGGTGGTCTTGTGGTATTTGGTATTACATAAGATTTATCTCAGCCAATCTAAACCGTCGACTTTTATTTATTCATATATGAACGGATTCAAAATCCTTGTACACCAGTGTGCCAAGAATTGGCCTGGACCACTTTAAACGGAGCCCAGAACTGAAGGGTCTGGCACTGAGACAATAGTGTTCGGTCATGGCTTTGGAACGGACCAGTCCATTTGGGACAAAATCGTTCCCATATTCGCTGAAAAGTACCATGTCGCTCGGTTAGATTGGCCATTTTCGCCTTTCTCTAACTCTCATTGAACCATTTTGTTTTCTTACTGCTTTTGTCATATTTGCTTTCGAGCCATATAGCAGTGTTGTATTGGAAAAGAGCTTTACATTGTGAACTGTGTTATTTCACCATAGCTATCCAACACGTTTGAGGGATACCGGGCGCATGCAATGTAAGTTATAAAACATCCACAATTTTCAAGCCAGTTGCATATTCACGATTTTCTTTTATGAAGTTTTTGACTTGTTTTAAATTTCACGCTCTTATTTATTTTATAGCCTCAACATTGTGATACAAGACTAAATCTCATACTAAAGGGGTGTGAAAAAACCTATATATACAGACAACAACAAAGAAAACTCTGAAATTTATTTAAAATTGTTTTTCCAATAGCCCATTAAACGACTTTTCCAATTTGTTAGGTTGCATACCAGTAGTATTGAATTAATAATCACATCCTACTACGCTATTTAATGTACATATTTTTCAATTTCGAGTAATTAATAACTAAAAAAACCCAATATCTCTATCTTATCCTTATTCCATCTTTAATTATCACGGGAAAAACGTTTAATTCTCACAACTTATTTGTATAACATACAGATATATTCAGAAGACTACGAGGGAGGCTTTAGCAGCTCAGATATTGAGCCCTTACTGTTGGAGATTGAGGCCAACTATGAGAACTGGGCTTCTACCTACGCCTCTTTAATAGTGGATCCAAGTGGTGATATCTATGTCGCCAAGTTCCACAAGTGCTATGACCCCCCCCCCCCAAAAAAAAACAAAAAAAAGAGGGTTCCACAAGTGGTTAAAAAGAATGAGAGCTGAAATTGCACGGCTTTTTGATTGAACTATTGTACTTTTACAAACAAAATACCAATGTAATGTAGATTAGAAACAATTTCTTTGTCTGTGGTTGTTTTTGCCACGATGGAAGTGGACGTACCGCAATGCGCAATTTGAGCTCGTGCCACCAAAACGAACCACCTAACAACAACATGATAGGTGAATCGCGGGCCACTGGATGGTGCTGCTTGAGGTCACGCCATCCTGCTGCTATTGCTTCCCTCAGACGTGACTTGACAGCCCATTCATGGGTGCTTTGGGGTGGCGTTGGTTGGAGTTACTCCATCCACAGGATGCCGCCACATGTCCCTTCGGCAGAAGCATGGCGCATGTTCAAGTTGTGCTAGCCAAGAGCTGCCAAACAATGGAGTTATGCCATCTACCTCCTTTTCCCCCATTTGTTAACTTACGTTCAAACCCTTCTCATTTCCAATTTTTTGGTGTCTGTATACTTGATACTACTCTTTAGTGTCTCTCAAAATTTTTGCTCCTTCACAAAATTTCTACTTGAAGTTTCTCAATTTTCCAGTTTCTATATACTTTAGTGAGCTTTGTTCAATATTTAAATTCCTCAATTTTTAGTTTTTTAAATTCTTTAAAAATCTAATCTTTAAATAAAAACTACATATATAGATAAATAAAATATTTTTTAACAAAATACTTTTAAAAACAAGATTCTAAATATATTTTCTAAAATTAATACTTAAATATATCCTAATAATTTTTTAATAAATATCCTAATAAATTTTTTTAAAAGTTAACTCACAAAAGTTTATTAGAAACTATTATAATTTTCTTAAAAATTTTAAAAACATTTTTTAAATTAAACTTATTAATAAAATCATTCTACTCTTAAAAAATAATAAATTCATAGTAAAATGTTATTATACATATGATCTGAATGAATAAATCAAAATTTATAAATAATAAATAAAATTTAAATTTCCTTTGTAAAAATAGTTAAACAATACAAAAAGATTTGCAATGAAATAAAGGGTCTGCTTATAGAAGGTGAATACAGGTGAACAAAGGGGGTGGGGGAAAGGAGAATATAGAAGGCTATTGGCACAATGTTATGCAGCGCCACTATGCGGAAGGGACATGTGGCGGTACCCCATGGATAGAGCAACTCCAACCGGCGCCACCCCAAGGCACCCATGAACAGGCTGTCAAGTCATGTATGAGGGAAGCAGTAGCACCAGGATGGTGTGACCTCAAGCAGCGCCATCCAATGGCTTGTGACTCACTTGTCATGCCGTTGTTAGATGGTTCGTTCTGGTGGCGCAAGCTCAAATTGCGCCTTGCTATATGTCCACTTCCACCGTAGCAAAAATAACCACAAACAAAGAAATTGTTTCTAATCTACGTTATATTGGTATTTTGTTTGTAAGAGTACAACAGTTCGGTTAAAAAGCCGAAGTTGCACTTCCCTTAGCCAAGACTGTGTTCTATGGTGATTACAGAGAGACGCTTCACAAGGTTGAGACTCCATGCACTATCGTCCAGGCCACTAATGACTTGGCTGTTCCTCACAGCGTAGCGCTCTACATGAAGAAGAGAATTGGAGAGGAAGTTACTTTGGTGATCATTGACACTAACGGGCATTTCCCTCAATTAACTGCACACCTTAAGCTAGTTGAAATGCTAAAGGGAGCTATGGGCTCTAGCCTTATAACCAAAATTCAGATAAAAATCGTGCACAAATACAAAATTAGGATACATCGTATTTAAGCACATAGTCACAATAAAATTAATGGGACTCAGAAACAAGTAAGTATACCTTAAATAAAATTAATAGAGTCTAATTTTGTTGTGAGTGAACTTAATTAAAGATGTGCTGAATTTTAATCCATACAAGAATTGCTTCAAATTTAGGCATCAGCAAGTAGCTCTACTCGATATATTCCTTTCTGTCAATTTAGTTGTACCTGTTGAGTACCTCAAATTAAAATTTGAGAGTTTAATCTCATTAAGATAAAATGAAGTAAAATTTATGAAATAAAAAATTAATAAACTAGCCTCGAGTCAAAGAAAATAAAAGGTTACACTGTAATAGCTAATAGGCATGTTACTAGGTAGGCCATTTGATAAATCATTGACCCAAATGTAGAACAATAACAACAATTAGTATTGCTTTTGGAATCATTAGCATTTCTATTAATACAGCCCGCAAACAAGATAACATGCCATGGGCCGAAAGCAAAAAAAGCTGTATGATGTTTTTTTTGGTCATTAAAATCTGTTAGACTTGAGTAGTTATATTATACATTATACAACAATTGAAGATGCTACATAAGAATATGCTATCGACCAGGCCCACATGAATTCTAGTACCGTACTTCGAATTGTAAGACCAAACAGTTGACCCAAAAAAAAAAACGAAAAACACCAAACAGAGGAAAAAGTCGAGTTAATTTGATCCAATAATACCGAAATTAGTGCATATAAGTAAGGGTGTGCATGGTGAGGTCAAATCGGATTCGAGCCCGGTCCACTTTTTTGATTGGATAATTTTTTTGAATTCAAATCCAACATAATAATATTTGACTAATTACCAAGTCTAATTGGGTTAATTCGACATTTAATAGATATATAAATTTTTAGATGATATGTATGGTAAAATTATAAAATTTTGAAAATGAAAAATAAAATTTAAGAGATATTTTATAATATATATTTTAAAATAATTTATATTAATATAAAAATAATATCATGTTATTAAATATATGTAAATTTAAATATAAAAATCTTATAATTCATTATTAATTTTTTAAAAATATAACTTATAAGAAAGTGCTAGATTTCATGTTAAGATAGACCAACCCGAAAGTATAACCAAAACATGGTTTGAATAATATATAGAGTCAAATTTCACAACTTAAACCTGATCCAAAAAGATTTAAATTGGGTCGAATTATCAAATCGGGTCATGAATATCTTTATATAAATTAAAAATAAATAGTCAATTAATTCTGGTATAAAATTGGCAATTTGTTGCCAACAGAAAAATTAATGTCAAATGAATTGTATTCATATTTAATAATAAGATAATATTTTAAGATAGAATTTATCATTAATTTAAATATTTTTTTAAAAAATATCATTTTATTATCATATATATTACAATTTGTTTATAGTGTGTTTGGAAACATGTTTGTTACGTTTAGAGTCAACTCTACCCCCAAAATTAATTTTATTAATTTTTTATAATATTTGATTGTTAATTCTCAGAATCAATTGTTACCTCTAAAATTGATTATAAGAGAAGTGAAAAATTTTTACTTTTTATTTGAATCATTTTTAGAGGAGCTATCAAACATAAATTACTTTATCTTAAAATTAATTATAACAAAATCAATTATATCTATAATTAATTTTATAAAAGTAAAACCAAACACATTATTAACACTTTAGGTACATCTAATTAATGATTTCTCTTGCTAATGTGATTATCCCCAAATAGTAAAGCAAGCTTTTATGAATGTATGAACACACGAAGTAAACATGGTACACACATGTGGGGCAGTTTCGGTTGAGTGACTAATTTAACCTTGGGGAGAAGAAAGCGAAGAGCGAGGGACCCTGGTAATAACATGGAAAGTATAGGGCTAAAGAGTCACAAAGCGAAAACAATGAATTGACGTTGTGGGCGTGGGAACGAAGCACCAAGCAAAGAGGCACATCTTGGTTGCGAGACAGCAAAAGCATGCTAAGGGTGATTGCTGGTGCCGGAGCTCATCGTTTTCTGAGTTCACCCTCAACCTCATATTCTCTCTCAACAAAACCCTCCTCCTCCTTCTTCTTCTTCTCCTCCTCTCTCCGACCATTTGCCTCCATGGCCGACCAAGTCGTCACGGGTACTGTTCACCCAAACGGCCTCGCTGTCATCACACTCGATCGCCCCAAAGCTCTCAACGCCATGAACCTAGGTTTCTTCCTCTCTTCCGTCTTCTTGCTCTTCTCGTATATGTATTCGCTTCTGGACTGTTTACTTGATTACTCAATAATTATGGAACTCGTGTTTACTTTGAAACTAATTAATATTTGGGATTAGTCTCATAAGGCCCTGGAATCCGGGAGAATGCAAAATTCGGGTTGTTTTATTGAAATTTTAAGGGAATGATGATTGTGAATGTTTAGTAGTTAACATAGAAGGAGAAAAAACAAGGGCTCGTGATCCCTTCCTCCCCAACCAAAAAAAAAATAAAAAATTTATTTCCCTTTTCAGAGTTTTGAATTATGTAGTGTGATAAAAATAAAAAAAACAATTATTTTCTCTCTGGGTAGTTTTCTATCTTCTTGATGTTGACCTGCAAATGTTGATGGTGCAGAAATGGATGTGAAGTATAAAAGTTATCTCGATGAATGGGAATTGGACCCGAGGGTCAAATGTGTTTTGGTCGATAGCAGCTCGCCTCGTGCCTTTTGTGCTGGTATGATTTGGTCATCGAGGGAAACGTGTGATTCCTTCTTCTTTTCCATGCAATGTTATGTTGAAGCATGTTTTTAGCATTCTGTTATTCATTGAAAAATTAGCTTATTTTGCAGATATTATGTTTTAGATTTGAGGTTACTTGGTTTTGAGTGCTAGGTAAGGTTTTGAGAGTCACCATTGGTGGTCAATGCAGGTATGGATATTAAAGGGGTTGTTGCTGAAATACAAAAGGACAAAAACACACCTTTAGTGCAGAAGGTCTTATTACATTATTTGTTTCACCCTCAATTTCAAGTGTATTAATCCATGCTTATCCGCCTGCTGTTGTGTTGTGCCTCATTGGATATATTGTTTACTTCTTTGTTAACATCAACATCTTCTTCTGCTGCTATACTACCATCTTGCCATTTTCTGTTTTTGTCGAATAACACTTTTTTCTCAATTCTCAATGACTGCTTTCTTGGTGACTGAGATAGTTTATCTGCAGGTGGTGATGTGAAGCAGATAACAATCAAAAACCATCTATCAGATATGATTGAGGTCCAGTAGAGTCTTGTAATATATACCATCAGATTCTTGTACTTTATTAAAGCCATGCCAATAATACAAACTGAATACCTTTCCTATAGATTTTTTATTTTTATCTTTTTTTTGGGGGGGCATTTATAGACCAATAATGTGCTCACTTATCGTATACTTTAGACAAAGTATTGCCAAGACTACTCATTTGGGAGACTATATTATTCATGACAAACTTGGCTGTAGTCCCAGCATTATGGCTTTAGAATCTTCAATATTACAAAATAGTTAGTAATATACAGTTATTAACAAAATTTTATGCCCAATTAAATCCAAAATAATACATATAAATTATGCAGCTCTTGTTCTGTAGTTGAAGAAGCCATCTCAGCAACTCTTTCTGTTTTCTTCTTTTTATTTTATTTTATTTTTTGGCCCAAAAGGCGTGGGACTAATCCTTGATTAGGTGTTGGCTTGGCCCTGGCCATAAGGTGCTTCTAGTGGCGGTCCTACTAATGCCCTATCTTTTGAAATGCAGCAACTTCTGTTATTTCTGGATTATTCTGGAGTTTGACACAACCTTTTTTCCCCTTGACATTCAACTTTTTGTTTGGGTTTTTACTATGTGTGCCTGCCAGAACCAACCACTGATGCAGTTGGATTGATTTTAGTAAACTTTTTTTGTTAGTTGGATTAAAATTTGTCTGTTATAAGTTGCTGTCAGCTTTATGTTGGATTATGTGATTGCTGCATCTTGCCATTTTGCATGACCTGTTGATGTACTATGAAAAAGTAATGTGCTATTATGCTCTACATTTTAGGTCTTTACGGCTGAGTATTCTTTGATATGCAAAATTTCTGAGTACAAGAAGCCATATATAAGCTTCATGGATGGAATAACAATGGGTTTTGGAATTGGCTTATCTGGTCACGGCCGCTACCGTATCATAACAGAGGTATGCTCATAGTTGCCTCATTTGTAGATATGGTGTAAACTCATGAATTGCCATTCTAGATATTGTATTGTTTATGATTTTCCCTTTTTTTCTTTTTTTTTCACATATCTTCAGAGAACTGTGCTTGCAATGCCAGAAAATGGAATTGGCTTGTTTCCTGATGTAGGTTTTGCTTACATAGCGGCTCAAAGTCCAGGAGAAGGATCTGTTGGTATGTTTCTATTTAGAATACAGAATTCCTGGTTCTTTTTGTGGACTATACTGTCATAATTTGCCCAATGTGTACATGTTTTGTGCTACACTGTTTAAGCATCTAGATGTGGCCTCAGGTTTCAGTTAAACATCTTGCTTATTTTCTTAAATAGTATCAAAACGTTCTTTCGCTAACTTTATGTGGAATCTATGAATCACGTTATTTTGGAAATTTTACTAATTGCAGGTGCTTATCTTGGATTGACTGGAAAGAGGATTTCTACTCCTTCAGATGCAATATACGTTGGCCTTGGAACACATTATGTGCCATCTGGAAAGTTAGCTTCATTCAAGGAGGCCCTTTTGGCAACTAACTTGTATGTCAGCATGAACCATCTCCTGAGACTCTTCTTTAAGATCATCACCCTTTTAAATTCTTCAGTGTAGATTGGATTGGACCCATGAAATGATAATAATGCATAGACATGTTTGATTGGATATAAGGCATGTACTGCATGTGCCACATGTTTCACTCAGTCTCCTTGTATGTTGAATAATGTATCATATCTATTGGCTTTTCTTATAAAGTATATAATGTTGATGATTGCATACATACCAACTGATCTTACACAGAACTCATTGGTGATATAGTTCCCAGGATCCACATCAGGACATCAAAGTACTTCTAGCAAGATATGAGTCCAACCCTGAGTCTGAGGCACCATTGAAATTGCTTTTACCTCAGATAGCTTCTACATTTGGGGGAGATAAATCAGTTACTGAGACAATTGAAGAGCTAAGAAAACACCAGTCAAGCACTGACCCTAATGGTATGCTTGTTGTCCTATTGTTTGTTAACGTTACAGTTATTCTGAAATGTCCAGAACTTTTGCTGTGTACTCTGAATACTAATGTTTGAAATTATAGTTTGTCACCTATCTAGTTGTTGAAATATTCATTTGCTTTTCTATTTCTAGTTGTGGAGTGGGCTAATGAAGCTCTCCAAGGCCTTGAGAAAGGTGCTCCTTTCTCCCTTGTCTTGACCAAAACGTACTTCTCTGCAGTTGCTTCTGCACTAGGGAAAAATGACAGTGAGTTATCCACGGTAAGCACTTTTTTTTTTTTTTTTTCTTTTGGGTTAGTTTCCATGTTTTCAAATTCTAATTTAGTGTGTATTCGATCTGCATTTGTGAAAATTCAGCTTAGTGGCGTAATGAAAACTGAGTATCGCATTGCATTAAGGTCTTCGCTTCGACATGATTTTGCAGAAGGTGTCAGGGCAGTATTGGTGGACAAGGATCAGGTTCTCTCTTTCCCATGATTTTATATTTTTAATCTGGTAGACGAAGTGTAGATTCAATATTTGGTATATGTTGTTTCTACTTCAGTAATAGATTCAATAAGCTATTCTTCTGCAGAACCCCAAGTGGAAACCATCAAGTTTGGAGGAAGTTGATCACAGTGAAGTGGAAGCCGTCTTTAAACCATTAGGGCCAGAGGTGGAGGAGTTGACTGTGTAATTTTAGAAGGAAAGTGTACTCTTCTCTTCTCATAAAATGCATTACAGAATTGTAGACACTGCATCAAATAAAGAGATGGTGTTATCAACTGGTCCGGGTCCGGGTTGTTGCATGTACTGTTTTCACTATGATGATATTTAATATTATTTATATAGTATTATAGTCCATGATCTTCGAAATCCAAGGAGGATTTTGCTTCTAGTTCCAGTAGAACCACATCGGAAAAATGAAAGCTATTGTTTCCTTAACTTCTAGTTTCTTACCAAAATTTTGTTACTTGAGGAAATCTAAGCGTGTGTTTGGTTCTTCGTTTGGAACCCTCAGAATTGATTTTCAAGGGTAGAATTGATTGTGCAGCATTTTTATTTTGTTTGGTTAACCATTATCAAAATCAATTCTAGTTTCTAGAATTGATTTTGGGAGAAGTGAAAATATTTTATTTTCTGTCAGAATCACTTTTAAAGGTACTATCAAATATATATTATTTTATTTCAAAATCAATTCTAACTAAATCAATTTCAACAAAATTAATTCTATCTAAAATCAATTCTACAAAAATAGAATCAAATATGCACAGTATACCCGAGATTTTACATGGAATAGCCAGTCTTGAATGAAAAGACTTTACAATGTAAATGAACCTTTCTCCATTTACGACTGATTCACGCACTCCCTCCTCTTTTGCTGGTTTTACAATAGGATCGTATTGAACAAATTCCAACAAAAAGAAGTGTTAGGAACCATTTAAACACCGTGACGATAGTCTCAGCGTATAACTTCAGACTTATAAGTAACTCTCGTATCATTGTAGTTATATTTAATTTTAATATATGGTCGATATAAAATATTTTTATAGATATTTAATTATATATTATCATACTAATAAAAATATTTAATTTAATTATTTATTATTTTAAAAATTTGACAAGAATGTCAAAATCAATCTCTTATATTTAACTAGTTCTAATGCATTATAAATTTGATAAATCATGTGAAAACGCACGTTTTAACATAGACATTTCATATTTTCATCACATATACTTTTCACGTAAACTATAGATCATTAAAACTTACGGTGAAATTATGGAATGTTAAAGTAATCAAAAGGATATTTTTAATTCCACCAAAGTGTTATGTGAAGTTGAAAATAATAATAATAAATCGAGCCTAAATTGTGACAAAATATGTACGAGACGCCATTGACGTAAGAGTAATTTATCCAATAACTGATATATTTCCCTATTCGTACACCACACATTTGCAAGTGCACCTTCAGAACAAAAAGCCGTTTTTATAAACCTTTTATGCCACTGAAAGATCACGTTCATTTCAGAATGAAGCTCCGCTTAAGCAGATGTTACTCTTTATTGAGGGACAAATATTCTAAATTCTTTTCACCAAAACTACTTGTAAATTATAGCAATGATGTAAAAGCCATTGTTTTTTAATCTAACTGAGAAACTATTCTTAAAACAGAAGATTCAAACCCCGCAACTTCCCCGATTCCCTCGAATTTTCTCAGAACCCAAACGCCAGAAAAGAAAAAGACAACATTGAAAGGATTGATGGGGATAAAAAGCATACAATACTGAAAGTTGCACACAACAGACACAGTTGACTTTGAAGGCTACGACGATTCCTCAAACTCATTCAATCTCTCCTGCTTCTTCCTCTTCAATTCAGCTTCATAATTTCTCAGTCTTTCATTCATCTTCTCCTGTAATCAAACCCTACAAATTAACAATTTTTGAAGAGAGAACAAAAAAAAGGGGTTTCAAATTATGCTACTGTACCTACTACATTAACAGTGAGCAGCTCCTAAAACCCATAACTTATGAGGGAGAGAACAGAGTGATATAACCTTATAATTAGTTTCAACGCGGTGCATAACATAGAATCCGAGGATGCCTCCTAGGATTGTACCAGCGATGATCCGAACGTAACCCCATCTCTGAGAAGCGGCCCTCATTGATAGATTCTTTCTACTCCTTTTCCTTCTCAGATTTTCTCGGAAATTTGGGCACCACGATCTGAATACCACCGCACCACTTCAGTGGGCTTCTACGCGCTCTCCATCGATTCAGACTATGCAGGCTTATGGGCTCGTTGGTTTGGGCACTTCCTTCGTCCCAAGTTTCATTTTCTTTAAAAAAAAAAAACTGAAAGACCAAACGATTTCTTTTAATTTTTTTGCTTTAAATTTGATTCCTTAGGTTCTTAGATATGTTTATATGTACCCAAAAGTGATTGGTCATAGTAGAAACAAACTGTGATTTGAAACAAGCTCTCAGGATCTTAAAGGAAGGGTTTTACTAACCACCATCTTAATTTGGAATTGCAGCAGCAATTGCTAAGACAAAAAGATAAATATATGTATGTATATTTAATTTCCATATGGAAAGTCATCATTGGAATAACATCTATATTTTCTCAGGTCCAGTGGAAGAATGATAGGAAGATATTTTTTTAAAAAATAATTTTAATAAATTGTTAGTATAAATTTTTTTATAAAATTATCTAATCATATATTGTCATATCAAATAAAGATTTGACTTTTACCATCATTATTACAAAAATTACACACATATATAATTAGATAATGATGTTTATAATAATAGTATATCAAAATTAATCTCTTATTTCTTTTTCTCAAACTTACAAGCGTTTATGTATAAAAAACTTATGGATTTTATATTTAATAGTGGATAAAGAGTGTGTTTGGATTAGAAGTCGTAACTTGATTTTGAGTCAATTTGATTTTGCTAACTTGATTTTTATTGGAATTAAGTTGAAATTAACATGATTTACGTTTATAAATATTTATCTAAAAAGTGATTTTAGTATGATATATGTCATTTGATAATATTGATAAAAATTGCTTTTACATGCATAAATGCCTAAAAGGGCATGAGTTTTTTCACAAGTTAAATTAAAAATAAATTAATTTTTAAAGTTTAATCATAAACAAATTGATGAATAAATAATTACTTTTACAATTAAAATTTACTCAAATATTATAAAATTAAATTATTTTTAAAATATAGTCTTGATAATTTAAAAATTATTAAAAAAATTTTGCTTAAAAAATATTTAAGTGATAATATAATATTAAATTAAAAATATATTTTTGTCAATATACTCTTCAATAAATTTTTACTTATTTAATGATAATTATTTAATAATTCTATATAATATTTCTCAATAATTTAATAGTTGTTTATCAAACTTTATTTACTTAAATAATTGTTTAATAATTCTATATAAAAATTGTTAAGCGTTTCTTAATTATGTATTTCCGGATAGATATTTTAAAATTGTATTAAATATAAATAAAAATTAATTAAATTATTGACAACTTATCTTATTTAAATACCATAAAAAAGAGGTAGATACTGAATTAATAATATCCATTAAATAAATGGCCATGATGCTTTTCTTTTATAGTAAAATTTAAGAGCAAGTTCCCAAATTCATCCTCAAGTGATATACGCAACAATATTAGTTTTTTTTAAAGATTTTGAATATCAATTTAGTTTCTTAACGTTTGAAATGGACACCAATTTACTCCTCCATTGTGTGATTATATATCAACATGGTTCTTAAATTAGTGGATATTTATATAAAAGACTAAATTATTGTTAAATTTTTTTAAATAACTAATTTGATGTTTTACATATTTTTCAAGGACAAATTTAAACATTTAAAATTAAATATAAATGTTTTGCACATAAATATTTTAAAAAGTTGTATTAAATATAAATAAAAATTAATTAAATTCTTGATAACTTATCTTAAATACCATATCTAGAAAAAGAGATGGATGCTGAATTAATATCCATTAAATAAATAGTCCTTTTATTTGTTGTTCGTTATCTTATATAATAAAATTAAATAAAATATTAGTATCTGAGAGCATTTAATTTTAAAATATGCAAATTAAATTCTATCATAATTGCTAACTCTAAAATTTAAGAATGGCTTTTTTTATTATGATTTTATAACATAAAATGAATTTGTATAAATATGCACATTTACTAAATAGGCGAAGTCTTTAAATTTATTGCCATAAAGTTCATGATGCATCAAATGATATTATTAATGGTTTCTTAAAACAATTTTACTATATTTTAATGCATCAAATTATATATTATATTGTATAGATGTAGATGTAGACAGATATTGAGTCACTTATGGCCAAATTAGCTAGTATTTTTTTAAGAGTAAATATTTTTTTTTAGTTTTGATGTTTTAAAGTTGATATTAATTTAGTTCTAATATTTTTAATTTTGATATTAATTTAGTTTTATACTGATAATTTAATGAAATATTTGATTTTATGTCAAAGTTTGAAATGTTAGGATTAAATTGATATCAAAAATTTTTTTAAGACTAAATTGATATTAACTTTAAAATATTAAAACTAAAAAGTTTATTTACTCTTCTTTTTAACTCACCTTCCCAAAAACATAATGTGGGTCTTCAAAATTTAAAATCATCTCTCTTTATATCTAATTGACATTTATATATGATAACTGACATAAATGAGGTTTTACTATTATTTAGCTCTCAAAAATCATTCTTACCATGCAAAATGGCACCTTTGAAGGCCCTTTGTATCTTCGAGGGTATATTTCTTAAGAAACACGAAAACATTGAAAGAATTTTCTTATATACAATTTTAAAATAAAAACCCCCGCATATTTTATAGTCTCTCCCATAAAAAACTTGTAATACCAACTCTATTTGGAATTCCATCAATTTCTTACCTATCAAAAATATGATTTAATTTAGCTAATTTTCTTATACTTGCAATTAAAGATATTTCTTAAAAAGCATCTATGTAACCATGATTATATAACCATGATATTGATCATATTTTTTTTTTGCAACTTTTTTTTTAGGAACATTTTTCCAAACAGATTAAGTAAGTTCAAATTTTGTAATGCCAATATATATAATAGTTTAGTTTTTGTTGATACGTGCTTACCATCAAAACATGATCACCTCCATTATTATTTTTAAAAGAAAAAAGGATTAATAAAAGTTGAGTGTATACATTAATTTTACATCATAGGGGCGTTCTACAATAGTCTACTCCAAGTTATGGACTATGATGGTGTCATTGATTTAATGGTAGATATCAATACACCCCTTTTTATGTGATATATTATAGTATTTTTTAGGATTATATAGATAAAAATTAATCAATTTATAAAGTGACTAAATTTTTATTTCTGTAACACTCAAAAATCCAAATTTTATTTCTATAATACCTAAAGACTTATAGTTAATTTCAAGATATAGCAAAAAGTGATTAGATTTTATTTATATAATATTTTTTGTAATTATAAAGTGATCAGACTTTTATTTTTATAATACTAAAAAATATCAAATTTTATTTATGTGATATCTAAAGACTTTTAGCTAATTTCTGAATTTCATAAAAAGTGATCAAATTTTATCAATGTAACATTTTTTCATTTCAAAAATAAGGAAAAAAATATAATACACCGTACAAAAAGAGGTATATGAATATACTTCTTTAATCTAGCATCGGATTGCCAGGACCATAATGGTCCTGTATTTCCATTTAAGTCTTGCCCTTACATCATATATGCTTCAAGTTTTCAAACCTGTGTATGAAATAAACCCAGGATCATTGTGCAAGCCCAATAATAAAACTCACCACTGTCCTATAATAAATAAATAATAAAATAAAATAAAGATGGCAAGTAACTGATTGAAGTTTAAGTGGCCCTTTGGTCACACTTTACATCACAAATCTTCTTGTCTATATTTGTGATTCTTGCCATAGTCACATTTTCTCTGCCATTCTCAACTTTCCCCCTGCCAACACTCGTTCTGCAGTAGAAGCTTCGACAAATACATACACTCGCATGGCGTTGCTAGTCTGAATATTTAATACTATTAATTACATTTAGATGCTCACTCTTTACCAATATTAATCTAATATATTCCAATAAAAAATTATTAATCTAATATATATTATATTGCCCAAGGATGGATTAACTCCGAAAACGTTGGCATAATAATATTCCTTCTCATTAAAACAACACCCAACATTTATTCCTTGGGATAGGATTGAAGCCATGCTCTCTCTCTCTCTCTCTCAATAATTATTTCTCTTATTTCAATCCTTGTTTTACTGAATTTGTGAAGGTTACTTTTGAGGTTGGAGGGCTGAAAGCATGAGCAAAATCGTGTAGGCGCGGAGACCATGTGTTGTATGTAACCAAAGCCAATGTAAAGTGAGTCCCACAGGAAAGCCTACGTGTCCAAAAAACTAGCACCAAGAAGCTCGCTCTAGATGCATCAAATGAGAGTTATATAAGACTACCATATATGCTGAGCCATTTTCTTGTCACTCTCAAGTCTCATATATCATCTGCTGCATCTTCGCTGTCCTTTTTGTGTATCTTGGTCTCTCAACTTTGTTCTTCATATATATATATATATATCGATCTTAACTCAGTTGAGTTGAGATGGCATCACGTAAAAACATGCTGGCAGCTGAGAAGTGGTTGCTGATCGTAGTTGACGGAGACGCAGCCTTGGGGCAATACTGGTGGACCATTGTCTCAGAATACATTCAGAAGATCGTAAGGTTAGATTGTTCTTTCAGCTTCATGTTCCACCTTTTATTTGCTATATATATATATATATATATTATGCACGTCGACCATTAGGTGCTTGTTACACTATTTTTTTGGGGCATATAAATCATGCTTTTTTTTTTTGTGCTCCTGATGATTAGTCATAATATAGATGGTTTTTTGTTTTTAAAGAAATTATTATTTTTTAAATTATTCTCCATTGCATCAATCTAATCTATGATCGGGTTGAGATAAACGGAAAATGATCAATATGTGGTTCCTTTGTTTTTAGGAAAATCAGTTTTTTTCTTTTTTTAAAAAAGCATTTCTCTTTTGCAGTAAAAGATATTTTTTATGTCATTTTTATGTAAATCAAAATTTAATTTTTTATTTTAGACAAATTCACGCCACATTCATCATTAGCCTAGTGTATTTAATTTTTCTAGGTGTTTAAGATACACCAAGAATCGAATACATTAATTTGATTTAAGTTATGCTTTAAAACGGTAAAGTGAAGACTTAACGATTTTTTCGGGGATTATTTCAGTACTCCTTTTTTTTTTTTTTTGGGTGTGTTGATGTTTAGATTAGTTGTGAAATATTTATTCACAGTTAATAATATATTGTTTTAGACTTCCAAATATTTAATATAAAACTGATACTCAAAAAAATAAGGCGATACTAAAATATTTTTAGCATTACGCTTCACTTTTTGTTGATTATTACTTAAAAGGAAAATTGCACTTTACTCCTTGAATTATAAGTCATGGTCATTTTAACTCCTAAATTTTGAAAATATGTAAATTGATTCTCTAAAATTTTCTGAATATATAAATTAATCTTTCTATTAATTTTTTTATCAATTATTAACAAAAATATCATATACTCAATAAATTTAGGGGGTTAATTTATATATAACTCAAAGTTTAAGGGAATATAATACACTTATTTTAGGTAAAATACATATTTATAAAAGTTTAGGGAATTGATTTACATATTTTTAAAGTTTTGGGGTTTAAGTATATATGACCTATAATTTATGGAGTAAAGTACAATTTTCTATTATTTAAAAGACAACTGAGTTCTTGATTTGGAAAATAGAGGTCAACATATATTTAATGGATAGTTAATAGTTACATTATCGTTAAGTGTACAAACGCTTGAGTTTTCTCTGTAAAATTCAAAAAATAATAATATTATTACAAATCCCGCTTTCTAAACACATGATTTTTTGTGACTTCGTTAAAAAATGATTGTTTAATTGTTAATTGTTATCCCAATTCGATTCGTGATCCCATTTAATGCTTATAATGGAGAGAGGGCATGTATGTGTTCTAAAGTTAAGGATAGATTTTGTAAACCCATAAACACGTCTATAGAAACAAAGCATGGAATATTTACACATGAGGGCATGCCCGGGCATGTAGACATATGATTCAAGGAAAATTACTAAGTCATAACTCCAAAGGGATTAGTATGTATTACTTGCTTTTAAGAATTCTTCAAAGAAAATGTTATTTGTACATCTTTAATTGACATCCTTAAGATATCCTGTAAGTGAAAGATAAGAATTAGAAGAAAAAAAAAATGACATGTTTTTTACATATAAAAATGAACATATCTCATAATATGTCTATAAAGAGTGTTCAAATAATAACTCTCTAATGAAATATGTATAGAATCGATGAATGCTGTTTGTCATTTACTTACATCTTTCCCTATTAATCACGCAGGTATTTCTGTGGCAACTCCCGATCAGAACAAGTAATTTTCGAACTTGAACCCATAAATTTCCTGTAAAAGATAATATACTCACAGACTCTTAGTCTTCAATTGTGGCTGAGCTCATTAAGGATCGAAAGGTTAATTGTTTCCTATCTAATACAACGCACCACTTGTTGTCTACAGGTCTGCGAAGTAGGCTTAGTTATGTACAATGTTAATTCGGACCTAGGTATGCCTTTTATCTCTTTTCGCTTTCGTTTAATTTGATGATATTCTTAGTGTCAGTTATTTGACCCATTCCTTTTGGAACGTGCATATATATATATATGTATGTATAACTCTAAAGCTGGTTCCTTTGTATTATTCCATTCCATATGCAGTGTGTGAAGTCCAGTTTATGCAATGGACAAGGGATGTGGATGACTTCTTAGGCAGGCTACCACATTTAGTCTTCAATGGTGATAGTCCAAATGTCATCGCAGAAGGTCTGGCAGAGGCACTCTTGGTACGTGAAAACGTCTTCTCCACTTTGTTTCTTATCCCATTACATTAATAATATTCAAACTATATTATATATGGAATTAATATGAAACCATAAAAAGGGAGAAATAACTATATGTCACCGAACCCTTACTTGCTTAATTAACTACTAGATGTATCCGAGGCCCCCTACTGGAACGCCAACAGCAACAAGAGAGTACTATAAAGGAGAGAGACAATGCATTGTGGTGACTGCGAGTGACCCCTTTCCCGGGGAAATGTGAATGGCTCTGCCCATGATTCGTCAAGGCCAACTTGTTGACTCAGAGATGGAGAATTGTAGGGTTGATTATAGAAGAGTCGCTCGTATGTTTTCTCCGGTAATATCTTCTTCATTCCCTAAATCATTCTCAATTGATATTGTGATTCTGTGTTACTCATGTATATATACACTCTCCTCTCATCACAACGTGCAGCTTGCGGTATCACTTTCTGTTATTTCGCCCAACCAACGTCTAGTTTTCAGAGAGATATTCAACTTGGTAGAATCTTATTCCTCAGAAACAGCCTTAATTCCACTAAGCTGGCATTTATATATGTGTGTTTTGGTTGGATACTAATTTGTTTTTGCATGTAGGGCAATAATGTTCCTGTAATGGCCAGCGTCTCCAACAGTAGTGGAAGCAGTCAGTTTACCGTTTTGTTGTCAGATAAGTTGAACGAGGCGCCCATTACATTCAAGGGCAAAGGAATAGCGGATGATGCTTCTACCCAAAGCATCCAACAACCAAATCAAACAACCACTAATATAACGCTTCCTTCCTCTTCCATCACTAGCAGTCGTTTAGGTTATTAATTTCCTTCAATAATGGAGTCTTCTATTTTATTTTATTTTCTTCCTCCCTTCAAGCCAGGTTCATGGTCTGATGTGGGAAAGGAATGGTATGGGCTAAGGCTTACTAGCGACATCTTATTTTCTTTAACTCCTTATTATTAGTTAGCTATAACTTATGAATATCTTTGGCTGCGAAGTTTTAACTTGGTACTTAATCGTAGCTTTTTTTTTTTTCTTCGGACAAGTTAAGTTGAACATGTTTTAGTTTATCTTAGCTAATTAATCGTTGATTAAAAATCCTTTCTTTATTTTTTAAAAATATTTTCAGAAGATTTGGTCTGGCAATGGCAGAGAACGGAGGAGCCCACTATCGCTCAACACATCTTGGGAGCCACCAAAGCTGTGAGACATGTTTTATCTATTTATTATTTGAAAAAAAAATTAATTGTAGATGTCATTGTTTTCCGCCTATTTTGAGTTTAATTATGATTTCTTTTGCTTTTTAGCCTTGCCTTTCTATCAATACAAAAATAATAATGTTATTGACAATTAACGATTTTTGGCAAAAAGTATTGCAAATGACTGTTATATTGTGTCTTTTTCACAAATTTTAAACATCATTTTCAAGATACGTAATATAAATAGTGGTGGGTGTATATTAAGATGGAATTCTTTTTTTTTTTTTCCAAATAATCTCTTCTTTTGAGTCCTTTCTTTTTATGTCCTAATTTGACGTTGAAATAATGAGAATCTTGTTATTATTAAAAGTGAGTACAAATGATATGTTCCTACATATTTGAAAAAGAAATACTTTTTAATCATTTTTTCACGCGAAAAACATTTCTTTTCAGGAGACCAGCCCGGCACCCTCGCAACAGTCACAGCTTCTTGTGCCTCAAAGTCAAAATGCTATAGATCAGTCACAAGTTGCTTCCTCCAGCACCGTTTCCCTTGACACTATGTACGATGACATGATAGCTGAATTACACTTTGATAATGATGTGTTTCTACCAACCAACACACCAACTTGCACAGCATCAAAAGAAGACAACCAGAATGAACTCTTTCGGCCAAATCAAGTAGTGAGACACTTTGATCATGATATTGAAGATCCTGTTGACCAACAACAATAAAAAATGCCACCGCAAGATCAGGCCTACATTGGAGAAGCGTTACTGGGTGCTGATCTACAAGATATATCAAACGGCCAAACTAATTCCATTGGTGCACGTAATGCTAATTCATTCGGACAAACATTATTGGGTGCTGAACAAAACATTTCAAGAGGCCAAACTTCCATAACTGAATCAACCTCCTATTCATCAAAGGAAGTGAAGAGTGTAGCACCTAGGACTGGAATAATAATTCTGGATTCAAGGGGCAACAATTCCAGTTCGTCTAGGAGGGTACTAAACACTATTAATAATAATAATTCATCATGGACCAGTGCAGCTGCTGCTTCTTTCTTGCCTCAAAACTCCACAGGTGCACAGCCCATAGGCCTTCAAAAAGATATTGTAGGAGTGCAAAGCCCAAGTGGTATCATGACACCAACTAGTATATTCCAAGGGGTCAATGCAAGGGATACCCAAATCTCATCTAGAGGTGCATTTGGTTCCATAACTCCTCATATAATGGGCAATAACACAGAAGTTGGATTATAAGGGTTTAATGCATGGGACACTAAAACCTTAACTAGGGGTGCATTTGATTCCATAACTCATCATACAATTAGCAATAACATAGAAGTTGGATTACAAGAGATTAATGGATGGGGTACTCAAACCCTAACTATGGGTATATTTAGTTCCATAACTCCTCATGCAATGAACACTAACATAGAAATTGGATTACAAGGGGTTAATGTATGGGGTACTCAAATAGTAGCTAGGGATACATTTGGTTCCATAACTGCTTATGCAATCAGCACTAACATGGAAATTAGATTACCAGGTGTTACTGTATGGGATACTCAAACTCCAACTAAAGATGCATTTGATTCCATAACTCCTCATGCAATAAGCAATAACATGGAAATTGGATTACAAGGGGTTAATGCATGGAGAACTCAAACCTCTGATAAGGGTGCATCTGATTTCATAACTTCTCATGCAATAAGCAATAACATAGAAATTGGATTACAAGAGCTTAATGCATGGGATACTTAAACCGCAGCTAGGGATACATTTGGTTCCATAACTTCTCACGTAATGAACACTAACATGGAAACTAGATTACAAGGTATTAATACATAGAGTACTCAAACTTTAGCTAGGGATGAATTTGATTCCATAACTCCTTTATGCAATAAGCAATAACACGGAAATTGGATCACATGGGGCTAATGCATGGGGTACTCAAATCCCAAATAAGAGTGCATTTGGTTCCATAACTCCTCATGCAATTAGCACTAACACAGAAGCTGGATTACAAGGGGCTAATGCATGGAGTACTCAAACCTCATTTGAATTTGCATTTGGCTCCATAAGTACTCCTCATGCAATTAACACTAACACAGAAGTAGAAGAGGGTAATGCATTGGGTACTCGAACCTCATCTGGGTTTGCATTTGGTTCCATAAGTACTCCTCATGCAGTGAGCACGAGTGGTATCATGAAAACAGGTGATACATTCCAAGGGATTAATTCACAGGATAATCAAATTCCGTCCGGCAGGATTGCATTCGGCTCCAATATTGTTCCTCATGCAACGAGCACTAGTGGTGTAATGAAAACAGATGGTATGTCACAAGGTACTAGTTCTCGGGGTACTCATCAAATCCCATCTGGGGTTGCATTTGGTTTCACAGTTTCTCAAGCAATGAGCACGGGTGGTATCACGAGAACAGCTCCTAAGTTAGAAGGGTTTAATGCACAGGATCATACTCAAACCTCACCTGGGTTTGATGCATTTGGTTCTATAGCTCCAAATGCAATGACCAACTCACATCCTCATTATTATGCCAATCTCCTATTGTTACTAGTGAGTCAACAAGCATCTCAGGACCACTTGTGGAACAAAATTTGTCAGATCATAAGAATAAGAGGAACCTAATTAGTGCCTTTGGTTCACCTGAACCTGAAGATAGTGAAAGCACCAGCGCTCCTTCGATAGCAATGCCTCAAAGAACTAATTTGAGAGTATTGCTTCCTTCAATTTGTATGGAGCATCACGAAGAATATGTAAAAACATGGGAGGTTTGTTGACCAATTTCTATATATAGTCGAAAAATGCTATGATAATTAATTGCACAAAGAGGAAAAGTTTCCAAGTCTCACATGCATAATAAATACCTGGATCTTTTTCTAGCTCTCGCAGTTAAATAACTGTTTAGGTGATGTGATCAGAAATATTTCACATTAAATTAAATTTTAATTTGGTATCAATTTACAGAAATATGGCATAGATAATTGGTTTACACTGATTTTTTGTTTTTTCTGTGCATCTAGGGAGCTATAACTGGAATACTTCAGAACTCTGGTATGACCTTTAACGAAGCAAGGGTACGTTAGAATCAATCTGTGGAAGAAACTTTTTCTCTTTTACTTAATTTCTTACATGAGATCAAAAGTGGGTCTCTGCCCTTTGTTCCCATTTTGAGCAATCTTATTGTAAAAAACAATGAGAAATTCATGTTAATATAACTGAAGCTTTTCCTCTTTTTGAAACAGGCCTACAGGAAAGTAACATCAAGCAGGACGTAAGTGAATAAATTGCCAAGAAAAACAGTTCAAATTGGGGTTTCATTTCTTATATTATCTTATACCAAATTGTTAATTATTTCTCATAATAGTCAAATTAAATAATCACCGAATCTAAAAGTTTAAGATCTTAAGCGATTGCTTTAGTTACTTAAATGTAAGCAGCAAGTATATCTACAAGATGATATACTTTCCAAACAAAGGTTGACTACAAGATTTCCATCTTCGTCAAAGACTCAAAAATAACCAGGCGTCCAATTAGTTTCTCAAAACTTTCAAGTCAATGATACTTAGTACTTGCACCTGATATATAAAACAAAGTATAATATCTAAACTCATGACTCTAGTTTGCTTATCTTTGCAGGCTAACTATTCAGTGGCGGGGATGGCTGCAGATAAGCCGCACCATGCGACAAAGCATCATCAACGATTCAATAAGGTAATTGTAATGGCACTATGCTGCTAGTTTTTATTTACATTCATATATTCATTAATTTATACGATCAAAAAGTGCAACTTGTTCTACTCTGCAGTCTGGACTAATATAGATCTTCACTATTTCAGTGACTCGTGTAAACCTTTTTTTTTTAAAACAAAAAAAAAAAAGAAAGATCAAATGAAATCATGTGTATCAATTCTAGAGTCAAGCTGATAAAGTTGTATATGACCATTACTCTTTATGATGGATATTGCTTATATTCTAATAACATTTAAATGCAGCATGTCTCAAAACCGGGTGGATTATGTGATATTTGAAGTCCTTATGACCAACAATACGGATTTACATGAATGTTTGCGGAGCAGAGAATTTGTAAGTACTATATGCATATTTTCAAATCTATCCAATAAAAATATGCATTTCAGTATTCTCTCAAGCTCACAAGCAGATGGGTATCAATATGCAAATTGCCCATTCATTATATACACATGATAACGTAAAAATGATTCATGATAGGGCATTGTGATATTGGCTGATCCATGTAGTTGATCTCATCTAGTGGAACAAAGCTTAGTTATTATTGTATGCGCGCTATGATCCACCAAGCAATGCACACACACCACATAAGCACAACAATGAATGTTACTAGTTTCTCCTTCCCTTCTTATTTCTCTTGTAACAGATTTGAATGCTATTATGTGAATGATGAAAATACTATTTAGCTGCATATTGACTGTTCTTTTTGCTTCTTTGACTACATACATGAGTTTTTCTGATGTTAGATTTCTTTTTCAGTGTGCAAAATTTAATCTGCCTTCGCAGACAATGTACCTAACTCCAGCAGAACATCGAAACCGCTTCACTGGGACCATCTTACAAGGGGTAAGTGAGATATCAATATCGTTTTAGATTATTTTTTCCTCTTTTGTGGTCAATTGAAAATTGAGACCTTTATAACACATTAATTTTTTACTAATTAATAAATTACAGAAGCAAGATTTGACAGCACTGCGGCATAGGCAAGTATCAAGCTCTGGATCAGACAAAGCGGACGAAGGACCGAATAAAAAGATGAAGGAGATGCAACACCCTCATACTTGAGAGTGTTCAAAGACATTATGCCAATTGCTAATTAGCAAACCCTCCCCCAGCGTCCATAAATTATAAATTTGAAAACAAAAAAAAAAAGGCTTTATATGTAGTTTCGGATCTTTTGTCGTGAAACAGCAGTTCGACTTTGCATATAGCGTCAATAATTGGTATTGACGCGTACTTTATGTTTTAGTCAAAGCCATGCTTAATTTCATTCAATTTCAAAGGAATTTATAATGGAAGAGAAAATATCTTCGATTAACTATTGATCCAATTGGTCGGCCCGAAGAAATTAGTAACAACAAATTTCCACAAACCTCCAGTGAACTACCGACATACAACAACAATCTACATTCTCTGACGCCTTGGCTCCATTCAGATAGTTTACACTATTTTACAATGTATACCATCATGCTTTTACAAGGTATCCTATTAAAAAAGATAAGATTTGAAGGAAAAGTTCAGAAATGTACAGAGCAGCTCTGTATCAAACAGGTGTATAGCTGCATCAAGTGACTTACAAGACCGAGCAAAAGCACTTCAGGAAGAAATGAGAATGTACAGATTTTCTCATATTCTACCCACTAGCTGAAAGCTGCCCTTTCCTCCTCAACCTTAAAGCCCTTTGATTTGCTTGATGCTTTGGATTTGGCTCCACAAGCAGCAAACGCGACATAACATATGACAAAAGTTCCTCATGGTGGGAGAAGGTGAAGTCCAAATGAGCATATTCAAACTCAATATATGACACATTCACACCAGCACCCTTCATCAATTTATAGTGTCTCTTTACCATTGAAGGTCGTATCACTGTGTCTTTCTGCCCAGCAACTAGATCAACAGGAATGTCGATGAGCCTGTAGTGTTCACCCAAGTCCAAAGGCTCAGGTGAACCATACACCTCCATATTAGCAGATGCACTCCCATAATCAAACATTCTAAATCTTCTAGTACGCTTTATCTGTGCAAGATGTAGAGTAACATTAAAAGATACTCCTGGCATGTCATTCATGTTGTAGTGTGGTAATCCTAAAACTCCAACCCAATTTGAGCTGTCCCCACCAACAACATAACCCATTAAAGTTTGAACCAGTCCTCCAACTGCAGGTAGGTTTTGCAGGTCCCGAGCTAGCTTGTTGACAAGCATGCGAAAAAATCTAGTCGGTATATAGAAGGCTGGGAAAATACGAGACAGAATAGGAGCCAGCAAAAATAGTACATGCTCTACCACTGAAAATATTAGGTTAGATTCATGATGAAAACCGGCAGGTGATAACAAAACCAATCTTGATAGTCTATGGGGCTTCTCTTCTATCCTACGCGTAATAACATACATCAAAATAGCAGCTCCTCCCAAACTATGGCAAATTGCACAAAGCTTGTAAAGCTGACCATTACTTTCCTCCTCAACATCAGGTTTACTAAGCCTCAATTCAGCAGTTTTTATTTGATGGATTTTTTCTATCATGGCAGGAATATCCTGAGTTCCGTGCTCATTGATGGAGTATTGCCAGTATCTGCATTACATCAATTCCATTACCATATCAATTCACAGCGTAAAATTGTAAGATATAAATTATAAAGCTAGATTATAAGACATTAAAAAAAAAAAAAATCAGTAAGGGTTTGCTTTGAGAACTTACTGACGTGAGGAGATGTTCTTGTCGCTATGTTCCCTAGAAACCAAACCGCGAAAGTTTCCCAGAAATACATCATACCCTGAAAATAAAACAAACTTCTAAATTTAATAATTCTAAAACCTGATATGTTCTTGATTATCTTGACAAATATAACAAACCTTGATCATAGGCTGCAAAAGCTGGAGAGCCAACAACACCATTCGATACCCAGCTGAACCAAAAAAGTTTAATTTATTAGACTACCATATAATTGGGGTTAAAATATAAATACTTCAAAAGAAATTGAAACTAAGGTCCTAACATCATGGCCAGAACAGGACAATTCTGGCATCCAAGCAGCTGAACGGTGAACATCATTTAAATACCGAAAAAAAAGATTTGATATAGAGAGAAACAAATGAAGAGTAAAATACAACAGAGCAAGCAGGAGAAAGTCAAAACAGTAAAGCTCATCAGTCCTTGCACGACTTGACAAGATCACAACTCAGTGACACGGAGAAAGCCGCATAGAGCAAAGCTGAGATTAATAGGCTTATATGCACGACTCCCACTCCCCCATCCGATGTACCTCAGTACCTCTCAATGACAAAAATCATGAGGGCCAATTCATTCGGCCCAACAAGTTTCAAGTTCAGCACAAAGATTTTCTAAACTTATTTATCCTTTGGTAGATAACCCCAATTCTGCTTATCAACATGGTTCTATCGTACTAATAAAAGAATACGTGCATCCGTTGCCTTCAACGAAGCTCATGATGCAACAAAAAATTTACCCAACTTACTTCACCAAATAAGTTTATCTGATGTAAAACACTCGAGCAATACAGAAATGCAAGGTTTTCAAGCAAATGCATATCATATAAATTTCTGTACTGAACACATAAGTAAACTTAATCACAGAACAAAGCAAGATGATAGAGACAACAATATCACTCACCCCATTGATGAATCCAAAACCCCATGCTGAAGATAAACAGCTTTTCTTGCATCTCGCCTGTCAAGTCAGATTCCAGGCATTAGACACTACACAATACATAAGTTATGGTAGTAACACAACCTCCTTATTGTCCATTTTCGCACTTCTTATCCATTTGTTATGATTACATATATTCAGAATGATAACAATGAGTTACAGCCTCCTCAGAACCCTCCACCTCAATGCATGATATTTACAAATTCTGATCCTATAGGTCCTACATTCATGTCAGAAATGAGCCATAGGAAGTTTGGAAAGAAAGATGGCCACCAGAAAAGGACATATTCCCAAACACAATAATTTCATTACAAACATCAGATGTAATTGCTTCCTGACAACAATAAAATAGTTGAGAGATCAAAAAGAAGCCAATTGGTACCATGTGTGATTTCTCCATTCCTGTAGTGCTTCTTCACCATGAATAGATCATATGTGATGCATTTAAATTTAACTAGGGAAGATCATAGTAAGTTCAAAAACTAAAGAGGATAGATGATTAAATTTTTGAAGGTCCATTTACCTAGGTATTCTTTCTAAAAGAAGAACATATCCATCTGCAGTGGTAACATGAATAGCTTCATAAGGATACCTGTCACACATAGAAGGATAAATCATCAACGGGACGAACAAGATTTCAAAATAAGAAAGAACAAAGTAAAGACAGCTACACAAACACAATAGTCTTTACCCAAGCTCTGTTATGACATCCTGACATGTCCGCGCATCAGTGTTCAGTGGCTGACGAAAGTTGGCATCCCTCTCTGTAGGTGTCGGGTCATTCTCTCCAAGTGTAGCTATAGAGGTGGATGTATCCTCGCCACCATCATGATCATCTTTAACGCCACTTTCATGATACGAAAACAACTCGATTAATTTCTTAAAAGCTTCTGATGGGGAAAGAAGTAGACGTACTGCTTTGTGAATGACATCAAACACAGCTTCTATAAATATCTCTATGCCTACATGAAGATCCTGATTGACAAAATAATAATAATAATAAAAAATTAGAAACACAAAACTTACATCCACATGAAATCTATCTAAAAAATTGCAAATAAATGAGCAGCAAACACAATATAAATGAATATGGATAGAAACTGTTGCACAACCTCTATGACTCCACGTCTCCTATCAGTAGTACGGTGGATAATTTGGTCCTTAAGGCTTTGCACTCTGTTATGCGAAGATACTTGTGAAGGTTGCTGATTTCCGGAGGTAGACAGTGCTTTTGACATCCCAGAATAAGCTAACTGGAAAAGACGAAATGGAATCCCCAGCAAAATCTTTACAGGAACCACAATCCAAAGCAAGATATACTGCATCCAATCCATCTGATGCCTACCATAATTGGTGAAACTAGCTCTAGAGGCTCTGGAACTTTGAGATGAGGGAGATTCAGGAGATTCATATCCATCACTATCTTCTTCCCCAGATGAATATTCCAGGCTTGAAACATCAGAATCCACAGAAAGTTCATGAATGAACTGGTTGAAAGAGGACACACCCCTAGAAAAATGAAAACAAAAAACAAGGCAAGAAAAACAATGTCAAGAACAACGTACAGCATTAGGATGCACATTACTATGTTGTAAAGAAAGACATCTATCCCAATGCTGTAGACTGCAAAGTATAAGCTAAACTTAAAAAGATTTTTTGTTTAAAATAGATACACATGATAACAAGTACATATCAATGATTTTGGTATTAAGATGGTTCTTGAATTTTGTTTATAAAAAAAATTAATCAATAATTATTTTATTATATAAAAAATATTATATAAAAAATTCTATGAACATAATTCAAGGATCATCTTGATCCAAGATCATTTTAGAAACATCCATATTTTCTAATAGAAGATACAAAAAGATTTGGAAATTTACTAATGTGATAATGAAAACCTACTTTTCCATCCAACGTGGGAATCGTGGTCCACGGAAGGTTGGTCTGAGCTCCCAACCCTGAATACCTTCAAGTATAGTAGCTTTGCCAGGTAGTAATGTCAACAAAAGAGCTGATACTCCATTGATTAGCCTCACAATATTGTTCACGGACTCATAAGTAAACGTCTTCACCGACCTGCACCAAAAGATTCAAATGCCAATCCTCATCCTCTGCCATCTATGCACGCAATTGACAACGCCAAAAAAAAAAAAGCACTGAAATCCATAGGATTACCCCACTGCTCTAAAACAACATTACTATATAATAATAATTCCATCGTGCCAACCCAAGGGCATTAAATTCATCAGCAACATAAGGCACGGGGTGCAAAACCAACCTTTCCAAGTCACAAGCTTAAACATAATTTTGTTTTAGCAATGGAGACATGCAGAAACTAATCCAAGTCGCAAAAGAAAACAAATACGTTGCCAGCAATGATTGACTCCCTAAAATAACTGCCAAAATTCAATTGAACTACATACTTCCCTATTTCGTTTCATATATATATATATATATATATATTCGACGAACAAACAAACCTGAGAGAAAGATTTTAAAGAGAGAGCCTAATAGCAAAAAAGACAAAATGTGATTGCTTACTCTTTAGTCACAGCGAGGACGTTGTCAACAAAACGTTGCATCCTCAATCAAATTCCGCTTATCCTTTAGGACGAAGCACTTGTTGCAGGGGAATGGAATTCCAAGTGGAAAATTTTGAATAAGCGCCACAAGAATGGGGCTTGCTTGGTTTATTTATTAATTATTATTATTATTATTATTATTTTATGCTCGCCTTGCCCCGACGGGAAATACAATGAACAGCAGCGACGAAGGGACGATTCGATTCAATTGGATTCTTGGCTTACGAGGGAAATTTTCTTACTTTCGAAGGAGGCTAAGTCGGTGGTGGATACTGTCTTAGATTCCACGTGGACGCATATGATTGGGGACTGTGGGAACCATGGTTCTATGGTGGCGACAACTGTTTTGTTTGGGCGGGTGAATGTCTAGGAGCATCTGGCCCGTTGGAGAAGGTGCTTTGTGTGGGCGATGAACGGTCAAGATTGGAGGACGGTGATAGCGGGTTGTAGAATTTGATGACGGCATGGCATGACTCACACGTGGCTTGTTCGAGGGCCTCTCAATTGAAAAAGAATATTTGGAGAGGAAATCTTACGCAATTTCACTAAGGGCCTGTTTGGTTTGGCCATTTTCTATTTTCATTTCCATAGAAAATAAGAAATGGAAGTGAAAACATGTTTGATATGATTTTTTTGAAAATATTTTCAGAAAACATTCTCTAAAATGGTGAAAATTTTGAAAACGAAAAATCATCGTTTCCAGCATTTTCAATGGAAACGTCAAAAACACGGTGGCATTCTTGTAATATTAATGAAACACCGATTTATCCTTTTTCTCCTTCTTATAAACGTACAAAGCAGTGGTGACCACTGCATCGTCTTCTGTCAGCTTTGTTGCCATCTGCTCCGGTGACCACAGCCCTTTGCTCCGGTGACCACCGCCCTCCACTCCGGTGACCGTCGCCCTCACCAATCTTTGTTCTCCTCTTTGCAGCAGAACACTCAAAACACAGGGGAAAGGAAGAACACGGCAACATGGATGAGCTGAGGTGGTGGTTTGCAAAGATGAAGGTGGAGGTCACGGTGGCGGTGAGCAGTGGCCAGAAGGAGGAGCGCAGAGTAGCGGCAGACTCTAGCGAGTTGCTCACTGGGCGAATGCCGGCGACTGAGAACAATGCAGTGGAGGTGGTGGCTAGTGACGGAGGTTCGAGACGGTGGTTCTAAGCTCGACCTTGACGGCTGATTCGAGAAGAAGGAGGACGATTGGGCTGTGAGGACGGTGAGTGGTGTGGCTATGTGGTGGGCTCAGAAAGACCTTCACCTGTTACATGCATTTGGGGGTGGAAATCTTGTTGCTTTTTTTGGGTGGTGATGAAGGATGCCAATGCAGTGAACGGTGCTCAAACAGGGAAAGACCTTTTTTATTTTTTTGATAGATGCTTACTATGGGGATAAAAGTTATGAAGCCTTAATCTCTAATATACTACATAAATTGGTGATCTTGGTGGGGGAATGTGATACATTGGATCTTAATGTTACATGATCTTTTAATTTGTGATTACATGATATATTTTTCTTTTTTTCTTTTTATTTTTTTAGCTGGTTGTTAAGTTGAAATATCACAAAAGACTGTAATTATAATTAATATTAATTATTTTATTCAATTATATCTTTTTTAATATAATTATAATTTATTCATAAATTAAATATATTCCAAATATATTTGTCATTACAAATATTTGTAATTAAAGTTCTTTTTATAATATTTAATTATATAATAATTGATAATGATAATAAAATTATTTAAAAATAAGTAATTTATTTTATTTTTAAACTTAAAATTTTATAAATTTATTTTATTTAAATAAATACTTTAAATAGATGAATAAAATATGTAAATTAAATATATAACATTTTCACTATTTAATAGTAAATATAATTTTATTATTTTAAATTTGATTTTGAAAATATATTTTGAAAACAGATAAACCAAACATATTTTTATTGCTTCCTCTTTTTGAAAATAGACAAACCAAACGTATTTTCTAAATCCAAAAAATCAGAAAATGAAAATCATTTTCAAAAAATGAAAACAGACAACGAAAACAGGAAATATTTTCATAAACCAAACGCACCCTAAAATTTGGCGAAGAAATGACACGGGAGTCATTTTTTCCGATGCACTCCAGGGCGCATGCGGCTTTTTTAGTGAGCGAGAGAGAAAAAATGCAAACAGATAAAAACTGTATAAATATAGAATTTAATTTAAATATATTTGCCTGTCAAAAGAAATAATAAAAAATATTAATTTATATAAATAATTATTTATTATAATAAAAGATCTATTATAATTTTTTATTTTTTAATATTTTTATAAATTGATAATATAAAATTATTTTATATTATCAATACATATCAATTAAATTCATAAATATATTCATACGAGATAAAATAGTGGAAGTAAATAAATAAAAAATAAAAAAATTGAAATTAAAAAAAAACCCAAATATATTCTTATTCAATTTTTTGTAATAATTATTGACTAAAAGCACCAAAATAGATAAATTTAATATATCATTAAATCTTACTTTTTATAAAATTAGATTTTAAAGGGCTCTTAAAACATTGATAAATTCATTCCAAAAGCTGGTATCTTTGTAACAAAATACTGATAAATATATACAATACACTAGTAATATTCTCTATTTGAATATTTACGTATATATATATTTTTTTCTTTTTTAATTTTTTGTAATAATTATTGACTAAAAGCACATAAATAAATAAATTTAACATATTACTATATCTAATTCTTCAAAAAATCAATGTTTTAAGAGATCATAAGATGTTAATAAATTCTTAGGAAACGTTGATAACTTTATAACAAAACATTGATAAGTATATGCAAGATGCTAGTAATTTTCTCTCTTTGGCAATTTGTGTATATTTTTTTTCTTTTCCAATTTTTTGTAATAATTATTGATTAAGGGCACATTAATAAATAAATTTAACATATCACTAAATCTTATTCTTCAAAAAATCATATTTTAAATAGTTCATAATACATTAGTAAATTATTTTCAAATGCTAGTAATTTTGTAGCAAAACGCTGACAAGTATATGCAATCCACTTGTAACTTTTTCTATTTGGCTATATATATATATTGTGTAATAATTATTGACTAAGGGTAACAAAATGAATAAATTTAGCATATTATTAAATCTTATTCTCTAAAAAAGATAAAATTTTAAAGAGTTCATAATACGCTGTTAAATTCTTTTTAAACGCTGGTAATTTTTTAGCAAAACGCTGATAAATATATGGAATACGTGGAGGGGGTGGAAATGAGGGTTTGGCGTGGGAGTTTGGATTTCTTTTTTGGATTTCAAATTTTTTTACTTTTAATCATTTCCCACTCGCTAAAAAGGTCGAATATGTCGCATATTGTGTCGTAAAAAATGTGCCCCTTATCATTTCTTAATTTGGTAGGATGGCTTTCTTCAAGTCAATATAAAGTGAGATACATACACGTGTAGCATCAAGGTTCGCAAACTCAAATATTTAAGTAAATTCTTCAAATTTTATTAGATTCGAATCGTAAACTCGATTTTTAGGTTTATAATAGTTTATATATCAAAAAAATAAATTTAATTTTAATACATTGACAGTGTAAATGATTTTTATATAACCAATTAATTATATTCTTTCATTTATATTACTATTTAAATAATCGGTAGCTGAGTTAAATATTTTTATTGATGTGATGATATATAATTAAATGTCTATGTAAATATTTTTTGGCATTGAAATTAAATCCTAAAAAAATTATAATTTGAAAATATATTTTGATAACTAAACATAATTAGATAACATATTTATGTAAAATATTGAAAAATCTATCTAAATATGTATGCAAAATTAACTATAATCTATATTATTAATAAACAGGATTCTCTTAAGTAACTATCTTTTGACCTCTTCTCATTGTATTTAAATATTTTTTCAAGTCTATAAACATTTTTTCTAAAGTTTAATTTGTATGTACTAATTGTGTAAAATAACTTTATATTATCAATCAATAGAAATATAAGAAAGTATTAAATTATATTGGGTGTCTTATCATAATGAGTAGTTATCTAATACGATGTGACACTTTCTTGCATTTCAATTGGATAATAGTGTAAAGTTATTTTATGCTATAAAGGAAAAAAGATATAACTTCCTATCCCATTATTAACCCCACTTCATCCCACTTGCAACCACATTGGAATTTCTCCAATAAAGATTTTGGATAGCCAAGCAATATGTTGTGATCATTTACACCTATATTACAATTTTTTTATTATAATATAATAATTTTTATGATTTTTAGTAGATAACTAGTGGCTTAACAAGCACTTCCGTGTCTGCGAAGCCACCTTTTTACTTTTTTGGGTAATACTATAATTAAATTTATGCACGTAAAGTAATACATTATAAATTAATAAAATTTACATAAATATTAATTTCACACCAATATTTAAAATATATAAAATATAAATATGAATAAATATTTACAAATTCCATTCACAAAGCTACGAAATACATAAAGAAAATAAGAAAACATTTACACTAACCACTATAATTAAATAGACTTGCACATTTGTATTTTTATTATTTTGTTGGATATCAATGTAATTAATAATTATTTAATATGAATAGTAATTTCTCATTAATACTTGAAATAAGAAAATATAATTAGATGTGCTGCATTTTATATGATAGAAAGATGGTAGAAAGAAAATTGTGTATAAATATTATATATTAATATATTTAATGTAAGGTATGTATTTACAAATACTTATAAAATGAGTAATGAATAAATAAAAAAATGGCTATAAATAATTTCAAATATTATTCTAGATTGAGTTTTTTTTTTCTTGATTTTAATTTTTAACTTGGAGATCAAATTCTGGATGTACTCTTATCTTTCATCTTCTTAGAATAAGAATAATAAATAAAAAAATAATTGAGTAAAATAGACTTGACTCCCTTAAAATATCAAGAAATTATACTCCATCTCATTAGTTTTTAAAATCTATCACTTCAATCCATTATTGTAACCCCCATGTTAATTTAAAATAAAATTAACTTTTATCCTTGCGAGGATCCTTTCATCAATTCTTGATATGTCGATATCAATATGTTATTTATCCTTAAAAAACCAATATAGGTCAACATTTAGATGGGAGTATTAAAAGGAACAACAGAAATTCTTAATTCTTTTTTATAATAATTGAAATATAAAATGTAAACCAAATCAGAAATATAATTTTTTATTCTTTTTGGTGGAAATCGGGGCTCTAATTTTTTATTCTATAAATATTAAAAAAAAATTCTCGGATTAAATTTCAAGTGTTGCATCGTTTCATCATGTTAGACTTATTGATCTACCAATACCCTCATTTATTAATACAACAATAGCACTATCTTGATGCCTAACATGACATCTATCTCGCATATGATATGCAATTCCATTCATGAAACCCACACAGTATTAGCAATAATTAAGCAATGCGTCAATTAAAATTCACAGCTTTGCTCTGTTGTGATTCTGCAACCAAGTACCCATTCAGAGTTGAGTATAATCATCATGATTGAAAGAATGAATAATAAAACCAACAATAATAAGAAAAGAATAACAGAGAGATACCTAAGAGTGGAGTGGCTTCTAAGGAAGAATGGTGACGGAGGATTCTAGCTGTGTGATAGCAATGGGTTTGGCAGTGTGCCAAGAACACGGCGCAGGAAAAAAAGAATCCAAATCAATAAGAGTAAGCAAGAAGTACACAAAGTCCAACACGAACGCTCACTTCAAAATATTGATTCAAAAGCAACAAAACAGACGAAAAAATATGAAATAAAGAAAAGGAAAATTCTGACTCTAATTCATGTCCAGATGTTTATATGGGTGAGTTGAACAATGAGGCTGTGGAACGTGGGAGCAGTTTAACATGGATTGTTACGATTCACGCCATCAATAAATCCAGTCTTCATATTGTGTAAACTGCTCCCACTTTCCACTGCCTTTGTGTAACTGCTTTCATATTCTTCTTATGTGCTCAAGTTGTATTATCAAGTTTTCGAAATTGAAAATATACAATATTAGTAAATATATAAATTTAATTGGTATGCACTGACAGTGTAATACACTTACACTGTCAACTAATAGAAATAGGGAAAAGTGAGAAATCATGATGGATCCCTCATTATAATGGGTAGTTATTTGTGTAAGTTGGCATTTTTCACTATTTCTATTGGTTGACAGTGTAAATCTATTTTACTTACATTTAAATTAAATTCTAAATATAATATGCATCTGAACTTGAAAAAAAGTTCTATTGTAGTTAGGAGAGATCAAAAGCAGTTACAAAAGAGAATCATTTTTATATAATATTATAGAATTTAATTGGTATATACTAATAGTATAAAATAATTTTATACTATCAACCAATAGAAATAAAGAAAAATGAAAAATTATGGTGGATCTCTCATTGTAATAGGTGGTTATTTATATGAGTTGACACTTTCCATTATTTCTACTGGCTGAGTCAATTTTACACTGCCAGCATATTTAAATTAAATTTAATAGTATATAATAGTATAGAATAGATCATGATAATATAAAATTATTTTATTTTATTAATATATATTATTAATATTTTATTATATTAATATATAAAAATAAAAAAATGTGGTTTGACTTGGCATAAAGCTAGTTTATATAATTATTATATAGTTATACTTCACTTAAAATTTTAATGATAAAAAAAAAAGAAATAATTCATGAAGTAGTGATATTTCAGTTACAAATATTGAAAAATATTTTATACAAAAAAGAACTTAATTTATATACACTAATGATATAAAAAATTTTACAATGTCATCTAATCATATAATGATGCATCAATAAGCATAGTTAAATCTCATACTCACTACTTAAATAGTTATTCGAATAGAATGTTTTGATTAGATAATAGTATAAAAGTTTTTTATATTGTTAGTGTATTGAAATTAAACTCTAAACAAAATTAAAAAATATTCCATCACTTAAATTTATTTCATTCAACAATTTATTAAATAATAATGTGTAATAATAATGATCATTAACTCTAATATTTTATCATTTTCAGATTAAAAAAAAATTATCATTTTCTCATATATTTTATCTTTGCTTCTGTAACAAATTACTTAATACTTAATTTCTCCATCTGTACATTGAGAATGTACAATCAAGTCTTTTTATATTTTTATAGATTTATACAATAATGAAAGTTATTAAACTAACTTCTCTTTTGAGTTACATGGACTTATATGAACTTTAAAATGAAACCGATTAAATATGTAACTATTTTATTTCTAACCAATATACTCTATCATTATTTATAAAATTTATTTAAACTTATATTCATCTTAATCTTTTAAAAGGAGAATATTGATTAATGATATTCAATATATATTTCTTAGTAATTTGTCCTTAAGTACAAATGAATGAAAAAAAATATGAGTTTCATTAGCTAACTTCCTATAAAAAAAATAATTAAAAAATGAAAAGAAATATTTTCATATTTATTTTAATTAAAATATGAAACCTATTAAAAAAATATTAAAATCATATAATTTATCTAATTTTTCTCTTTTATTATTTTTCATCTCTTTTCACATTTTTATTTTCAATAAATATGTTATATTATGTAGTAAACTATAAAAAGCAGTAATTATATGAGGATATTTATTTTATTTTTTTGAAAATATCAATCATAAAATATGAGAAGGAAATAATTTTTACATGGCATCTTCAATGGAGTAATTTTTTAGTAACATGTTTATGATGTTAGTCTTAAATTGAATGAATTATAAGTAAATTTTGTATATGAGCGAGAAATAAATTTTACATGAAAATTTTGGAGTTTCTATTCATACAAGATGAATGAAAAACACACTTTGTATGGAAATTTTAGAGGAAGTAGTATTCCAATATTATATATATTGAATTCTGTTTGAGAATTTTTATTAAATATTTGTAAAATCAATCACTTGCTAATTAATTCAAAACAAAAAAAAAATTTAAACTTGTAAACTTGCTGTTAAAATCGAGAGTTTACTGATTTTGTCAGAGTTACCTTAAACTCAAACAAGTTTATTAGAGAGAGAGAGTTTGTGTGAGAATTAACTCATTTTTATATGGTCAAATCATAAACTCATAAGAGTTAAAGAGTTAAATCAAGAGTTTAAAATCATGTATAGTATCTTATTTTTCGTGAGAATATTTACATAGTGAGTGAAAATAATCAAACAAATATCCCGCATTTCTTTTCATATTCAAAGAAATCTAGTGCACTTCGCATGCAGTGATCATAGTTAAGTAACCAAAAGTTTCCTTGTGAAAAACGTTATACTTAATTTCATCATTTTAAGGCTTTTTACCTCCTCAATATCAAGGATTCGTCAACTTGTTTTTCAACGCTTAGGTCCTATCTCACGAGTCTCGTGAAAAAGGCTAAGGAAAATAAAATTGAGACAAAAAATATTTACAGAAATTAAATTCCATTACTCTTTTAAAATATTTCTAAGTTTGACTAATTGACCTATCAACACTAAATAGACTCCTCAATTTCATCTCTTGTATAAATAACATAGTCAAACTCACTATGAGAGCTCTGCCTATTTCCACCTAGCCTTTATTTTTAGGGAAAATTACACTTTATATCCCTAAAATATAGTTCATGTGTATTTTATCCCCTAATATTTAAAAATATGTGATTTGACACTTTAATATTTTCAAACTGTGCAAATGAAACCTTCTATTAACTCTTATATTAAATGCAAGTTTTGAGTTCTAAGTTTAGTATGTCAACGTGAGAAGGTTTGCTTCTTTCTTGTCCCAATTTTCGAGTTCTGATTTCAACAGAGAGCTCACTTTTTAATTCTATATTTGTAAATTTATTAGGTCATATGAGTATATTTCGAATTCTGAATTCAATGGTGCATGATCAATAATGGTGGTATTTAACAAGAAAGTTAACAGAAGATCTTATTTGCATAATTTAAAAATATTAGACTGTCGAATTGTACTTTTAAAGTATTAGGAGATAAAATGCACATGAATTATACATCAGGAAATAAAATGCATTTTTTCCTTATTTTTATTATGTGGGACAAATATGATTTCAACTTGCAAAATCAATTACTCTATTGCAATTTTATGATTAATTGGGATGGTTAAAATGTAAATGAATCATATGTATATTTGAATTTTAACTAAATTGTACTGATCAATATATTAACACATTAGAAAATAACAAAAATAAAAAATAAACAATACATAAAAATTGGAAATAGAGGATGAATTCCAAATGCCAAATGTGGTCTATTTTTTAGAATTGTCATTTCAATTCGTTATCTAATAAAATATGATTTGTCAATTCAATTTTCTAATCAGCCAATTAGACTATCAAAAGTCTGTTTGATTGAGATTTTTCTCATCGCAAATGGAACAAATTTTTCTTCTTCAGATATATTGAGGGGAAGGAGCAAAAAATTTTCATGGCTCAATCATATGTTCGATCAAGTGTAATGTTAAGATAAACCATTTCTAAAAAGCAGTGCATTCAACTTCCATCCTTTTAAGTAAGAAATTATGAATTTTTATTTTAAGGTTTTATAAGATGTAAATATTAACATGACAGATCATATACGTGTAATTATATGAACCATTACTTTTCTCATCAACCATTGTAATCATATACTATACCATATAAACGGCATCCTACACTTTAAAGAGCCAAATCTCTTCTATGAATAATTGTGTTTGTGCTCCCTCTGTTTGATTGCTTTTTGCTCTTCACTATATTTACATTTATATATTAACCTAACCGTCCCCTTATCTGCTAGATTTCACCGTCAATCGTTCTACCACCACCTTCGGCAATCACTCCCTTCTTTTTCCTCCATCATTTCTCTCGATTAGGTCTCCCTTCATTCTCTCTCCATTCTCGGCCTAGTTTCTCTCTCTAGGAAAAAAAATTCCTATGTATTTACTAAATGTATTTAACTTTGTAAAGAACTCAATGTTTATCATCTTACATTAAATTTTAAAAAATTTTAGTTTCGGTAAAAAAAAAAAATTCTCAAAGCCTTTTTAAAAAAATTAAAAAAAAAAAAAAATCTCAGAGCCGCAGTGGTGTTTCTTTTTCCTGTCTCATGGGCACAGGCACTGGACGGCGTAGCGGGACTGGACTTATTATTGGGCTTAAGCCTAAAGCTTCAGGTAGACTTCTACATTACATTTTAAATTTCTACTTTTTGACGATTCAAAAGGTCAAACAGGGGGTTGGTCCTTCCGTTGACGGAAAAAAAAAAGAATAAAAAAATGGTTGGTCCTTCTCCATTTCTAATTTTCTTGATTCCTGTGTTCTGTTACAATACAGTCGAACACTAGAGTTGCAACCCACTCTGGGTTTTGGTTTGTTTCAAAATCTTTCTTCACATGTGACTCTACAAATTGAAAGAAAACTAGGCAGAAGGAACACAAGTAGGGTGGAATTCATGGAGAATGATCCAAAACTACCCGAAGAATTGCTGGAGGATATCCTTACAAGGTTACCATACAAATCGTTGGTGCGCTTCAAGTGTGTCTGCAAGAACTGGTATGCACTTCTCAACGACCCTCTTTTCCTTTCTCGTCACCTCTCAAACTTCATCAAGAACCAAGGCTCTGGTGATAGCGTGCTGCTAAGGCTTTCCTTCCCCACTATATTTGGGTATGGCTTGGAAAGCTATAAACTATTTTCCTTGTCTGCCACAGCCACAGCCACAGATGCTGACTCTTCAGCTGTTGAAACCTTAAGGCCTCAATTCAACATGCTTTCAACCAAGTTCCAAATTTCTGGTCACTCTAATGGCATATTGTGCTTGTCTACTGACTATTGGCCACGCAGTAAGGAGGTGGTCTTGTATAACCCTGCAACTAGAGAATTTAGATGTCTTCCTGACTCTAATATACGGTTGAAACCCCAAGCTTCGGCTTTAGCTGTTGGAATGGGGTATGATCCATTCACTGATGATTATAAGGTCATAAGGATTTGGAAAGTGGATGGATATGGTCATCGGGTTGTGCCCACGAGTACCAATTGGGTTGAGGAATATGCTTTAAGCACTGATTCATGGACAAGGCTTCGTAACACCAATGCTGGGAGTTTTGATTTTGGTACTGATTGTTTTGCAATGTGCTTTAAAAGAACTTATTACTGGTGGGCACTCAAGTGGTTCCCAACAATCCTTGCATTCAATATGGAGGATAAGGTTTTCCAGAGGGTACCAACGCCATCCCACATTGATATTAGTGATCCTGGTCGTAGATCTCTGGCTGTGTGGAATGACTCCATCACGCTGATTAGCTGTGCTTATAGTGCGATCACATCTTTTGATATATGGGTGATGGATGGATTTGGTGCGGAGGGTTCCTGGACCCTAATGCAGAGGGTGATAAAGCATACAGAACGAGCGCCTAAACCACTAGTTTTCTGGAAGGGTAATGAGCTTCTTATGGAGATGTCTTGTGGGAAGATAAAGTCCTATAATGTTGACACTCAGGAAATTAAGGATGTAATGATTAAGGGCCGTCCAATTCAGCACTCCTCTCAAGCTGTAAATTATGTGGCAACTACAGTTTCGTTGAAGGGAGGAGGAAACTACCTTATTTGACGCACCTGTTTCTTAGTTTTTAAACGGAATTTGTGTTAAAGAGTAGCAAAATATTCTGTGAAATTGTACTCCTCTAGCTGGAATGATTTGTATTTGGGATTTTGGAATGAACGGAATGCTATAATGCTCAAACCAGAGGGTTATACTTGCAAATCTTAATTGGGTTAAGCTTGTTTTTGTTGCCTCTGTGGGATCCAGCTAATGTGTCTGTTCAGGGGTTTTGTTGCAAAAAACACCATAGAACTAGAAAGTCCTTTTTTGCTTCATCCTCTTTGTAATTTTTCTTTTCATTGGAAAATTATTCCTGGTCCTCCTGCTTTGTATTTAACATATGCTTCTTTTATACGAAAAGATAGGAAATTAGTAGAAACTTCATCTATATATTAGACTTTCAGGAGTCAACAGTGTCTTGTTTAAAAGAAATTTTCAACAAAATCCGTTCTTCATAGTAATTCAGGTATATATTTCATATTTATTAAGCTGCTTGGTTTTCTTTTATCCATTATTCCATCGACTTAGATTAGTTTTATAACTTAATTATAGGAAGAGAATGATCACTAGAGAAAACATCTCGATTGTGAATACTTATTATTTCCTGTGTTACATTGAGCAAGTCCTACCATCGACTTGAACTTCAACCGTTACCTAAGTTACAACCCAATTCAACTAATTTTGACCTGAGCTAAGCAAATCATAGAAACCAGGATACACATGGAAAGCAAAATGATTCGAATAAAAATGCTGAGCTGCTTTCTACCTTTATGACTGCAGATTGTCCTGTTCTTCAGTATCTAGTCGAGGTGATGCTGCTGCTGCAACTATTTCTGTAGATTTATTGTTGGTAACTGAGAAGGAAAACTCAGAAACCAAGGCCAAGTGGTCGCTTCCCACTTTCTATTGATCAAGAAAAATATTGGTTAAATTGCAGAAGATTATGTTTACACATTTGCGCTGAAGGTTCAAAAATAAGTGTACAGTAAATAATGTAGTTGGACAATATGAGTATTCGAAGACCATCACTTAATCTTGTGTAAGAGCTAAACCCTAAAGCCAACTACCAGAATGCTCATAGGTCATAAATTCAAGCAGTAATACCTTGCATGGGAGGCCACCTGTCCTCACGAGATCACCAATTGAAGGGGTATCAAGAACTCTTGTAGGTACAACACCGTCTGAGTACCTACATCAAGTGTAATCAATCATATTGTTAGGTCATCGTCATCATTAAGGTCACAAACAAAATATTTAGAAGAGCTTAGGAAAGACATTGATTACCACAAATAATCTACAGTACCAAGAAACTTTGAGTGATAGGAAGTTGCCAAGGGTTCACCATTGATTCCCCGTGTACTAGTAGAACCCTGACAAGGAATACCATTTTATTATTCCATTGGCATGGGATTTTTTTTCCCCCAAAGCAGGGACCAGGGGGGAAGGATTCTGAAAGATCATCTATAGCAATAATAGGTAGCAAAGGAATGAGTAGGTACATTAACTGTGGCATAGGAACTATTCAGCTTCAATGGATGAACAGCCAAGTGATGCTCAGAATCACCAGTTGCAATTTTTACCTCTTCATCTGTCCAGCAATTTAACAAGCTGGAAACAATAACTTGTGAGCATCATGGATACAACTGAATAGCACAAATACCAAAAAGAAGAAGAAAAGTACCCATCCAGTAAGATAAGTGGACCAACTTTTCCCCTTTTCTCGCCTAAAACTTGAGCAGGACGGCAGCTTTTCTGTCCAGATAATTCCTTTCTGTCATATAACATGGTATTTAGCTGCAATTGAAAACCATATCCAATTTCAAGTGAGCATCTTGAACATAAACCACTCGCTTAGATTCATAGCATGATCAATTGTATTATCATGGCAGCATACAATGAATTTGCAAGCCAAGATAATGCGAATATGACAAACAATTTTGAAGTTATTCACCTCAGATGATGACAAGAACTTGTATATTCCACTCTGTTGATGAACAATTATACAGAGAAATCAATATGTCAAAAGTATAGAACAGAAACTATATGACAAAGTCATATCTAATCTTTCCAGAATATGGCACCTGGGGAGTACTATTAAAATCACCAGCAAGCACAACAGGGGTATTACCCCATTTCTCTGAGAGGGCCTGTGCTCTTGACAAGAGAAAACGAATCTGAAATATTAAATATTTCAATATTCCAGAGTGTATCAATTTGTAGGAGATCAATTAAAAAATTTGATAATGAATGTTGAAAAAATGAAGTGAAATACATCCTCCATTGGTACTTCTTACATAACCTAGCTCTTTCTGGATTAGGCATTAGTAGTTACCTCAACTGATCTGCTTTTAGTTTACTACTGGATGAGAAAGTGGACAACTGAGTAGAACTCAAAAGAAAACAGAAAGAACCAAGGGGTTATTGAACATGTGAGCAATTAATGCTCCACATAACACTTGATTTTACTTATTTTCGTATGGTTTTTTATACTAATGCTTTTACTCCTACCGCTCAATTATTTCAAAAAAATCCTCTCATAATAAATATGACTTCCTGCATATGCTATAGAATTTAATAAAGAACCCTGTATAAATGTTAACTTCTGAAATAATAGTACAAAAGGAAAGGTCAAAAGTACCTTCATTGAGATATCTACTATAAAGTAATGATGGTCCAAGTAAAAAGCAAAAAGAGAAAGAAAAAAGAGGGGGAAGGGGGAACTTACTTGGCCTAATTTAACTTCTCCCCTGTTTGGGTTATAAAGTACGTGGATGTTACCAACTAGCAGTCTTCTTGAGTCAGATTCACACATCTGCCTGTATAAGATGAAGTTAGAAATGCAAAGGATGGCTAATTGGATGTACAGTACACCAATATTTACAATAATAATAACATTAAGGCGATAAAGGAGCTATAGTGAATCCAGATACAGATAATTAAGAAACTTCACGATTCAGCCACTGCTTAGGTTCAAGCTAATGCAAGAGATCATCTTATATACAGCAAGAGATGGCCAAAGAATTCAAATTATTTATTTCACGTTGGAGGGGAACAAAGGGAAGGGAAGCGTTTTACTCTTCAAATCATTCTATTCCTCCTCCTCCCCCCCCCCCCCCCACAAAAAAAAAAAGCAAAAAAAAAAAAAAAAAAAAAAAAAAACCTCAACTCACAAACACAAACTAGAAGAAATTAGCTGACATCAAAGAACTGATACCTCAAAAACCGAAAGTTGAGCAACATTATCACGAAGGCCTATGTCCTTAAATTGAATGCTCTCTCGTTCTAATAACCGGAACCTGGCAGACAGAAAGAAAAGGCTAAATGAATAGACTAGACCCATAAATTTTTATCTAACAAGCAAAGTAAGCAATTAAAAGATTACTCATCAGCTTTCCAAAACATTGCACAACCGTCAACTGAATCTCCAGTGCGTCTCTACAACTCCATTTGCACAACTCATTAGGTTCTCAACAGTTAGACACTTATATATTGTGGTGTACTATTACCATGTACAGGCTAATGTCTAGTTTTGCAGTTGTAGAAATAAATCAGCATGTTTAATGATGATAGCGAATAAAATCAACTAGAGTTTGTTATTTTATTGAAAGAACCGAAACTTGATCCAAAAAGTATCTGACAGTAAATAGACCAAACCAATAGTATAAAACCAAGCTTATGACCATTATCACTAAAAAAGGACTTACTGCCTTGTTTTAGTGAAGGGAATCCAGGAAATGAAAATATACCTTGTAAGATCCTGTGTATCCTGCTTTAACCAAAATGTTTGAGAGTTCGAAATACTTGTCCACCTCCTGAGAGTGATAAAAACATACGGGATATTATTTGAGCTCAGGGTCTATCTAGTGAATGATAATAGTACATTAAATTGATGAATCTCCGTGGAAAAGATTAGAATGAAGTGGAAGGGTGTTACTTACTTGTAAACAGATAATATCAGGGTCCCATCCAAAGAGTTCTTTACAGATAACCCTCTTACGACGATCCCAGTTGATGTAATGAGAAGGAACATTTACATACAAATCTCGGTGTTCAGAAGCATTTCTGTCCCCCAGTATGTTATAAGACGCCACAGTGAACCTATCTGGAACATTTGTAGCAACCAAATGTGAATTGTGAAGAGAGAGAGAGAGAGAGAGAGAGACAGAGAGAGAACAAATCCCTCGCTCACTCATTATAACAAGTTTCTCAGAGAAAGTAGAGAAGTAACCTGGAGAAGCGAGGGGTTGATGGGGAGCTTCAACCCAGTGGCGCTCAATTTGCGGTGGCTGATCGAAGTTTCTGCGGCTGAGGGGATTGATCCACCGACGAGTATAAGAACGTGCAGACAGTGACGACGACGACGACGACGAAGAAGAAGAAGAAGAAGAAGCAGAGGGGCCGTTGAATTTGAAGGAGGCTGATACAAACAAGAAGGGAAGGGGCTTGGTGGTGGAAGAGGAAGAAGAAGAAGAAGAGATGAGGAAAGAGGAAGGAGTAGTACAAGAGCAATTGTTGCAGGCCATCGTATCGACAGCTCTCCTCCTTTGCTTTGCTTCGATTCAGCTCAACAACGACCAAACACCCAAACCCGAGTTTACCGCCACAATTCGTTATCCAATGCCCCTTCACTCTCTCCTTTTCAATTTAATCCCAACCGTTTCTTTTTTCTTTTATATATTTTGATAAATTTGAAAGTTGGGCCGGTGGTCAATGGAATTGTTATAGGTTGGGGTGAAAATAGGGCAGGTACTTCGTAGAACTTCTTCAGCCTAACCTCCATTAAGCTTATTTTGACCCAGTTCAATGTGTTATTTGAAAAGCCTTAAAATTAAATTTATTTAAGAAATTAAATTAAATTTTTTGATTTCAAACGAACTAATATCATAGAATTAAAATTTAAAGAGAATTCAATTATGTAAAAATATTTAAATTTACCATTTTTAAGTTGGTAGATTTAATGTTAAAAATTGGTATATCAAAAATATTTTTAATATTATTTAATAAATAATTGAGTTATTAAAATATAATATTCTATTAATGAAGGGTAAAATAATCAAAATAAAAAATTCAATTCATTTTTATATATATTTCAAACGATTTAATTGAATTCAATTATGTAATTTATTAGTTTATTCTAAACATAAAAGTTTAAATCAGAATTCAATTGTTAATGGAATTGAATTCAATTCTACCTCATCTTTTTTTTATTCCAAATAACCTATTAGTAAATAATCCAGCTCAAGGCTTTTCAAAAACCTTTTTTAACCAAAAGGGTCAGGCTACAAGTTATACAAAAAGTCTATTTGATCTAATATGTTGACCTATTATTATTATTATTATTATTATTATAAATCATGTAAATTATATTATATTATTATTTTAAAATCTTAGAGGTAATGGAAGTTTTTTAGTCTATTTAAAAATAGACTTTTCAGCATATTTAAGAAATTTTTTTGCCTATTTAAAAAAATATTTTTTGATCTAAAAGACTTAGTATTAAGTATGCCTCTAAATAGGTTTTTAAACTAAATTTTTAAAAATGCTAGATTAGGCCTTAAAAGAAGCATATATCAAGTAATAAATCTAAACTTGAGTCACATATTTAGAATGCAAATCATACTTATTTAAACTAAAGTTTAGTCTAACCTAACCTATTTTCACTCCTAATTACAGGTTTGAAAAGTTGAAATATCCTAACTTATAAATAATAATAGTAATAATAATATGTTTTGTTCGTTTTACCATTTTAGCGTGAGAATAATTTCTATACACTTTCAATTGTATTCGCCAATAAGTGTCAAATAATATTGGATAATTACATAAACTCAATTTAAAAAGAGATTACATGACACTTTTTAAATTTTTATTAACTCACACTGTAAACTATCTGTTATAATTATTCTCTTTTATCATTTGGGTTTTTTCTTTTATTGAAGCAATTATATTTTCTCATCGAGACTATATCTTTTATCGTCAAATTATCACTTTTATTATGATTTGTAAGAATTTATTAAAAGAATAATTTTGAAAGTTTAGTGTGCTACCCAATCAAAATGCCACAAGTTAAATTAATTCTTTTATTCATTTTGGTTTATCAAAAAATTCTTTTATTCAATTTGTAAATTTGATAAATTTTGCGCAACAAACCGTACATTATTTAGCAACGCCATATAGTTATCTAGAAGAATTCACTCTAAGAGGGTGTTTGGCACATTACGTAATAAAATTACTAACAATCTAGATTAGTATTCACAAAAGTTGCCATATTTTAAATTACTAATAATATTATAATATAATATTTGATTTATATAGATAATTTAATTGGCAATTTATATTATTTTATTTAATATATCAAAAAATTAGTAGACAATATCTTTCTTTTACTAAAATGCCCTCCAAACAAAAAGTAGTAATAATAATAGAAATTATTATTATTATTATTATTATTATAATAATAACAACAACAACAATATTAACAACAACAACAATAATTTTATTATAATTGAATTTATTATAGTAATAATTATAATAAATTTTTAGTTATTGATATAATTAAATATATTTATTTAAATTAACAAAAGTTTATAAATACGTAAATTACATTAAGCCACTTCTTTTACAATGCAATTATATCTTGTCCAATCATAATGCAATTAAGCGACTTTTGTTTTGATATTAAAAAAAAAAATCAACATTCATTAACGTTCATGTTCATATACATATACAGAGGGGCTCAAGTTTCCGAGGGAACAAATAGAGTTGTTTAGGTAGGACAGTTTTGTTTTTAAAAAAAAAAAAATGAAAGATTATCACTTGGGTGGCAATCTAAATATACACTATAGAAGTAATATAGATTGCCACTTGAAAGGTAATGCAAATTCTTAGAAATTTGGATTATCAATACTATGCAACCAAACAAGATAACCTTATAAATTTAGATAATTTAATCTAATATTATTAGTAATTTAGATAGATTAACCCCATATACCAAAACGCCATCTAATGTCATTCATTAAGCCATGCGGGGAGGGGAAATCAGTGGGAATGTGTGATGCAGAATGGGAATGCCAGTTACAGTAAGTTATATAAGCTTAGACAATTGATAACACGTTTTGACACATTGAAAGGCATACGAATTTAGTGAGTACGAAGCACGAAGAAAATGGCATAAATATGAAACAAGAATTCATTAATGGCAGCGGCACCAATTTAGTGCTCAACATTGGGCTTCGTGAAATTGCCGGATCACCGATGGCAAAAAAAGAGGCCTCTATTCACATCCAAGGAAACTCAAGGACACTTTCTTTGGATATATGAAGCACCTTGCTCTTCATACCTATCAATTTAAATAGTTTGTATCAAAAAGAGTATTCACTTTAATTCAAAGAAAATTTAGGAAGCCTAACTTGAAAATCATTTAGAAATAAGAAAATAAAAATGAAATACCAAGGTCAAGAATAGAATTCAAGTATTTCTTCTAGTTCAACAATGTAAACTATAGTTCAGGCGTAGAGTTCAACTTCCATGAAAGGAGACGAAAAACTTGCATAACCAAGCTTTGGCAATCAATTAAAACTTACTCAGACTTGGAGAACCACATCTGCTGGAAGGAGCCTAGAGACGCCAATATACTTCCCCCTATCCAAACACTGCATATAGAGTTACCATCGTGACTTACAGTGCATTCAAGCGCATATACCACATCATTATAGTTGCATTGTTCGAATAAAAGTCACTTATGGACAAGGAAGGGAGAACAGTAGAGAGGGAGAGATATCCCACCTGAACCTTCTTTCAGTTGCATTTCCACTGGCAAATACTTTTACTCTAGCAGCGTGCGGGGACTCCTACAAACAGAAATTACAGCTCGGTAATTTATATATATATATATAAAAGAGCATTGCCCATTTTTAGGAACAGAAATACCATTACATGCAAGCTCTGAAGCATGGGTACATCATTTTGGCAAAAGTACAGGTACGGCTCAGGGCATGCCCAGGTACGTAACTATTTCTTTTTTTTAAATTATTTGTGTACAACATGGATACAGCTGGGTGCAGCACAGGTATGCCACTAATTAAAATTATGTCATTTTTTTTTTTGGGGGGGGGGGGGGGGGGTGTTTTTTTTCCCCCTAAATAAGAACCCTAGCTCAATCCCCCCCTTCTTATTTTCATCAACCACACCCTATCCCACTTCTTTTTCCTCACAAGTTCTCACCCATCACCACTCAACTCCTCTCCACCAGTCCACTGCCAACGACAACACAGATGCAGCAGCAGCGAGCAGAACATATCAGCGGCAGTGGCGGCAAGTCCAGCGATTCCCTCTGGGGCAATGGTGGATTCTCTAGTGTAGTGAGATATATTCTATGATCTATAAGTCTATAACAGACTGAGCTAGTTCTTTATTGATAATTTTTTTTTGCTGCAATGCAACTGTTTCTGGAATAGCTTGAGATATGATATTTGTGGAGTGTTTCTTCATGTTGTGCACTGTTTAATATTGGTATCCCAATGCTTTTATTTGTTCTTTTAATCTAAATGAGTAATTAAATTTTTTGTTTGAGTAATGCAATTTTAGTTTTTATTATATGAAATTTGTAAAATTTTCATATATATATATATTGACATACCCGCACCCCACTTTCTAGAAAATTTTCGTACTCATACCCATACCCATGCAACATAGCATGCAAGCTAAAAATCTCATTCAAAAAGTTCTGGGAGTATTCAATAAATGTTCTCTACTTTCCAAACAATAAAACGAAGGTTGTGTTCCTTATAGTTTTATGCTCTCAAAATCTTAGAATGAATGAAGAGGCTACATGCAACCAAAAATCTCCAGCGTCCTTGCAACAACTTAGCATTTACAATTAATTGTTCCCTACTAAGCTTTTCATTTGAAGTTTTCCACGATCTTGGGTCTGTGCTTTGTGTGTGTATCAGAATGTCAGTGTTAGTGTGTAGTAAGCAGAAAATTTTTAGATTAGCAAGAGGAAAAGAAACAAGGTGAAGCGAAGGATTTTCTCTTAAATAAAACATCAAAGGGGAAAAAAAATGCTTTAGCTCACAATATGTCTCTAATCCCTCTGCTAGTCCATCAAAGAAGCTTCTTTAAAGGAACCATGAGTAGAAACCCGAAAGAAACCTTCTACTAAATGCACTAAGTCCCAGAAAACAAAGCACATTTTCATAAATTTGAACAACATGAACAGATAATGGATATATAAATGGAAAACAATCCATATAATTTAAGCTAAGCACTATCCTAAAAATCGGCATTATGTATAAATGAAATGTGCTCCTCTGTAAATCTCACCTCTAGCAACTCCTTCTCAATGCGTTCCTTCAATTGTTGCATTGAAGCTGTGCCACCAGTAAGCTGTGAGATAAACAAAATCAATTTCGGTTGTGGCTAAACTCTAGACCCAGAGAACACATGCAGAGAGAGAGAGATATAGAAAAGAAGAGAGAGAAAGGGGGGGGGGACACCAAATCAATATCAAAGTTACCAGTATGCTACTAAAGAGTTCTCTCCGAATGTCAACATCACACTTATTAATACTCTCTATAATCTGCACATATTCAGAAAATATAGCAAAATCATGACCCCAGTGAGAAGAAAATTCTGAATTCTGAGTACGTACTAAACAAAAAGCATTTAAAATAACAAAAATATACCATTTTTGGAAGGCCACGAACTGAAGGAGCAATTTCTGCAAAACTCTCCATGCCAGGGATCGTCTGTGATTTACAATGAAGCAGTAAAACTAGTGCACACAGGAGCAGGACACAAACGGGAACATACATGACTGCCAAGAACTTTGCAAGTTACAACCCACTACAAAAAACCAATTGTAAACTGCCTTTATCAAGTAAGATCTCAAGCGCTTTATAATAGTTCACTTTTCACAAGCTTCAAATGTTTCAACTCCTCTGTAAACATATGAGACACAACACCAAGGATTTTCTCAAACTAAGGACAGTAAAATAAGCAGTCTAAATTAGGTGGCATTTGGTTTGTTTTCTATTTTTATCTTCAGTTAATATATCTTCATTAATAATTACAAAAATTCCACTTCCCTCGGTTTCAGTTTTCAAATTTTTGTAAAGGAAATGCTTAAAACAACTTTTTCTTGAAATTTTTTTTAAAAAAAGAAGGAGAAGAAGAAGAAGAAATGTCCAACTGATAGTTTACCAATTCAACTGGACAACAAATCATGGCTCTTCCACCCAATCCTAAATTTTTTTTACTCCCCAAAGCCTAGCATAGAATCAAGCATTGGCAATTTTCTAAAAGTGTGCCATAAAGCAAATTCTTTAAGAAAGATTAATGCAAATATCCATGCATACAAGCCACACACCTGAACCAGGGATGGATTAAAAAGAACATCAGGAATCTTGAATCTGTCAGATCCAATTTCAATTATCCTGAAAAAGGGTAAATTAACCAGAAAAAAAATAATTAGGCTTCAAACCAACAAAGATGTTTGTATATACAGAAAAGATAACAGAAACTACCTACAAGAGACAATTTAAAGATGAAAACCATAACTCAATGAATCCTCACTATTCCAGAAAGAGTAAAGTTGAACTCACTGGCCATCAGGAAGCTCATATGGGGTCATTGGAATGTTAGAATATGCACTCTCTGACAAATAAAAGGAAGAAGCATGAATGTCATGCCGTAAGTGTATTATCTTATCTTATTATAAAGAAAACAATGAACTAGGCCAATAGGATTCAAAACATTATACAAATTTATAAAATTGGAACACAAACCATCATATGGAGAGTCTGGGGCTCGGCAAACACATTCCTTGATATCACTAGCAATCACTCTCTGTCACAATAAACAATCAGCAGCTGAAGGACACACAACACATGGAAAGAAATTTTTGGGACAACTACGAACCTGGGAGTAGAGTTTGTAGCTTTCAGTTGTACGTGGAAAGTCAAGGTTTACAGTCTGTAGGATTCAGAGTAAAATGAAGAGGCAAATAAGAATTACTCTTCAATCATGAATTCAGTTGAAGTGATTGTGAATCTGTAGACATATATATTTTGCACCCTTTTACCCTTGAGTTTCTTGTGGCAGTGCCAACCTCTAAAATGTTATATTCTACTATTGCCAAACTCACATGTTATTACAAATTACAATGAAATTATAATATACCTGAATATTTCCAGGCCGTATTTCCTTTTTCTTAAATGCATACCGAGGTTTTATCTGCAATAACAAATAAAGTTTAAAAAAAAATCAAAGCAGTAGATACAGATACGACAACTTTACTCCAGATGACCACTGAAAAAATTGAAATGGCTAATGTTTTGTTACTCACCATGATACCTTTGCCTTGCAGACTTTTCATCAAGCAATCTGTCAGAAATTCTCCTCCAATAGGAGAAGTTGTCACAGCCTATTGTTGTAAACATAAACAAAGACATGAGCAGACACTAGTTACACAAACAAACCATAAGTACAAAAGGATATAATACAATAAAAATCCTTTGATCGTTGTAAATTATATTTCAAGGGAAGAGAATGAAAGACATAAGCATATGTAGACAGATGAAGAAACATTAACATTGAAATAGATAGGATCAAGCGGAACTTGCATATCAACGCTTTGAAATCACCAACTAGAACTTGCATTAGTGCCTTCCACAAAATAATAGCTGTTATTTGTTTTACAATTTAACTATCTGTTATATTTATGCAAATTAAATTAAATGGTCAGTCATCAATTATCAGATCAATTTGACAATCTCCCATTTATATTTTCACTTCATAACCAGTTAAATAGCCTAAACTAACCATTTTTTCTCATCTACTCAATATTATTGTAATTGTGATTATACAATTAGCTGACAAATGATTAATATTTGGTAGGCTAGCAAACAATACCTTTTGAAGAACATAACCATCAAGTACTGGTGCAACTGTTGTTGATCCTCCACCACTGAGCATTGAAATAAAGAACAAAACTAGAAATCAGCAATCCAGTAACTCATTGTGATGTATGAAATACAATCTATACCAAAAAAATGAAGTGAAGGTGAAAATTTACTTCCATGCTGAAAAGGAAAAAGAAGACAACTGTGTTGGTCTTCCAAACCATGCTCATAAGAAGACATTCGCATTACACATCAATATCATGAAAATACCAAGTTGTTAGTCAACAACTCCAAAGAGTCTTACCTATCAATTACTAATGATGTAGCACGCCCTGATGCGAAAGATGTGAGAACCTGGAGTTAAGAGATACTCCTTAATTAATTTGTGCAAAGATTCATGGTTTCATGGCATCAATACGAAAGAAAAGCATTTTTTTTTTCTCACTCTAATATTTATGTTGCAAGTTGGATACACAGGGCAGGAAAGGACATATCACTTACAGCATTCTTGGCCAAAAACAATGCAGGTACTTTGTATTTTTCAAACATCAGCTCTGCTGTCCTGACACATTGACAACAAAATGAAAATGAAGTCTAAGGACTGATAAATTGAACCAAATGTCTAATTGTATATGCTGCCAAAAGCCAAAAACCAAAAGAGGGAGGAAAAAAAATTGTCAGAATACCTTTCTCTCTGTTCTTGAGTATTATTACATGGCTCAGCAAGTAGCATTGGACGCTCTTTAGGATCAACTAATAGGCAATCCCTGAAAACCAGCTAATAGTAATAGTAACATAAGACATTAAAGAGATAAATAAATTAGCAGAAACTTATAAGAGAACAATATTTAAAACAAAAATGGAAAAAAAGCATCATGCGTGCAACATGGATTGGCAAGCATACAGTGACATTTTGGACAAAAGTATGTCCTGTCATAAACAACAATATTTATAACAAATGGCAACCGCTTACAACATAACAAAGAAAATGATGATCCTGTTTACCCACCAAAAAAAGAACAAGAAGAAAGAAAGAAAGAGGGAGATAATACTACAACAGACTATAGACAGGTAAGGTAATCAGCAACAACCTCAAAGCATGATCCCATATATTGTCTACAATATTCCAGTCAACAACAACTCCATTCTTCAATGGTGACAGCACCTGATAGACATAACATATATAGATAACTAAAACCATTAATTTTAAAATAGATGAAATGACAATTTATAGCATAAGCTAGCAGCTGTTTCAAAGCATTACCTCCATATAGTCTCTGCGGTAACCCAAGGACTGGGATCCTACATAAAGTTTGCATTTTCCCTTGGTTTTTTCAGAATCAAGATTTTTGGCATTGTTTTGTAAATCTGCGGCAGCTCCCATGCTCTCCTCAGCATCACCAAGTCCATCAATGTCCATTTGATCAATTGCACCAACAACCTAAACAAGTGCATGCCAAGATAATGCAGAAGTTAGAAGCACTAAATGCGCGTTCCATGAATTTTTTGGGTATTCCATAATTAACCATAAATTATACATGCACCCAAATACATTAAGATCAAGCAGAAATAGCTTATTGCCAACCAAAATGTCAGTGCCCAGTTCATTAAGGGCAGCATCCAGAACAAGATCTGACAAAGATATAAATAAATAAATAACTAGATGCTTAAACAACAATTTAAAAGAAGAAGAAGAAGAAGAAGAAGAAGAAGAAGAAGATATATCTAGCTGAATGGATTTAGAGTTACACAGAACACTTGAAAATGCCACCAGCTAATTTTAGAGTAATAATAAAACATTTCGGAAAAAGAAGAAAATTTTTACCCTTGGGGTATGTTTGATTTCGGAGTAAAATGTGGGGTAAATTTTTACTGACCTCATTCACGTGTAAAATTATACATGAATAAAATCCATAAAAATTTATCGCTACACTTTTACCCCCAAATCAAAGGGTTAGTTTGATTTAGGGGTAAAAAAAATAAGGGTAACATAATCCTGGATCAAATTTATATCGAATCTCAACTATGAGAGTCACCCACGTTTAAATATCCCTCAATACTTGAATAGGATTACGTCCGATGGCCCCCAAAAAACAAAAAAAAAAATGGTCCAATGAATTTTTCACCCCTAACTTTACCCCCCAAACCAAACTGACCCCAAATTTTAACCCCATCCTCACAAGCCTTAAGCTTAAGTTGTCAACCTTAGTCAATGTGGGGCTAAATAAGCCTCCGTAGGGTACGTAAACGAACAATGCCAAATAGCGCTTGATGAAATACGCTTCAAAACACACAATGAGGGCTAATTTGTTGAACGTGAGGTACCCTAATTGTATCAAGCACCTAAAAACGACGCACATTTTGATTCTGCGAGGAAAAGCACTGCAGATTTTGTTTGTTTGAGTAGGTGAGAGCGACACTTACGGAGGGGAACACAGCCTTGGGAGCATCTTCGCCAGCGTAACCAGCTTTGCATGTGTGGGACCCCAAGTCAATCACTATCGCTGATACTTCGTCTACGAGTTAACAAATATCAAAATTGCAAAGGGAAACGAGAATCAGAGGACCACTGGAACTTAGAAAGGGAGAATAGGGAGGAAAAAGAGAGAATCCTGAACACTCACCGCCACCATACATGTTTAGGGTTTGTGCGAGATAATGTGGGTTCTGAAAGGGTTTCTTTTGGAAGTTTGAGAGCGCAAGGAACGAGCAGTGAAGCGAAGTGAAGTGAAGGAAGCGAAGGTCAGGTCACAGGCGGAAGAGAAGACGGGCTTTCGCTTTTGCTTCATTAAACGATGGCGGTTTCTTTTTGCAAAATCGCAATGCCTTATGTTTTTTTTGGGCCGGGGGGTATACAGACGGGGGGGTCTTGTAATGTCTCCTATTGGTATCGCATTTTGGGTTGGGCTCATGGATCTGGATCTGTGGGTAACAGTACTGAGCCCATGAGTCACCCTGATTAGTCTACAAATACTTCTTTGGGTACTGAATGTAGCATACATTTTGATATTATCAATTATATTATTCTCCCTTTCTTCTCCATTACTATTATCTTTAATATTATTATTCTTTTGAGTGCATAAAAGATTAGGTTGAGGAAAAGACTTGCTCCAATATTATAGAGATATTAACAAATAACTTACCAACAATGAGAAAACTTAGAAATTGCATCCAAGTTATTTTTGAAAAAAAAAAGTCATTAGCATTGTTATTTTTATTGCACATTATCAACACAAAACTTTGCCATCTAAGCAAAGCCTTTAAGCTAAAATATTTTAATCATGTGAAACCTTTTTAATATTGAGTTGTTGAAATTTATCATGACTCATGGGTCTTATAGACATCTTTAAACAAGAAAATGCTACATCTAAAAAGAATCATGCAAAAGGAATAATTTTTTTTTGTCGTCACCTTTAAGAATGATTAAAATCTAAATATCTTACTCGAAGATTTTGTTGATCTTTGGACGAATATGAAGAAGAGATATGATTACCGAAAAATGATGACACATCCAAAAATCAATTATAATTGGATATTTTTGCAGTTTGCAAGATTTCAAGTCTATAAATGTATATAACTCTACAACATTTAAAATCACTTACCAATTGAGATTATATAAAAAAAAAATATTACTGATAAATATATATTAAAAAAAAAACATTCTCAACTTTTTGTGCATCATACATGCTCTTGCAACAATAGTATTGAAAGAAGGGTACATTTTTGTTAGCATAGTATTCTTTAGGAATATTTTACTTTTTGATGCACTTCTAAAATGTAATCTCAGTATTCTTTATTGATTGTCTTGCGATTTAATATATTGTTTGTATTATTGATTTAACATATAACAAAATAATAATTTATAACGAAATAATCTTATCTGCATTTATGATTAGTATATCACAAAAATAATAATACATAATATTAAGAATATCATGATACTGTTATGATATGTGTATTTATAGCACTATTGCATTAATAATAAATTATTAATTATTTATTTTTTGTGAAGTGATCATATATACGACATGTTTCTTTTTTATTATATAATCATGTGATATATTAATATTTTTATGACATATTATGATGTATTTTATATTTTATTTTTTTAAGAAAATTGTCAAGATAAATATATTCACCCCTATTAATAATCCATTCACTTGTTTACTTTTTAGAGGTGTTAATTAAAAAAAATGAATAAAATAATTGCAGTGTTTAAGTGAAAAGTGAGTTAACAACAACAACTTATCTTAATGTTGACTTTAGCAGAGATACTTTCGGCTTCATATGCGGTGAAACTAGCTTTCAGCTAGAGACATAGGGCATTAATAGGGCAGAAGACAGTACATCCGTGGTGGCCATTGGCGGTTGGGAGTCTGATTCACATTTAAGAACATGTTTGGATTGATGTTCGCAAACATTAAAAGGCCTTTTAGGAAAAGAAAAATGATTTTGTATGGTAAATAATAGTGTTTGATTTAATTTCTTTTAAAAGGGAAGAAGTATCTTTGAGATTATTTTTTATTTTAGAAAAAAAAAATTTTGAAAAGAAATCTTACTATTATTCTTACATCAATAAATAAAAATAATTTTACTTTATCCTATCCAAATAAAATTTATTCTCCTAAAAGGACTTTTGATATATTTAAATTAAATAAAAATTATTCTTTTAAAAAATTTTCTCCCAAAAATTAAATCAAATGGACGGATACACTACTACCATACAGGAGTGTGGTACGGGCGTAGAGCTATGATATTAAAGGCATGGTCATATGGCTGATCAGTGATGAATGATGAGATATATATATTAATTAACCATATTTGGGAAAAAATTTAATTTCGGATTAGGATCGTGTTTAATAAATCCTATTCACACGTTATTATCAAAGGCAAATCAACAGTTTTAATTATAACATATGTTTAACAACAAAACTTAGCTCATTCAAATCCAAAAATACATGAATGAGTAGAACTCAATGATTGCCACTCACTTGGCTGTTAATTTGGTTCTGCCTTTTTTGAAAGTGATGGCTTTCCTCTTCCTAGATATCACTCATGTTGACCACTTGCATTTCGTTAACCGTGATACTATTAGGCAACGATGATTATATGAACCATCCCTGAGTGAAGATTCTAAACAACAAATTAATACAATTCATCCCTGCACTCAGCTGCAATATTATTTAATAAAATAAGAGAATTATTATTTGTACTATTATAAATTATGAATATTTCAACACTTATTCATAAAATTAAAAAAAATATAAAAAAATGAAAAAGTTAAAAAGCAATAGAGGGAAGAGAAATAAAAAGAAGATATCAAAATCTATAAGAAAAAGTTACGTACAAAAGAATATTTCTCATAAAACAGACATATAATTTCTTGTGAATAATGTAGTACCTTGTTTTCATCGTCTTCATCGCATTGAATTATTTTTCTTAATATAAAGCCATAAGAATATATAACAATAAGTCTATGAAAACAAGGAATAGTAGATGCTGATGCGATAAGATTACCTTTGCAAACGTAGACAGGGGAAATTTTGATTTTCAAGCCCTCTCTCACGTCAACTTCACGAACAAAGGTTGCATTAATTACTCATTTAACTGACGTACTGAAGGTTAGCCTCCCTATCTTTCCAATCTTTTGACGCCTTTAACAAATAAAGAAAGCCAAGCATGGAAAACCCATGACCCATCGCTCATCACTCCTACTATAACATTCCGCGTACGTTCCCACACTTGCTATTTATATTACCAATAACTTGCCACGTTCCATGAAAAGCCCAGAAAAACATGGCTCTAAATCAATACTCACCATTTCTCTTCCTCACCCTGCTCTCACTTTCCTTCACCCTCTCCGCTTCCTTTGAAGTATTCTCCACCACTGTTCTTGACGTCACAGCCTCACTCCACCCAAAACAAACCCAACCCCCAACTTCTTCTCCTCCTCCTCCTCCTCCTCCTTCTTCTTCTTCTTCGTTCACGCTACAACTACACCCAAGGCACTCTCTGCTGAACCCTCAGCACAAGGACCACCACAGCATTATCCTTTCTCAACTCGACCGTGACTCAGCCCGAGTCAACTCGATCACAACCAAGCTCCAGCTCTCCCTCACCCCCGTCAACGGTTCGGGGCTCCGACCCGAAGACCTATCGGCGCCGGTGACATCTGGCGTGAGTCAGGGGAGCGGCGAGTACTTCGCCCGAGTCGGAGTGGGAAACCCGCCGCAGCAATTCTACATGGCGGTGGACACAGGCAGCGACGTCACGTGGCTCCAATGCAAGCCCTGTACCCACTGTTACCCACAATCCGACCCGTTTTTCGACCCGTCCAAATCATCCTCATACGGCCCACTCACCTGCCAGGCCCAACAGTGCCGCCAGCTGGACAAGCCCTCATGCACAAACGGCAACAAGTGCCAGTACGAGGTTAGCTACGGGGACGGTTCGTTCACAAACGGGGATTTCATAACTGAAACGGTGTCGTTCGGGCAAACCGGGTCGGTTCCTCGGGTCCCCATGGGTTGCGGACACGTCAACGACGGTTTGTTCGTTGGGTCCGCCGGAATTCTCGGACTCGGAGGCGGGCCGCTGTCACTAACGTCTCAGATCAAAGCAACGTCGTTTTCGTACTGCCTAGTGGCCCGTGGCTCAGATAGATCGTCCACGCTCGAGTTCAAGTCGCCGCGACCCGATGACTCGGTCACGACTCGGTTGCTGAGGAACCCTAAACTGGCGTCATTTTACTATGCCGGGTTCACCGGAGTGAGCGTCGGTGGCCGGAGAGTCGCCGTGCCGGCATCGACGTTTGTGATAGACCCGTCAGGGAGGGGAGGGATTTTGGTGGACTCGGGAACCGCTGTGACTCGGTTGCAGACTCAGGCGTACGAGGCAGTGAGGGACGCGTTCGCCGGGTTGACTCGGAACTTGCCTCGAGTTGCCGGGGGCGTATTGATTTTCGATACGTGCTACAATTTCTCGGGGATGGGGTCGGTGACGGTGCCGACGGTGTCGTTTGAGGTGGAGGGTGGGAGATCGTGGAGGGTGCCGGCGCAGGGGTACCTGATTCCGGTGAACCGGAGGGGGATATTCTGCTTCGCTATGGCGCCGTCGACGGCGACGTTGTCGATCTTAGGGAATGTGCAGCAGCAGGGGACGCGTGTCAGCTTTGATCTTGCAAACAATGTGATTGGTTTCTTACCCAACAAGTGCTAGACGAGACCTGTTTTTACTGCGTGTTTACTCTTAATAATTATGATTATCGACTGATAATAATTTGAGCTTAGAATATATGTCTTAGAATAATACATACACCACGTCAAAAAAAAAAATTATACACACTTGAATTCACTTTTTTAATTAATCAAATATGAAAATTATTTATAATTAATTAATAAACAATAAAATAGTTGATTAACAATAATAAATAAATTATTGATTAGATTCTGAATAAATAAATTGTTGATTGAACAAATTGGATATGCATGGATAACAGTGCATGTACGGGAGAAAGTGAAAGTGAGGAAACGCTTATTTAAATTATTTAGCACAGTAATGATTTATGATTAAATTCTGCCTCTTGAGCATTGAATTGTTGGTGACAAGACAGGTCCGTCCAAATAAATGTGAAAGAAGTTTTTGCCCTGGGTTGGTCTGGTCATAACTAGGTTGATTGTCTGCGAGATGTTAATGTCAGAGCAGGTTAATAGGTCCCTTTCACATTTAATGTAGGTACATTTGAGTTCGAAATTCGATCCTCGTGATAATAAGAAGAACTTAATGCGAGAAACAAAAGAAATAAATTTTATTGATGGTGAAATTGATCATTATTTATGCAAAAATAAACTTGCTGGATAAACAAACTTTTTTTTTTTTTGACATGAGGATAAACAACATTTGGCTTGTAGCTCAATGATTAAAAAATTGAATTAATTTTAATATATTATTGATATAAAAAAATTTATATTATCATTTAATTATATAATTTATGCAATTTTTAAGATAATAATTATAAAAATAAATATTAATATAATAATATATAATTAAATAATTATATAAAAAAATTTATATTAACCATCTATTAAAATCAAATTCTTAAATAATTTTTGTACATCCAAAAATAAATTTCATCCATTATGATTATAGTAGTTTTCGACTTTCTTTCTTTTTTTTTTAATTTATTTTTTTCTGTCAATAGAAGGCATGGCATCTCCGATGCCACTAGTCGAGCTCACAACTCCTTTCAAAGCTCCGTGGTAACCTATCATGATGCAGGTCCATCTGCCACTTACTAGAGAAGTATTTGGATAATTTTAAAATATCATATAGTTATACTCACATACAACAGTATTACAGTATTTTAAATAAAAATTTAAGTTAATAATAAATTTTATCTAAAATGCAGTAGTATTATTAATTATGAACACAATCCCTTGATACACCATGATTATCCAAGTGTTTCTCCATCTACTACGCCTCACCTGCCCTACTTTCAATTTTAGTACAATCAGAAAAGCTTGAATGAATGGTATGTGACCGACAAAAATGACAATGATGCGAGAATATTTCAAACATGGATTCCATGAGAAGGAGAGACTTCCCTTTTAGTAGCAATATTATATTACATGATCAATTTAAAAATGCAATAAACTTGGAGACTGATCAAACTATATTTTATTTATATGAAACACTTAAAAGATACTATATCATATATATTATTCTAAAAGAGGGTTTGTGAAAAAGTGGAATTGGTGAGATAGTATAATGAGATTGATTAAATTTTCCTCCAAAAAATTCCACCATCCATAATAATCAATCAGGATTTACGTGTTTATTTTTTTATTTTTATTTCTTAAATGTTGATGACTTTTTCTACTTCTAGTATTTGCCATTTATGTTTCCTTGAGAAGCCTTCTAAAAATAAATAAAACATCTTTAATAAATCAACTCAATCAATGTCAATAGCTTATTTTTATTTTTATTTCTACAATAACTCTTAATTCTTACTTGTAAAGATTCATCAAAACTTTCATAAAAAACTTTTTATCCATTTACCTTCATTCTATCTCTTTCTAATATCTCCTTATCTACCCTTTTGTTATTGGAAGATCACTAAAAAATTAAAAGTAAACATCAATATAAAATATATTATGCTTTCCATAATAAATTGTTATATGAAATGAATTTATTGATTTTTTAAATCACTTATTTTGTTCATTAATAATTTTAAATTATATTTTTATAAATATTTTATTCTAAAAAATTTTCATGTTTATAATTAGTCTTTAAATTATTTTATATAATCATACCTTAATATGAAATTTATAATTTTTTGTTATACTTATATTTTATAGTAAAATGTCAATATTAAATTATTACATTAAATTGTATTAAATATATTATATAGCACATAATTCATACTCGTGCATCGCATAATTTATAACATTATACATTACACAGGCAATGACAAGAAAGGCATTTTATGTTATTCTTCCAAATATAGTACTAATGATTACTTTTGTTATAAATTCAAATTAAAATATTTTTTAAGACATTAATTCTTGTATGGCAAAAAAAAAAAAGCTATAAAATAATTTTTTTACTAATATTAATACTTCAAATAGGTGATACAAAATATTACATTATATGGGTATGATTTATCTACTTCACAATTATTATAAATTCATATTAAGTTTAAATCAATAAATTAGTTTTATACATGTTTTTAATCTTATAATATTTTTTAACTCCGATAAGAAAATATAAATAAATCAAGTTATTATTATGATTAAATTTTTGATATTATAACACTCCAATTGTATCTATATATTATAACTACATGTATTAGATTAGATAATTTAAGTTTTACTAAGCAATATTATTTGCTTTTTTATTAATAAAAATATAATGGATTATTTTTGTAATGAATTTAATGGCTTGAAGAAGCATGATATGACAAAAGAAGTTAGCGGTAGAATATGGACAATGATACTCACATAACAAAATAGATTAGTTATATATATATATATTGGTTTTCTTAATAATATTAATACATCAAACGAGTAATACCAAATATGTACATCGTACGAATGATACTAAATATGGACATTGCACGGGTAATGATTTACCTAGCTATCTTATCATCATAAAAAATTTATATTAGTTTAAATTGATAAATTATATATAATCTTATATTAAATATATTTTAAAACATTCATAAGAAAATGTAAACGGTTTAATTTTTATTAATACTTTGAACTTTATCTTATAATGAAATTTATTATACTAGATACTTTGACCTTTAATAAGCAATGTCATTTACATTTTATTAATAAAAATATCATAAATTTAATGGCTTAAAAAATGTCATTACATGATAAAAGTTCATATTAAAATCTTATTGAAGATCATAATGCTTGCATAACAAAAGAAATTAGTCATAGGACAATTTTTTTTAACTATTAATGAGTGATACCAACTATACATGGCAGGGACATACCAAACATATATATTACATGGATAATGACTTATCTACCTTATAATTATTATCAATTTATATTAACTTTAAATTAATAAATAATATTTGTATATTTTTTAATCTCCCAAAAAAAATTTAACTTTAAAGAAAATATAACTAATTTAAAAAATAAGAATAAAAATGTTTGTAATGGATAATAAAAATTTTTTTGAGGATAAGTGTAGTATTTATAAAGAGATTACTCTGTAGTTATTGATATTGATTGGTTTGAATTATTAGACAAGCCTTTTTTTTTTTTCATTTTCATAAAGCTGCATGCATGGGTGGAATACATTGAAAAGTGCCAAAAGTGATGAGCATTTAGGAAAAAAAACAAACAAATAAATAAACAATGTTATCTACTTTTTTATTAATAAAATAAACATAGATTTAATGGCGGGGAAAAGTAAGGATGAACAATTTCATAAGGTCTTTGCAACTTATGTTATAATTTACAAGTTCATATTATTTTAGATAATAATACGTGCATGATAAAAGTAATTATATACCTCAAACAGGTGTGTCAAACATATACTTTACACAAGGGATACCAAATAGGTATATATTATAGGATAGTAATTTAATACCTCAAATAGATGATATTGAACATATATTTTGCACAGGAGATATCTAATATGTATATTACATATGTAATGATCTACATAATTTATAATTACTATCAATTTATATTAATTTTTAATTGATAAATTATGTTCATATATTTCAAATCTTATAATAAATAATTTTTTATAACTTTGATAAGAAAATATAAATAACCTAAATTATTATTAATTAGTATTTTTAATCTTATGACTCTGTATATAACTATATCTTTTAAATTAAATATTTTAACCTTTAATAAGCAATATTATTTACATTTTAACAAATAAAAATATCATGGATTCACTGAGTTAAAAAGCACCCGACAAACGCTTTTATAAGGTATTTATAACTTATATTCCAAGTCCATATTATTTTAGTGAATGATTCTCACGTAACAACAGTAATTAGCTAGAAAAAGATTTTCTTATTAATATTGTATATCAAATGGATAATATCAAATATATGCATTACACAGATGGTATCAAATATGCACATTATACAGATAATAATTTACATACCTTATAATTATGAGTTTAATTGGTATGCACTGACAGTGTAAAGTTATTTTACACTGTCAATTAATAGAAATAGGGGAAAGTGAGAAATCATGATGGATTTCTCATTATAATGGGTAGTTATTTATGTGACTTGATACTTTCCACTATTTCTATTAGTTAATAGTGTAAAATTATTTTATACTGTCAGTGTATTTAAATTAAATTCTATTATTATTATCAATTTATATTACATTTAAATTAATAAATTACATTTATTTTTCAACTTATAATTCCTCCTCGAAGACTATTGAAAATTCCAAACCTTTTTCATTTTAAATTTTATATCATTTCTGTATATAACACGAGTTACTATACTAGTAAATTTCTAAAGTAAGGATTGCGGACATTTTTCTGTACTTGTAAACCTATTACATATCCAATTTAAGGATGCCCGAGAAACAAATCGGTGTGAATAAGGTGTCGGGGAGCTAAAAAAGCATTGTATCGGTTGAAGACGAACAAGGATAACGTTGAGCTTGTATTAAAATATATTCGGTTTTGGCTGTGCAACGACGAATAGTTCACATGCAGAAGCATGATGCAAGAATATATAGAAAAGACCCCACATGTTGATGCAGACTACAGAAGGAAAACGAGCAACCTCATTTCCTACAATCACGAATCACGCATGCCATTGACGAAATGCTTAAAGCAGGTCAACCACAAATAGTGCAAAACATTGTGCCGAAGTCCCAATTCTGCTTGTCATTCTCACGCGTTATGCTACTACAGAGTATGGAGGCCCGAGCATTGGAGCATTACCTCACCTTTTTTTTATTTTATGTTTTTTGTTGTTGTTGCCGTTGCAGGGCTGATGTCTATGTCCAATCATCTAAGCCGCCACTATCGGACACTGAGAGAAAAGATGCGTCCTATCTCGCAGTGGATCCCCATTTTTTCTTCCCAATCAATAATTAAAATACACTTTAATATGTCTCTTAAAATGAATTCAAAGGATGAATACATGTAACACTACTCTTACTAAAAATTATATCAAACAAACTTTGTCTACAAAAAAATTGGTTTTATGTAACAAAATGTACATACAAGCGCCTAATAATTCCATGACATCATACAATTACTCACTGCGCTGGAACTGCTCAAAATTGATCAAACATAACATAAGCTTACTTACAAGTGCCTGAAGATTCCGAGCATCAGGTTCTAATTCATTGCCCTCTAACTGCTTTCTGAAAGAATGGATGAATACTTGCTTAAATTGGCCTATCGTTTTAACAATAGAGCTTGGATTGAGTGAGTCCTTTAAGTTAACTTGTATATCCTAGCAACACGATTCTCTTTTTTTTTTTTTTTTTTTTTCCTACTTGCCAAAAGGATATTCAAATTCGGGAATCACTCAACCCATTTGCTCTAACTTTTTGACACTATTAACAAATGTTGCACTCTTATCAAATCCCTCCAGCAAAAGAATCCGCACTGCTTCTAATCCATCTTGTAATGTAAAGTTCAACTGAAAGTTTTTTATCAACATTTAGAAGCAAAATCCATGTAGCAAAGGCCTTTTTTGCCAGTTCCCAAAAATAAAAAAGGAAAAAAAGAAAATACCTCTTCTCTTTCCTGTTTAGTGAAAGGGCGAAGAACAAATGCTACAGGATCCATTTTCCCAGGCGGACGTCCAATGCCTAATGAAATCAACAATCGAATTACAAATAAATATTACAAATGAATGTAATATAAATGAATCTTCTAATCCTAGGAAGGTTATGAATGTACCAATTCTTAAGCGGGGAAAACCAGTATTCCCTTTAAAGTGATTAATTACACTCTTCATTCTGCCAAAAAACAAGGAGAACAAAAACAGTAATGCTTCGTTTCTCTTCCGCTTAGCAAGAAACAAGATCAATGAGTATTATATCACCCAGATAAATTATCACAATAGAACTTATGTACGGACCACAAGCTCGTGTTGAGGAGCTTGTGACAGTTCCTTAATTTGTGGCAACCTTGCTTCCCCCCATCCCCCCTAAACTTTTATGTACCCACCCAAAAAAACCACAAGAAGCACCATGATAATTAAAGAGCTTGGGCTACTTCCAAAACATAAACAGAGATGAAGGCAGTGACTTTCCTAAATTTGCATGGCATATGCTGAGCCACATAAATCAAACTAGAATACAAAGACCAGTTTAACAGAAAAGCCAATTTCAAGGGTCCCAGCAGAAATCAGTGCTTGAAGGATGAGACGCGAATGCTGAGAAAGGAAGATTTGCTATGCATATTGTCTAATACAACACAGCCACTCATTAGACAACTAGCTGAGATTGTTGTGATCATTATTAGATAACTAGCCGGAAATTTAGCCACATGCCATGAAAATAAATAGTTCCTATCCAAGATAAGGCATGTAAGCCCAGCATCCAACAACCATCAATAATATTTTTTGGCATAAAAGATGATTGTCTAGCAAATATTCAAGTTGAGGACAGTCATTTCCCTCACCCATATTGTGTGTGACTGGAAAAGGAAAAAAGAAGAATGCGGCAGTTCTAATTTCAGAAATACAAATAATATTGGCACTTGGCAGTGAGATTAAAAACAACAATGGGCCTGTTAATTTATAAATTCAATAACAAGTCGAACCAGACCTTTGCAAATGCTGTAATGTAAAAGTGAGTGCAACTGTACAAGTAAAGAACATTATAATTACCCATTGTGACCTCCGTGTCCACCCTTTGGTAGCAGCCGCAATTTAGCAAAAGGCAAATCCATGTCATCAAAGATCTGTGTACAAAAATTATTAATTGAACACTCGAGCAGATCATCCCTCTGCTTTTCTTTCGGCACTTGCAAATAAAAAGGACAACATTGTCATAGCATAGATAGTTACCACAAGAACTTGCTTCGATGGAATCTTGTAATATGAAACTATGGCCCCAACCTTCACAACAGATTTGAACACCAGCCAATCAGCATCAAAATGAAAGCATTTTATTACAGTAAATCCACCAACTTAAACTACAAAGCAGAGCACTAGTGCTTCATCAAGACTACTCTACGGCGTGTCAAGTGTGAACAGTCAAATGCCAAGGCAAAAAATTTAATCACAACTGCACAAAAACTTGTGGATTCAGCCATTCTCTGATATGCTGGGAACTTTGTTGGACAGTCATTCACATTATAGAATTGTAATATGGTTTAGTTACATTTTTCCCCCCAGCAGTTCATCATTTGGAAATTTTGAGCAATAACCAAGTTTCTTCAACATATGGAATCAAGTCATATATAGGAAAATGATTTTTCACCACTGTGCTGTAAGCATTGCTGTCCCATTCCCACCGTATCATTACATCTGAACATTATCCAGATAGCAGACTTACAGATTCACCACTTGCATTCATAAAAGTCTGTGGTTTTGCGAGTATAACTGGTACATCACCTATAAAACCTGCAATAGGAAAGCAACTTCCATCACAAATGGGTGCATACTTACAAGTACTTAAATTTCACCCTTTTTCTTTGCTCATTAACATTCTGAAATCTGAATTTAATTATATGGGATCAAGGGCTGTTTGCAATATTTAAGAAATTCAGAAGTCCTATCCAGAAATTAAAGCAAGAGCAAAAGGTAAATTTATCTTTTAACTGTGCCCAAATTGAAAAAAACCTTCCACGACAAGATAGCTATGTGGCATCGCTCAAACCAAAAGAAATGATGAACAATAGAGAAAATAAAAGCTTTTCTACCTTTTCCAAATGAGGCTTTGAAGGAAACGCTGCTCATAGATATCCCTTCAGCTTCAGCTATAGTATCAACCATCTCGAAACCCACCTGAAGCAAACCTCTAAAATGAAGTCAGATCAAGAAAAACAGATATTGGCTCCAATCCAATTATCAACTACAGACTTGACTCTTTCCGTATATATGAATTGGCTCAACTCAAAATACTTTATACTTTTAATAGGGCGTTAAATATCTTGTTTTAACGAAGGAGTTGCTTAAACTTAGATATTTTTATGAATTTTTCTTTTGGCAATTCACAAAAGTGACAAAAAAAAAAAAAGCGTAACTGACATTATGGCGGGTGCCAGCGTACTTCTTGCCGGGATTGCCGAGGCCGACGACGAGCCAAGGGTCCTTCTGTTTGGGTTTGGTGGACTCTGTGGTGATGGAAGCTGCCATTGCCATGGATGAAAGGTTCTGATTGGAGAAGAGAGATACCATGAAAGACGAACAAGACAGAGAGATTAGGGGCTTCGAGAAGCGCAAGCAACGCCGGTAGCTGGGTAAGTTGAAGTTTATTGATGAAAGGGAGGACGCGCAAAGGTTCATGTTTGGTAGTTTCAACGAGTTAAGAAGATTCAGATTTTGGGGGAAACAGCCAAGCATGAACCCTAAAACGAAGAAGCTAGGAAGCTTGGAGTCGGAGGTATCGTTTTGGACTGGGGAAAGTCGCAGCAAAAGAAAAAGAAAATGACGCCGTTGCCGGGGATCGAACCCGGGTCCCCCGCGTGACAGGCGGGAATACTCACCACTATACTACAACGACAAGTTGATGAGTAAGCCTTACAATTTTTTTTTTATTTTTTGTCTGATACGATCCTTTCTACTACCTTTTGTTTCATGTTTTTCAAATCTGAAGATTAGTAGGCTAATATATTTACATACAGCATTTTGGCGAAGTAATTAATGGGATATAAGTTTTTTGAAAATATTAGGAGAATATAAGATTTTTGTAAGATCCATTAAAATTTTTAGTAAATTAAAAAAAAAAAAAAGGATCTGTTGGATTTTGCAGCAAATTCAAAAAAAAATTAGAAAAGGGATCCACTAAATTATGTATCAAATTTCAAATAAATATTTAAATTCATTGACAAATGTAACGGATTTATGTTACTATGTATATGCATTGTGCGTTTTTGTGTGTGTGTATATGTTTTGTTGTGTGTGTGTCAGAGAGAAAGAGAGAGAAAGGATGAGAGAGGAGAGAATAAAGGGAAAAGGACGAGAAAGAAGAGAGGGAAGAGGAAAAAAAGAGAAAAAGAAGAGAGAAAAAAAAAAGAGAAAAAAATTGTATTTTTACAATTTTATAAAAAAAATCATATTTTTCAAATTTTTTTTACAAAATTTCTATATAAAAATTGATTTCCTAGGTTGGTAACATACATTAACCATTTACTTGGTCAAAGAAAAAAAACTGAGAGAATAGAAAATATGAAGATTTTGGTGTTTTCTTTTGCTTGATTATAGTTAGAAAAATAGAGAAAAAAGTGAAAAATGGATAGTAGCTCATGTAAAACTTTTGTGGAGCAAAAATTAGAGGAAAGAGACAATTTATTGAAAATATCAATTTTACCTTTACGAATCTCTCTACATTATACTAAAGATTAAAAATTCATTTGATATGATTTTATTTTCTTTCTTCTCTTTTTTTTTCTTCAACTAAGAAAGAGGAAGAAGTGCATCAACAAATAAAAAAAGGGCAAGAGAAAGAGACTCTTCTCATTTTCTTCCTCTCAATTTTTTTATCTAAGTAATAGGAGAAAAAAAAATTCTCTTTATTTTATTTTCTCTTATTTTCTTTCTTTTTATTTTCTCTTCTCGCCACGTAAAGAGTAAACTTATAAGAATGTGTTTATAAGTTTAGATTTTACAGAGGGAAAAAGGGAAAAAAAGAGTTTAAAAAATAAAACTAGCTCATAATTACTCTTCAAATCTTTCATTTCCCTCCCTTCCATTCCAAAATTTCAACTCACACAAATACACTCTAATAGTCTAGTTACGAGTACTCTTGAATTTAGACAACGGAGCTAATCTTATTTGCAATTGTTATTGCTTATTCTTCATAATCTTATACCGATTTGTAACCACTATATCTTGTGAAAGTAAATGGTGTTGCAGTGCATGTTGCATTGCACGACAAATTAATACTAGCTATTTCCAATGATTATTGATAATTGTAAGAGAGGAAATCTTTGTAATTGGAGAAAATTTCAATGTTGTATATATTTTTCTGGAAGAAAGACAATTAACTGAAGTTCTTAACTATGCTGGTTGGTGCGTGTAGCCATATGTATGGTTCTTTAACTCCGCGTGAACAAATAATGGCATTGCTTGTAAAGTTAATACTGTGGTACACTCGATAAATATGATATTTGGTGCATCATTTGAAAAATAAAAAGGTGCATCATGGGCTTTAACTATTGGATGGTGGCTTTAACTATTGGATGCTGGGCATTAAATCTGATAATCATGAGTCTCTCTTGCCCCGCGCCCCAAAAAATCCCGTCCCAACTCCACTCCACCCATCTCTCTCTTTCCCTTCACAACATTGTGACGGTGAGGCTGCTAGAGCGGCCATTTCTGGCGGAGGCAAACACGATTGGCCTCAACTCCACCCAACAAAGTGTAATTGGTTTTTGATTCAAGACAATGATTATTGGCTCTAGAATTGGTGTTGTCTCCTCAAGTATAGTTCTGGTACACTTCAAAAATAGATGCAATATGATGCTTTGGTGCGGCGACATTCTATTGCGTTTTTTATGTTGGTCTCTGATTTATGTTTTGTTAAATTTGATACTAGCCTGATTATATGTTTCTTTTTGTCTTTTGTTTAGATGATGCTCCTCTTCTTCATTGAAGAGTTTGAGCCTCTGTATTTGAATTATCCAAAAAAAGATTTTTGAAAAAAAAATTCTGAGTCGCTTTGATCGAGGAGTTGATGGTGCATTGCAATTGTTTTGGCTTGAGACTATAACTAGGAGGAGAGTGGATGATGGCTAAAGATGGTAATGGTGCAAAGTGGATGTGTTTAAATTAAGCATGCATTTAACAGCATTTTCTGAAATGTGACTAAATGACTTACTGGCTAACCCCTCCTTAATCAATGTTAAATGGTGTATAGTGCACCATATTTATTAGGTGCACCAAAGAACTGACCTGCTTGTAAAACGAAACGCGTCCAACAAAGGTTCTACCATCCATCGTTGTGCGCTCGTCCCCCTCACCCCAAAACATGAAACGAAAAATAAAATCCTGTCTTTTTCTTTTACGGTCAATAAAACAAAAAATCCTGTCTGAGCACATATAATTCGGACAAGGAGGGACTGCTGCTGCGAAAAGCCTAACGACAGCAATTGCCACTATATTTCATTTCATCAATATATAGAAATAGAATAAAACATGACTGTTATATGTACAACATATTTGATGTTTATTAGAATATTGACAATTTGTTATAATTCCATTTGACAATTGAACACTGAAAATGGGTTGTATACCCATTAGTGTCCACGTGGAAGATCAATGTTTCTCTCTCCAATCAGGGATTCCTCTGAGCCATGACTGAATGGAAAGAAAATGATAATTAGTGAAATCCATCTACATAAAAGTCATGACAAACAAACTAAGCATCAGGTAAATACCTAAGATAACTCAAAGCTGACATTCGATAGAGACAGGTGAAGACCAAGACATGCAAGCCGATGGTGTAGAAGAATGCAAAAGTTCGGGCATATCTGCAAGAGAATTCTTTATCAAATAACCATGCACATAATATTTTACCCACGTAAACAATCAAAAATCAATGACACACTCGATGTTATTTCAGATACTATACAAGAGCGACAGTTAAAAGTTGAAACAATATCCAGACGAGGCAGTGTCCATGATAACAGAAAAACTGACACAATAAGGCAGGTGCATACTTGTTACCAAGCAGAAAACGTCCACTGCTGAGTGTGATTCTGTCCCTGAAACCCAACTCCTTGTATCTTTGATCCCTTTCCTAATTACATGCAGAATAGACAGATCAGCTCGTTGCTAGGATAGAATAAAAATTTATTAAAAAGAAAAAGAATACTGATATCTTGGTCTGTTTAATGGTGTTTCTCCCGCTGATATTTAGAGGGATTGGCATGCATTATTACATGGTTTATCCCTTTAAAGCTTAGCTATTTCTTTTGTATCTATGTGACAATATCTTATCCTCTTTTGTAAATTCTCTTATCTTCTACTCAAATTCCTTTTTCTATAATAATAATGCTTCACTTAAAGGATGTAAATTGTAAAGAGAATGGCGCACCTTTTTTGAGAATGCAGCAAAAGGATTTATATCATCCTCGTATATCTTCTTGTATTTAGATTCAACATCTGACGTGAAACCACTTTCGAGGTCTTCTGCATACTGAACATAAAATCAACAAACAAATCAGAAGTTCGGGGCAAACACTCAGCTATAGTGGGGAAAAAACAAAGAACTGGAAGAAAGTGATAAGATTATGTTAAAAGAAAAAGAACAAATTACAAAACCTTTTTAGAGCCCCTAGAAACCACTTTCTCGGTATTGTAATCTTGAACATAACGAATCTTCCCATATAGTTTGACATTATCGGCTTTGGTCTTTTCCAGTTCCACTGTTAATACCCCAATCTTCTCCTTCAACTGCCTTATTTCCTATTGAATGTGAAAAATTCAGCAAAGTCCACCATCACATTAAAATCTAAAATTCGATGGAAATAACGTCAAATAGAATGGAATTAAAGGAAGTGAGTCCATATTGACTATAGATATACCTCTTCTGTCTCTCGCAAGCGTGCCCTAAATCGATCTCTCTGATTACAGATAACTTTAAGCATTGAGCTCTGATCTTGATCTAAGGATTCATGCCTTTGGTCCAAATTCTGATGCTGCAGAAGCAGTTATAAGAAATCTTACCATTCGAACAAACAGAAATGCAACATATAGCAGAAAAAAAAAAATTTCAGAGCGTAAATCACCAGCGAAAAGATTATCCAGCACAAGAAGAAAATTTTCGATGCAGCCCAAGATCATTAATGAGAACTAGTTAGGCTTCCCCATAAGAAAAGAGCACTAATAACCCAAAATTGGAATAGCACATATTTTCGGTTGTTGAAATCAGGATATTTGGTTTCTGTTGATGAATGTTCTTCAGAAATAAGTTAAATGCATTAAGAATAGCAGATTGGAAAGTTGAATTCACCTCGGACACCTCCCCCCGTCCAGTCTCTGATAGATCCCAATCATCAAGGAAAGTTCCTTTATGATCTTTGGGATTGGAACTATAGCCCTGTACCAAAATGGCAGTTATTTATACAAAGCATAAAAGAGTGTCAGAAGTGGTAATCAGATAGAAAGCACTTGTATTATTAAGATAGTATTAATGGCAATGTGCCAAGAGCCCTAGAAGAATTATACTGACATGAGGAAGAGTTAGAGCTCCTCAACTCTCCAGGACTCACTAACAGATGACCAAGCCTCCTAACTAATCCCCTCTTCCCTTTATTTATAACCAACTAACTCCCCTAACTAACTCCTAGCTAACAGGGTCCTAACAAAGAGAAATGAGAAAAATAAAGGGGTTCATCTTCTATTACAGCAGTCAATACAGTAATGGAGGTTTTAGTGGCAATTGTTTCAGACCTTCAATATATCATCTTCCAACTTCTGTATCAGTTTTTGTTGTTCATTAACCTTAGCTGTAAGTTCTGCTATTTTCTGTTCTGCTGTCTCTAGTGAAGATGTTTTCTCAGAAAGTTTGACCTGAAAATGGTAGAACATCATATAAGATTCTAAATAACAGATATAACAGATATTTATACATGGACAGATATACTACCCACATATCACCTCAGAGAACAGTTTATAAAGAAAATAACATGGTTATTGATCTCACAACATGGACAAGGTTCAAATGCAGGAAGTATAGGGGATACTAGTGGTTCTAGCTTTCTTGGAAACTACACCAAAAATAGGCCGTATTATGAGAGAAGATTGATTCTTTACATAGTTTTTCAGAATGACTGGGGATCGGATCAGATGTCACATTGCTAAAAAAGCCATGTTCATACCTTCATCTGTGTTAGCTCATGTTCCATTTTACGGTTCTTATCAAGAAGAAGAGATTCCATCTTGCTCATCTCCTCCCCAATTGTAGCCACTTCCCAGTCTTCAGCCTCAATTGAATTATAACCTACTGCCTGAATGTATGGCCATATTAGTCAGATGGATAGTCCAGATCCACTTACCCAAAATGAAAACTTACATAAAAAGCCATTAGAAAGAACAATAAAACCACCTGCAAAATCTTCACTTTCTTACGCAAATCGTCAACCATCTTTTCTGTTGGCCTTGCCTGAAGCTCTCTCTTCATTGCCTCAAGAGAAGCCTCCTATATTAAGAGAAGAGTAACAAAAAATAAATTAGAAACCAAAACATCTAAAATACATCACCGACAAATATAACTCAATGATTGAAATTATAATTATAGACAGAGACTTGATGTTGAATGCAGCCACGCATTATAACTTTTTATAACATGAGATACTTCTTTTTGATTGAGAGAAAAGAATCTACTAATTTACTAAGTGAGGAGATCATGCATCAGAACCCACAAAGGAGGAGCACAATCATGCATTTTTGTAACTCAAGTAAGGGCAACAATTTCTCATCATCCTAGAAGCAAAAGTTCATGAAGATTCTCCATGCTAAAACCCCACTATGACTTGAGCTAATGTGAATGGGATGGTTAGAAACCATTCGTTAAGGGAAAAAAGTTCAATGATTTCAAGAACGAGGAAAGGACTAAATTATGGAGTTATAAATTCATTTATATAATTTCCTTGTAATTGTGAATACAACCACTAGGAATGCATCTGATTTGGGACTCTGGCTCCATCCAAAACCCAAAAAGATGGGATTGAAATCTTCATTCACAATCATTAGTTCAATCATCAGGAAATACTTGAATTTGAACAATATTCCAAAAAGAAATTAGAACTACAGTCCCTTTCAGAGAAAGATCAAATTACCAAGCAAAATAAAGAGGAAACAGGACTTAAGGACCCGATATCAAAGTTATGATGAGACTAGTGAGCTACCACTTATAATGAATAAGATATCAGATGAATGTGATCTTTATAATTCTTTGCATACAGAAACATCACCTTTTCATTGAGCATTGCAGTGAATTTCTTGACGTCATTCATGTGTTCTTCTCGTTCATTTGACAAGGTTGTTTCAATATTGTGTAGCTCCATGTTCAATTCAGAGATTAGCTTCTCTTTGGCAATTAAAGAATTCTCAAGTGCATTATTTGAGTCTAAATTATCTCTGCAAAAACCACCAAAAGTAATTTGTACACCATGGGCCAATGAAAAAGAAAAAAAGGAAAAAAAAGAAAAAAAGAAGGGAATTATAGAAGGATATGGCTATATCAACGAGTATTCACATACGGATAGGCAGAAAGATATAGAAACAAGTTGACTATCTTTGTAACACTGAAAAAAATTTCAGTGTGATGTGTTCATCACGCAGAAATGAGAGATTTAATGAGATGTAAATTATAAATGCTTTGGGTATTATTTGTGATAGCATTATCAAAAGGTGTTTCTGAAGCTCAAAGAAAAAGTTTTACTGAAGAGTCATACGTGATGCTTTATAATATCGAATGTTGGGTAGCAAGTTGCCAATAAGAACATAAGCTAAATGTTGGCGAGATGAGAGTGTTGTAGTGAACGAGTTGACATACATGGAAAGATAAGATCATAAATCAATGTATTGGACTTAAATTTTGAGTCGCATCTATTGAGGAAAAGTTGACAGAATCTCCCCTAAGATAGCTTGGGCATATGAGGAGAAGACAAATAGATGCCCTTCTAAGAAGAGTTCATCATATGAAGGATAGCCCAACAAACAAAGGTAAAGGAAGGCCAAGAAAAATTCTAAGAGAAACCATCGAGAAAGACGTTAACCTAAGGCCTTTCCAAAAACTTGGATTTTGATGGAACACAATGACATTGTTTGATCCATGTGGCTAACCTCACATAGTGGGAAAGGTTTTGTTGTTGTATGATGGGTTCATCACAAAAGTTACAATTTGGTTTCGTTTGGAGGCTATATAATACATCCATTACAAAGATAATGATATTTCACCAAGGCAAGATTGATAAGCTGGGGAACCTAAATAATAACTTCCTATGTGTTCAGTGTATGTAGAGAATTGTGATAATCTATTTAAGCAATATGCATTTTTGCTGATATATCTTGGAAACAGCTGTTGGAACTTGGTTCCAAGAAAAGCTGGAAACTGATTACATAAATTAAACTGGTTATATTGCTCAATGAAAGATGAAAGTATTTCAGGCAGCCACTCTTATCAAATTCAACTGGAGTTCTTTCAGCTATCATCTTTGGGAGGAAAAATGCTAAAAACCTTGGGAGGAAATGCAGAATAGAATGTGTTATTGACATTAAAAGGCAAGCTGGAGATGGATAAAATGGTTGCAATCAATTTTTTAATCTCCAAAATAGGAAAATGTTTCTTTGTGTAGAATTTGGACGCCAAAATGTATTCATTTTGGAAGTTGTTTGCATTGTCTACTTTGGGTGACAGAATATCATTTATCTGAAAAAGGAAAAAAAATTACAAAAACGTAAGACAAGGACTGGACTGCTATACCTTTTCTTAATTTCTGTATCTTCATTTGCTGTTTGTAATTGAGACCGAAGAACCCCCTGCATAGACACAGAAGGATCACTATAACTGTAGAACAACATCCAGACATCAGCAGCTTCAGAAAAGATTCATTGCACTTATGCTACAGAAGTTTAGTTATTGTAGTTCATTGTGGATCCTTTTCCTCACATCATGAACAACACAAATGTATAATTCATTCAACAGTGGGATGAAAACACATAATATTCTATTTACAGCCACTGAATACAGCCTTTCTTGATAATATAATCTTATAATCCTGCCCTTTATGACTACTGGTGGGAAGAACATTATCAGTGACACAAAACATATGGATAAAGGGATAATGAATAAATTTATGAAATAGATGCATATCACCTGAAATCATGTGTATAAAGTATATTCTTATTACAAACCAATGGAAATTTAACAGGAAAGATGAAACCTATTTAGAAACTTGTTATGGAAAGGGAATCCAAACTCCAAACTAATAGTTGACTCTTGAAACAAAAGCCATTCCACAGCGAATAGTTGAGTGCAGTTTTGAGTGTGTATTTGAATAAACTTATTCTTGGTTCAAAACAGCTTATAATCAAATATTCTTAGATAGCTTTTGAAAAAAAAAAAAAGAGCAATCAGTTATATCCTAAACAAAAGCTGTTCCCAAACATGCTAACTTCGTAGCTGCCAATACTTCTTTTTCGTCCTGCAATGTTTTCTTTCAAATTTTAGATAATTTTATTTTTCAAAAAAATTGTCCATGTTTGTTATTTCTCTTTGGCATAGGAATGGAGTAATCCTCAGTGTGTAGTTCACATGGATATGGAATTACAGATTGATCACATCAATGAAGCCCGTAACACATGAAAACAAAAAATGACATTTCAAATCAAATAAAAGTTTGTGAATTGCACCTTTTCTCTCTCCAAACTAAGAAGCATGGTTTGTGCTCGTTCGACTTCATCCATCAGGAGATTGACCTCTGATTGCTTAGCTGCCCTCTCTTCCTCTGAAATTTTCAAGAATACAAGAGATTATTTTCTTCAACATAGAATAATCTTTGATGAATCACAATTTCAACATGCAGAAACAGAAGGCAAAGTCCTGATTGCTGAAATCAGATTATACTATAATAAAATGACTGAAGTTACGGATTCAAGTAATAAGCGTATGGCCAAAATTGAAATGAAAACTAGTTGATTACCAGATTGAGCACGGAGTTCAAATAACTGATTTTGTGCAAGCTCATGTAGTTTCTGCATATTGGAAACACTTTCTTTAGCATTCTGCAGCTGATCTTGCAGTAATTGTTCCCTGCATACAAGAAAGGAATCATTAGTCTAGGTAAGCAATGACAAAGTAGAGATAGGACAGTTCAAATACAATAGGAGCAGTCAAGTGCAGGGCTGGAAGGACAAACAAACTTATACCAAAATGCAGTGTTCTCATGCACTAAACTGAATAAACAAACAATTTGTGATGGCAAAAAGAAGGTACCTTTCTTTTAAAACTTCTAATGTTTTCTGGTTCTCTTCTGCCAGACTGCGTTGCTTAATCTCCACAATTTCTTTCACTTTCTCTTCCATCTGACTCACCAAAGTTTAAACATTGAATGCCACGTGTTAATCTCCAGAAAGAAACAGAAACTATACATGTTGTAATCATACACACAAGACCATAAGCATCAATAACCTGCTGCTCTAATTGCCGATTTCGCTCTTCAAGTCTCCGTATTGTCGCCTGCTGATTCTTCAAGTGAGTTGCCTCTGTTCTGAATTCCTCAAGCTCAACTTTCATTTTTCTGTTCTCAGATTCTAGCTCCGACAATTTGAGATCTTGCTCCTGTACAAATAAATAGATCAGATTACATGAACACACACATAGCACAAATGCAAGTAAATGCATGCAGATAACACAAGTTTCGTATGTGTAACATGCAAGGAAGCTAAGTGAAAAGTTCTTAGAACCATACACAGGGAACCTAAATTGGTGTCTATAATCATGAAAACCAACTTGCATCTGGCCATTTACTAAACCCAACAGTATACGGATAATCATAAATAAAGAGAAGAAAGCCGACATTTGGGAGAGAAACATCCTAGGTTTTTGACAGTTTTATTTTTAATGCAAGATGTTCTCATGGGGCACTTAAGTATTGCTGCAACTCACAGCAACTGATGCAAGAGATGGGTAAGGATCCGGAGCTTCGTAGAGTTTTTGATATATGTTAAGGAAAGCATTTTCTCCAAACTTTGCTCTCTTTGTAAGATTATCAACCTCTTCCTGGTACCCCTTAAGCAAGGTATTAAACAAACTCAACTTCTCCTCAGGTGGAGCTTTCTTGAAATCTGTATGAATCATAATTTAAGATCTGTCAGACATATGCCTTTAGTAGGCTGTAGCCAAACAATAAATCAGTGAGAAAAATAAACTCAAGATGAATATGACTGAAGGGATATCTTTTCGCCATAATTTGACAATGTAGCACTTATGTCCATCTTTTCACCGTAATTTCGAAATAATGGTGAAAACATGCATACCTCTAGTGCTCTCTGCAAGCTTCCGCCTATTTTTCTGACTGTTTTCCTGGTTTTCTGCAATACGAAGCCCTTGTTCATCCAAAACGGATTTCTCCTTCTCTAAGTCAAAATCTGGAAACCAAAAAAATAAAATTATTGCACCAGTAAGTTTTTCCATTCTGCTTTTGGTGAAAATAGAGTTTTGTTGAGGAGCATTAATTCAAACATTGTGCCATGATATTGAGAGACCAGAGATCCCCAAATGATGTTAAAAAATCACATAAACAAGAAAGCCACTGGCATCACGTTTCCCACATTTTCATTTTCTAAAAAGAAAACATTATCTTGTATTGTCGTTTAAGATGGTAAAGAAACAGAATCTCATCCATGATAAGAATCTTTGGTAGCCTAAAAAATGAGTAGCTACAACCTTTCATTTTAATACTATCTCTGAATAAATAAATGAACAAGATGGGGAAGGAACTTGTAACATTCTAGAAAGGAGGTTATTATTGTATGAAATTTGTTTGGAACAATACTAGTTCAAGAATTCAATTCATTCAAAAATCAAATGATGCCATGTGAATCCTAGCAGCTAGCATTTTGGGATTTCATTTTACTGAATTTGTAAACCCTTTCATTTCGATTGAACTCTTTTCGATTCTGAAGTTAAAGTGTTCCAAACACTTTATGAAAGCGATAAAGCCAGTCATTTCTCCGTGAAATTATCACGATCTGCATAATGCAGAATTTTCTCATAAAGTAAGAAAAGTAAAGAACAAATCACACGGAGTTTGGCATTAATAGTTACAAATGAGTGCATTTAAGTTCGATCAAGATGGTTACAGGTTCCAACTATTCAAACTCTTTTTTAACAAAAAAATTAAAAAAATAAAAACCTATCAGAACTAAGAAAAATGAAGTCATGAGTCGGTTTAGTGTGCAATTGAGTATCGAAAACACAGAATATTCTGTGTCTCTACGCCGTCCAAGCAATTAACACTTGAAAATAAATTACACCGAAGAAATTAAAAATAATAATAATAACAGTGACATTGAAATTGATGAATTCAATGATCACACTTGGCGGTTGAGGTGAATTGAAGGATGGAAAGTGCAAATGGAGTTGCAGAGAGAGGAATTGAAGGATACCTTTCCAGAAGGCGGAGATGACGGAGATGGGAGAGTTGGGTTTGTCTCTCTCTGATCCACCTTGCGAAGCCTCCATTTCTCACCACCAACCAATTTCAAACTTGTTTTACAAACTGAAACTGAAATTATCTTAATTTCTCTCTGACTGGTAGGAGCTTGAGCATTCACCAAAGGAAGATAATTAGATAACTCTTTATGGCGGTAATGCTCTAAGTCGCTGCTATTATGTGGGATCTCAATGTTTTCGGTTTTAATTAGCCTCCGTTGTTATACTTAGGAAGGAAGAACGGAGAGAAATAGAACAGTAATACAGTGTAGTCGAATAAAGATAGCTGGTTTGTACCCTTTTTTTTTTCGGTCTAATTTCGCTTTTTTTTTTCCCATCTCTTTTGCTTGTGAATATGTAATTCATCAAGCGGACTAGCTCATGATCGTTGTTGGGCTTTGGCTATCTAGACAATGGTTGGGCCAGCCCAGCCTTGAGATGGGTTCTTGAGAACATGGAAGGATGAAAATAACTTCGGATCCAAGACCATTTGATGATATTTGGGTTGAAGCACTGGGCATTGGCGTGCTCGTCATCGTGCAAGGCCGGGAAAGGAGGATGGAGGCGGGGAAATTTTAACATCATAAAATTTTTTCTTGACCGAAAAAAACAGAACATCATAAATTTTTTTTGACCGAAAAAAAATGACTTAAATATATTTATAATTCTGATAAATATAGATCACTTTGATTTTGGCCTCTCTAAAATTTTTGTTTTGATTTTTGTTCCTTTTTTTTCCTTTTTTTTTTAATTTTTAGCCACTGTTATTCTAAATTTTGATCCTTGTAATTACTTTAGAACATATATTGAATTTAATTTAAATACACTGACAGTGTAAAATAGTTTTACACTATCAACTAATAGAAATAGTAAAAAATGTCAATTCATATAAATAACTACCTATTATAATGTGGGATCCACCATGATTTCTCACTTTTCCTTATTTCTATTGATTGATAATATAAAATAATTTTATACTATCAGTGCATACCAATTAAACTCATATATATTTATCGTTACAAATATTAGAAATTTTATTTTTTATTATTATAACTATTTTTTGAATCTTCTTTTACTCCTTATAAATATCACCATTTAATAATAGTGAATCCAAACAATGTGGATAAAAAATCTAATAAGAGAAAAAAGAGACTAAAACCAAAGCAAAAGTTTTAAAGGATCAAAACCACAATAACTAAAAAATATATTTAAACAAAAAAAAAAATTCATAAAATTTTACACACGTGTTTCGCATTGAAATAAGAGTTCGTTGGTTGATTGAGTTGGCTAGTTTTTTACGCCTCTGACTCTGTGCACGGTGTATATAAAGTGTAACGTATCATTCAGGTCAATTCAATTCGAGTATTTATTCGGTATACATCTCTAATCTGATATCAGAAGTATACCGCTTTCTCCGCCACTTTCTTTCTTGTATTTCCCGAGCTTTTTTCTCGGCCTTCATCCATGGCTGCTCCACTGCCTCTTGAAGAGTCTTGAAGTCCTTATCATCTTCATCGGATCGTTCAAGAATGGTGTTATTGTCTCAATTCCTCACTCGAAATAACTACTTTTTTTGTAGTCGATCCATGAAGATGGCTCTTTCTGCCAAAAAGAATAGGTTTGGGTTTGTTGATAGAGATCTATGTCCAATTGACAGGAAAGAAAAAAGAATTCGGGGAGAACAGAGGTTGGGGGGTAGACATGTTAATGTTAATTGATGCTAATTTAAATTTCTTTAAGGGGTCACATTAAGAAAAAAAAAAAAAAATCCGTAAGGGATCCAACCCACTCTCTTATCGTAAACTTCCTTGTGCTCTGGCATATAGCGCAACATAGAAGCTGGATTCTGAAGTTCAACATGTCATTTTGTTTTTGGAAGGTAAAGTTGACTCCTATATGTCGCTATTTACAGAAATGATCAACAAACAATATACCGGCCATTAAGTGTGCTCAAACGAAGACGAAGTAATGAAATATTGATAAAAGATACAGCCATGCTATATGGGCGAATTCATTTTTGTCAAATGTTATGAATTGATTCCCAACCAATCCGGAGAAGCGGTGATATTCAATCGAGAAGATAGAACACAAAATGCAAAATGCACCTTTGTAAATAATTATTTTGTCCGTCGTTATACAAAAAATGTTTTGTGTCAATAACGATTTCTGTTAAAGATACAGTTGCATGACTACAATTAAACGGAAGAAGCGCTCATCTGCCGAAGATATGCACAAAATCAATTGTAGGTCTATGTATATGAGTCGTTAGACTTTTATTTAACCGTTTTTTTTTCTGCGTGTAGCATCTCTAAGGATTTTTTAGCCAACTTTAAATCATTTAACATGATTCTCTTACGTAGGTTTCTAGACACATAGTATATCTGATTGATGTTATCATCTTATAACATTTCATGCATATATGCAAAAAACCACTATTTTATTTTATTTTATTGTTATACTCTGAAAGCATGTCCATATTGTTCATCGTCAAAACCATGGTTTATTTGGTCATGTGAATTTTCATAATTAAGTTCATTTGTTTGGGGACATTCGTAAGTACAAACTTTAAACTTTACATAATATACCAAAATAACTTTACATCTAACAAATCAAATACAAGTTCAACGTACTGCCGGTTGTTTCACTAATGGGTACAAAACAAAACGGAATGAACGAAATAACGCAAACAATACAAATGATGAAGATATGAAGTAGCTAGAAGGCAAAGTTAGTTGTCTGAAACATACGAGAAAAAATCACAAGCAGATAATTGATTAACAAATCAAACACACTTGTAACTTTCGGACAGATTAAAGACTTGGAGCAAATTCTAGCGAGACATTCCCGGGGCAACCTGTGGAGGCACCAAGTTGGGTATCATTGTGCTTTCCTCTTGGCCTGCCCAACCTATGTTTGTATATCAAATATGTACAATCAGACCTTGTAAATATAATATACTTAAACATACAAAAACTTTATGAAATTAGGTAATAAGAATGAGAAGGGTTATATTTTTTGTGGTTTATATATGATGAATAATTATATTTACCTCTTCTGGGTTTCCATCCACGATTTTTGAGTTCTCTGTACTCTTGACAAATAGCACAATAACCGCACCAGCAGTGTACACAGCAGTCTTTGCATGGGTATTCTTGTAAGGAGTAGAGGCCTCTTAGTTTGTTTCTGTATATGTGAGAATATAAGCACGCACACCCGATTTGGCCAATGACATAGAAGATTAAGCCTGAGACTAAGCAAGCTGCAAATACCTTTTTTTTTTTTTTTTGAAAGTAAAAAGGAAGTGAACGTTTTATTAGAGAGACAGTAAGATGGGTAAATTGTGACAAAGTAATTAATTTATAAATAAATATTAAAATGTAGTTGGATTAAGGTTCCTCACATGGTCTGCCTCTGTCTATGATTTCAGCATTCCAACCAAACGTGAAACATGGACAGCACAAGGTGAAACAGCCTTCAAAATAAAAGGGAAAAGAAAAAATGTAAAGATGAAGTGAAGTATGGGAAGAAAGTGATGTAAAAGTAATTTGAAAACGCAAATTTAGTGAAAATTTTATAGCAAAGAATATGCTCATATGTAGCAATAATGTTTAATTGCTCTCTTAATGTGTCGATCTCTAATTAGTTCATTTGAGAAAAGCAAAATGATAAATGCAACTAGGAGGACACATTAATTTCTGCAGTATCATGGGGATCAGTTCATGAAGGAGCTTACAGATTCCGGGTTCCTTACAGCAATCGCATAAACCCGTTGTCCATGTTCCGGGTGGTGGATAGGGTCCAGGTTGACGGTGATGTTGATTGTGCATTAGCGTCCCTATTTTAAGTTTTGGAACGGATCAAAGAGAAAGAGTGGAAGTTAACAAATATCCTATACTACTTCTGCAAGATTTGTTTACTTGGTTCTTCTGCCATTTATAGCAACTCTGTTGGAAAAATAAAATAGCTCCTCATGTTGAGAGTTCCAAGGCGTCGTTGTTGATTGGAAGTCCCTCCATCAAGCCAGAAAAGAAGCGGCTATTCCCACGTTGGAGTCACTTGTTGACTATTCTTGTCTAATTATATTTGTGCTAAGGTTGATTTTTTTATTTAGCTTACAAATTTCAATAGCTACGAACTTACGAAGCTTATTGTTAAAAATTAGTATTGTATATAAATTGAAGGCTATATATATCCATTTATAAATATGCCATAGTGCCCATTCATTTAAGGAAGAAATATACTGTACACACACATATATTCAGCATAAAATCGATGTGCTAGTCATATCTAGGATCTTTTGTGGCATAGCTAAAACCTGTTTCTTAGTGTTCTGACAAGCACTTCCAGTGCTTACTTCAAAACCGTTATTTATTTTTTCATATGCAATTCCAAATTACAAAGATTCCATATAACAAATTTACGCAAATCCAGCATCCTTTGTTTCACCTTTGGGTGAAATAATACAAGATGAATAACGAAAAATCCAAATGACACAACCATATATGAAGCTTTCCTCTGAAACATACGAAATAAAACCACAAACAGATAATTTATTAAACAGAATAGTGAAATCTCGAACAACAGCATGCAATGCCAAGCATGACGCATCCAAGATGACCATGAGCAAATTCTAGCGAACCATGCCCGGTGCAACATTTGGGGGCACTTGATTGGCTCTGTTCATTTTTTCCTCGTTGCCTGTCCAACCTATCACAGTATGACATATAATTATATGAAGGTTGGAGACCTTGCGAGTATGATATAATATTACCCGTACGAGTACGATGTTATATAATAAGAATGAAAAGGGTATCAAACTTTGTTATTTATAACTGGTAGTTAGTTATATTTTATACCTATTGAGGGGTCCAATCCACGGTTTTTAAGTTCCCTGTACTCTTGGCAAATAGCACAATAACCGCACCAGCAATGAACACAGAAGTCCATGCATGGTTCTTCTGGTAAAGAGAAGATGCCTCTAAGTTTGCTTCTGTACGTGTAAGAATACAAACATGCACAGCCGAAATGGGCAAGGGCATAGAAGATCAATCCCGCAAATGCACAAGCTGCAAGGTTGTTACCCGTTTTTACGAATTATGAAGCAGATATTTGCTGAGTGAAATGACCAATAATATGAGATTTAATATGAATGTAATTAACTTCGAGTTTAAACAATAATGCTTTATAATTTAAACTACTCACATGTTCTTCCTCTGTCTACAACTTCAGCACTCTGACCAAAAGTGATGCATGGACAGCAGCAAGTCATACAGCCTTCATAGTGTTCACAAAAAGGGAGAAAAAGTAATAATTAAGTAAAACCTGGAAAAATTGAGCTGAAAGTATAATTTTAATAATCAATGCAAGTTCGTTGCATTGCATCCCAATTAACGTCTATAGTTGCATGTATATGAATCTAAATTTTGTTATAGATTCTGAAAGTACAAATATGTCATCAAGTTGTTTACCAGCAATTCAAATAACCCTGCGAGTTTTGTTAGCCTTTTTCTCATAAGCTCTCTAAGCAGTTAATTTCTAATTAAAAAGCAACTTAATCACATATCTTAGTGTCTCTGCTGATAATAAATGCAACACCATCACATAATTTGTGCCTTGTAACATAGTGTGAGTTCATGAAATAGATCTTACAACTTCCGGGGTCTTCAAAACAACCACATAAGCCTGTTGTCCATGTTCCGGTTGGTGCACCGTTGTATGGTGACTGTGCTGCCTTAGCTTCACCGTGATTCATTTTGAAGACGATCGATCAAAATAAATAAAAGCCGAGATATGGGAGACTAACAAGTATACTGCTATGTTCGAAGTTAGCTTAATTCTTCTTGCTTATATAGCAATTGCCAAAGGTTGACATTGACTTCACAGGTAATATTTTTTTTCCTAGTCAAACAAACAAGCTATTTAGCTGCTAGACAAGTTGATATAAAATGTACAAGTTGGTCGCTCCTTCAAAATGCAAGGCTGTAGCTACGAAATTGCATTTCCCTAAAATTAAGCAAGTTACCACATGCTGTGAATTATCTGTTCATATCTCGTTCTCCGCGAATTATTTTATATATTCATTATATGTTTACTAAAGAAAATATTAAATCGCCAAACTATGTTGTTATAATTTTTACCAGAATGATGTTTTAATATTTTTAATCTTTGATAAATAAGTAGTCTTCACTTCTTTGACTTATCTAATACCTTCATTAAATCTTAACAAATAATTCTACCAATAATTTTGTTAAATAATCCTGATTTTTTAATATTATTTACTTAAGAGACTGATTTAAAATGCAATACTTACTGCATAAAGGTTAGCATACTTCACATGATCTCTGCGGAACTTAATTGGCCGAGTAGAATTGATTTCATTTAAACAATGCACGCTTTGCGCAATTCATTTCTTTGATTGGCCATTAAGTTTCATTATGTTGCAAGCAATGCTGTTATTAAATATTTGAGACAGTAACGGATCTAGAAAATTTAAGCAATAGAAGCAAAGATAATAAATAAATATACTAACAAATTTGACACTATTTTTATTTAAGTGTGGGATCAAATAAAATAATGAGGGCAAATATACATATATCTATATACTACTAAATATTTTTTCAAATTTTAGTGGGGTCATGCCCCCACCCTCATACACATAGATCCATCCCTGATTTGAAATAAGGTTTTATTATCTGTCATCATAGATTGATCTAAGAAATGTGGATGATCATGGCCACAAGAAAGGAAAGTAAGAAACAGACTTCTTTCAGTTTGAGTTAATAAAAAAAAAAATTCTTATAGTTTGAATTCTAATATGTAATAGAGAAGAAGCTCGCCGTCCCATCTAAGAAGCTCAATTCTATTTGCACTATTCTAAGACGAGGAAATTTGTACAATAATAGCACAGAAGGCTGCATTTTTTGATTTTGAAAGATAAAATATTTGGATGGGATCCCTTCACTTAAGGCAGTTTTTTAAAATTTGTGTCTATGAGGATCTTCTACCATCACTCTCAATGAAAAGATAACAAGAAATCTTTTGCCATTCGAGTTGACTTTGACTTCCTTGGCTAGTTGGCTTGTTTTAGTTAGCGAACACGAAGATATATGGAAATTGTCAAGAATGTCAAGATTCATGACATCTTCTTTATGTTTATGAAAATTACGTGTTGTATATTGAATTAAGCACTGATGATTGTAAGATATTGCTATTTGCTAATGATTCGAACCAAGCCCACATAGCATATAGCAGCAAATATCACAGAAAACGGGGGACTGGATTGCTGTGTGATATAGCTGCTTTATGCAGAACTTAGTATGGTCTATTGCCCGTTCTGGCGATTAGAAAAAGTCAAAACCACCGATTCACTACACAATATTTATATGCGAATTCAACGAGGTGCTTCAAATGCTTTGCGGGATTAACAAGATAGGACACCACACTCAAGCATTCACAAACCAAAAGACAAAAATAAAATCAACGGCATCTCTTGGATATCTTTGCGCTGAATCTCGTCAGTCATCATTCATCGGCATTGATTGTTTTATACTTTATACTCTCAGCATGAGATAAAAATAACCTCGCTCTGGTCAAAGCTATGCAATGTGAAGCTAGCTTGTTGACCTTCGAAATTAAATGTAATTAAATTATTGTCATTGTTGATGGTAAAATACGAGGCAAAATGGTAGGGCTAATCTTATATCTTTTGTTCACAATAGAATAATAAAATAAATTTAGTTTTCCGAGTTTAATTTATGAGTTTAATTGGTATGCACTGACAGTGTAAAATAGTTTTACACTGTCAACCAATAAAAATAGGGGAAAGTGAGAAATTATGGTGGGTCCCACGTTATAATGGGTAGTTATTTATATGAGTTGGCACTTTCTACTATTTCTATTGGTTGACAGTGTAAAACTATTTTACACTGTCAGTGTATTTAAATTATATTCTTAATTTATATATACTAATAGTGTAAAACTTTTTTATACTGTCATCCAATTATATATTATTACATAAGTAAATATATATAACTTTCACCTTCATTATCCCAAAAATATTGCAAATAAGAAAATATGATTGGATGATAGTGTAAAACAATTTTATACTGTAATACATGCAAATTAAATCCTAGTTTTAATGTAATAAAGGGTAAAAAAAATTATGTAGTCATCTAATCATATATTAACACATTATCACAAATATGTGACACTTAAAATGATTGAATAACAATGTAAAATCATGATACTAATCTAGGAAAAGATTTTTGGGTATAATATTGAAATAGATGATGGAACACAACCCGTGGACCAAATTTGCAACGGTTTTCATTTTTTTTTTTTTGGTGCGTCGAGAATAAAAATTAAATACAGTATCTGCCAAATATATTCGACGGAACAAGATGAAGTCAAATTTTCTCTTAAATTTGTTTCAATGAAAGATTTATACTTACAGAAATTATCTCAAAAAAAGTACTAAAAAGAATATGCAAGACACCAGATCTCGAATACTTCCTGCAAACTTCCTACTTCCAAGGACTGTATGCTGTATATATGGATAAGATCATTAATGGAATAAAAATGGGTCACGCTTTGCCAAATTTCTTTCTCATCTACATAGTAGAAATTTTTAAAATTCCACTATTTCATCTTCATGGCCGTGATCCCCCAACCAGCATCCGCCGCCGAGTGAAAAGCATGACACTAGCAAGCAATCTAATGGAAATCCAGGTAGCTGTCAATTTTCAAAGCTTGGATGTGTTTACCTGGTGATTTTTTAAAAATTTCCAATTTATGAATCTTGCTATGTGGACGCAAATACAATGTTCCTTGCAAAATCAATTGAAGCTATAAGTCTATACATTTAACTAAATTTATCCACACTAATAAAATTTGTTCTTTGGTGCAGTATGTACATTCATGATACAGGCATAAAGCAACCTCTAATTACACGTAGAATAGAAACAGTTTGCAGAAGAGATTATCACAACATCAACCAAACTTGGGTTCCTAGCTTGGACTCATCGGATATCTTGTACATTATATACTTGTGTAAGTAAACAAAAATCTTGGGGAGAAATCCCCTTCATTAAGAAATACCTTGTTTCTCACCTATAAAAATTATCACAAACGTGAAAATGTGTATATCAACCAAGCTCAAATATTAATGGTTGCATCCCACAGCCTCAGAAGCCCATTACGACCACCACTGCATATCCTTTTCCTCTCCAGGTCTGAAGCAATACATCTTACCTGGATGTCACAGTACGACCAAAATCAACCCAGGACAACAACCAACAATAAATGGAGGTAAAGAGTGTTAAAACATGCATACAATAACATTCCCCAGTCATATAATGCCTTGCTATATGACAGAATATGTGTGCTCTAAAGTATCTGATGCCAATTAAAATAATCACCAATTAATGCGTCATAATTCTGAAGTAAAAATCACTGCAAGGCATAATTTCATGAAGAAACGAACATCAAACTTTTTATCTTTTAACTTCAGTGCTGTACTTTTTTTTGGTGTTTTGGAGAGAGAGAGGGGGGGGGGGGGAGGGATAAAAGAATATTATTAAGAATAGCTGTGGTTATTATTTCTGAAAAGAACTTCAGTGCTATAGTTATTATCTAAAGAAGGAATGCACTTCCTTAGGTAATTTATCCTAAAGTAATTATTTCTCTCAAAGATTAATAACTAGTGGTACTGTGATAGTAGTTACAGTTATATGTAGAAAATTTGTGCATGAACTAGGCAATAAAGTTCATTAAGGCTAAGAATACCACAACCGAATTATATCTGAAACAGCAATATTATAATTATGTGTGTGTGTGTTTTCTTTTTTTCTTTTTTTTTTTTGGTTTTTTTCGTTTGTTTGTTTGTTTTTTTGCCCCCGCTGTTTTTTTTTGGGGGGGGGGGGGGGGGGATCATATGAACAGAAAAGCCAAAATCCCACATACCATAGCAACTGTTTTTTGTGGTGTTCTGTAAAGCTGCCAACCAGCCATCTTTGATCCAGTGCCAGAAAAACCACCAAGTCTCTCTTGGGGCCGATGAAAAAGAGACAACGAATTATCAGCTGCTCCAATACCTAACCAGTGCTCCCCAGCATTGATAGATAATATGGCAGCATTGTGAATTGTCACATTTTTTGCACACTTTATACCTCCTGCACAACCAATGATAGAACATTACCAGGTGATCTCAAATGCCTTTTAATCGATTAGTATTATACAAGAGCAATCCTTTATAGACACTAATATAATTAGATCTGCTCTTCATAGACAAACTTGGGATTTGTGATCCCAGGTAAGATTGGTTCAGGATATTTTCACAGAAGAACGACACAGGCATAACACTAACTCACTCTTGCATAACATATATTCCTTAAAAATTTGCTTTATTTAAATTTGTTGTAAGATTAAGACACCATATAGGCAGAGTAAAAATACCATAATAATATTTTACAATGGGACATTTAGTTTAACGAATAGCTGCGGGGTAAGCTACAACAGGAAATACTCTTAACATAATGATTTTTCTTGGGCAATTGCAACTTCAAACGGTCTGCATATTTACTCAAATCAAACAGAAGCTAGACACTAGGAAAACAAGTTGCAGTGATAAAGAGACTGCCATACCTTCATCATTTTCCCAAAACCGTAGCAGCCCATCAGTCGACCCTGGAATGGAAATTTAACATTTTAGCAAGCAATGGAGATAAAAGCACAGAACAAAAAGTTCTTTTAGAGCAACTGTCTTAAAGAATTGAGAAAGAGAGAGTGATAGCATAGCCAAAATTTGGAGATGATGCACCTGTTATTATTCCTCTGTCTAAAGTAGAATATTCAACACATAATATTGGCCCTGCATGGCATGCTAGGACAGCATCACATGTTCCTCGGGAAACTGACCATATTCTTGCTGTCCAATCATCACTACCAGTAATTACAGTGTCACCAACCATTCTTATGGACCTGCGTTTTTTATACCGGATCATATATTTGTTTACATTTGTCAATAGAAATAAAGTAGTAGAGGAGTAGAAATATATGTTTTTCTTCTTAACCTTATCCATTGTGTATGTCCTGAAAGTTTATGCATCTGTCTACTAGCACGAATGTCCCATATATTAGCAACCCTGTGATGCAAGCAACAGGTCAGACATTAGATAATCAATGTATGACAAATGACAAATAGCTGAATTGCACACAGAAAAATCAACATAAAAGAACTGCATATATATATATATTTTAACATACACATCTCTTCCAGCAGCAGCCAAGAGTCCCACATTGTCATCATATTCCATGCATAAAACAGCACTAGAGCAACGACCAACAGTTGCAACACATCTATCAGTTCTAACATCCCACATCTTCACAGTGCCATCGTGTGATGAAGTTAGGACACGTTCACCTGAGAGCATGCGCACACAGCTCACCTACAGGGTTTGCTGTCTGAATTAAGTTTCAACTGTCCAGTCTCTATATTTTTCACTGATTTGTCTACATTGTTTATTATAGAACAACCAGAAATATTTTAAGGTAAATGATACCGGTCCATCATGGCCTTTAAGCTCTTCTAGAAGTTGAGTTGTTTGTTTATCCCACACCAAAACTGACTGATCATCAGATCCTGACACCACCTTCCCCCTATCTGAACTTATGGCACGGACAGTTCTACATTTAAAGCCAGAAGCAAGGTTGCACACAGTTATTTGTTGAAAGATGTTGACAACCATAAAAGAATGCAATATGTGAGAGAGAGAGAGAGAGAGAGAGAGAGAGAACCTAGTATGCCCTTTTAGAGTTGCCCTAAGTTCAGAACCACGAAGACTAGGATCCCAGATCTTAACCTGCATATTTGGACAAGTTATATTCACAACACATATCAACTCATTCCTAGGGTCACAAGGCAAATGAAACAACCTTGTGCTGCATAACTCCATATCATGGACATTGACACTTACTGAGCAGTCTGTGCTTCCACTAATAAAGAAACCAGCATCTTCACGGTCACCAACCAAGTCCCACACCTCTCTCTTTGTAACACAATGGAGAGCAGTAATGGCACCATTATGACCCCTAAGTATGCGTACATTGGTTTGAAGCTTCTTCTGCCCACCAGTTGATAGATCTTGTTTGCGAGGAGTCCCATTCTCGTTTGCAGCTAAAATTTATGGCAATAGAACAAAGTGATTCAAGAATCACTGGTACATAATTGCTAGAAAATGAAATAACAAGTACCTGAATTGCCTCCATCAGACGTCCATTTACGAACGCGACTAAAGCTGGATCTAGATGTTGTATTTCGGCTGAACATACTTTGCACCCAGCTTCTACCAACACCAGTTGCCTCAGTGGGTTGCTGGCCCTCATCTTTGGCATCTTTTAAATGTGGGGATGGTAATGCAAGTGATAACATAGACTGTGCCTTCATTGAGGTGACTCCCCAATATCCATTACGTAGTTGCTGGATATGAGACAAGAACCCTCTGATTTTTATCTGAATCAATAACATAAGGAACAATTCAGCAAAAATTTATGATATGAGCCCAAATTTTCAGTAGCATGATATCCCACAGAAAATATAGCACTGATGTATGCAATTAAAATATAGCACACTGGACAATAATTTCTTGCAAGGAAAATATGATAAGATAAAAGACCACTGCAAAGAGAAACTGTTAGGACTATTGATGGGGGTAATATGGTTAACATGGGCAATGACTCTCATATTCCTAGTGCTGTTAGTAATGTTACCTCAGGTAACACTATTTCACCCTATGCTAAGGTTTATGTGAGGAAGAATAAAAAGAAAGCGAATGACGTAGCAGGGGCATCTGGTCCTGACACAGGGGGTGGGACTTGTAACTAACAAGAAAGAGAACATGTGCAAGGTGGGAACGGCCATATAGGCCTTGGGGAGGAATGCTGAGGGGAGTATTCCAGATTGTAAGGAAACTGTTAGGAGGGTGCTAGGTCCCTCAAATACCTAGCTTGTTACCTTGTCTTTCATACTGTGAATAACACACACAGCCAGGGGGAGCTGATATCACATTGGTATCTTCTTCCTCCTGATTATACAGCACATTCCATTCTTTTCTATGTTACCAGTTGTCTAACAGAAACATATTGAAGTTTTCGGTAATCCTTTAGCGTACAGCATTTCAAGTTTACTGAAGTCAATATTTTGTGATTTTGATTATTAGTAGCATTAATTATTATTTATGTTGGGACTTATTATTTATGTTGGGACTCAAACTATGGTTTCTTTTCTTTGCTCACTTTTCCTTCCTACATCTCTTTCCTCCCTCTTCCAGAGTATTTATTATAGTTTTTCATCAACTGTATCAGTACTTCTTTGGCTCTATATTACATAAGCTGGATAGAGAAGAAATTTTATTAAAAGATACAGCAGAGGATAATATGTCCTCACAAAGATACAAAAATAACAACCAAGTCCTACACTTTGTATATAAGCTAAAGGAACACCACTAAACAGACGATGAGCACAGCACCAAAGGGATGCCAAAAAAGTAATCTTATCCCAAATAAAATCAAAAACTGCATAGTTTCAAGTAGCTTTCACTCAAATGGATTATGTGCCAAAAGACCATTTCATCTTTGGTGTCAAATCTCAAATAGGACTCCCCAATCTCATACTTCTGATGCTATAACCATTTTCTTTTTTGTTTTTTTTGGGCAACTTCTAATTCTTCCTACTAATAAAAATGTTAAACTAGCACTTGATGCAAACCGAAAAATGAGTATCAGACTGCTTTACTCTAGGAAATCCTCTTCACAAAAACCAACCAATTCATAGAAAGTTGCCCAAAATTGTCACATTCTGGTAGGTCTGGATTAGACAATGCAAAAGATCTCTATGTATTGCTACGGAGTTCCTGGTCAATGTGGCCAAGAACCCTATTCTATAGGGATAAGGGATAGCTCGAGAGTTCCCACAACTCACTCAATTCTCTAACTGCCTTTCCCTCCCTTTCATTCTGTTATTTATCCTAACTGTCCAACTACCTCCTAACTGACTCCCACTCCACTGATGTACCAGTGGTATTAGCATATTCTCTAATTCTATACAAACGGGGTTGGGCTTCCTAAGCTTACAGCCCGCTTCACCTCCTCATTTTTCTCACATAAACTTGTTTTCAATAGGAAAATATTAATAGAGACTTGAGTTATAGTGAATCCTACCCGTGGCAATACATTAACTAGTGATTTTATAATATCTATATATTATAATTGTTAATTATATTTTGAATGGTATATATATTTTCATTTGTAGAGTTCACAGTGAACCCAAGACTACTAACATTGCTCTTTACAATAGGCCTCTATCACATTCTTTCGAGAATAAGGACATTCAAATGGACCCGAAAAAAAAAAGGAGAGGTTCTATCAGATGGGGAAACCTGTGAAGGATCAACCACAAGGTAGGTCTTCATATGATATGAAAGTATAAGGGATGCTCTCATCTATTCTGTACACCTCAAGGTTGGTCAATGTTAATTACTATAAATTTTAATCCATTAAGTTGTTCTTTGTTCTCAATACCATGTAGGATGAAAAATGAATGTCTCATGTTTAGATAAAATATTTAAAATTTCATGAAGCCTATTGTCTGTCAATATACTAAGCTCTTCACGAGATCCAAAATTTTAGTGTCCTGTGACTTGGATTGTTCCAGAGGTCAAAGTCTTGATTTCTTCATCTGGGCAGTAAAAGGACCAAAATGCTTTCATTTACCATAGATTCCAAACCTCAAAAACATATATGCATTGCTAAGAAAAAATTAACTTACAAATTGCTTGGATCCAATGCTGTTCCTCTCCGCAATTGTTTCAATCATGTACCAAGCATCATTATCAGGAAGTCCCAGCCCAGCCTTCAAAAAGGCAAAAGAGGCTCAGTATTCAAAAGCACAAAATGATACAATTGGCTTCAATAGAAATATAAAAGTTAACAGGAAAATTCAAGCACATGAATAGCCAAAACAATACCATGTGCGATGCCAACACAACAAGCTGTGCTGTCACCAGAGATGCATAGTTGGCTGACCTGGCAAAAAAATGAAATTTCATAAACATCTATGGAACAATATACAAGTGTAAATGCATTTAACTCCATTTAATTTACAAAACCTGGATGCTTGGATAAGTCGTCAGAAAGAATATGCATACATCCATACATAGTTATTGTGTAGATATGATCACTCAATGCATAACTATGAGGATAGAAGACCCTTTTATGGGGATGGCAGGACAAGGATGGGGAAAGCAGGGTGAAAAAATTAGCAGGAATAGGGGATATACAGTCAGCAGACATTTTCTTTATCCAATTAACATCTAGATCTAGCTACTCATTAACCAACATATGTTGTGTGACTATATATATTTCTAAATCAAGATATACGTATGTGTGTGTGTGTGTGTGAGATATAATATGAATAAGGCTGATATATATAATGATTGACTTTTTTTTTTTTTTTTGTGTGTAACATTATATATATATTACATGCAAGAGGGTGATCCTTAATACAACAGTAAGGTTGTTGCCTTATGACCTAGAGGTCATATATTCAAATCCTAGAAATAGCTTTTTCGCTTGTTGGAGTAAAGTTGTGTATGCCTATCCTTCCTAGACCCTACCAGGTGAGAGCCCCATGCACCGGGGGATGTCCTTTCTATTATATATTACATGTAACTTGAAAGAAAGATAATAATAATAATGAGGTATAAAACATACAATAAGGTAGAGAATGAGTAATCCTAATATAAAAAGGAATAGAAGACAATCAAAGAAAAATTTAAATCCTTACTTGTTTGAAGATTGCTCCATTAAATAGTCAAAATATCCTTCCCAAAACCTGCAAGGAAAGTGCATGAACTATGTTAAGCGCTTGGTTCATGACCAGAACACTACAAAATCCTGATGATGAAATCATTAAGAAATAATTACATGAAATACATACCGCAACTCCTCCCAAATAGAAAGAGAAATAAGATGGCGTTGGACGTAGTCCGGCACATTATTATTGTCTTTCTTATACATATCAGAAGAAACTTCAAGCGCATCTCTAATAGTTAACAAGTCATTCCGTGCAGTTGCACGATTGATAGCTGTTTTGAGCTGAAAATAAGCAAATTTGAAAGAAAAAAGAGAATTAATATATTAGCTCAATTAGAAGTTAAGGAGTAAAATTATCATACTATATATTCTTTCTTGCTAATACTTGCCATTTTGAAACAAGAAATTTAGGCTTAAATATACTTTTAGTCCCTCTAGCTTTATAAAAATTTCAATTTGGTTCCCTTAATTCCAATTGCAACAATTTTTCCCTTCAAGATTTTAATCCATTTGGCACTGTTTCTGTGACCGTGCCACTATGAAGAGTGACATGTGGCCAATAAGGAGTCTTCTTTTCCAAGTAACTCATTTTGGCACCACGTCAAAGGGATGGTGCTGTCTCATCATTTACTTAAGTATTTGAATATTAATGATTGGACTTGATTACATCGATTTGAAAACTTGAAAGGCATTAGGCAAAATAGCTGTAACCAATATATTGGAACTTCTATAAAAACAGAGGGACAAAAATTAAAATGTGCACATCAGCATTGCTACACCTACAAATGCCATTCAAAGATTTGACAATTCCTAATAATTTCTTCTGTTACATGCCTATGAAGGATTGACAAGTTAAATGTAAAAGGCATAGCATTTTTTTACCAATTCTTTCACTGCAATAAACTGTTCTTCAGTGAGCTGACACTGCCAACCCTGATTAAAAGACCTAGCATAAGCTTTGTTGTCCCAGAAATATATGTATAACAAAGAAATAAATAATTATAAATGTTAGCTAAATAAAATTTACTAACTGAATGTATATGCTCCCTTATACATTCAACAAAACCACTACCGCCAATCCCCTCCGCATCAGATTCAATCAAAGCTGCAAAACCAATCATACAGTAACTTATTGAGCTCTCCAGACTCCTAACATAGAATATTTTTTCTGGCAAAAAGAAATTCACACTCCACAAGCATCAACAAGAAAGCTGAGATCCATGATACCAAGTATTGTTCCATATTCAAAGGATGAGAGAGGATCATCTGTTGCTCCTAGTTTAAGAAGCCGCAGCCATAAACCCTGTGTGATGAGAAAAGAAGAATGTAAAAAGAAAAGAAGATAAAGAACAATGTAGATAAAATGAAAAGAAGATACTCTACCAACTTCAACATAAAGAAGCAGTCTTCATACAGAAAGTAAAAATGGTTAAATGAATCATAATACATCAAGCATGTCAACTCCGGAGGAAAAAATCTAAACTTCTGTTTTCTTTTTCTTTTTTTCTTTTTTTTTGGGGGGGGGGGGGGAGACTGGATGTTGTGAGAGGAGCTCTAGGATCTGAGGCCTTTGTATCAAGTAGGATTAACTAAAAAGAGTGTAAGTTCATGAAGTACTTTGCAGGTGAAATGGGCAGGAGGGAAATGGCAATGTATGTGAGAACAAAAGAATGGAAGGAAAGGCATTCATGAATAAGAAAAGGCTAACTTATTTTAGACAACCAAAATCCCTGTGGATCTCCAATGAAACAGAAGAATAAAAACTAGCAGCAGCAATAAGTTAACTTCTACATGCCTATGACACAACAAACAAGCATCGTAAATTTCCAAATTTGTATTGAAAATGACAACAAGGGAAAAAATAAGTTCATGCAAGAAAATGGATACCAGCACGCATGTGCACACAAACAGACACACAAAAACACACACTCCCAGAGGGATGTATATAAAAGACCAGGGAATGTACCTGCAGCTTAACCTTAATATCCAGCACCATCCGCTCCCTTTCAGCCTAAAATCACAAAATTAATAGTGTAAGGGACCATTCGCATCTATAATATATTGACATACAAGCAACACTAACATAATAATCCTGGCGATGTTAACTTACCGCTCTCTCAAGTGGACTAAGACTATCTGCTAAAGGATCCTTACTGCAGAACACAGAAAATGAACTGTAAGATAGAGAAACAACAAAAGGGACAAGAATACGAAAGTTAAACTATACAAGCAAGCATGACAATCAGTTTGTTCAATAGATAGAATAGAGCAGAATGTATTGCTCACAACAGAAAACAAATTCAGTTCAGGACACCCAGTATCAACAGTTATTGCCCAGAAACTGAAAGTTCCATCTTAATCAGTAACAACAACTAAATCTTTTCACACTAGGTGAGGGTAGTTACATGGATCAAAAGACGTTATTACTTCCTATCACAAACCATGTTTATAGACAAGACATTAAAAATTAAGTCTTTTTTAACGATTTCGTCTATAGTTTTTATTAGTCTTCTTCTACCCTTACCTATTGAACTATCCTCTGCCTGAGACTCTTTTTACAGGGGCTTCTACAAGTCTTCTCAAACTTCCATCTTAATCATTAAAAAAAAAAAAGATTTTACAACATTCTAGGACCAAGTGGTGCATAAAACTTCTAATAAAAACTTTAAAATGTGGTCCAATGCACCAGACTCCCACCTGATGGGATCTAGGGTGCATAAAATTACTAATAAGCTGCTAAATTTTTACTGAGTATAAGCTTTTGAGGACAAGTAGTGAAACATATGTCATTATTTTGTGCAAATGGCTGAAGAGGGATGACATTGTTCAAGGATTACTTTTCCTGCCACCCCTTTAGTGGGATTAAGTGGTCTTCTTAGCCCCTCATGGTGCCGAGCTATGCTGATAGTATAAACTATTATATAGAGGTTTCACTATTGGACATGCAAAGGGACAGGCAAGTTTTGCTTAGTTGATGAGTTTCTTTGAGAAGGATAACCCATCCGGCTCTCTTGTACTTTGTTCTTTTTCTTCTCTAATAATATCTTCTTCTTCTTTTTTAATTTTTAACAAAAAATAGTGATAAAAAAGAAGAAGAAAATTTGGCACAACAAAAATCTTTCTAACCACAAGTCAAAATTGCTTCCTTCTTTGGCTGACAGACATCATGCAAGCCATACAAAAAAATTCCAAGGCCTCCTTACCCTCACGGAATACTAGGCAATAGATACCAAGGTTCGATTGTATGAACTTTAAACTTATCCTCTCCTATAAACAGAAATTATTCATATGCATCCCAATGTTAAAAAAAAAAAAGAAGAACCATTTGGCACATTGAGAGAGATTCCTTTTAATTAAGAACTGTTACGAAAAAACTGAAAAGGACATGCAGGCCAGTTTTTCCAGGCATCAATACGACAATAAAAGAGTGTCCTAATTTTGGGAATTGCTTGCACTACCTTGGAGTATGTCTTCCTGAGTACTCAAAGGCATTACTAACTGCTGCAAGAACCTGCTTCCTTTTTTCTACTTCCTCTTCTGTTCTGATGTTTGCAGGAAATCTATCGTAGGTGTAATTGGCACCAGCTCCTGAAGAAATGAAAAGTAATAACTATATCCAATTTATTTTATATTCGCAACAAATTGATTTAGCTACAAATTTTGGAGTCATTCAATTAACCTGATCTTCCAGCGTCAGAATCTGATATTGTTAAAATCTCAGGCTCTACCAAAGGGGAAGGAAGAATTGACATAGGGTTTTGACCCCTTCCAATTGCATCTTGTAGCTTATCAAGCAGGTTATTGTTGTTTTCATCAGAACCTACCCCTCTCTCCAAATAATCCAAGAAACCATGAGAATCAAGGAACTGAGCAATCTGCAAAAATCAAATTTTACATCAATATAAAGACATAAAAATTCTACAATGATATGAATGGAATTAGCATTTCACTCATAAATCGAGAAAAGAGAATCCGATCACTACATGGAATCTTTGTTATTACATCTATGAGACTCTGAATTAACCATCATAATCACCAATGAAAATCTAATCATTAGTGGGATCAATTTAGCCACTGGTATTTGCCATCACCGGTAATTGGAGAACGAAATCCATGTTATGACCTAAAATTACCATTGGCTCTGGTGGTTGGTTAGTAGATCGAGACCGCTTCTTCAAAAAAGCTTGAGTGTTGAAGACATGAGTAGAACTATTTTCCTGATGCCAAAAATATAAAATTAAAAAAAAAAAGAAAAGAAAAATTCAAAGGTCACACCAAAGTTCTGTTACGGAAGATTGAAAACTAAATCCTTGAAACAAGAAATAGAAAAATCATACTAGGAAATTGCGATAGCCACTTAAAACTGTTGCAAAGAACTTTAGAAATATCATCCTGCACAAGCAACACGATGACAATAAGACACATCAAACTGGACACTATTTCTTGTACTACCAACATGTCTTGTTTGTGACATCTGAAACTGATGCACATGGACAAAATTATTGATCCGACTCATAAATGTTTAAGGCTACCTTGAGGATGAATTCGGAGGATTAACCACAAAGAGTTTAATAATAGAAAGCACAAATCAATCATCAAATAAACAATCCATAGCTTTTTTTAATCCTAATATTTTGAAGTTGATATCAACTTAGTCCTAAAAAAAAAAATTATATCAATTTAGTCCTACCACTTTGAATTTTGACATGAATTTATTCTTCTGTTATTATTCATCTTAGTTGGCACGTTAGTTCTGAGCTAAGCTGCTTATTTGTCTTCGTTGACCGATGAGAAGAGACAATTTCCACCTCATCAATTCAAAAGTTAAAAAAATATATATTTGAATTGACTGGACAAATTGAGTGCAGCAAGTGTGGCAAGACTGGTCAGTCCAGTTGATGAGGTGGAAATTGTGTCTTCTCATCAGTCAAAGAAAATAAACAAGCAACTTAACTCAAACTACTGTGCCAAATATAATGAATAGTAATGGAAGTTAATAATGATTTGATAGAAGGGCGAAATTGATGTCAAAATTTAAAGTTTTAGGACTAAATTGATGTCAAAAAATTTTTCAAGATCAAATTGATATTAACTTCAAGATATTAGGACTAAAAAAGATATTTACTCTAAAGGTTCTATCACTTTCTCAATTGCCAGAAAAGTCAAACGATAAATTGCACTGACAACTTGGAACCCAGAAATAACATAAATTGGATCTACAATGAGCAAAGCTCTAATTATTCTAGGTATAATGGGGCGTCATGCTCAGCTGTGTTAGAAAATTTCAATATTATATTAGGAACATATCACACAATAAGCAATATTTAGTATTTCATTCAAGCAACTAATTTAATTAATATCAATTTAATTTGGCCATGGAGCGTTTGTAGAGGCACCTAGTTAGGCTTCTAAGGAAGCCATTGGGTCAAAGCTCAAAAAGGAGGGATTTCAACAAGATATTTGGTCCCTTCCTTGGTATCGGAGCCTATGTAACTAAGTGATCATGACTTTAATCCTTGCCACCCCCATTGCTCATGGTAGAATTTTTTCTTTTTTTGGATAAAACCCATTGCTCATAACAGATTATTAGGCAGCATAATGTAAAGTGGGCCTTTGCATTATCAAAGCTTCCAGCCCAAAGGGCCTTTGCACAAAAGGGAATGTTACAGATATAAAACCACTCCTAGGCCTCTACCTAATAGCTCAAGATTTTAGGATAATCAGTCCATTACAGATTTTCGTCCATAGAATAATAAGACAATTATTTTTCATCTGCAACCAAATAAGCATTACAACCCCATCAAATTTAAAAAATAATAGTAGAAATTCCAACAGAAATACATCAGAATTCTCCACTGCAATAGAATTACTAAGAATCTTCCAGAATAAAAAGAATAAAGTATAACATAATTTTTTTCTAGGGAACTACATTAAGAAGCTTCAGGAAGAGTTTATCAATCTTGCATCTCACTGAGTTCCATATGATTTATTCAAAGAGACAATAAATTTTAAAATCATGCAAAGCAGTGAATAATCTACCATCCAGGCATCACCTTAACTGAAGGTCGTGATCCTCTCTCCAATGCTTAGCCGCAGATTTAGGATAATGCTCAGATACACTGCATATTCCAGCCTTCAACTCATCAATACCAATTACATTGGGATATAATAACTTCATTATCTCACCACGCAAAAAGCTGAATTCTGGCTCAGGAATTGGTGGAATTTCCTCCGATGTTGTGATACGATTATACTCAAGGTCCACAACAACCACCTACAAGAGATTAAAAGACATCAGTTTTTATCAAAGAAATGCATCATTTGAAACAAATAGAATTTCCTCACATGCATGCCAACCTCTAAATGGTTAACCTCTAAATGAACAGAACCAAACATGGTAGAAAAAAATTGTTACCCTGTGAAACCACATCCGACATTGATAACCAGTTAGAGAACCCAAAAAGAAAAAAAAAAAAAAAAGGGCTTTGCCAATTGTATGAAGATAGTAGAACCTAAATGGCAGTTGCCACAGGTAAAGAAGCAAGGGACAGGATTAGAACAAGACCAAGAATATGATCTTTTACAGTGTTCTTGGCAGGAGAAAATGGCAAGATAGAAAATAGAAGAGTGAAAATTTTAAAGATAATTGGAAAAAATGTTATTTTACATACATCTCTCATTTCACTCCTCCATTTTCCACCTTCTCAATTTGACTCCAACCAATCACATGCTTAAGGATAGATGACCTTGAACTGAGTTGTCCACCTATGTGCAGGATCATGCATAAACTGAATCAATCCTGGAATTACAATGAGCATAATCATATTCTGCACCACCACAATCGTCTCCTTTTAGTGCTATTTATTTGCTTTGTTTTGCTTTTGTTTTTGGAAGCTTCAATTTTCATAGGTGATTATTGATTTATCAGAAAAGGCACTCTAAAGCACCAGATCAAGTACAGAGAACTTTAACACAGATGAAGTAACTCAATATTTATAATAATGGCATTCCCCTATATTGTCATTTCTGCAATTGTCAATGAGACCAAAAAATTTCTCACTTGATTATCAGTTGTAATGGCCAAGCATTCAGTTTTGTTACTTTGTTTAATGCCATAGATGGAGTTAAGCAAATTGTCATTGCCATTGCCCTTGCTGTGTGAAATCACCAATAGATAATTTGTTTTTCCCCCAAAAGCCAGGCCTCATCATGAACATAAGGGCTACAGGATATAGAAAAACACTAGTACCTGACTTAGACTCTATCCTGTTCAGATAAAGAAAAGGAACAATATGATGAAATGAAACTTTAGATAATAAAATACTTAGTGTCATAAAGTAGCAACAAACTGAAGACCAGGAATTAACAACCTAAAATCACAATGTCATCCTCTGAAAATAAGAATCCATATAACAATTACTTCTTAGTCATTCCTAATAATCAACATTTTACACTAATCTGGTTTATGTTGTGCTCCGGTGTATCTAGTTAGAAAGGAATACTAGAATTTTTAATGATTCCTCTTTGGCTGTAGACTTTATTTAGGATAGGATTACTTTTTTGGCATCTCTTTGGTGCCTTGCTCATGGTATGTTTAATGATGTTTTTTTCTCTAGCATCCCTTTGGTGCCAATGCATGCGTTGTTGTATGGTTTATCCACTTAGAATTTAGTTGCTAGTTTTGGGTTTCTTTGTGAGGATGCCATATACTCTTTTGTTCTCTTCTAATAAAATTTCTTTTTCTATAAAAAATAATAATCTTACAACACAAACAGCAAATTATTAGGCTGTAACAGTATAAATTTGATCAAATTAAGAATGAAAAAATTGCAGCCAAAATAGTAGCCACCAATCAAATGAAATGCATAACTATAAGATGAATCACTCAGCCGGGAAATGCAATTTCTTTAAAATAAGCAGTGGTGGTGAGGAACAAGAGAAGCACTGACTTACACCATCCATTGCTAGAGCAGAGGTATCAACACCTGAATGGAGGCCCATCATGTATGGTGTTGGAGCATCAATATAATCTACTCCACTGAAGAACAGCAACGGAATGTACACGTGCTAGAAGGGAGAAAAAAAAAACAAGAAAAAGTATTAGAAGCGAGTCAAAAAAAGGGACCAGCATTTTAGGAATGAGATGACAAGTTATTATCAAATATGATATGCACTGAATTTTTGAGAAAGACAACCACAGCAAATCAGCCATAACAATGAAAGTGATGCTGCCATGAAAACATGAATAAAAACCACTGAAGTACACAAATAAAGGAAACAATCAAGTCTGATAAAGATTTTCAAACCTCACCTGCCATCGGAATGGGTAGATTAAGTGACAAATGGCCTCTGATGCAAGAGTCAGAAGTGAATACCTGCCAAAAGAAAGTATAGAATAGACTAAACATAGATTTAAAAAATGAGTTGAATGGACAGTCTAAATTACAAAATTCTAAACAACTAACATAAGCACTACAAATCTCAATGTTTCGGATGAACCCCTTGGTCAATTTCACATAATGTAACAGCCAGATAAGTAGTTAATTACTGCATAAAAATCAAATGAGAAATCCTTTCTCGGTAGTACTTTACAGCAGACCAACATTCTTAAGTTTGAATAAGTTACATAGAAGCCAAATAAATATCAAAAAGTGAGTGACTACACTGCATAAGTACAGATGAGGGCACAAATAATTGCATAAACTATTCCCACATTTTGACACTATCATTGATGTAAACCAGACGAAGCAGCATTTATATCGATCCAGATAGACATAAACCCTTTAGATGATTCTTGATGATCTCAGTGCCATTTAGAAGTCCCAACTTATTGAATGCTACTAATTATGTTAGAACTTCATTGTAGGTGAGAAATACAAACATGGTGGCCTATGTTGTTCATACCACATCAGCTAATAATTACATATTCACATTAGCCAAAGTAGTTCAACTCCTCATAGGGGAAAATATAATAGAGAATAAAAAATGGATAAGAACATTTTGTAGAGGTCAGGTGGACTAAGTTGTGAACATCACCATGGATCAACATAACCTTCCTGACAATTTTCCACCAAATGCAACTATCAGATCTCCTCACTTCATCAAAATATCGCAGCATATATCCAGGGGAATCCAAATGAATTCCAAATGCAGACAGTTTTATTAGGATGAAGCATAGTGCAAACACAAATAAAACTTGCCAAAAATGCAAGTTAAAATTTACTATTAGCTTCAAAAAGTCATCCGTTATCAACATGAAATTTTATGGTAGTGTAGATGGAACTTAAGTAACCAGATCATTGCGACTGGAGAGGTCATTGTTGATCCAAAATATAACTGGGAACTACTTCAATAGACTTAAATAAGAAATATACTTGTTAGCTCGAAGTAAAATCCTCCTCTCAAGCAACACTGCTGTAAAAAGTTTCATTAAGTTGTCAACATCCAAGCACTGCACCAGAGGCTGAAATGATATCTGCTCCAGAAAATTTAGAATAGTTGTCAACTAATGAGGCAGATGCAAAAGTAAATGAAGTCTAAAAGTTAAGTTTCAGGGGACAATACGTCAGCATGGGGAAGCCCATCAATTGGTGGAGCCTCTACAGAAAGCAGACAATTCTCAATAGCAAACAGAACTCGCTCCTTTCCAGGAGTTGGCAAAGGCACACTGGACACCATATGTGCTATAACATCCCATAGTGGCTTGCTGAAATTGTTGTAGAGCTGGGAACATTAAAAGCAATAGAACACAATACCATGGACTTTTCATGTTTAATCTAAGTAAGAACTTGTAGTCGCATTCATTAAGCATAAAAGAAACAAAACTCATAGTTATATGTTGACTTTGAAAAAGGTAGTCACAGTCCCAACAGCTGGAAAGCAGAAGTATTTGCCACCATAGTATACTTACCTACTTCCATTTGGGGAAAAACACAGTGCAAATATTTCCTCTAGAGCAGTCCTAAGTACATGGAAACTTGGCAAGCGTGAAACTAGACAGATGCATTTGTCAGCATATGAATTTGCCTGTATATGGTAAGCCTCCGCAATATCCTCACAAACCGGATCCCGGAAAGAAATGCAGCTAACATAGATTTTAGAACCATCACCCTCTGTATCAAACTTTTAAGTCAATATGATATCAGAGAAGAGAACCCACACCACGAGGTAACAACAGTACAAGCAACCAAAACATACACGCTGACTGCAATATCAACTCACAAACGTGTAAATATGAAAGGTTAAAAATATTTTGCAAGGCCCAGCATAAAATAGTCACTAGCTCCACAACAAAAAGAAGACGAGCAGACTACTTTATTCCAATGAAGCAGTAACAGCAAGAAACCATCAGTGAACATTACCTATCCTCTTTCTAGTTGTAGTTTAGTACCTCTATCTCCCAAAAAAATTCCATTACTAGCAAGACACTCCATGCCTGTTGACTGCTGTATGCATACAATGTAGCATCTCCCTAATTAACCACTTGATTATTACTTCTTCCAGACAGCCACTCAACTAGTACCAAATTCCTGACTCCTGAGTATAAGAATGGTGCAATGTATGTGCAATTTCTAATCACGTATCATGACCACATTCCCTCGGATTTAACCAGATAACTAAGTTAACCGTCTAAACGGTAAGCTACAACAATCAATATCTAACTTTCTAAGCTACTTCCAACAAGATCAAAAGAACAACAGCAAGCAACAGCTAAGGTAAATTGAACAGATAATGCTTGCACACAAAGCATACCGGTCAAAACAATCGGATAGCTCCGCGGAAACGTGGAAGGATCGTTGGAATCAAATCCTGATGAATAGAACTCAACACCAGCAGGTAGAACACACTGAACGAAGCAACGATCACTAGCATCAGATCAGCTCAACACAATAAGACAATTCAACAGCGCAAAAAACACACAATCGAGTTTAGAAAACGCGAATGCCGGAATGCATATCGAAGCGAGCTTCGTCGTGGCAGAAGCACTTACTGTGGGAAGCTGAGGAGGTGGAGAAGGGTAGAGAGAGTGGTTCGGAGGAGGATACTGGTCGAGAAGAGAAGGAAGATACATGCAACCGGTGCCATGGTACCCTTTGTTTCCGTCAATGGTTCGAATCTCCGGTCCGATCCCGCACACAACGAAGTATTCGAAGATTGGAGGCATTTTCTTTCTCTTCTTGTTTTCAGAGATTCGTCAATGCCGGGATTGGAGAAGCGCGACGCGATCTCTTCTCCCCCTTTCTCCTCTCAGAAACCGGGAGAGAAGCGGGGGTGCTCCAAGATCTGGTGCTCTATCTCGGTCTCTGCTATTGGCGAATGTGAAGTTCAATGTGAATTTGAATTTGTCCGCTTTTACAACTTTGATTTGTGAGATGAGGGAGCTGAGTTGGTTACAATTGTTGCAGAGAAATTATGCAGTTCAGGGGCTTAAGCGGTGGTGAAGTGCAACTGCATCAGAGTTTCTTTTCTGTGGAGGGGTTGATTGAGTAAGAAGAGAAGGAAAAGCGTGATTGAAAAAACAAAGAAAAAACAATGAAAAAAATAAAGCAATTTGGAAAATTTTCAGACAACAAGCGCGACAAAGGCAAGGAGATGTACTGGGCTTGCAGGATAAATAATAACATTCAATGTGACGGTGATTTCGGTGGAAGAAGAGGCTGCGCATGTCGGGCTTAAAATTGACGCTAACATCATATGAATATTGGGCTTAAATTTAATGCTAACGATGTATTGGGCTTAACATTTACGCTAATATCATATAATATTGGGCTCAGATTTAACGCTAACCATGTATTGGGCTTAAAATTGACGCTAACATTTTACGTAGGCATCATATATCAGGCTTATAATTGACGCTAGCATCAAATATATATTGGGCTGCGGACCTTGTTACTACCGCATCCCCGCGTCATGACCCAGCCCCCTCCCAAAAAAGCCCCCCACCCTGGAAAAGATTAGGGGGGAAAAAAAAAATAATCATCTGCCTATGAAGTTCGTTGATGTGCCTCCGACAAGGTGGGAATTTTTTGCCAAAAAGGAAGGTTGCTTGCCCTGCTGCTTATCTTCGTTTCTTTATTTGTGCAAAATAGTTTGCATATTGCAGAGGCCATAGTGTGGGCTGGCTTCTTGTCCTTGATGTTGTTTCCGTATATTCAGTTTGGGTTTATGTGTTTTATTATGTTGTTTTTGCAGGGATTCAGAAACGGAAGAATGACCAGATTGTGTATGATGAACAATCTGGGGCTTGAAAACGCAGATATGGGTATAACCGTGCAAATGATGAATATACTGTGCCTTTTATTGAGGCAAAGCCAAATGCTGGTAAGTCATTGAACAGGACTTTCCTTGTTTCAACTATGAAGGACTCCTCGTTGAAATCGCTGTCCCTGTGTTTATCTTAATCTTAGTGTTCATGGTGGCCAAAAATGAGGCATAAACGCACTCATCTTTGAGGTATTGCTGTTGGTCACCGATAGAATTACTACATGTTTAGGATTTTGTATAGTTCATCCCGACCCTACATAAGGCACGTGTACACAAATTAATATAAAATACTTAACCATAACATATGGTTGACATCCCCAGTTTGAGAGAGCAGTATATCTATCATGTATCTACTGGACCACTGATGAATTAGCACTTTAACATGCTGAAGATTTTATTCTTTTACATAAATTATTGTAGTTTGCACATGACGATTCTTATGTGTGATTATGTGATTCGTGTTAGGAATTTGGAATTTGGAAATTGCTAAGTTGATATGTATATGTTTCGAGTCATTTATGAATATAAATTTTAACGTCTTGGTTGATGTTATTGTTGTCATTATTTTTCTGATATAATTCAACGTGTTGTGCATACATGGTGCTTGCTTCTGTTTCACATTTCTTGGGCGTATAATTTTATGCACTGATGAAAGCTATGAAGATGGTATATCAGTATCGCTAATAAGTATTGTAACATTTTACAGATTCAGAAGAGGATCCGTCTGCGAAAAGAAGAGAAAATAACAAGAAAAGAATTGAGAAACAGGATTAAAATCAACTGCAGAACTTGAAAGAAGCTGCAAAATTTGGTGCTTTACCAAGGTTTTCAATTTTATTTATTAGTGTCCATAATAAATACTTCATAGACTTGTAGTTATATGTGTCTTTGTTCTTTTATTTCATGGATCACGGGTTCTTTTTTCATAACTGAGGTGAAATGACATCTACGCTATATTTACTTTCATAGACTTGTACTTCCTTTAATCCAGCTGTTGGAGTCGTGCCTCACATCTTAAAAGGGCTATTGGATCTGCCTACATCTTTTTTGAGGAGTTTGCTGAAGTTTCTTCTGTGTGGCTTACAAAATGCATTGCAAATTCCTTTTATGCTATTACCTTGGGTCAACTAGTGCTACTGCTTTTTTCTTTTTGATATATGCTTCAGAGCCACAATGACTTGCTCTTGCTGGTCACTTGGTATTCTCAATGGATGGTCTTACTTACACCTGCTATTGCTGGTACCTTAACTTCTATTGGATGTAAGCATTTGTAGATTTGATTTTATTGTCTCTGTCCTTCTTGCAGGTGGTAATGTCCCCAATTTCGGGACCACAGCAACTCTGTCCCGAAAATTGGGTTGATGGTTTTTTTTTTTTTAATACTGTTTCTCCTATTTTCATGCACATATCCATGCTTTGTTTTATGAAAACTGAAGTACTTCCTATGCAGCCTTGTTCAGTTGGCTGCTTCTGCTTTGCCTATAACAGGAACTCCGCAGCACCCAAGAAAGTTACCAACTAGCAAGGATGAACTAGGTAATGTAGAAGCAAGGACCAACTAGCTACTCTGCTCTTACAGTTCTCAGGTTATTTTGCTCCGTGTAAATTATTATATGTAGAAGCATCCATCTTTCATATATTGGCTAATTAACTTCTTTGTTTTGTTTTCATCTAGTTCCTGCCGGCTGTGGAAGGAACAGGGATAAGTTCACAGGAAAAGGAGCAAACTGATAAAGTATTGAGCACGATTATCTCTAAGAATTCTCATGACATAATCAATGTTGAAAAGGTACGCTCAAGTTCATTATAATAAATACATAATATCAAATCTAAATCTCAGTTATATACAATTTTGTTGATTTCGTTACTTTATTAATTATAAATATGAATGTTGTTGCTGCTTTTTTTTTTTTAACTCAAACAACATAAAACCGACTTATTCCTTTTTACTATAAACATTTCATATTTTTATAAATCTTACATATAGAAAGAACGCAAATAAATTTTTATCTTCTAAATCTGATATTCAATCTGATCTGATATATATACAATTCCATTCATTTCTTATTTATAGCTGAATCTGCTGATTTGTTTTCTTTTAAAAAAAAAATTGTCAGAGAACATAAAACCCTGTTTTTTTGTTATTGTTATAAATTCTAGATTATAAATCTTGTAGTTGTATATAGAAACAACGCAAAAGATTTTTTTTTTTTTCCAAATTCAGTTCTAACATATATCTATATAATATATCTATGTATGTTTGGATCTATATAACACAGCTTCTACAAAGTGGAAATGTACACATGTCATTACTTGGTTTACTCTACTTTCCCTCCAAAACATTCAGGTTAACTTTGTTTGTGTTTAACTTTTCCTATTTTCCTTTATTTGGTTTTCTTTATTTTAGTTTAGTCATGTTATTCTTTGTTTAATTTCAATTTATCTTCGTTTAACATGCATATTTTGATGATATTGCATAACTCAACAAATAAAAGAAGCTAGAAAAATGTTAAATAAGAGTGAGGGGAAATTTTTGAGCGGGAAAATTTTTACCCCAACACTGACACGTCCAGCCTAGGGTTTCTTTTCAATAATAGTAATAAATGAGTTTAATTTATATGCACTGACAGTGTAATAGAAATGCAAAAAAATGTCAAATCATGCTAGGTAACTATCTACTATAATGAGGAATCTATAATGATTTGATATCTTTTTGCATTTCTATTGGCTGACAATATAAAATTATTTTATACTGTCAATGCATATAAATTAAACTTAATAAATATACATATTAAAATAAAATTTAATTCTTATGCATTGACTACGCTAACAGTGAAAAATAACTTTACATTATTAGTCAATAGAAATTCAAAGATTTACCACATCATAAATGGCAACTACACACTATAATAATCACTTATTATGATTTGGCAAATCCTTGAAATTCTGTTACAGCATCAGTGCATGCAAATTATTTGTGTATCCTCAGCCATAATGTTCAGTCCAAGCTCCTCCATTATATTTGTTATCAAGCAAACCCTTCCACACTACACTGTCTTTTGCATCAATAGCAATACATGTTTTCCTTCTTTTAATCTTCATACACCTTCTATATAATGTATTTTGGTGGCATCTAAAACAAAGGAAAACTAGTAAGAAGAGGCCACCGAGCCCTCCAGTGCTGCCATTTATTGGCAACCTCTACATGTTGGGTACCCTTCCACACCGCACCCGTCAATTCAATCCCTCTCCCAAAAATATGGCCCCATCATGTCCTTGCAACTAGGACAAGTCCCAACCATTGTGGTTTCCTCCTCTAAAGCTGTTGAGTTGTTCCTCAAGGCCTATGACACCATTTTTGCAAGCCGACCAAAGATTCAAGCATCTGAGATCTTGTCGTACAGCTCCAAGGGCTTGGCATTTTTTGAGTATGCCCATACTGGCACATCATGAAGAAAACATGCACTTTGCAGCTTCTTAGCACATCAAAAGTTGAGCTCTCTGCTCCTTTGAGGGAGGAGGAGTTGGATCTAGTGGTGAAGTCACTGCAGAAAGTTGCAACGTTGGGTCAGGTTGTAAACCTTAGCAAGGTTATAGAGATTCTTATAGCATATACGATAATATCGGGTTGCTTGCTTATGACTTGAAAAGACTAGTTCAAGATACAAATAGAATGCTCGGAGCTTTTAATATAGCAGATTGTTGAGATATATTGTATTTATGTATATTATTTTGTATAGATGTATTTTTGCATTTCCATTTATTAGGACAGATTTAGGTTGATTAGTATTAGGTAATAATTATCAAATGTTTATATATATTGTAAATCACTTGTACATTAGATTACTAGTGAATAATATTCAATTTGTCATGTTTCAAGCATAGTAGTCAATCACGAATCGCAATGCGGAGCGGCCAACCCCAAAAATGCTATAGTGGAATAACGAACGGCAGGATGACATGTAATTTATACATAATATATATAAATATTCAAGAATAAGAAAAAATAGAGGCAATAGAGAGACAACAAAGATTAAAGTGGGAAGCATAGTATTATAGAGACGGACATGGTGACATAACTAATAATTAAATAATAGTCATGATGACATGGTTATTGGAGGCTGGAGAAGCTGAGAAACATAGGGGAACTAGGCTAGAAAAGCTTGAAACAACCTGGGAGATACCAATAAGGTGTGAAGGAGTTGCTGTAAACTCAACAGGTGTAGATAGGTTTGCACAACAAGTGCGATGGGTTCGCACGACAGCTTCAATGTGTGCTCTGTTTTAGGAGCTGCTGTAAACAGCAGATGAAGAAGGGGTCGATAGGTTGAAGATGAGTTGAAGTGAGGGGAGAAATAGAGACTTCATCTATTTAAGTGAGAGGTTAAGAAAGACACTTCACTTATTCATTTGAGGACAAAATGGAGGCTTCAAAAATTTTAAGTGAGGGCAAAATGGAACTTATATTGATTTAAATGAGGATAAAGAGGGAATTTTGCTGAAAAAAGAAAGAAAAAGCCATGGCTTCAGCGACAAGAGTCTGTGATTCCGCGATTTTGGTCGCAATTTCTGCCCGACAGTGCTCACGAAACACTGTGACTGAAAAACACTCTACACCGGCAGCTACGTCACGCTAGACCTCCGCTCTGCGATACTGTGATAGCGCCATTATCGCCTACTATTGTCTACTATGGTTTCAAGTTGGTATCAGAGCTTCCGATCTGGGAGCCTAACCATATTCCGCTGCCTCTAGGCTTCATTGTTGGACATCTACAACCTTCATTGCTGTATTAGTCATCCATCCACTTTTTCCCATTTTCCCCCGGTTTTTTTTTTCTCCTCAGTTTTTGCTGTCCGCCACTGTTATTGCTGTCGGCCGACTTTCCAATGACTTTTTTGACCGCCCACCAGCACAACTCGATTTGTGGCCCCTAGGCTGGTCTGCCCACCAAAGCGCAGCCCGAACTGCCGTCGAACGCGCCTCCACCTTCTCGTACAAGTAGCTCCACACGCCAACCACTCACTGCGCATGACAGCGCATGTCGCTTCTTCTCCGGCAGCCCTTTCACCTCCGACCATTGCCAACTCAGTTCGACCTGCCTCCAGCCACCCTCCCTCCATGACAGAACTCAAAAACTTCCCACTCTCTCTAGCCATGGTAGCAATTGAAGCAACACAACCCTTGGAAACCAAGACTCTCATTAGCTCTCACAGTGAGCCTTCTAACTCTTGCTCTCTACCCTCATCTGGCATGAATTTATTTCTCACGCTTTTAATGCATCTAGTACTACTTCTATGGATGTATGGATAATGAATTCTGGTGCGATTTATCATATGACCTTTGATTCCCCATATTTTTTATCTTACCATCCTTCATCAGGTAAACACCATATCACTATAGCTGATGGCTCTAGTATCTTAGTTACATGTTCTGGTACTATTGCCCTTCATCCTTCCTTCCACTTAAAAAATGTGCTTCATGTTCCCCAACTTTTTCATAACCTTATTTCCATTCATAAACTTATGAAAGATACAAATTGTGCAATAACCTTTTTCCAATCTCATTGTCATTTAGGACCTTGTTATAGGGAAGACGATTGGAGTTGCTGAAGAATATGGAGGGTTGTACTATCTCCTCAATATGCAAGCTAAAGGTGGTTTCAGTTAGAAGTTGCTTTCTTCATATCACTAGTCAAGTTTAAAGTCTGCCTCTTATCAAATTTGGTTATATCACAAGCATCTTGGTCATCCTACTTTCTCATTACTTAAGTCTATGTTTTCATCTTTATTTTTAAATGAGTCAATTGAGTCTTCTTATTGTGATGTCTATCAATTTGCAAAACACCATCATGTGAAAACAAGAACCTTTGGCACTTATTCTTTCAGATGTCTGGGCCCTGCCTCTATTCCTAACATCATTGGCAAAAAATAGTTTGTTTCATTCGTTGATGATTTCACTAAAATGACTTGGCTTTTCTTAATGAAAGATGAATCGAAGGTTTTTCAATTGTCTGTTCAATTTTATCATATGATTCAAACCCAATTTGAAAAATCTATTAAGTGATTGCGTTCAAATCATCGTAAGGAATATGTGAATCATCATTTTTTCAAATTTGTTTAAGAACATGGTATCATTCATGAACTTTGATATTCTAAAACAAAATGGTGTTGCAAAGAGGAAAAATCGTCATTGACTTGAAGTCACTAGGGCTTTACTTTTTCAAATGTCTATCTGTAGCTCATTCCAGGGTGAATCTATTTTAACTACTGGATATTTAATAGGATACCTTCTAGAATTCTTAGTAATGTAAGTCTTGTGCAACTTATGATGTCTCACTTTCCTTCTACCACTATTATCCAAAGTTTAATGCCTCGAGTCTCTGGTTGTGTGGCCTTTGTCCATCATGTGCTTCGTCAACATCGTACCAAACTTGATCCTAGAGCTATCAAATATGTTTTCTTAGGCTATGTTTCGGACAAGAAAGGGTATAAATGTTTTCACCCATCAAGTCATCACTTTTTTGTTTCCATGGATGTCACATTTTATGAAATTGAGTCTTTCTTTGGTTGTCCCCAGCTTTGGGGGGAGTTTTTTCCAGAAGCTGAGTCATTTATCTCTAAGTCTTTCCTTCCTCTTCTACCCACACAAGAGTTGTCACCTCCCTCTAGTTCCCCATCTAACTTTATCCACGAGTTGTCACCTCCCTCTAGTTCACCATCTAACTCTATTCAAGAGTCAGCATCTTCTCCTGCACCACCTGAACCTGCTAAAGAAAACATCGAGGTATTACTTCAAGTGTATTAGAGGAGAAGGAAACCTAAAGTGGCCCAACAGCAACACCAAGAATTTGAACCTATGGTAAGTACTAAAGGTATTATTAGCTCTTCTTGATAATGATCCTTTGAATATTTTTGAGCCTAACGCAGATGATTTGCCTATTGCATTGAGAAAAGAAAAAAGTACTTGCACTAAGTATCCAATTTCTCAATTTGTCTCTTCTAAAAACCTTTCACTATAGCACCAAAGTTTCATTGCAGCCATTGATTCCATACAAATCCCAACCTCAGTACAAGAAGCATTAAAAAATGAGAATTGAGTTCAAGCCATGAATCAGGAAATGAGTGCATTAGAAAAGAATGGAATATGGGAGATTGTTGAGAGGTTGGGAGATAAAAGACCAGTGGGATGCAGGTGGATATACATAGTGAAATATCAGTTTGATGGTACATTACCATGAGACCGATATAAAGCAAAATTAGTTGCAAAGGGGTATACACAAACATATAGGATTGATTACGAGAAGACATTTGCCCCAGTAGCGAAAATGAACACAATGAGAATCTTGCTCTCTCTTGCTGCTCATTTTGGATGGGAGTTGCATCAATTTGATGTGAAGAATGCTTTCTTACATCGAGATTTAGAAGAAGAGATTTACATGGAAATTCCACCTGGTTATGAGGTCATTGGTGACAAGAACAAAGTTTGCAGGCTGAAAAAGGCACTATATGGATTAAAACAGTCCCCTCATGCTAGGTTTGGAAAGTTCACAAAGACAACACTATCATTGGGCTACAAACAGAGTCAAGGACATCACACCCTTTTCTTTAGACTTACACTAGGTAGAAAACTTACTATTCTACTTGTGTATGTTGATGATATTATCATATATCGGGTGATGATTTGATTGAGAAGTAGTTTCTCAAAGAAAAATTAGTGGCTGAATTTGAGATGAAAGATATTGGGAAACTAAAGTACTTCCTTGGAATTGAGGATGCCTAATTCAAACAAGGTATCTTTATTTCATAAAGGAAATATATCCTAGATCTTCTCAAAGAAACTGGAAAACTTGGTTGCAAAGCTACAGGTGTGCCCATTGAGGAAAATCATCGAATAGGAAGTGATGACGAGAGTCCTAAAATTGATAAAGTTATCAGAGGCTCGTGGGAAGATTAATATACCTAGCACATACTAGACCAAATTTGGCATATGCTATTAGTGTTGTCAGTCAATTCATGCATGATCCAAGAGTGAGAGATATGCAGGCAATCGATAGGATCTTGCAGTATCTTAAGGCCACACCGAGAAGGGGATTGTTATTTAAAAAGGGTGGAAGTCTGTCTATGGAAATATATACTGATGCTGATTATGCTGGTTCACTTGTTAATAGAAGATCAACATCAGGTTATTGCATGTTTTTGAGAAGAAACTTGGTGACTTGGAGAAGTAAGAAACAAAATGTGGTTCCTAGATCAAGTGCCGAGGCGAAGTTTCAGGCTATGGCACAAGAAGTGTGTGAGCTGTTATGGTAGAAAATCATACTAGATGACTTGAGAGTAAAGGGTGAAGCTCATGTGAGGATATTTTGTGACAACAAATCAGCAATCAACATTGTTCTTAATCTAGTCTAACATGACAAAACTAAGCACATTGAGATTGATTGACACTTCATAAAGGAAAAGTTGGTTAGCAGATTAATAGCCACAGCAGATGCTCCTTCAAGGCTCTAGTTGGTTGACGTGTTAACTAAAGGGCTTATGATAGAACAGTTTCAGGAAATTACTTGTAAGCTGGGAATAATAGATATCCATTCACCAGCTTGAGGGAAAGTGTCGAGATATCTTGTGTTTATGTATATTATTGTGTATAGATGTATTTTTGCATTTTCATTTATTATGACAAATTTGATTAACCTTAATTTAGGCTGATTAGTATTAGGTAATAATTATCAAATGTCTATACATATTTTAAATCACTTGTACATCAAATTACTAGTGAATAATATTCAGTTTCCCATATTTCAAGTTATGTGCCTTGGCTAGGGGCATTTGATCTTTAGGTACATATCAGCAAAACTGTGTTTGTTCATATACTTCCATAACTTGCTGAAGATACTCAATTACTAACTACTGTTATTTAACTCTCTTTGTCAGGGATTAACATGGGGCTACAAGAAATTGCATAAAGCACTTGATAAGGTGCTAGAAAAGGTAATTAAAGAACATGAACAAGCTGCTAATGTAGACAAAGGCCGTCACAAAGACTTCATAGACATACTGTTGTCAATGATGCACCAACCCATGGTTCCCCAGAATGATCAAAACCATGTCATTGATCAAACAAACATCAAGGCTGTTGTGTTAGATATGATTGTGGGGTCAATTGACACAACTGCTATTGTTATTTAGTGGGCCTTACCAGAACTTCTGAGACATCCGAGGGTGATGAAAATTCTTCAAAATGTGATAGAGAATGAGGTAGGAATGAGGAGAATGGTACAAGAGGCCGATTTGAACTAGGTGAGTTACTTGGATATGGTGGAGAATGAGACTCAGATTGTATCCTGTTGGGCCTTTACTACTACCTCGGGAGTCAAGGGAAAACATCACAATTGATGGCTATTATATAGAGAGTCACGAGTCATAATAAATGCCTGGACAATAGGACGACATCCTAATGTTGGTCGGATAATGCTGAAGCATTTTGTCCAAAGAGATTTATGAACAAGAAAATAGATTTTCCGGGACAAGAATTTCAATATATACCATTTGGATTTGGTCGTAGAGGTTGTCCTGGAATTCAACTAGGTTTGACAATTGCTAAACTTGTTTTAGCTCTGTTGGTACATTGCTTTAATTGGGAACTTCCATGTAATGTTTGTCCTGCCAACTTGAATATGCAAGCGAAATTTGGTCTCGTTATGCCCAAAGCGCAGCATTTCGAGGCAATACCATCTCATCGTTTAGTGGGTGATACCATGTAAGAATGAATAGGTGCAAAGATGGCAGAATGATGTTTGCATATTGAATGCTTTTATAATGTATATATATATATATAGACTCAGAATAACTTTTCCCCTCCATTGAAAAGAATATTATAGAGAAAGAGATATTTTATTTAAAATGTCAATTTTATTTCTATTTATTTTTTTATTAAGAACACCCAAAATATTTAAATATTTACTAAAAAAATATATTAGATCTGAGACTTCTTTTTATTTTCCATGCTTTATTTCTTAGTGTTCTATTTTATTATTCTTTTTCTCTCAATTAATATTATACATCATCTTATTTTTTGTACTTTATTTAATTTTTTCTTTTTGTTATATAGTTACAGAAATGGTTAAAACAAGCTAAATAAAAAATGAAAAAAGATAATAATAATAATAATAATTTAAAGAAAAAAATTGGAAAAAAGAAAAAGAAACACAAATTATACGGAGCATAGGAGGCTCATTAGGATTGAGTTAGTGTCGAGGGATTAGCATGTATATGAAGTTATAAATTTAAATTTTATTTTTATTAATGTATTAAAAAATGAAGGAAATTTAAAAAAAAGAGAAAAAAAAAAGTAAAAAAAGCTTGGGGGCTATTTGAAAGCTGTCATCGAAAATAGTTTTCAATTTTTAAAAGTGAAAAAACAAAAGAACCTGTTTGAATAGCAATTTTCTTGGAGTTGTTTTAAAAAAATAGGTTTTGGGTTTTAAAAACAAAAAACAGATTAGAGTTGTTTTTGCTCTTTTGTTTTGGATTGAGTTAAAAACAACGATGGCGTAATTGAAAATATGTAGTTCTATTGTTCTAGAACTCAGTTCGATTCTCAGCCATCCAAAAATCAAACTATAATGAATCTGTTACCTGTTGCTCTCTCAAACGAATGCTAAGTCTTCTTCTCCTCTCTCTTAATCCATTGAATGAATCGTAGTTTTTGGGCTCGAGAATCGCAAATGCAAAGTGCGTTGAAGCAGAAGCGGCAGCAACTTGGGGTTTTGAGGTGTTCTTTTGCCCCAAAGCTAAAGGACGAGGAGCTCTGTTCCTGAAGATAAAGAAACATGAGAAGGAGCGCAACGATCCTCTGCTTCACACCTCCGAGGAGTTCGATGCAGCTTTGGGTTTTAGTTTTGAGGTTGAGAAAGCTTGGTTTGTTGCACCATCCCAAATGGGTGTTGTTTTTGTAGAATCTATATATTATCTAATATTTTTTAAATTTTTTATTCCAATTTATGCTATTATATCCAAATTGGTTCGGTTCTTTTGGTGTGTTTCACTATAAAAGCGTGTCTTAGATTGGCTGCTTTGCCCGAGCTTCACGTTTTATCTTTTGTATGTGACCATAACCAATCTCATGGAATTGTCTTTTTTAGTAATATCTCCTTCTATCTCTTCTTTGCATGTTTTGGTTGTGTTATGAACCATTTTTCATATGTTGTTCCATGCTGATTCAGTTTTCAAGTGCTCACTCTTTTCAGGTCAGTTCTGTCTTATTGTTATGTGCATTATTGTTGACAAAGATTTCAGTTAGTGATTTAGTTATTTTCATCCAAAAATATGAATCCTTTATTTTTTGTTACTTCTTATTTATATGTACAATATAATTGCTTGAGAGTTGGGAGGGTTGGTACTATTGTCTCTTTTATCTCAGTCTATTCAGTTTTGATTTTAATTCATTGTTCTAATGTACCAATTAAGTGTGTGTAGGCCTTACTTATTTTGTTTTAGTATAATAATGTTAGATTGGATTTAGTATGGATTCTGCTTCAATGTTTCATTAAATCATTCATTTATGTTACAGGATTTTTTATGAAGGTTTTAGCTTCTTTTATTTTTTTGGTATTTGGTTTGGATTTTGACTTGTCCATCTTTGTGTTGCTATTTTATGCAACATAGTACAATTGTTAATGCAACATTGGTGCGACAGTGATATGATATTGGCAATTTTAGAGCTTAGCTTGAATGCAACGAAGAACAAAGAGCATTCTAATCAATATTGGGCTATAATGAATTAGTGTGATATTCCTATATTAGCAAGGTTTGGATAAGCAGTTCAAATTTTATTGGACCATGTAATAAGGGTGTGGTAATTAGTGAAGCTGTCTGTTATTATGGCATGGTTTGGATTCAGTACCTGGTTCGGATTCAATTCATAAAAATGGTTTAAAATTTACCACCATGGTTTGGATTCAGCAGCTAGGTTTGGAATTTGGCAGTAGAGCAAAAATTCATATTTTAATGAAGGACATGGCTGCATTGAAGCTGGGGATGCAGTAGATGGTTTCTTTGGTTGATGTTTGTTGATGCATTGTTTCTTTTTCTATTGTAATGTGGTGTATTATAAGTTTATAACAACTGAGATTGATCTTGATGGCTTGAATTTGCTATAACTTGGCTCCATACGTCTTGAACATTTTAGTTGTCAAAAACTTTGATTTAAGCATTAGTGCTTAAAACACAAACTAAGTGGACCTCAATTAGAATAATGATAGATCGAGTAGGGGCTTGATTGTTTTTTATCCCATCCGATTTCCATGATTTTTTCGAAGCGTGTGCCTAAGAGAGTGTTGTTGGTTTGGTTGGTTTAGACAGAGCCATAGATTTATACTCAAAAGTGGCTTTTAATCTTTTTGGTTTCTTGTTTAGTTTAGAATTAGATGATTGAGATTATTAGCATGTGAATTTGGTTAAGTAATTCTTCTTCCATGTGGTTTTATGTTCGCAGAATGCTTTTGTATTGTGTTACTTTGGAAAGTGCAGCTTGTGAAATTGTGAATGTGGTGCTTTGTCGGGTTTCTCTTTGTCATGTGGTATTTTTCTTTCTTCCATGTTTTGCAGTTCATCTGCTATGCCAGCTCCTGTGTGGATGACTGGTGCTGATGATTTTCTCAATTTGTAATCATGTTATGTTAGATTGTGTAATAAACTAGGGAGCCAAAATTATTTAAAAGACTCAAAAGTGCATTTTAAAGGTGAAACTAGAATGATAACACAAAGAATTACAATATCAACAATACCATAAGATTAACTGATAAAATTGTAAGTAAAATGACAAGATGTTATGATTAAATTACAAATTGAATGTGGTTACAAGAACATAATACATATAGTATAAATAAATTTATGAATATAAAAATATATCAATTTGTATTAAGATGTCAATACTTTATGATAAAAGTATGTATCAAACTTATTAATATGTCAAATTATGTTATTCACAATAGCACATTCACGTTATATATGTTAGCCACTTTTAAAAAATTATAACAAGTTTTTTATTTTATTATTTTTAAAATTTGTTTTTAAAAATAATTATTTAAATAATTTTTTTTATCATTAAAAAATTATTGTAAAAGTAAAGTTATCAAATAGATTTATTTTATTTTTTTGTTTTATAAAATTAAATTTAAATTTATTTTTTAAAATAATTTTTGAAAACTTAAAAACAAAAAATATTTTCAAACAGGCCTTGATGATGGCAAACCACCCAATAGTTTCATAGGGATGCTGTAACCATTGAAAGTTACTAAGAGTTGTCGCACACAGGAGATCAAACAGGTATCTGCCCTACCGACTGGAAAATTCTTACTTCCTTTATGGAGGAGAACTATTCACTTTTTTATCCACCGTTAATTTTTTTCTCTCTCCCCTTTTTTTCTCCTTGTACTTTTCAAAATCAAAGGTTAAAATTGTTGTATAAAGGAAGAAATTTTTACTACATGAAAGATGTAAGAATGTCTCTTATCGACCTCATAGATAAAGTTATGTTAGGAAATTTTATAAATGATAGAAATAAATATAAAAAATGGTAGGAAATAGAGCTCTTATTTGAATATTTAACAAATTTAATAAGAAAATAAAAAATAAATAAAAACCAATCCCTCGTTGACCTTCTAATTTAAAAGATCAAAATATAAGGACTTTGAGTCATAAAGAAAGGATACATTTTCCTCTCTTATCGATTTCACTCCCTCTCCATAAGATGCTTCCAAACCCAACCTAAAAGACTTAACAAATTTTTTGCCAAGGGCAATTCTTTGGTACCTCTTTCTTTTTGTACATATTGTACATTTTTGTGTGGAGTGAAGCAAAAGCAACACGTGGGTTTATACTCTACAGGTTACTTTTTTATTTTGATAAGGGACAATCTACTATGAGAAACAAAAATTTGGGTCCATCACGTACCATATCTTCTCCTTCACCCCTCCAACCTTTTGCTGCCGACGAGTTGAAAACGAATGCCACCATGGAGTTACAGATCGTGCGACATCATGCGCTACCTCCACTACCACCCTAACATCCTCCTCATCAATGAGATCACGAGCACAAGGACTGAGATTTACCTTGTGATCGACTTCACCAGCGACGGCGAGCTTTTCTCCAAGATCTCCTGTCATTGCCGCCTCCCTGAGCCTGCTACACACCGCCACTTCTAGCAACTCATCTCCGCGCTCCGCTTCTGCCATCTCAATGACGTCGCACACTGCGACCTTAAGGCACACCACCTCCCGCTCGATGCTACCGGCAACCTCAAGCACTCTAACTTCAGAGTCTTTGTGATGCCAGATCCGCTCAAGAATGGCCTCTTCCATACTGCTTTTTACACACCGGCGTAAACTTCGCTAGGATCCTCTAACAATGTTGCGGTGGCAATGACAGCACCAAGGCTAATGCGTGGTAGTGCGACCTCATCCTCTACATGCTACTTGCCGGGCACCTCCTATTTGACGATTTCAATATTCTCGCATCAAAGGATTAGCTGACAGGAGTATGATTGCAGAAACCAAACACATCAAAACAAAGTTGAAGGAGAGTTCATGTCCATCATGCACAAAAAATTTTATTTCTCAGGATCGAATCTATTTTTTTTAAAATCAATTTTGAGGTATTTATAGGGTGGAATAGAGAACTTAAGGTACACATATAAAACTAAACATATATTATTTATATATTAATTAATCACATAAAAATGTATAACTATTTTAATTGATTAACAGTATAAAACTATTTTACATTATCAGTACATATCAATTAAACTTATTTTATTATATATAAAAATATTATATAAAAAATTCAATAGGCAAGATTTAAGGATCATCTTGATCCAAAGACCATTTTAGCATCATCATGCAAGACATAGCCCGCATTGACAAACTCGCCATGCTTCTTTTCTTATATAATTGAATCATCATGCTTATTTAAATTGTTAAAATCACAAGTTGTCTTTTTTTTTTTTTTCAAAAAAAAATAAGGTTTCCCCTTCCTTAAAAGCTCCGGGTCTATGCTGTCACCACCTTCTTGTCTAACTCGTTTCGTCAACGCACAGCAACGTGAATCACAGTTACGAAAACATGTTTCCTGCGATCCTATTAGTGCTCCTTCTCACACTCACCTTCATTCTCTCCGCCACCTTATTGCTCAGAAAACATGATCGGAGACCACTCCCACCGGGACCACCGGCTTTTCCGGTCTTTGGCAACCTCCCCATGTTGGGGAAGCTCCCACACCGCACCCTTCAAGCCATGGCCCAAAAATACGGCCCAATCATGTCTCTACGGTTAGGACACGTCCCAACCGTCGTGGTCTCCAACTCCGAAGCCGCAGAGCTCTTCCTCAAGACAAACGACGCCGTTTTCGCGAGCCGCCCCATACTCCAAGCCTCCAAGTACTTCGGTTTTGGATCCAAAGGGTTGGTGTTCTCGGAGTACGGCGCGTACTGGCGCAACATGAGGAAAGTGTGCACCACGCAGCTCCTGAGCGCGTCGAAGGTTTCGTCGTTCCCTCCGCTGAGGAAGAGGGAGGTGGAAGAAGTGGTGAAGTCGCTCCAGAGAGCCGCGGAGAAGGGTGAGGTGGTGGATCTGAGCGAGGTGGTGCAGAAGCTTGCAGAGGATATTGCGTATAAGATAGTGTTGGGGCGCAGTAGGGATGATGAGTTTGACTTGAAGGGGCTGATTCTAGAGGGGATGAAGCTGACTGGAGCGTTTAATCTAGCAGATTACGTCCCTTGGCTGGGAGCTTTTCATTTCCAGGTATCAATGAATTCGATCACCTATTTACCTGGCTAGTGTTTGAAATAATTAAAATTGAAAATTGAGTTGATAGATAATTCATTTTGATATATTGGGGGGATAAAAGAGTTTTATGAATTACTATGTTGTTTGACTCTCTTATATATGTTGCTTCAAAGCTTTATATATAATAGTATATAATTAAATATTTATGTAAATTTTTTTTTATATAAGTAGTATATTAAAATTGAATTTTTAATTTAAATTGATTTGATTTAAATTTACTTGATTTAAAAATCAAATATTATATTTAAAATAATTATATAAAATGGAGTTAAAATTAATTCATAAACCAATTATTATGTTTAAAATCTATTAAATAGTTCTTAGAATGGCTAGAAAAAGAAATTGATTTTAAACTCAAATCAATGACTAATAATATGTTTGGTTCTGCTTTTATACAATTAATTTTGTTAAAATTGATTTGATTAGAATTGATTTTGAGGTAAAATGATTTATGTTTAATAATACCTTTAAAAGTGATTCTGACAAAAAGAATAAAAGAATTTCACTTCTCCCAAAATTAATTTTAGAGGCAAAATTAATTCTGGAAATATATAATTAAATATCACAAAAATTGGTCAGTGCAAGCGGTTTCCAAACACACGTCAAATCGTATCAAAATTGATAGGATTTCAAAACTAAGCCAATCAAATTCCCATGAATTTATTAAATCAAATCATTGTTGTTACTAATATTACAGGTCTGAGCTTTTAACTGTTGTCTGATTAAGAAAAAGTTTTATTATGTGTCATTTCCTTGCATGAATTAAACTGTGATTTTTTTTTTCGTGGCTAATGTGAATAAAATAATAATTGACATTTTTTTATCCACACTCATTTCATTTATTGTTTGTGTAATTATTTGTGTGTGATAAAAGACTGTCTAGGTTGAAATTATGCTAAAATCCTTCCATCATACTCCATTTTCACTACTCTGCCTTTTTTCTACTTTCTCATTTTGGCATTTTCTGCCCACTCAAAACAGGTATAGCTTGAAACATGGTTGGAATAGTAAAGTGATCAAGTTCCATCTCTTGTTGAAAAGTAGCTGCAAATTTTGCAGTATACATTAATAACGCCTCCCTAATTCTTATGACTCTCTTGATAGCAATTGGATGCAGGACTCGAGTCACTTCCTTCTTTTGGAGGGAGCCCATCCTGATTTTTTTGCATGACCATTTTAGTATCATTTTCAATCATAAGATGTAGTAAAGCTATTTAACTATCAGGGATTAACACGAGGCTACAAGAGAATTAGTAAAGCACTTGACCAACTGTTGGAGAAGATAATTAAGGAGCATGAGCAGGGTTCAGATGCACAAAATGGCGGACACCATAAGGATTTCATTGACATATTGCTCTCACTGATGCACCAGCCCATCGATCCCAGTGATGAACAAAGCCAAGTCATCGATCGAACTAACATTAAGGCTATAGCCTTAGATATGATTGCAGGGGCATTTGACATTTCTTCGAGTACTATTGTGTGGGCTTTATCCGAGCTGTCAAGGCATCCAAGAGTGATGAAAAACCTTCAAGAGGAGCTAGCTAATGTGGTTGGAACAAACAAATTGGTGGAAGAGAGTGATTTAGAAAAGTTGAGTTACTTGGATATTGTGGTCAAGGAAACCTTAAGGTTACATCCTTCTGGAGCCTTAGTGCCCCGTGAGTCAACACAAGATGCTACAATTAATGGTTTTTATATAGGAAAAAAGTCAACAATCATAATCAATTTGTGGGCAATAGGAAGAGATCCTAAGGCATGGTCTAATAATGCTGAAGAGTTTTATCCCGAGAGATTTAACAGTAACAATTTAGACTTCCGTGGGTACAATTTGCAGTTTATACCATTTGGTTCTGGTCGCAGAGGATGTCCTGGCATATACCTAGGCCTGAATATAGTTAAACTTGTTGTGGCTCAATTAGCACATTGCTTTAGTTGGGAACTAGGAGGGAACATGACTCCAGATGAGTTGGACATGACCGAACAATTTGGCCTCTCAATGCCAAGAGCCAAGCACTTACTAGTTGTGCCAACATATCGTCTTCTTTGTGAGGCTCATAAAGAGTTAACTTGATTTGTGTAATAATCCGAACAAAATTTTATGTATACATAGAATATAGAATATAATGTACAAAGTGAGTTATTTACTCTAGTTTTTAAAATTGTTCTCGCAGTTTTCATCTACTTTTGACGTCGGTACAAAGGATGCTAGTCCCATAACCCCATGCATCCCCACATACCAATAAAACCTTCAACAAAGGATTCGGTCGAAGTTAGCAGCCTTCCATGATAACTTCGAATCAGTAATGGATATTCCACAAATAGAAGCTCTGCATGATAATTCTTGATATGAATAATTCCATGCTTCAGTCCTTGGATCTGAAGCAATTAAACAATCTGGTCCAAAACCCACCAGATCTTACTGGCGCTTGTTGCTCAAGAGGGTCCTTAAAGTTTGCTACCTCGCCTAATTCTTCAAATGAATCCACCAGGTTCTGAAGCCTCGCTACAAATTCAATCAGAAGAGATGTAAATGTTGTTAGAGATAGTGCTTTAGCACTTTCATAAGTTCTTGATTCTTCCTCTTTTGCCACTGCATCTGCATCTGCATCTGCTTTATAGTAGACATGAGCAGGCCAAGATATCTGTTTCCTGAACATGTTTTCAGAGGCAACAGCTGCAGGCAGTGGCACGGCAGGGTTATCGTCTGGAGTTGTGTTTCCATCCCAACTTTTTGGAACTTGAACTGATCTGAGATCAAGCACAGCTTCACTAAGAGACTTATACTCCAGGAATTTTCTTTCTTCATCCATATTAAAGAGGCCTTGTCCTTGGGGATTACCCTCCTCCTCTTCTCTTGGCCGGTTTCCGATTTCCCAACTCTCTGAATTTACAAGAAGGTAAGATTTTTTGTCAATCTTCTGTTGTAATTCTTCTGCTGCCTCGTGTACTTCATACAGCAAGTCTTCCTGCCCTAGTTTCTCCATCTTTTTAACTTTGTTTCCAAGTTCACGTAACACTTTCGCCCCTTCAGAACCTACCCTTTGAAGCTCACTATGGAAAACGTGTCTCATCTCAGCTGGGGCCTGTGCATCAAAAAGGAAGCTTAGTTCTACACAGATATATAGCTTAGAAATGAAAATAAAAAAGAAAAGTTTCAGGACAAGAAGTACCTGTATTTCAGAAAGTATGCTTCCATGCATAGCCATGACCATAAATGCACAATGCCTTAGTGCCCCACTTACTTTCACATAATTCTTCCAAGGATATTTAAGCATTTTGTACCGACCATGAGGTGGTTCCCAGACAGCAAATCCCATCTGCAATTAATATAATGTGTCAATGAGTCGAAAAGATGACAGACAAGATATACATATTCATGAAACAGACAGAAAATGAGGAAGACGTTACCAATGCATCCTCTTTGCTAGTAGACTCAACAGCTGATCTGTAGCCATTGTAAACTGGATCATCAGCAGCCTGGTATGTAAGAATTTTCGATGGCACCCTCTTATATTCAACACAATTAAGGTAGTTATTGACAACACCTGAAAAAGAAGCTCCACAAAGTTCTTCAACTCAGGAAACATGATGCAGAAGCAGTGAACTAAATGGTAGGCAGTAATTATAAATTAAATGTGATAATGAGGAAAATATTGTAGACAACCTTCCAAAGATGTTGCAACACCCATGAAATTTTTTGCAACAAGATGATGCAGATCCTCACCAGCCCAGATTGGATATATACAAACATTGACTCCCAAAGATACAGCAGCACCAAGTGCAATGAGCAAAAATCTATTTATAGCTGTATCAAGAAACTCCCCTGTCTGATACCCAGACACAGTAACGAAGCAGTACGTGATCATGAACACACGGAACCCGTATTCATAAGGCTTCAAAGTCGGGTATAGTTTTGCATAGGACGTACAAAATCCTATCAATCACACAGCTTGTCAGAAAACCAAGCATAGGCCAAAGAACACACACACACACACTCAGTGAAAGATAAAGAGTGAGTCTTGAACATCAACAAAAGAAATGAAAGTGGTGGTAAAAAAACCAGACCTACAATGAAGATGCTAATGATGACTACAAGTTCTTCCCATTCACCAGCCAATGCTGATAACTCTGCCACTCCCAAAGCAAGTCCTCCAGCCGACAAGGTCCCCAATCCTCTGTTAAATCCCTTGCTAAAAGTTGCCCCTGCATCAGTGCACCGCGTTTTATCAAAATTTACTATAAATACAAGTAAAGATAGATAGATCGTACATACAATGAGACAATTAAGAGCTTGGAACAAAGGATATAAGATGAAAATCACCAATTTCAGAAAAGGAACTAGAAGCTAGTTACTTCAGGTTGAATACGAGGACAAAAAGAAGACAAGACTAATAGAAAATAAAGAATATAAAGAAATGAAAAGATTCATTTTTTGGCATTGGGAGCATACCTATGCTGAATTCGAAGACAACGACAACAGTCATGATAGCCCAGACAGAGTAGCGGCTCATGTCCCTGAAGGGTTCTTTGAGGAAAATCAAGAGCGAAATGAGAGTCAGAGCAAGTCCCATCTTCGCGGAGAAGATAACGTTCCTTGGGTCAGACCGGCCCATCTCCCACGCCTTTACCGCAACGCGCTGCAAACCCTTCCAACACTTCACCATCCCATCGGAGAAACCGCGATACCAATAGCAGCAGCAGCAACAACACCTCGCTGGCTGGTCCTCCTCCATGTCGGATTCGGGCATGGCAATCCCTATCTGGGAATAGCCGTCACTCTTCATGGACAGTAGCCTCTCCTTCTTCTCCGCGAAACTGTGCCGGAATGATCCCGATTTCGCCAGTTTCGGAGCCATTTTTTCAGTTGTGTTTGTGCAATTTGGTGTTGGATTCGAGTGGAAGGAAGATATTATCCAAAGTTGACGGTTAACGGAAGAGTAAAGTGTATGGGACGGAGGGAAGCGAACCTGTGGCAACATTACCCGGTTGAGTAAATATATGAGATAAAGTAAAGACGTTGTTTTTATATTGTCAGCTAGAAGCTGTGAATTTTCATTATCTAACTAAGTGTTCAACGTAATAAGTGATAATATAATGTATATTGTTTATAAAATTAATATATTAATTTGACATTTATATAATTAAAATTTATATTTTTTTAATAGTAATGATCACATATTTATTAATAAAAAATAAAACATTAACATAATATGATTTGAATTCTAATTGAAAGAACACGATTATCTTTAATAAAAAATAAAAAATCATGCTTATTTAAACAACAATTATTAAATATTAATTGAAATATCTAAACTCACTAGGTGAAGTTACATAACTCAAGAATAAAAATATTTGGTGGCTTTACTGCTGGCCGGTGAATGTGTGTGGGCATATATAGATCGAGAAGCCATCAGCCAAGGGTGCGAGTGAAAAGTGATGCCATCGTAATTGCACAAAATATTCTTACTTTATCTTATCGTTTTCTTTTTGTTACGTAACAAAAGCAAGGAGCTTTACTTTAAAAAAAAAAAAAAAAAAGCAAGGAGCTTTACGGTATGAACAAAATGAACATGACATCACGCTGACAAACAGAACCAAAAACAGATTTTTCTGCCCTCCATCTAGGGAAATGTTTTTTGTACATTGTAAACTCTAACACCCTTAAAGACACCCCACTAGGATTTTAGAAAAAGTTGAAATAAAAAATGTAAAATATAAAATTAAGTAAATTGAATGGTTGGATGTAAATGGGTGTTGATGGACACCCACTTTTTGGATGTCCAAATAACACATCTCCTCCATCTAACCTCTTAAAATTGGACACGTCATATTTATGAACTTCCGTGTATGGTCCACTCTTTCTCGTGCATTGCATAATGGCGACAGTAGAGTTTAGAGGTGTCTCATGTCATGTCTCTCATGTCTCTCATGTCTAAAGGGCACGTAGCAAAATCACAATAAAAATGGGTAAAAATTAAGGTGAAACCAATTGTGAAAATGCATGTGTATGGATAGCATTATTGCTGTAGCAACTACCGGTCTACCTATGAACCTTCCCGAGCTGCCAGTCTTTCATTTCTCCACAAGATTGATCATATCAACAGTCTGCCTCCAGTCATGCGTTGAGTCTACATACGGTGAAGGATCAGGAACCCGATGGAAGAGCAGCAAGAAGCTTGTCTCCGATTTTGTTCCTTCTTCTTCTATCTACACTGGAAAAGGCAGAAAGAGGCACCACTTGGGCCGAGAATAAATACCGGACCAACTAAATATTGTTTCTTAAATTATAGGCTTTTCAATTTTTTAAGCTATCCTCTTATTAAAGGGAATCCTGTTTGCATACTGTTGGCACTTAAATATGATCAACTCTCCAAACTAAAATTTGATTGTGGACTAACTCGTTACCGCTAGACTGCTCAAGTTATAATTTACATAAAAGTTTCCGGACAAAATTTGTTGCTCAAGTTATACTTTTGAGATTTTTCAAATTATACTTTCATATTCGAGTTTGCCTATGTTGACAATTGAGCTAAAATTCAAACGCTACCTAGTAAAAGCATGCGATGTGAAGGACGAGGTGCATATGGACCGAAAGTTAAAACTTGGTCTAGATTAAAATTTCAAACATGTACAATCATAAAACCTGGGTGGTTGTGGGTTAGTTAAGAGTCTGTTTCTGCGCAGCTTTCTTAAGCCAAATATGTATCAATTTTGTTCTGGGTGGCTAGAAGAGCCCAATTTTTGGTTTCTGGTCGTCATTTTGCTTAAGTCTTGCATGTCCAATATCTCAACTCTGCTGTTAATCTTCTTTTTCTTAGATTGCAAATTCCTGTGGGAGTGACAGAGCGAAGCCAACTGAATTAGTCAAATTCTGAACCATTAATTTAAAGGGCATGCATAGAATCAATATGGATGATCTCTCTCTCTCTCTCTCTCTCTCTCTCTCTCTCTCTCTCTACTTTTCTGAAACAACCATTGCAGTCAATGTCGATCCTCATCACCATGCAGAAACAGCGTCAAAAATAGGCAACAAAAATTATTCAATTGATTGTTAACAATAGTATGAAAGACGACGATTGCAGCTTGCCTTCACTGCCATGAAATCAATCAAGGAAGGAGAGAGACAGACAAAAACAGACATGTTTCAGAATCCAAAATAGTATATGAAAGCAATTAAGCAATCGAAAAGTTGATTTTAAGAACCAGTTAGGGGTTATAGTAGCTGTCGTTTGTTAACATTGATTCTCCTTTCATTTGAAGAATCGGATTCTATTTATAGTAAGTCATGCTGGATTGCTGGAAAGGCAATGTAGGTTTCTCACGTTATTCTTGGCTTCTTTATGCACTTTATCTTTATGTATGCTCGACATCAAAATCGGAGAAACTCTAGATGCTTGAATTAAGGGGGGGAAAAATTGTTCTCTATGCCATTCATAATTACTTTAGTACGAAACGAAATTTGTAACTATTGATGTGGACAAATTTTAACCCAGAATCCACCTGTACACTTTGTTTTTTATCTCATTTTCCCACAGTCACGTGGTTTGGTACATAATTTCGTCAATTTTTTTCAGTACTGCATAGCAGTAATGCTCATAATTTAACATCGATATTGCATTAACAATTCAGTGAACGTAGGAGAAATTGATGGCCATAAAACTAGTGTGTCGAAATGTAGAAGTAATAAAGCACAACCTATTTCTTAATGCAAGAACATACAAGAATTTCTGCAAAAAAGCAAACTTTCTTTGCGGGGAGAGCATCTCTTCTCATTCTACTTTGTGGCTCTGATCAAGCATTTTAAATAATACTGATTAGGCTTCTACCATGACTCTATAAGCATGTGTTAATCTGCCATATGAATTTCATCATTATTTAGCATATCAATCAAAGTTTAATAAAACAAACACAACGCTGCAGACGGATTTACCCTATCAGTACGTACTTCACTGTCGTTTTGAACTAAGGGCGCAAAAAAGCCATAAAATATGTTACCTTACCTCTCTTTGCAAAAGAACGGATCACATCGCGGGTTATCTTCACTCTTTTGCTCTCGTCCATATCTTCTTCCGGGTGATTACCTATCCACCCACCATATAGTCGTCACAGGACGAAATCTCCTGAGGCCCCACTGTAGCCCAATGCACATTGAACATTTGAACCTCCTACTAGTTTAGGTGCATATTGATTAACCAACTTTCTGCAAAATTGGCATACTTTAATTTGCCCACGTGCACACTGATTAATTAGGTCAAAACCATATTTATCAAAAGGTAGACCATGCTGCTTTACGAAACGAAACTGCTTTTAAGCCAAAAATTATAATCATGTCTTTCTATTACGAATTTATATAAGATGACTTTTTATTTTGACAATTAAGAAATTATTACATCTTCACATAAAAAAAATTGTTATACCTAGGTTGAGTAAATATAGAAGCTCGTGATACTTAAGTTAGGAAAGTGACCTTCACAATAAATTAATATTTAAAAAGAAAAAAGAAAAAAGAAAAAGCTCAAATCGTGAGCATGTGTTATAACACGTGAAACCTTAGCTTTACACAAGAAATGTGTGGATCCCGTAAAAAAAATTTAAAAAAAAATGGAAAAAGGGAGAAATGTAAGGGGGACGGGAAATTTTTGTAAGAAAACCTGTGTTTTTTTTGGGTCAAGGTGACCAAACCCGGGACGAAGCCATGGTATACTGGACTGGGCCACCGGCCTGTTAGCGGGATAGGTTAGCCCAGTCCTTTCTATTTTTGTATTAACATCTGGGTGAACGTTATTCCATGAGGTTCTGACCAAAAAAAAAAAAAACACGTTATTCCATGAGGTTTGTGTATTTATTTTATCAAAAAAAAGAAAGAAAAGAAAAGAAAGTGTGTTTGGTTTATAGATTGTAAATTATAATTTGATTTAGGAAAAAACAACATCTTTTTCTATTCAAACAATGGTCTGATATTCAAAATCATATTAAACTGTGATTCTGTAATTTTATCAAACATTAAAATAAATTAAAACTCAATTTACACCCTTCAAATATAATCACTTTTCTGATATAACAAAATGGCTTTTACTAATGAGTGAAGAAATGAAAAAGAAAAAGAAAATAACTAGAGTATAATTATTAATTTTTAATACATTAGATATGTAAAAATCTCGATAAAAATGTATTCTCTGACAATACTTACTAAAAGATCCTATAAGAATAACGAATAGATTTATTCTAACATATAACCTTTGAAATCTCCTTTTTTTAAGTGAAAAGTTTAGATTACCTCATACAACCACCTACTCAAGAGGTCTACAGATTGCCTAACCACAAAAATTACTCGCCGCGAAAAGCGAAAGTAGACCTTACAAATCGATTACTTAAACTCCCCGTTGTTTTTAAGACAGAGACCTGGCTGATGCTTTGTTTAGCTCAACGCTCGTCACCCTGCCCTATCACGCCAAATGGTACCGCCATCGGCCAGCACAACTGAACTTGGTGGCAAATCCAAATACCCAAACAACCAAAATTAAGTGCATATTTAACAACAGATTAATTTACCTTTTCCATTTTTTTTTAATGTGATTAATTTACTTTTTCTTAGAAACTGAAAAAAAAATAGAGAAAAAAATAAAAATAAAAGCTAATTTTCTCTCTTATTATTGGCATAAAAAGAAAATAAGGAGAACGAAAATGAAATTTTTTTTTTGGCTTAATTAAACAAAAAGGAGAGAAGAATGAAATATAATTACAATAAACGACTTAAATAGTCTAAATATAATATAATGAGAAGAAATAAATAAAAATAAATTAACGTTTTGAATAAAATATATTTTCTTCTGTTTCGCTTGAGAGAAGATAATATTTTAGGTAGCCTTACATGAAATTTTCTTTCCTGTCCCGTTTTTTCTCTTTTAATACAATGTAAAATATCATTTTTCTCCCTATTTTTGTTTCTCTCATCTTCCTTTTTCTCCTTTTCTCCTAATCCAAACAAACTTCTCCTCCTAAAAAAATATTAATTAATTTTAATATATTATTAATATAAAAAAAATTATAATTATTTAATTTTTAAAATAATAGATAATTAAATCAAACACACTTGTATATCAGTATAAAATTTTTTTGCATTAATAGTACATCAAAATTAAAATAATTTATCACAAAAGTTATTTTCATACATACATTTTCTTTCCTCTCTTTTTCTTCCCAATGAAATTTTAAGAAAAAATTTCTATTTTTTCATTTATTTTCTTTTCTCTTATTATCTTTCCACACCAAAAAAGATGGAAAGAAAACTTTTTAATAAACTCTTTTTTTATACAAATTACACTAACTTCTCTTGAGATTCATCAATATTTTACTTAGATCTCTAGATTTCAAATCGATACTCAACTCTCTTAATGTATTTAATTTCACTACGGTAATCTCTTTTGACTCTAAATTGGGAAAAATTAACAAATATATAAAATAATTATTACATCCCTAATTATTTATTATATTTCTATTTGATATCATGCTTCTCTTTCCACTCGCCCATATCCAAAAATTCTAAATCCCTAAATCTTATAAAACCTCCGGCCAATCTCAAACACTAATTGTAGAATAGATAAGAAATTAAATCAAATAAATTTTTTAATTTGCACAGAAAAATATTCATGTTTTAAGTGCTATCTAGGAGGCACTTGTATCCCTTTTCCATGTACCACATTTTTACACAGCCATGCGTGAAAGCATAGCTGTCCTTCGTTGTCAGTTGACCCTATATAGAAAACAAAGATAAAATAATAAATAATTTGGAGACCCAAATAATTTCCTCTCTTCTGACGTTCTTAGATCCCAAAGCCCCATGCTGCGTGCGTTGGCATGTCCTCCTGTTTCAATATTGCTATGGGTAATTTTTTGGGCGGCTAGGTGCAGGGTGTGGTTTTAGTTTGAGTTTCCATTGGTTTGGGTTTGGTCGAAGCTTGGAAGGAGGTCGAAGATGGGGAGAGGTGTTGGGATTTGATAATTTTTTTTAGATATTAAGGGTTAGGATTTTTGGATGTATACGGAGGCAGAAGAAGAAGATGATATTAAATTTATGTTAAAAGTAAAATTTAAAAAATGTTAAAAAATAAGAATTAACTATCAATTTAAAATGTAGGAGAAATTTAATGCAGTAAAATTGATATAATTTGATATTTTTTTTAATTTCTATATATTAATAATATAAAATTTTTTATATTATTATATAATCATATATTATCATATAAATAAATATATATAATTCTTACTATACTACTTCAAATAAAAAAAATATATATCTTTTGAATTTAATTGATATTTATTGTATAAAATAATTTTATACTATCAATCAATAGAAATAAAGAAAAATGAAAAATCATGATAAATTCCTCATTATAATGGATAATTATTTGTGTGAGTTGGCACTTTCTACTATTTTTATTGGTTGACAGTGTAAAACTATTTTATACTGTCAGTATATTTAAATTAAATTCATAACTTTTTATCGACATAAAATAATTTACACAATTTCTTTATTTTTTTGGTGTTCCTTAGCCAAGCAAAGAAAATATAAAAATTGAAAATGAGCCCCCTTTTTCAGAAATCTCCCATCACCAAAAATATTAAATTATAATAAATTTTTATTATAATAAATAATTATCTAATATAATTTAATAATTTTTTATTTTTATTAATTAATAATATAAAATTATCTTCCGTTATCAATACTGCTTAAAAGACTGTCTGAAAAAAAGCTTTACAAATACTCTCACTTAGATCTAAATTCTAAATTATTTTCAACTCAAATTACGCTCGTGCGTCCCACAAACCATTAATGAAGAAAGATACGCCGATTTAACATTATTCACGAATAAAACGATTGAATCTGGGTCCAAAACCTCGTGTTACGCATTCACACATTTTTCGTTTTCGTCAGGAACAAGGATTATAACAGCGTTAAGATTCACATTTAACCATTTTAATTGAAAAAATAATAATTAAAGAACGTCCAAGTTCCAACCATGGCCGACTGCAAAAGGAATCACGTCTCAAGTGTCATAAGCTGTTCTTTTTTGTCAGTTGAATAAAACAAACCAAAACAAACAAATTTTATAATAGTTCTAATAATTTTCACATCTACCACCTACGTTGTATGTGGTGCCTAAATCCCTCATAAGATTTACATGTTCCATATTCCTTAACCCAACGTGTTCCGGCGAGACTACCCCAAAATCTCGTCTCGCCAAAAACGTCTTACATAGCCTGTAACGACTCCGACCGCCACAAAATATCGGCCGGCTCCGCATAATCAAACAGCCCATCTATCGTTACGTAACCGCCGTCGTTATCGCCATTATCGTAGTCCACCGAAACGCCGTTACCGAACCCGAAAGCCTCATAGCCCAGAATACCATCTTCAAACCCCAAGAACCGGGTCAAATCCACCCCTTCCGGGCCAACCCGACCCGAATTCTCGTTTTCCTGCTTCGTTTCCTCGCTCTGCGCCACCGTCGGCGGCAACCCCAGCTCGTCGTCAGAAGCTTCCAACAGATACCCTAGGTTCGGGTTGAACTCCCCGGACTCGGGTTCCGGGTTCCGGCCCGGGCCTGGCCGCGAAGCGAGTATTTCCTCCTCGAAGCTCTTGATGACGGAGTCGAGGCCCTGCAACGTTGGGTCACGCTCCGTGACATTATCCGTGTCGTTGAGAATGTTGAGAAGGTCATCGTGGAACTCGTTAACCCCGGACGAGTCAATGACCGAGTCGTCCGGTTCAACCGGTACGAGTTCACAACCGTCCAATTCCACGCACAACTCGCCGGAGTATACCCGGGTGAGCTCTGACTCGGGCGATTCAACTCGGGGAACCTTGGACTCGGGCGAGTCGACTCGGGGAACCTTGGACTCGGGGGACTCCGCCTCCGCGTCATCCCGAACTCGCTTCCTCGTGTTGCATTCCTCCATTTAGGGTTTGAGAAATACGAAAGAACACAAAGGAATATGAGATTGCTGTTTTTCTTTTGTCAGGGTGTTAGAATGGTAGCACTTGAGAGTCGACGAGAGTGTAGAGAGAGAAAATGAAAGTGTATGGGTGGAGGGAGAAAGAAAGGATGGAGGGTATATATAGTGGTGGGAAAAGAGGGATAGATGGGGTTTGTCCACTTTAATTCGTAAACGGCAGAGAGAGACAGGCGCGTGCGTTGCGGAAAAACCCGCAGCCTGTTATCCTTTTTTTTTTTTTTTGAGTTTTTTTCTGTGTCTGAAAATGATAAATTAACTGTAATAGTAATTGAATATTTTAATTTTAAAAAATAAAAAAAGTTTCCTTAATTTTGATTGTGGGATCCGCTGGTCATTATTGCAGGCAACAGGGGAAAGGATATTTTTTTGTTTCATTTGTGGAAATTAACTAAATTTGAATGCGGGTGTGAAGTCCGTGGGTGCGGGCCCACCGACATAGGAGGAATCATGTGGTTGGTTTTTATTTTTTTGACTTTTCTTGAAGGTTTTATCTTTTTTCCAAGAAAAAAAGCTTTTGGGGGTTTGGAATTTTGGAGTGGTCACTGGCTTGGAATGTCCCTCCGGTGGTGGAGCGCTGTTGTTGGACTCTCGGTTTTGCTTTGCTGTCCTTTTTTTATTTTTTTTTAAAGGAGAATATTATTTTTAGAAAGATTAGACCAAGATTTTTCTTTGTCGTTTTTCTGACAAATTCTAGCTGATTTTTCAATAGAGCAAGAAACGAAGCTTGCAAGTTTTCAAACGTCATAGCTGTGTATTGCGTGAGAACTACCTGTATGGTGCCGCCAATTGTCTGGCATTCCTGTTGAATCTCATCTTGTTGGCGGTTTATCTTTTCTGATTTTGTCTTCATTTGACTAATATTTGGATACCACATTGATTTTCGGCTAAACCAGAAGCCTTAACTCTTTCTCCACAGCAATCATCAAAAGGCAAAGTTAGTAGTAGACAATCCTATAAACTCCAATTTGTTATAATCGAATTTGAAAATTGTATCCGCTTGCATTTGGATAACCTTTTATTCTGTTTTTTTCTTTACTTTTAAAAAAATACAATTGTATATTATTATCAGTGTGTTTAGTTTAATTTTTGAAAGAATATTTCTAAAAAAATTACTTTTTAAAAAATTGATTTGTTCTTGATTTGAGTCTATTAAAAGTAAAATAAAAAAATAATTTTTATTTGAATCAGATGAAATAAAATTATTTTTTATTATTGATATAAGAGTAAGATTATCTGTCAAAAGAGCTTTTTCTATTATGAAAAATAATTTTAAGAATACTTCTTTTAAAAAATCTTCTAAAATTTCAAAAATAATTCAATAAAAAATCTTCTAGAATACTTAAATATATTAATTATTATATATTTTTATTCTTATGTCAATAAAAAACCTTCCCCAAATTGTAATTCAAACAAGCTCTTGTTTGACTACATATTGATTGTTTCTAGAATATTAATGGGATTCATTTATAAATAAAGAAGGATAAATGATAAAATAACAAAATACCTACACTACCATTGTTACAACTTATAATTTGTTTTTTTGGGTTAAATGTGACAACTTATAATTGCTTAAACATTAAAGAATTACTCATTTCAAACAAAGAATTAACTAATTATTTCAAAATTATAATGTAACTTGTTTCGGACTATATCCAATGGCCAAAAATCATGGGTGACCCATCATAGATCCATCTCAAAATGGCCTAGAGCCCCGACTCGAAAACTGTTGAAAGCACACCACAGAAACTTTTTTTGGCTACAAGAGCATTAATTCCAGATTCCATAACGCTTGAAATTGAATTTCATAACGTGTGCAAATTATTATGAATCCAAGACCGTTACCTAAAAATCTCGGATTTCAATATTATCTCAACCTTTATAAACAAGAGGCTTCATTCCAAAAATAGGTGTGCACATACTACCCAAAAGCTCATACATCTTTCTCCGACTAACTTAATTATCAGAGTCTTTGCAGGTATCTCCACACTTACCATCGAATTTAGCCCTTTCTATAGTCACCACCATTTGCAGCGGCTTCAGGAACCCCCATTCAAGTTCAGAGAGCAATTGTTCCAGAAAACTGATGCTTTTTGTTCAAATATAACTAAAAATAACATTCAACTTGTTTTAAGAAAACAAATCAAATATTAAATTGAAAAAGTGTCTTTTCTTAATATCTATAGAAGATTACATGATTTGTTGTTATTAATATTATTAATATTGTTATTATTAAGAAGTTGTTGTTGTTGTTAATTAGGAGATTGGATGTAACCTTTTGTTAGTGAGGAAATAGCTTAGATAGATGTACCCACAAAAAAAAAACAAAAACTTACATAGAGACTTCTAAAGACATTACTATGCCAAAGTCATAAGTAAAAACTTAAGAGGACTTTTAGAAAGAAATAGTCGCTTGATTGTCAGATGACTCTTTATTTATAGGGTGGAAAGCTCTATCTACTTATCTGTTGAAAGGGCCAAGTCTCTACCTTTTTTTTCATGGATCTTAAAATATTCTTAGGACGTAAGATTTTTGGTTAAGTTTAAATCGAAATATTGCGTAGTAGTCTCAACTAATCTTAGATAAATTTGAAAAGGTTTAGCCGGATTTGGATGAGCTCAAACAAGCTCAATCAGGCCTAATCACATAATTATTTTCTTAAGTGTTTTGGAGGTCGGGTATATAATGCTTAATCTGATGATCATAATGCAAAAGCGCTTGTAGCACAATGGTAACAACTGCATTGATATGTTTGCCTAGGCAAGGGCTGCGAGTTCCACATACGGGGCAGAGCCCCTCCCAATCCCCTTTTCCCAGGTGCGTGAGTATGATGAAAAATAATAATAATAAATCTGATGATGATAATAATAATAATAATATAATGTGATTGTTTATTTCCATACTAACTTCTTTTATTATGTAATGTAATTAGAGATTAAAATAATATCGCGACAAATTTCACATAGGAAATTCTTTTCATTGTATAGTCGGAGGAGTGAACATAGAATTCATGATATTTTGTCCCCTAGGTTCAATCCCTTTCCTATAAATAGGAAGATCTTTCCCAGTTGCGTGACGGAACAATCTAATTTGACATTTTTCAATCCAAGAGACGGAGTCATATATAATTTTTTATATTTTATAGAATTAAAATAAATTAAGAAATTAGAACAACACTGGCAATAGCCTTTGCTTAGTCAGGGTGGTTTCTTCATTGTCGTAACCAAGAATTATGCTAAAGATAGAAAATCCCATCCCCCTCAATTCGCCGTGCCCATGTAGATGAGATATATTCTTTCATACTTCATGAAAGATACTTTTATTTTTCGATGAAATTTTTAAGCCTTTGATTTTAAAAATGAAAAATGAAAAAGGAAAAAAAATAAATAATGAATAAACACGTTTTTTATTTTTAATATGGGTTTTAAGTTTAATATTTTTAGTATTGTAAAACTTGGACAGTATTTACAGGAATATGGTGCAAAATAAAATAAAAAATTTCAATTTTAATAGCACTAAAATCATATCTACATAAAATCCCTTCAAATTCCATATTCTAATACATCTGTAAACCAAATCTCATATCGGAAAATCAAAAAACCCTCGTGGACTAAAATTTTTTTCCTCCTTAGGCGCATATAAGGGTATGTTTAGTTTAATTTTTGGGAGAAAATTTTTTGAAAGATAGTCTTTTAAAAGAAGGTCTTTTAAAAAAATTACTTTTAAAAGAATAATTTTTATTTGATTCGAATATATCAGAAGGCCTTTTAGGAGAATGAGTTTTGTTTCGATAGGATAAAATAAAATTATTTTTGCTTATTGATATAAGAATAATAGTAAAATTTCTTTTTAGAAGATCTTTTTTTAGGATGAAAAGTAACCTTAAAGATATTTCTTTTAAAAGGCCTTCTTCTAAAAGACCTTTTAAAAGAAGTTAAAGGGTCTGTTTGGTATAACTTTTGGGAGAAGATATTTTAAAAGAATATCTTTTGAAAGAAGGCCTTTTAGAAGAATTACTTTTAAAAGAATGATTTTTGTTTGGTTTGAATATATTAAAAATAAATTTAGGAGAATGAGTTTTATTTGGATAAGATAAAGTAAAATTACTTTTGGTTGTTAATGTGAGAATAATAGTAAGATTACTTTTCAAATGGCCTTTTTCTAAAGTAAAAAGTAATTTCAAAAATACTTCTTTTAAAAGGCCTTTTTTCAGAAGGTCTTTTGGAAAAAATTACAACAAATACTATCATTTATTGTACAAAGTTATTTTCCTTCTCCTAGAAGGCCTTCTGACCGTTACAAACCACACTCCAAATAGACACAAACTAAATACTACTATTTCCTGTATAATATTATTTACCTTCTCCTAAAAAGCCTCCTAACCGCTACAAACTTGAGTCCAAACGAGCATTAAGAAACTTTCTGCAAACGGACACACTATTTGTACGATATTTTCACTTTTATTGGTTCGCTCGTGTTTTCATAGAAAATAATTGGGAGAAGTATTTTTTATTAAACTAAAATAAAAATAAAAGTAAAAATAAAAATTTATTTTATATTTAAATATAATTATAAAAATAGAAGTATATTAAAATAACAAATATTAAATTATTTAAATGTAATAAATATAAAAAATATATTTTAGCATGAAATTATAATTTAATAAATAAAAAATAATTTTAAAAGTGAATTTAAAAAATAATAAAATAATATAAAAAAATAAAAAATTTAAAATTTGCGATCATTTACCTTTTTTAAATATTCATAGCTTTTATTATTTAATTATAATTAATTAGCTTTACTTTATCCTTTTACATATTTATATTTTCATTATACATCACATTAATCTTGTGTGCACACCTCGTGTCTGAAACCCTACCCTTTTTTTTATGCCTATCAACATCAACAGCATCACATAAATTATAATTTAATTATAAAGATGTGTGAACGAAATATTGTCATAAAAGATCTGTTACGAACTATTATACTTTTCTTTTTAAAGAAAAACTCATCAGCATCCACATAGAATTTAAAATTTGTTATAAGCAAAAATATTATATATTTGTCTTTGTGTCGCTAGGTTTTGACGTGACTCTAGCATTTATTGGCATTTGACAATTGCATTGTGGAAAATTGCAGGATATTCAAAATGTTCAGCCTTGCTCTCTGCGCGCATTTTTTTTTTAATTCATGGCCTTGCTCTCATCCTCGTTCTTACAATTATTCGGTACATGGGTCCGCCTGTTTGAGCCCTTGTGTTTTCTTCTTGTCCGTGTATGACTGTGCAGAAGTATTATACAAAGAAACTAGTGTATTTACGGGTAATTATTGATTTAAATTGTCAAATATATAAATATATATATATATATATATTGATTAACATATTTTATGCTATAAATTTATTTAAAAATAGATTATTAAAATTTAATATTGGCAATAAATTATTAAAATGATATATTTTGATAAAAGTATAATTTTTATATTTGTATTATTTATATAATATATATTTAATATTATCTATTACATATATCAATATTTATTAAAAAACCAATCTATGATTATTTTTTTACATTAATTTTTTTAGATTATTTAACAATATTATAAAATTTCAATCTATAAATAAGTTTTTAAAAATATTTGTAAAACTCTTCATTCTCTGCTTTTTAAGCTATTAAATCTATAATATTTTTATGAATAAAAAAATAAATCATGTTACATATTAAATTCCCAAATATTTAATCTTAGAGATAAAAATATATATTATAAATCTACAATTTAAGTATTATAAGATTAGAACAATTGATTAACAGTAATTTAAAAAATAAATTAATAAATTTTAATAGTATGCTATAAGCTCTAAAGTTTAAATATTTAATTTTAAATTTAATTTTAACTGTTAATAATTATAATATATAAAGTTAATTATATTTTACCTCCTATATTATAGCATATGTGCACTTTATCCCTTATATTTTAAAAATATGTATTCTGACTCCTTAAATTTTTATGAATGTATATTTTACCCAAAATAAGTGTACTATATTCTTTTGAATTTCAAGCCACGTGTAAATTGACCCCCTAAACTTTTCTAAATATGCAATCCAACACCTTGAATATGTGATATTTTTTTATAATTCATGAAAAAATTAACAAAATTGTCAAACTGCACATTTGATAAAAAACGTAAGGAATCGGAATACATATTTTCAAAATGTAGAGGTAAAGTGTAAATATATATTAATCATTAGTCATATCATTTATGTTTGTATCACTCATGTAATATATGTTTAATATATGTTGAAAGTGCAATTTTTGTATTTGCATCACTTATGAAAAACATGTTTAGTATAACCTATTTGAGATATTAGTATAACTTTGCACCATTCATATAATATATATTTAGTATCACCTTAAAGTGTAATTCTTATATTTACATCACTTATGCAATACACGTTTAGTATCACCTATTTGAGATATCAATATAACAATTAATTAAAAGTAATTTACGTCACTAATAAAAAATTAAATTGATATAACTTAACATAGTGCTATAAATTTTTAAGTTTAAATAGTTAATTAGTTTTAACTGTTAATAATTATAATGTATAATTACTCGTGTAATTTATATGTTTGTATCATGTGTATTATATATGTTTAATATCATTTCAAAATACAATTTTTATATTTATATGACTCTTGCTATACATGTTTATGAAAAATCTTTATTTAAACAATATCAGTACTAAAATAAAATTTGAACATAAATAAGATAGTAAAAGGAAATAAAAGAAATCAAATATATTTTTTTTGTTAACCAAATATTAAAAATGACATAGATAAAGCTTCTTATAAAAGCTTTACATGAAACTTATCAAATTAAAAAGAAATTTAAAAAATAAATAGGTATAGCTTCTCATAAAAAATTTTAATTAAATTTCTCAAATAAGTATTAATAATTATTTATGATTAGGAAATAGGAGTGGCTAAATTTTGGAGGGAAGCCAAATTCATCCCATGATGCAATATCATCGAATCCACTACCACAAACCCTCTTTAATAGAATAGATAAGATGATATACCATCATTTATTCATGGAACCAAATTGCAGCATCACGTACCTCAAATCGCCTACGGGCAGCAAGAAACGACGAGATAAAAAATTCTAATGGAGCGTTTGTTTTAAGGTATATATTTTTATGTTTATTTCATATTTTTAAAAAATATTCTCTAGTATTAATTATTTTCAAAAAAGTTATATTCTTATATTTTGATATTTTTTATTCTCATTATTAGATATATTCAAATCTAATCCAACTGAATTAAAATCACCAAACAAATTTAATCCAAATAGAAAATTGATCAAAATCGCATAAATTTAGATGGGATTGGATTTTACTTTTACAAATTATATATATTGAATTGAATTTTAGATTTCATTTTTAAAATTGATCTAACTCAAGTCAAATTACATAATATTATATAATATAATTTTTTATTATTAAATTTATACTTTTACATATTATAATTTAAATTTATTACACAATTTTTTTATGTATCATTTTAAATTAAATAATATTTTATAAATGTTAAATGAGTTATTTTTACTTGTTTATTTTATTAACTTATGTTACTTTTATTTTATGACATTTTAAATTTTAGTTTTTCAAATATCAATTAAATTGATCAAATTCAAACTGCCAAAAATTAGATTGGATCTAATTAAATTTAAAACCTAAATTAAATCAATCAAATCCAAAGCATTATAAATTATATTATTTAAATAGAATGAATTTTTTTTCTCAAAATCAATTTAAACTATACTGCGAACACTCTTAGGATGGGAATCAAACATTCTTATGATATAGGAATAAAAATTATTAAATAAAAATACGAAAATTTCTCTCATTTGATAATAATAAATAATATAATTAATTATATTAAGAGTATTTTGAGAATTATCATATATACTCCCAATAATGTGTATTCTAAATCAAACAAATTTTAAATTTATTTTTGGGATCTCAACAAATATTTTTAGAAATTTTTAATATTAAACAAATAAATTTTATGGAATACTCAAAAATAACATTCCTAGATATAATATTTACAGAATTGTAATTCCGGAAAACTTAATTTCAAAAACCTTAAAATAAACGTCCGCTAAAAACAAACTTATGCATATGGTTTTTCGGATTTTTTTATTTTCCGTTTAAATTTAATTACTTTCGCTAATATTTTGTCATTTATGTCAATGTGAAGTAATATAATTTAAAATTAACTTTAATATATTATCATTATAAAAGCTTTTATAATATAACACAATTATATATTATTGTATATTTTAGTGATAATAACCCGGAAAAGCGTAATTGTTTTACATTTTTGGATTATATCTTATATTTGTGTAATTTTTATTTATTTTACAATATCTATTTTTTTACTAGATAATGTATTGCAAGTTGCAACGTGATTATTTGTATACAATATATTAATGCGGATGTTGTAGTGCACTAAATAAATTTTAGGACGTGTTTATTTTAATTTTTTAAAAAATAATTATAAAATTAAAAATATGTATATAATTAAAAAAAATTAATCTTTTAGAAATAATTTTTTAAATTTTTAATTATTTTTAAAAATTTATCTAAATATATCCGAAAGTAATTTTTTTCAAGTGAAAAAACTACACTTTGAAATTTTATTTAAGCATATTTTGAAATGTTGAAATGGCCTTTAGTCACACTTCAAAATGATGGAGCGTGATGTACTTAAACGGATCCACTGCGCCCCAGAATCCACCGAATATAATCCACACTTTTCTGACCAGAAAGGAATAGGAAAAAGGAAAGAGAAATATTTTTTTTATTATTGGAATAAATAAATATCTTAAATATTTAGAGATAAAAAAATTATAAAAAAATATAATTTATAAAAAAAAATGAAAGAGAGTATTAAAATATAAAAATTTTGGATATATATAAATAATATAATAAAAAAAAACTTTTTGTATAGCTCAACCATGGTTGGGCGCAGTCTGTACTCTGCTGCAATCACCAAACATATCAGCTTTTATTGAAGGAGAAAAATCAGGACCGTAGTCCAAAAACCCTGTTCACGAGGCGGCCACTTGCTCGTTACCGTACTGACGAAGCTGTGCCTTGTCTTGTCTCCTAGAGCTGCTCAAAATATCAAAATACCTTTATCTTGAAAATAATAGTAAAATTTATTTATTAAAGTAAAATCTAAGTTATTTAAAATTAAAAAATGTTTCTTATCTTTAAAAGTAATTAAAACTATTTAATAGTATATAATTAAAAATTTCGTCAGTCGATATTTTAAAAACAATTGTTAGTAAAATTAATAGAAAAAACATTTGATGGTGCCAGACAGCTATGCCTCGGAAACCGGGCTCCACAAAGTACTATAACATCATTATGTACTGAGCCTGCTCCCTCTTTAAAACGTTTTAAATTACAACTATCATATATATGAATATTTTTTTTATTTTAATTTATCTGTTAAATTATATAAAAAAAATATCTTTTAGATATCTACTTCAATCCTATGCGAGAAAAAAAATACAATATTTTAAAAATTATAATTTACGATAGTTAAAATATATTTTCGGGCCTTAAGGCCCTCCTAATACCAAAACCAAAAAAAAAAATACTTTAAAATAAAAACATAATTGTAATGTATAACAATGTATTAAATAAAAATATAATTAACTAAATCTCTTTGAAAAATTTTATCTGAAACAATAAACTCCTAAAAATTATCAAAGTTTCAGTAATTTATGTTAAAGAGGTACCCTGCTTTTAAACAAATATACTTATCAAACAGTTTATAGAAGTAAATTTTTGAGTAAGATCGATCAATAAAAAATCAGAATAAAAATATAATTTCTATTAATTAAATAATGAGTTCATATAAAATTTTAAAGATTAATAATGAAAATAAAAAATAATATAAAGCTAAAAAAAATAATAATAAGAAATAAAATTGATAATTAAAATAATATAATATATGTTAATACGATAATAATCATTTTTATCTAAAGCATGAGGCTTTATAGTCTTCCTAAAATTTTGTTACTTCATCATGATATGCTCCTGATGGCCCTTGGCCAAGTCTCCATATATCCATATTCTTGGTAGTGGTAATCTTTGCTCCAACCATAGCTTCAATCACTAACTATTTTTTCTTTCTCCGCCATTGAACTTATTTGCTTCTTTTGGCCTAATCTCTTTTCTTCAGCTTATACAACTTGCTTTTCTTCCTTGGCCTAATTCAACTTTCATCCAGACTCATTTTAGAGGTCAAGTGTCAGCCCATAACTACCCTAATTATGGTGCTAACATAATATAAAAAAATTTTATATTATTATTTACTAAAATATTTTATGTATAAAACTTTTATATTATGCTTGGCCAAGAAAAAAATGTAAAGAAAAAAATAGAAAGAAGAATAAATAAAGAAAAAATATATTTTCTTAGCTATTACTTGAATAAAGAAAAAATCAAAAGAAAGAAAATAAGAAATTTTCTTTCTTACTTAATTAAAAAAAGTTAAAAGATATATATAATCATAAGAAGTGGCTTGTTTAACCTTAAAGATTATTCTTTTAGATGTAATATTAAAGTAAGCATATATTTTCTACTGTATTAAACATTCATTTTGCTCCATACCAAAAAGAATCTTCGTTTTACTTTTTCTTTAATATGATACCACTCGTTAAAAGATTATTTTCGAGACAAAAAATTTTAATAATTTTTAATATAATAAACAGAAAATTAGAATTTATGTTTCAGTACTTTTGCTCAATGGAATAAAAAATATTATTTAAATAATAGCAATTATATTAAATACTTGTTATTGACAAATTTTACCGCCTAGTATTGTTTAATTGTTTTGTTATTGTTACACATAAATCTTTTAACAAAATTTAGGAGTTCTTTTATTCTAATATTAAAATATATTACATACTTAAAAGAAATTTTTTTTCAGAATTTTATAAGGTGTGATTAATTTAATTTTTGGGAGAAAATCTTTTAAAATAATTATTTTTAAAAGAATAATTTTTGTTTGATTTAAATATATCAAAAGTAAGTTTAGGAGAATGAATTTTATTTTGATAAGATAAAGTAAAATTATTTTTAATTATTGATATAAAAATAATAGTAAAATTTTTTTTAAAATTTTTTTCTTGAATAAAAAAATAATATTAAGAATACTTCTTTCAAAAAATATTTTAAAATTTAAAAAAAAATTAAATTTTTTTATATATTTAAATATATTAATTATTATATATTTTTATTCTTATTCTAATAAAAATTCTTCTGAAACAACTAGAAATATAAACAAACCGATGCATTGAAGTTCGTAAGCATAGTTCCAAACAACTAATCAGGACGGGCCTAATCCTCACCGTTTACATTAAAAAAAAAAGAAGCTAATTAATAAAATTATATTGACAAAATCGTTAAAAACCAAATAATAAGCTTACGTATTATTAATCAACTATAATTTAAATGATACCTTTCTTAATCTCTATGTCAAAAGATTGTTGATGTTGAATCAGGATTCAATTTCGGCAAATTCATCTTTTATTCCATCACTATATATATGTACAACATTTTTTATATTATAGCTAAATCGGTTGTTAGCTGATTGGTCATAAGTTTGAATTCTACTTGGGGAGGTTTGGCTCGTTTCAAATTTTTTATTTCGGAATGAAGAGGTTTGCTTTAACTACTAAAAGTAGGTAACCCGTCCCTCATATCTTTGTTTCTATTGCATTTGATCTCATCATATCTCACTCTATTATGCGATATTTGAGAATTGTCGTCAATACTTTGGTATAGGTTAAAAAATAAATTTATTTAATTTAAATATATATATATATTAAACTTTTTATTGTTATTGTTGAATTTTATATGAATATATTTTATTTTATAAATTAACAATTATTTAAAATTTTAAATTTATGTAGTGTCATAATCTTATATTAAATATAAATATAAATATAAATTTTTATATTAAAAATATATCAAAACGTGATTCTCTATGTTCACATCGTTGGCAAAGTAAGAGAAAGCAACAAAATTATGGTTTAAAGGGCTAAATTTTGATGTATTGATAATATAAAAAATTATATTATTATTTAATTAAATTCTTTTATTTGTATAAATTTTTAAATTATAGATACGAGAGTTAATTATATATGATAATATAATGATATTTGATTAAATAATAATATAAAAAATTTTATACTATCAATATATTAAAATTAAATTTTTGTTTAAATACCCAAAACAAAAAACTATTATTTAAGGCTAAGGTGTAAGTTATGTGTGCAAGTCTCTTACAATATGTCATACACTATGAGAAATTCTCATATACTCTTACTTTTTGTTTGAATTGAATAAGAAAAAAAAATGAGTAAGAAAATAGAGAAAAAAATGAGAAGCATTTATTTTTAAGATTTAATTGGGATACATTGACAGTATAAAATAATTTTATATTATCTGTCAATAGAAATACTAGAAAGTGAGAAATTATAATGAATCCCTTATTATAATGGGTAATTATTTATATGAGTTGATATTTTTTAACATTTCTATTGACTAATTTACATTATCAATGTATTTAAATTAAATTATTATTTTTTTGATTGGTTGAAGAGAAAAGTAATATATATATATATATATAAAATTCTTATTATAATAAATAAGAATGAAATTGTTATTTAAAATAAAATTACTCCTCTTCTATAATTTTCTTTGCAAAAAGTGAAGAGAAATTTTTTTTATCAATTTCTATGGGATTCCAAATGGGCTCCACACTTTTTTTTTTTCCCTCTATTTTCTATCATCTTGTTTTTTTTTTTTTTTTTCAAATTTCTTCTCAACTACGTAAAGGGTCAAAATAAGGAAAAAAGAGAGAATTGTTACACATCATTCTTCATTCAATATTTTAATTTTGCAAGTTATTATTATCTTTAATTTTCCTATTTCTTGTGAAATAATTGATATTACAATTAATAAATGACATAATATAAAATTTTTTATTATTTCAAAAGCATTTAAATCTTTATATATTAAAAGTTTCAAAAATGCTACACAGACGAAATCTTTTGTCAGAATTTTTTGCCAGGACAATATGGCATAAATAATAACTTTTAAATGAATAAGTAGTTTCGATTACTACATTTTATCCAACTACTCTTAACATTGTTATCAAAGTCTTCGTTAAATTTTTCTGGTGTCTAATACTGTTTTAAGAGTTTGGTTATATCTTTCTAAACTATTTTTAATAATTCTTTTAATATTTAATTAAAAAAGTATTAAATAAAATATTTTAAGAAGATTTGTCATTTTTTTATGTATTAATAGTCTATTTGATTATATATTTTAGTGAGTCAAAATTTTTTTTATTGATATGAGAATAAAAACATATAATAATTAATATATTTGAATATATAAAAAAATTTTAAAAAAATATTTTAAAATTTTAAAAAAAATTTTAAAATTTTTTTTTATATTTATTTTTTATTCTAAAAAAGTCTTTTAAAAATAATTTTATTATTATTCTCATATTAATAATAAAAAATAATTTTAATTTATCTTATTTAAATAAAAATAATTTTCTTCAATTTATTTTAATATATTTAAATTAAATAAAAATTATTTTTATAAAAATATTTTTTAAAACCAAACATACACTTATTCGAAGGTTGAAAAAAAAAAAAATGTGGGAGTGGAATGCATTAACATTGCCATTTGTTTGTCCGTTTGGAAAGCCAAAGAACGTTGAAATTGATTTGGCAGAGAGTGGAGTCAGGTGGTGGGGTCGAGGCATGCACAGTGCCAGCTCCTCTTGATACCCCCGACACGTGGAGGAGGGGACCACATTTGCCTCTAATGGTAATGTCCTCTCGAAAAGTAGTAGCCGTACTACAAAGCGAAAGCGTCCCCACTCATTTATTTAATTAACCGGCTCTTCCGGTGGACGCATGGAGAATCTCAACTGCTGAAACGTGTGATGAGGTGGCAGATCAGATCAGGACCCCTCACATGCACCTCTTATTGACATGTCAGTTGGTTAGAGCAACAGATATTTTTCATATGTTTACTATTTTTTTTAAAATTTAATTTAAATATATTAATAATATAAAATAATATTACTACTAATTAATAGAAATAATAAAAAATATTAATTTATATAAATAATTATTTATTACAACAAAAAATATATCATAATTTTTTATTTTTTTATTTTTATTAATTAATAATATAAAATTATTTCATATTATCAATAAATATCAATTAAATTCTTCTTTTTATATTTTATTTATAAAAAAGTTAATGATCATATATTTTTATATAAAATAAAATATATTTAACTCTATTACCTGTTAAGAAATGACACTTTATTTTATTAGTTTTCAAACTTCATGCTCAATCCCATTGTCCTAAACTCCTGTAAATCTCGGTTAGAATATTTTAATATAATATTCCTTTAAATTGTAATAAATTATTTAAAAACATAAAAAATATTTAGAAGAATATTGAAAGAAAGTGTAGGATATTATGCCGATCCACTACTCATCTATCATCGAATAAGATGTGGGATGAATGGTGAGTCAATATAATATTTCATAAGAAATAAATTCCTCTATTATTTCTCACATATTTAACCCTAGCTAAATATGACTATTATGACTTGAAACAAATACATAAAGTTATAATCTCTCTTTTCAAAATAAAAAAAATAGAGATAAATATCCAATAGTAATCTAAACTTTAACAAAAGTATTTATTCAAAACACTAAACATTAGAAAAATAACACAAATATTGATATTGTGTATATAAATAAATTCAGTAATCAACTCAATATATTGTTATCATATCTGGGATATTGTTATCACATTTCAAACTTTGACAATAAGAAGAAAGAAGAGAGGAACAAAACAAAATTCATGGCATCTTCCAAAATTGCAAGATCAGTGGGAAGTGGTGGCAAAGGTTGAATCGTGGTAACAATTAGGAGCAGTGGTGGAGATCTTTAGGTTTAATTTAGTATTACTGTAATTTTTTTTAGAGTTGTTGAGCATTTTTAACTCTTTAAAAGTTATTCTTGAAAAGATATAGTAATACTATTTAGTAAAATAATATAAAAATTATTTTTAATAGATAGAAATTATAAAAATAGTATTTGATAAAATTATTTTTGAAATTTAAAATGATTATAATATATTTAAATATTAAAAAGAATAATTTTTATTTTTAATATTATTAATAAAAATAAGATTATATTAATTATTTTAATTTTAGATAACATAAGCTATCTTTAAAAAATACCTCATAAGGTGCTCTTTTGATTTTTAAAAATTAGAAGTAAAAGTATCCCAATTTTTTAGTTTATCAAATAAAAAAATTGACTTATATTTTTTCTAAATTAAAGTACTCCTTCAGATAACACTACCAAACTAAGACTTAAAACTTATATAGCCACTTAATCTAAGAAATATGATGTTTGGTTAAATTGTTTTCTAATATAATATTAATTGAGTTAAATCAAAGTTAATATGATGGAAAGAGATAAAATATTCTTTACTTTTTTGTAAAGAATTTTATATTATGATTTAATTTGTGATTTATAAAGCAGTACTTATAAGAATTAAATAAATTTATTAATATAATAATATATAAGTAAATAATATAAAAATTATTTTAATAATATATTAAAATTAGTTTTGAAAATTCTAAAATTTGTAAAATATTTGTTTTTTTGTTTAGCAGGAAGGGCCAAAGCCCTTAACCAACTGCAATTTGCATTCTATTTCTATTTTATATAGAAATATACGATATACGATATTATGTCAATGCCATTGAAAATTTGATAAGACCAAGAGATATTAATAATATATAATAGACAATAATAATAATATACATGAGTAAGAAAAATTTTTGGATTGCCATGAAGCATTATGTAGAAAAACATGTTATTTAAGTTTAGTCAATAATAAATTTCATATTAAAAATATAAAAAATAATAATAGATAAGTTAATGATAAAACTTATCACTAATTAAAACAAAGTGATTTACGGCCATGGATGGAAGCACAATTCTACACGATCTTTTATAGCCATACAATTTTCTCTGAGTAAAGGAGGTGATGAGCTAGACGAGATGTTATAAAACTCTTTCTTAATCCGAAAAACTTACAAAATATGTCGTACAAAACCATCATGGTGCGCAGGCATGAGCACCCCACTTGTCAGTGACTTCTGGTTTTCCTTCTTTATTATTTAATGGTTTGATATTTTGCATATGGCTCTTTTAAATTACGCGTGTGCCCCTGGTATGGACTCAAAATTCTAAGCAATGACATTGGATCTTCTGGGGCTCTGACAAGTTTGCCGGATCCCTATTGATGTGAAATTATTAAAGCCGTGGTTGTACTTGAATTTAAAACAGCCTCACTGTTGTCAGGTAGATCACGCCTTCTGCCGACAGAAAACATATATATGGACAAATTTTTCGGTATTTTTATAAAATTTAAGAGTATTAATATTTATTAATTATTTATAATTAAAAATTTATTATGTGTTTTATCAATTTCAATTATTAAATTTTTTAATTATATTTAAAAATTTTATAATATAATTATTAAATATATAAACACCAATATTTTTTAAAAATAAAAATATCAAAAAATCTGTATATTTAAGTAAAAATTCTTATAAAATTAAAAAAATGACAAATTATTAACTCTTAAATTAATGATTTGTGTTGTGCATGGATCCCAATAAATTATTTAAGAGTGATTAATTTTTTATTTTTTATTTTATTTCAATTATTTTAATTCAAGTCAGATCAAATTATTATAAAAATAAATCTTTTTTGACATTAATATTTTCTTTTTACAAGACTTAAATGTAAATCCTTATATAACGAGAATAGGTATTCAATCATTTTAGACTAATCAAGCCTCAGTATCAGTTTTTCCTTAATCATATAGTTTTCGTTTTTTAATGCAACATATATCCTATATTTATAATACTTGATATTTACTATTTACAAATTTAAATATAAATTATTTATTATATTTGTTAGTATAATTTTTTATTGCAATTCAAACTTCTAATTATTTTTAGAATTTAATTTAAATATATTAACAGTGTAAAATATATTGTCAGTCAATATAAATAGTGAAAAATTTTAACTCATATAAATAACCACCTATTATAATGAGAAACTCACCATAAGTTCTCAATTTTCTCTATTTTTATTGATTGACATTATAAAATTATTTTATACTGTCAGTGTATGCCAATTAAATTTTTATTTTTATTATATATCATTATTTCATAATTTCAATATACACTTATTAAATTAGTTTGTGTTATTAAAAAAGATAGCGTCCGTTTGGATTGGAGTTTGTAATTCTCATAAGGCCTTCTAGGAGAAGAAAAATGAATTTATATAGTAAATAGTAGTATTTAGTTTAACTTCTTCTAAAAGGTCACTTTTCAGAAGGTTTTTTAGAAATGACCTTTTAGAAAAAGTATATTTGAGATTATATTTTATTTTAAAAAAAGATCTTTTAAAAAGGATTTTACTATTATTTTCATATCAACAACCAAAAGTAATTTTACTTTATTCTATCCAAACAAAACTCATTCTCATAAAAGACCTTTCAATATATTCAAATCAAATAAAAATAATTCTTTTAAAAAATTTTTTTTTCAAAAGATCTGTTTTCAAAAAATTAACCCAAATAGACCTATAATGCCTCAAAACATTAACGCCAACGACAATCGTCAATACTTTATGTCGCTTTCCATTAAATGGCTACTCCTTTTTTTTTAAATAAAAAATAAAATTTATGTCAGTATGACTTGTTTCAGCTTAGAGTTAAAATATGGCTTATAATTAATTAAATATTTATAAATTATTTATTAAAAAAATTTAAAATTTAAAATTTAAATTTAAATTATCATGATATAGGAGCAAAATCTGACAAATAAGCCAGTCTCGTTCACCTCTTAAAATGCATAATAACTCGTGATAAGTTTTCCTTCATCTAAATTGATGTCCTTAAAAAAGTTATCATTTTTTTTTTATATTTTTTTTGCTTTCAAATGTTGTCTGAACAAGCTTCAACCAAAAATATGGACGATGAATACTTTTAGTGGTGGCAACGTTTCAGACAAACTTGTGGGGTCCAGTTGAAATATCCAACATGCTCAACGAGATTTGGAACTAGTCGTTATTGTACGACATGTCTAGAAGCTTATACATGATAAATCCAATTTTGAATTTGATTTAAATGTAATATAAAGTGGAAAATTCTTCATCTCTAATTTATTGTATATTTTAAAATTGTTAATAATTATCACTAATATTCAAAATCTTTAGTATGTAAATATATATTACTAAGTAATAAAATTAAATTAAATTTGGATTAATATTATATTAAATTTAAACATATAAATAATTACAAAATAAGAGATATTATTTTCACCGCCATCTATATTTGGTTGGGAGAGGCAAGGGGAGGAGACACAAAGCTATGGTTAATGGTTGCAGTTGCCAATCGTGCTGGATAATGCGAAGGTGGGCCTTAAACCAGCTTTTGCCTTTGCTTGAGATTTGAGATAGAATTGACAATTTTTGCACTTGACATTGCGCTAAGTTAATTATTCATTGGCACATGCACCCAACTACAAGTCAAGCACCACACATTTCTCAGCCCTCCATCTTCTTGATTTCTCCCATGACCACTTTCGCTTTGCTTCGTGTCAAAACCAACATATGTACGTACTTCTGTTGAATTGGAATGTGCATTGCAGTTGTGGGTAACGGCCAAACTACCACGCCTGGATTAAACGCAATGGAAAATTATGTTCGCACCTTTTTTTCAATCATCCTTGATTTTTTATATAAAAAATAAAGAGGGTGTTTATAGAGCTTTCCTTTTTTGTTTTTTTCATTACCTTGAAAAATAATAACATGATAAGACAGCTATTATTGTACATGACAGCCTTCTGACATCCGTATACATCCACTCATAGAAGAAATTTTTTTAAAGAAAAAGTGTTTACTTACTTCTTTTCATTGAAAATAATTTTTTAAGTGGCTGTTCGCATATTATATCTAGCTGAAGTATGTCTGAAAATCATATTCTATATGATAATAATATAATAAAAAGAACGCACAAATCATACTCTTAGATATATTTGATATAAAGACAAAAGTTAGAGTAAAATTTTATGAATTAAATTTATGGATAATTTTATTTATAAATATAATTTATAAAATTTTTATTTTAATTTTTAAAGTCATACCAGACATATCTTAAAATGCAAAATATCAATTGGTGAGTCAAGAAAGCTATCATGTTTGAATGGTGGCAATGCTTACAAATTACCCAGCGTTCATTAGTTGATGAAGTTTTGGTCCATCTCATTCAACGTGTTCTTTTCAATTTTTTTGAATTGAAAAATGTTTGATGAACGTATTTTTTGTTACATGATATATATAGAAAAAATAAGAAAAATAATAAAAATATTTAAATAATGAGTTTTATATGATTATTATTATTATTTTTATTTAATTATTTAATTTAAAAATTTATCAGCATAAATTGTGCAAAGATGATAAATTTTTTATTTTTTTTACAAAATTTAATAGTACAAATAGTATTACATTGATAAATTTATCAATTTTGTAAAATTAAAATAAAAAATAAAAAACTTACTAGCATAGCATTATTTACGTCGATAAATTTTATTAAAAAAAAAAAATTCAATGTAAACAATGCTAAGCTAGTAAGTTTTATAAAAGTCAAAGTTATTTCCGCATTCGCCGCGTTGAATTACTGATTCATTGCCATCTGTTAACATCAGCGACATAGGTGCAGCTCATTGCTAGATTCTGTACTAGTTGTCTCCTCGAATCTGATATACGATTTGTTAAAAAATAAAAATTATTTACAATTTTAATACAACTTTATTATTTAAATAAGTAAAAGGTCAAACAAGATACTAAACAACTTTAACTTTTAAAATAACGGTGATTCTTTAGAGCAGATTTAAAAAAATCTGTATCATAAAGATAGAGATCCAAGGATATGGATTATATGGGTCTACCAGTAGAGAGTTTATTAGTTTTTTTCATCAACCCTAATATTTTTATGTGAGATTAGTACGGTATAGATTTTTTTAAATTTGCACTTGAGCAATCAACTTAAAATAAATAAGTGAGTTTGAATACTAACAAAATATTTTTTTATAAAAAATAAATAATTTTTGCATTCTTCATTTTTTTTATGAAAAATAGTTCATAAGTTTTACAAAAATAAAATACCAAACTTTTGTTAATCCTTGACTAATTAATTCTTCCAAGCTTTGAAGCCAAACATAACCCTGAGCCCAAAATTTCAAAATCCAGTTTAAATTTGTGAAAAAATTATACTAATATGATTTTTTTTTTTCAGTATATATATTAATATGATTTGTTACTTTTTTTTTCATAAAAAATTTGGTTTACTTTTCTTTTTAGACACAACAAAAGAACAAATTGTGTCAGAAGTTAAGTAATAATCAACATCCAGAAGGCTTGAACTACTTATGTCAAAGTGTAATTACGTTAAGTTACTGATGACGTGCGTAAAATATTGGTTAATGAATTATTTGCTTCACCTTTACACTTTGACAAATCCTTTCAAGTTCTAATTTTCATAATTTGGGATTTGTTTAGTTTGAAAAAGTATTTTTTAATATTAATTATAAAAATATTACATTCTATATATTCAATTTTTTGTTTTTAGAATTTTACAAAGGAAAACTTAGAACACAATTTTATTGTTTTCACTTTTTTCAAAAAATTCTAAAAAAATATAAAATTAAATAAAAATGATATGGTATTTTTGTAATGAACTTTACAAATAGAAAAATAAAAATAAAAAATATTTTCTCAAACCAAATAGATTTTATATTTTTGTTTTAAATATTTAATAATCTATATATGTGTGTGTGAGAATCATTTTTATAGTAATAATCTTGGGAATAATCTATATACATATAATAAAGAGGATTCCTTTTAATAATTATCTTTTGGTTTTTCTAAATTATATTGAAATAAATTTTGAGTTCCATAAATATATTTAAATAGTATCTATATTTAATCAATTAAATATAAATTATAAAATAGATAAAATTATCAAAAAATTTACCCATTAGTTAATCAGCTACTATTATATATACTTTAAAATTATCCACTAACTACTACAAACTACTATCATTTTTATCCTCTTTTAATTTTAATTTTTTTAAATAAATAAATGAAAATTTATTTTAAAATTTACTGTAAAAATGAAAAATGTGGATTCATCGCCACCTAAGTGCCTATCAATCCACTGGTGAATATAATCCTTTTCAGCAAATTTTTATAAACTTTTTTGCTTTGGCTTTTTTTGCGAGAATATATAGATGCTTACGTATTTGGCTCTAATCTTTCCTCATTCCACCCTCTTGTAAGTTTGGCGCATCATCAGCATATTCTATAGCTCCCACTCCAAACTCTTGAACATGCAGCATGAAAAACAAAAATGATGACGATGAAGAAGCTCCTATTACGCTCCACGCTACAATTGTCGATGCAAAGCTTGCCGTTAATTTAACTTTTGAAAAATATTCGAACGAAAAGATACGAAAAAAAAGTTTAATTTGATGCATTGATATTCTAAAATTAAGTTTTATATTACTATTTAATTATATATTATTATATCAATAAATATGTTTCATTTTCACACACACTAATTCAAGAGTCATGCATATAAAAAAATGTAATTAGATAATGACAATATAAAAAAAATTATTCTTATGCCAATGCATCAAAATTAAATAATCCAAAAAAGGGAAGCAGCATATTTTCATGCCAGGGCTTAATTGCTAGCCACTCCATTCGAATAAGTTTAAGTTCCGGGAATAATTAATCTTGCGTATATATAGATGTTTAATGCGGATGCTTTAGGTGTTTGTAATATAAATTAAAATCTAATTGATATACATTTGACTGTAAAATGATTTTATTCTTAACAATATTAAGCGACGGCATAAAATTTTTTATACTAATAATATATATAAATTAAACTCGTATAAAATATAAGAAGTCATTATCATAACTTAAATCTATAATTCAAATACTCATTTATGCTCTAATCACTTCAATAATGTCCAAATGTCAATGCTAAACCTTTGAATATTTTATCTGAAATAGTCAAAAACCTACATAGTAAACGAGCGCGCTAATGGCCACAATTATGACTGATAATTATAAAATTGTTCCGTACTGCTACCTTCTTGTTCTTTAATTATCTAATGGAGGATTTAGTATGAATTGTTTTCTGTTAAACAATTTGTCAAATTTTAGAACTTGTAAAGGTTCGAAACAAAATTTAGCTTATTTTGAATAACTTTTATATACATCCTAAGTTGAATGTTTATACACTAAGGGTTTGTTTAGTTCTATTTATTCTAGTAGAAAAAGTGATTTTTAACTTAAAAAATCACTTTTCTAGAAATTATTCATATATAGGGTGTGTTTGTTTCAGATTTTTAAAAAAATGATTTTGAAACTTAAATTTTATATATAATTAAAAAAGCTGAAAACAAATTTTTTTTCATATATTACTCTTTTCAGCTTCTCCAAAAAATATTAAAACTGATTTTTTTGAGAATTTGATTATTTTTAAAAAAATATCAAAATATATAAAAATTAATTTTTTTAATAAAAAAAGTGATTTTTTATCCTAAAAAATCACAAACAAATGTACTCATAATATGTGTAGTAGTAACTTTTTTGGCAAAAAAATTATTTTTTATTAAAAAACTTAATTTTTATATATTTGGATAATTTTTTACAAATAATCAGAATATTAAAAAAATTTATTTTTAATTTTTTTATAGAAGTTGAAAATAATAACTTTTAAAAAAAAATTAACTTTTAACTTTTTCAATTATATAAATTTAAGTTTTATAATCTTTTTTATTTAAAAGTTGAAACAAATGCATTCTTAGTTCCTATTCAAAACCTGAAAAAAAAATTATTTTTAAGTTTTGAATAAAAGTTGAAATAAGTAGTTTTTGTTAAAAGTGATTTTTTAAATAGTTGAAAAATTATTTTTTGTTAAAAAAAAAGAAACAAATGCAACCTAAGTCATTTTGAAGGAACCAAAATATAAAAAAGAAAAGAAAATTCTATGTACACAAGAGATATATAATAGTTTCTAAGTGACATCATTTAATTTATGTGCTTTTTTTTTTTCGTGGAAATTTTGTGTACTTAGACTATGCCTTAAACAGAGCATTTATTTTTTAAATCCTTTCATCCTTAGAGAATGCAACGTCTTAAATTAAATCCTTATATAGTTCTGCACCAAAAAAAACCTCCTTATATAGTTAACGTACGAGACTTTAATTTTTAAAAATAATTAAAATGACATCATTAAATTACGGTAGACTCCACATTCATTTGAGATCTCTTAATTGTATTGCCGTGTAGATATGATTTAATTTGAATATAACATATGTGGCCGTTGGAAAAAGATGTTAAACTGCAAATGACATCCTGCATAGAGACTTCAATAATTGACATTATTAGGTAGAGGACAATAATTTTACAAAAAAGAAATAGACTAATCAAAAAATAGTTATATGCTATAATTTTAGGCAAAAATTCTGTGGTGCACCATTTTAGAAAAGAAAGTGCATTGGTGGAAGTTTATTTTGAATTGCAGGTTAATAACGTGGCAGCAGGTAAGAGCACGATTGGATTGCAGTTTAAATCTAGAAAGAAAAATGATTTTATATAATATATAATAATATTTAATTTAATTTTTTATTTTTTAAATTTTTTTTTAAAATTTTAAAATTTTTTAAAAAAATATCATTAAAATTATTTTTTATTATAAAATAAAATATTTAATAAAAATTTTTATTATTACTCTTAAATTGATAACTAAAAATAATTTTATTTTATTTTATCCAAATAAAATTTTTTTTCTTAAATTTATTTTAATATATTCAAATAAAATAAAAATTATATTTTTTAAAATAATTTTTTTTAAAAATATTTTTTTAAAAAACCTTCACTCAAAATATTTTTTCTTAAAAATTAAATCAAACGAACCTAACTCAGTGAAGGATACAATGGTCCGTCTATTGTTTCAGAGCATCACATGCTCCTCACTTTGTTACTTTCAAGTTAGTAAATTAACCCTATTTTTAATTTCTAATTTCTCTAACAAGCCACACCCCTGTCTTCTTCACCCATCCTCTCCCAACTGCTGCCACCACTGCCGCCCTTTATCGGCGGTGTCACTGCCACCGCCGACCCCAACGCCTTTGACCACCACAAGTCCACAACAACAAGAAGAAACATAGTAATAGATGTTGGGTGAATCTTTTTGCACTATGGTTTCTAGTTTTCAGTTTCTACGTAGTATCAGATAAAGCATCGCTTCTGGCCATGACAGTTTTTGGTTCCTCCGCCACGATGCCATAGCCATCGTTGTCCGTGGCTGCGCTGGTGTCTTCCACCTCACGTCGGCCTACCTTGTCGACTAAGTCTAAGACCCTCAGGCATAAAAAACAAGAACAAAAAAAAAGGGTTGAAGTTTGAAATTTATCAGCTTTTTATTGGAACCCATTTCAGTTTTCAATTTTTTTTTTTTAATTTTGTTGGTAGTAGAAGGAGCTTCTGGACCTTGCAATGAATGTGCTTGATGTTGTAGAGAGAGAGGATTGTTGGACTAACATTGAATACCGCAAGCAAAAAAGGAGTGAGAAAAGCTTAGTACTAGTGCTGGACTCAAAAGCTTCCGTGTGCGTTTTTGAGTCCCCAATATTGCACCGTAGAACAATCTCTTTGGCTCTTCTGAAGGAAAGAGAGGTGGCGGATGGTGTGCTCTATATCAGGGGCCATAACCACCCGTCTTTCATTCCCACCACACACTAATTATAAAGATCGACATACGTTGTCAATGGGTGGATTTCCATGGTACACCCTCTTTTTTTCAAAGTGGTGCATCATATAGCATAGTTTTAAGTGGTGTACCGTATAACTGGTCATAATTTTAATGGTTATCCTTTCAAGTCAGAAGATATGGGAAATTGGAAATGGAGTGTTGCTAGGAGAGAGCATACCCAACATAGAGGTGGCACGCAAAAAAATTTGTCAATTATGTGCATGTTTGTAAACCATAGAAAAACAATTCCCGCCCGGCGCCCGAAAAAAGCTATTTTAAAATAATCTATCATATTTAATAAGTTGATGAAATTAGATTATAATAAAGAATTGATAATTTGAAAAAAATGATTTATAAGGATAAGTAATTTTTTAAAATTTATGATTATCAACAGAAGTAAATTATTTTAAAATTGATATATTTTATCAAATTAATCTTAAGTATTAAATATTATATAATATAAATAATTATTTTATATTTTTTAATAATTTTACTAAATAAAAGTATTTTTTAATATAATTTAAATAAAATAAATTATTTTAAAATTATTTTTTTACTTAATTAAATATTTAAATATAAATTAATTTGTATATAATTAATTATATAAATAAATAATTATTAAAATAATTTTAATTTTATAACTTTCCTAAATACACGCTATATGATGTATATATCAATTGTTGATCGCATAATAGAAACTCCTTAATTATGATTGCGCGAAAAGATAGGCTTCTCTTCGAGCATTCATCAATTACGCGATGAGCAGTGCTACTTGGTTCAAAAACCAAATTCACAAGTATGTATAAAAAAAAAATTCGACTAATAAAATCACTTCTTTCAGTGGAATTCATGGGAGAAAGAGAATAAAAATGATGGACAAAGAAAACTTAATAGCACTCTACCACTATTCGTGAGAGAAGTACAAAATTTTTTTCATACCATCGTTACTGTTACGAAAATTAATATAGTCCAATCAATTATTACATAGAATGTGAAACTCAAATTAAATAAAATTTACACCCCATTTAATATAAATAGAAGCATATCGATACAATATCCCAAGAATATTACGTACAAATAATATTTTTTAATATGAAAACATAATTTTGATGACTACAGATGAAGTTAGTTATACCACTAAAAGTTTGAAACATTTCACTTATGAGGGTTTTGATTCTCAATGGTAGTCAATCCTTTCTTCATAAACATAAAGACACTAAAAATGAAAAAATTTCTATTAAAAGCTAAGATTTTTAAGTTTCAAATATATTGAATACATTAAAAAAAATTAAAATTGCTCTTAATTCCTTTGCTAGTACCATATTTTAAGAGTGTGCTTGGATAGAGTATTATCAAATTTCAATAAATTTACAATATAAAAAAAATTAAATACTTAAATTTAATTCCTTTCATTTTCAAAATTTTTATTTGGATAAAGTAATTAAATTACTTTATTTATAAAATATTTTATTTACATAATAAAATTATATTACATTCTTTTTGGACAATTGGTTAAGGATGGCGACAATGGTTGGTTAGGGGGGGCGGTGGTCAACTGTTGGCAGTCACCGGGGGTTGGTCGGTGGTCGTTGGGGGGCAGTTGGCGGTCATCAAAGGGTGGTCGGTAGTTGTCGAGGTTGGTCGGCAAGGGGCAATTAATAGCGTCGGTGGGTGGTTGACAATTGCCAAGGGCTAATCGACAATTGTCGGTCAATAGTGGCTGGTAGGTAGTCTAAGAGTGATGATAGACTTATAAAAGAAAGGTGTTAAGAGATAATAGATAGAGAAAAGAAAAAGATTTTAAATTTTTTTATGAAGAAATAAAAATTGAAATTCTCTCTTTTTTAAGTTTAGAAAATGCCTCCTTAAAATATTTGGAGTTTTTAAATTCCTTCATATTATTATCCAAATAAATAATTTTAGGCTAAATCAATTGAAATTCTCTCAAAAAATATATTATCCTTTAAAAATACTCTATTCAAATCTGCTCTAAGGGTAGTAATTAGAAAAATCCAATAATTTATAAGTATTTATATATTTTTTTCCATAGATATTCTCCTATGAAAAGTAATTTTATTTGAGTATTTGAGATCTCATATGAGGTATCTTGTTAATTTTTGCTAAAGTTAATAACATGTCTTATTTTCTTAGAATAACATCACCTTTCATCTCCATAATTTTTCTTCACATAATAATTTCTGCTGGCTAAGCGGTCGATGATATTTATATTTGAGGCAAAATTATATTTATATTATGAAACCCCTCCTTTATGAAAAAATAGATATTTGGCCACGTATTTGGATTACTTGGTTGGGGTGTCATTTCTCAATGGAAGCAGATCTTTTTTCAAAAAAATTTTGATATTAAAGTCCGAACTTATAACCTTGCCTAAATACGTGAATCACTTGATATTAGTAGCACGGCCGAATTATAGTTTATATACACTATAAACTAAGTTTGATTAATAAGTAAAATTTTTTAAATCCATTAAAAAAATATTTTTTTATGAAACTATTATATATAGAAATTGATCATAATTTTAGATCTCAAACTAAAATATAAATATTAACGAAATAATAAATTAATTTTTCATTAAATCAAATTATTATTTAAAAAATGATAATCCAAACATACTATAATTAATTTGAAGTCAATTAATTGTTCTTTGCTCTAGGAAAATTCACTATTATATTATTTAGATCTAGTTTGGTAACACTCTTTGAAGAGTGCTTTTACTTATAAAAAGTATAAATCAACCTTTTTTATTTGATAAAACAAAAAAATTGATGTATTTTTACTCTTAACTTTTAAAAGTCAATGAATACTTTTGAGAACTCTTATAGAATACTTTTTAGAATTGATTTATACTTTCTAAAATTTAAAAATTTAATATAACTTTATTCTATTTAATGCCAATAAAAATAAAAATTACCTTTTTTAATATTTACATTCATTATAGTATTTTATATTTTAAAAATAATTTTACTAAATGCTACAATTATAATTTTTGATTATTGAGAATAATTTTTATATTATTTTATTAAATAATACTGCTATAACATTTTAACAGCAACTTTTAAAAATTTCAAAAGGTTCAACAACTTTGAAAAACTCATAATAATATAAGACCAAGCCTTAACATCATCTACCTTTACCATTTTATCTTATGTTGCTAAACTTACACGCTTACAGCTCGATGATGAGCCTGATTGTAGTTATCAGATGCTCATAGGGACTTCGTAATTGCAGTTTTTCTCCCTATCCTTTTTAATGAAATAATTTGTAGACTTGGCTACAAAAGAAAGCACGATTAATGTGTGGAGAATGTTGTAGAGTATCACACATTGGATAATCCAACGGTGAGATTGAGGGATGTATCTATACACCAAGCTACATATAGTGTACTACAGTATTTTTTAGTTTATCTAAATTAAAAAAAAAATGTGATTAAATATATTTTATAAGTGATCAACTTTTTTCTATATAATATCCCAAAAATTTCTGCTTATTTATAGTATTATGGTCATCAGATTTACTTATATAATATCTTTTATATTTTAGAAGTGATTAAATTTTATTTATATAATATATAAAAAATTTAATTAATTTTAGGATCATATAATAAAAATCTAACAACTTTTAAAATACATTTAATCACTTTTCTCGCTAAACTCAAAAAATATTTTAGTATATTACATGTACTTAATGTATGAATACACCCCTCCATCTCCCCCGCTGAAATATCCAATGTCTTTAATTTGGTGTATTGCATATACTGCCTCAATGTATATGCCATTATTGGCTGGTCCCATGCTGTGACAATTTATATCCGCTTCAATTACAAGGGAGCTCTAGGATTTTGACTCTCTAAAGGTGAGGACATTTTAGACGATAAAAGTGCATGATCTTAATTGTTGATAAGAAAATCGACAATTCATATTATTATATAAGTATTATTTGTTATATTAATATTTATACTACATAAAAATCTTAAACTATAGACTTTTCATCGATGGTTGAGGAAGTTACAATTTTTAGTTCTTCTATTTTTACAAGAATCTGGGAGGAAGACAAGAACTAAAAAACAAAAGTCAAAAATAAATTTACACTAACAAAACCTAGAAATAAGATGGAGGACTAATTTCTTTTTGATTACTGAAAATTTAAATACAGATTCTATTATTGTAAATGTGGTCTAGCTCATCTATATATTCAGTCTTTTATTGTTTTATCATAATTCAATTTTATTTTTAGATTACTTTATTAGTGAATTATTTGTAATATTTGGTGAGTCAAGCATGTCCTGATTTTTTTAGTACAGTGGAAAATTAAAGCATGTCTTGATTTTAAACTATAACAAGTTCCTTTAACCTAAAATTTATAATATAAATAATATATTGTTAGCTTATTTTCGAAATTAAAGACTTATAATTAGTGATCACCCGCAAAATAAGTACATTTTAGTAACAGAATTGTAGTGTTGGAGATCTCTTTATACTTTTTTTTATTTTACTTTAAGAGTTTTTCTTTTTTACAATTAGTTATTAATATTTAACTACGCATCCTGTTTATTTATGATATAATTATTAAATTTATGTTTCAAAAAAGTGAAGGGCATAATTTAAAATTAATTATTAATTACTAAAAGATATTAATACTCTACTAAAAAACAAGGTACATAATTTTTTTTTTTTTTTTGTGAATTTATGAAAAAGGTGTTAGATTCAAGATACAAATTCGTTGGCTGCATAAAAATTCAAATTTGGTAACAAAAGATTGTCATTTTCGTCTGTTGTGATTCAATAACTCTCAAACCTAGCACTCCTCGTAAAATAGATAAATAAAAAAAGCACACCTAATTGCATGTCTTTAATGAAGAAATCATATGAATTTTAATTATAGACTAAGTACCTTCTCACGATTCTTAAAAAATTATTAAATGCTTTTCTGCGTGCATTTTAACCGTTCGTCTAAATGTCGACATGATTGCAATAAAATACACCTTCTTTTAATCAAGTTGCTTCATATCAATCCTTTTTGCCAGGTCTCCTTGATAGCAATAATGTAGCTCTGTGTGAGTCCCTGCCTTACTCTAGTTTACTATTAAGGCCCGTTTAATAATTTAGGACAGAAACACTGTATATAGACTTCTTGAACTTCAATCAATCATAAATTTTATAGATGTCATAATTAATTCTTAAATTATAATAATTATATAATCAAGTGTTGAAAGTTATAAATGCTACTAAGGGTGTAACTTTTATTATTTAAATCCATTAACAAGTGCTACGATCCGATTTTACTCACTCACATTAGTTTTGCCAAAATAGGATGTCGGCCCATAACTAACAATCCCTCTAACACCTACTTTCCGATGTTCATGCCTTTTTGGAAATTAGACTTTCAACTCGATCTAACTTCAACCCATCGGGTATTGTCAAGGCAAAATGTTGGCCTACAACTTATGCTTGATGTATCATCCATTGATAGTTTTTGTGCTTATATGGGTATCGAATACTTATTATTAGATCAAGTGCTTACCATTAAATTAAAAACAATAATTGTTAATTAGATCATAACTTTGATTACCTATGTCCATTACTAAATGTCATAATTTAACTTGACTTCAACCCCAATTGGACCTTGCCAAGGTAGACTACTGGTTCATAGCCAATAGGTGGCAATAGGACAATGGTGATCTAAAGGTAAATATCAATTAGACCTTCTGGAGTTGAGTGACTCAGCTATCTTTAGAGATGTTGCCAAGTAATGTGATTGGTGTGCGCTTTTGTTTTGTTTAAGCCTTCAGTGTGGCTCAAAAATGTTCCTAAGCTCGTTGAAGAAATAGATCAATTCTTATCTATTGTAAGTTTATTTACTATTGCCAATTAGGTTATAGATTGCTGTAAATGTTTTAGTCCCACTTCTTCGTTAGGCTAAAAAGATAAGTAAGTAAAATATCCCTTTCAGGCGCTTATTAAATTTAGCTCAAATGCCTAGCATCCAAGGTTTACAATGCACGGATTGCCCCCTTCAAAGCTCTGAGCTGGGGGATTTTTATCATGGGGTATGGATTACATTTGAGCCTCACAGAGTATCCATATATAGTTAAGTTTATAATATATATATATATATATATATATATATATATATATATATATATATATATATATGTATGTATTGTGTGTGTGTGTGTGTTAATATTAATTTATTACATTATTTTAAAAAATATATATCCTTTTTTTTGTTTTTAGCAAAATCTTAGATATTCTTCTATCAGATAGCAAATGCATACATTGAGTTCAAATTCAAAATCTTTAATTAAATTAGAATGGAAAAAAAATCTTATTATATTTTTGTTATTTACTTGGAGATCCTGTAAGGAGTTAGGAAACTGAGATAGGAGTAAAAATCTCCTATCAAGAGGATCAGAAATTGGAGAAAATAGGGTGGCAAGAACTAAGAGCGAGGAGGCATTCCTTACTTCTGGCTTGTGTGGTTGCCTTCTTTGTTTGTTTGAATTAGTATATTAGTTTCCTTTTCCTTTTTTTTTTTTCCTCATAATGTTATTTTTGTGAGTTTAGTTGGTATATATTTTTTTGAAAAAGGTTATATTATTATTTAATAATATTTTATTGCATCATTATATATATATATTAATAATTATTTTGTCCTTTCTGTGGGATCGGGTACATAGTAACATATATTAAAAAGCGTCATTTTATATACTTTTTTGGTGAAGGTCATTTTATATTAAAAATACATACCATACCAATCAAATTCTATTTTAATTGACCCAAAACGATAATCAATTAACCAAACGATTGCACCCAGCACACTACCACGACGTAAGCAACACGACTGCTATCTGATTATTGAGGAGCACCTTCCTACAGACGTTTCCTCAGCTTCGTCGTTACTAAGAAGTATAATATTATATTTTACATCAATCAAAAATAGAAAATTAAATAGATTACGTATAGTTGGATAGTCATTAGCAAATATTCTTATCACAATTTCATCCAACCATTCTTTATTATTATTATTATTATTATTATTTTGGTCACTTAATCCAGCCATTCTTATATTTCGTAGATAAACAAAAGCTCTTAATTTGGGCCGCAAGAGCCTGGAGTCATGGCAGCTGCTTTAATTAACAATGCTTTCGGGTCAACATAGCATGAATTGAATGGCATAACTCGTGGGCTTAGCCCAGTTAGCATGTCTTGCTTTTATGGTTAAACGCTCACGTGCACGGCGAACGCTACAACCTTACGATCAAGACTAAAACAAAATACACGTTTTTAATAAAAAGAAGTTACATATTTTCTTTTAGAGTTATTTTATATTTTTATGAATTTTGAGATTAATTTTGATATAATATCAATTAATCAAATGCATATATGTCTAATTTTTGAGATAATAATTATAAGAGTAAAAATAGGGCCCATTTGACATCCTTGATAGCACAAGGCTTAATTATATAAGATATGATAAAATTTTAATATTATGTAGTATTTAGTATATCATTATATAAGATATTATATTATATAAAATATAATAAGAAAAAAGATATTATAATAAAATATAATTTTTATTAATTATTAAATAAAAATTTTTAAATTAATATGGTTGTTAAAATGTTTATTATTATAATTATTTTAATTACTTTTGTATTATAAATAAATATAATTTTATATTGAAAATTATCTATTTATTTATTTATTTTTAATAAAAAATTTTATTTTTTTCATAAATATAAAAAATTAGAGAGTGAAAAATAAAGAAAGAGTTTTTATACATCAAAATTCAGTTAAGTCTAATATCACATTCTTATATTTGATTGCTTTATATATTATATATAATTATTTTTAGGATTTAATTTATATACAATGTCAGTGTAAAGAAATTTTATACAAATATTCAATTATATATTATCACATCAGTAAAAGTGTTTCATTCAATCACTTACTATCTTAAAATCTCATAAACATAAGTATTTGATTGAATGATAATCTAAATTTTTTTACACTATCAGTGCATAACAATTAGACTCTTATTTTTATCATATATAATTAAAATTATATTAAATATTATTTATTATTGTTTATATATTTTTATAATAAATTATTATTTATATATTTTTATGCTAGTTTGAATAGTTATTTTATAATAAATATTATTCTTAGAAAAATACATATTTATTATCAAATATTTTTATTAAATAATATTATTTTTTATTTATATAATAATAATAATAATAATTATTATTATTATTATTATTATTATTATTATTGTTTAATGATTATTTTTATTTTAATAAAATACATAAAAAGAAGGATGAAAAAGTCCTTGCACATCAAAAATTAATCAGACTTAATATGATCACCATAAATTTGATTAAGTTGTTCAACATTTTAACATATAAAGAGATTATGATGGATAAACTTATATAATATATTAACTGCATAAATAATGCATAAGGTTATAATGTATGATATTTACTTATCCTATAATATTTATTATAGCGTGCCAAACACACCCTTTGAATAATACAATAATGCATAATTGGATAGTTAAGTAACAAATTTTTATATAGTATATTAAAATTAAATTCATGATTTTCAAATGAAAATTTAACACCTTTTATTATAACTTTATTGTACAAAATAAATGTTTAGGTTCATGATTGATAGTTTGGTACCTTGATTCAACTCTCTCTTGTAAAGTACAAAACTAAACATTCGAATTCAGCCCAAGTCGAGAAATGTTATGTTGCCCACGGTTTGCAGACATATACGGTTGACACCGTACAAAACTACCACAAAACGACAAACTCACCGTATAAAATGAGCATCATCGTATGAGTGCTTTATTTTGTAGCTGTGTGTCTTATCTCTCCCGCGCAGAGTCATTTTTTATTTTTGTTTTCCCCCGCAAAGAGAAAAAAGGAACCTAGTACACCATCCTCAACTGTGGCCATACTACAGGGCAATTCTTTCCCTCTCAACAAAGTCTGTAACCCCAGAAGAAGGAGATTTTTATTGCACCCCGTTTTCTCACCCACCCATTTCATCTCAAATCTTGGCACTTCAATTTCCACAAGTTCTGGTACATTGAAGGCATCAACTTCCAGGTAACTTTGTGTGTCTATCTAATTTCCTCATGGTCAAAATTTTCACTGTTTCCGTTTTGTTTAAAGTGTGAACTTGGAGGAGTGATTAATCAAAGGTAATGTTTCATTGGTAAGTGGGGTGGGACTGTTTCTGCTATTGTGTCAAAAGAGAACGCAGTTGGGTCGAGTTTCTGTGCAACTGATGTCTTCAAACTGACATATTTAGAGGTGGGTTTTGTGGTTCCTACCTTTAAGTTGCATTAATTTTGATTATTTTCCACTTTCCTTTGACATAGGAAAAGTGTTGCTTTCAGGGAAATAGTTGGTTGTGGAATGTGGGAGGGGTAAACGTATTGGTTGATCCAATTTTGGTGGGTAACTTAGATTTTGGAATACCTTGGCTATATGATGCTGTTAAGCAAGTGTTAAAGAAGTTTTAAGTATCTTTGGATGGATGTTAGCTACTTCCTGATTCCTTCTTTGTTATGCATTTTTGTCTTCTTTTTGTTCTTCAAATTTACAGTGTGGGAACTCATGAGCTTGCTCTCACAGGTGTATATGCTCCTGTAGTGCAGCTCAGTGATATTCCAGAAATCGATTGCTTACTCATCACACAAAGCCTTGATGGTCAATGCCATTTGAAGACCTTAAAGCCTTTCTTTCAAAAATCTCCAAATGTTAGAGTTATAGCTACTCCTAATGCCAAAAAGTTGCCGGATACTCTTTTCAGAAGTGTAAGTATGCATTCCTTACCATTCTTCTATTGGGATAGTGAAAACTCTAACATGTATGTTTGAATTTGAATATTTGCCTTACTTCATCTTGGTATGCCTAATCTATATAGTTGGGTTGGATATAATACACAGTGCGAGGATTTTCATTGATACTAATGTACTTGGTGAATTATATGATTGTACTAAGGTGGTTTAAATTGTTCTAAAATAGAGCATTAATTATCATGGCCATCATTTATTATGCATTGTGGAGGTACTTCAATGCAAGCATGTTGATATAGAAGTGCTGCTTAGTGTTCCTTCTTCAAAATTAAGAATAAGTGTTGGATTTAGAACATTATACCTTTGAATGAAAATTTTACTATTTCTATCATGCTTATTTTCAAAACAGTAATTTTTTTTAAACTTTTTTCCTTTTGCATTTCCTTCATCCTATGGATTCTTTTACATCGGAGGTATTCACTATGTTGCATGGAAAATATCTAGTTACAACTTAGGTCCAACTCACGTAGTTGTGTCATCTGCTACTGATAAATGGTATTAACATTTATTGGCTAAATTTTAGAAATTTGGTGCTATGAGTCTATCAGGTTATACAAGGTGGTTGGATAGGTTATTAAAGAAGAAGCGCAGTTTAACAGTTTCCTCTTTCCACCATTATATGTTCTAAACTAAATAAACCAATATAAATAATTTAGTGTTCTGAATCAATATAATTTTAAGTAGTAGATGCTTGACAAGTTTGAATGGTGGGCCATGGCTTATGCTGTACTTGAAGTTATTGGTTGACCAAATGCCATTTACTTGGATTGTTTGGTGATAAATGATCATATACTGATTAGCGTTTGGGAGGAAACTGGACATGAGTATGCTGGTGGGGATATGCTCGAACCATATGAATATGATATTCCTATCTTGTTTCTGGTCCTGGTTGTATTCCCTTTGGTGGTTTATATCTTACTTTTAACTCGCTGCTCCAGATGCAAGTCTGTTAGATACTGGTAATTCTTTTAACCAATTGTATCTGTAGCTTTTCATTTTCCCTTGTCAATTTCTGAATTACATTATGTGGAAGCATGCTTTGAACACTTGGAATATCTGCCTAAGGAATAATGACAAATGTCTAGAAACTAGATATATATTTTATACTCTGCCAATTTAAAAGTAAATTACAACGTGGTGGGTCGTACGATTAGTTCAGATGAGTAATATCCACATAGTTTTGTTAACAGTTGTGAATATACACATGGCTATGAAAATTTGTACTTGTATAGAAATGATCTCAAATAATTTTTAGATAGGTTGCATTATTGGCACTTAGCTCAAATAGTTTTTACATAGGTTGCCTTATTGGCAGTTAACTAATAGAAATGAAATGGAACTAGATAATTTTGTTATTCATGTTACTGTATTTATCCTACAAGTCTTTTAGAGTATTTTTTTTTTGTTGTGTTCTTGTATGTTCTTTTAATGATTTCTTCTTCAATATATAATTATTGAGTAAAATGTTGTGCTTTACCTTTTATTATTTCTCAAAATTTGAGTTGTAAGTGGTTTGTAGCTCTTGGAATTGTCAAAGAATCCACTGTAGGCAAATTTAGACGCAAGAATGCCAGCAATTAGAAACTCAAAAATCAAGCTCATTTCCTCTGGCTATTTCAGTTGACGAATTTAGTCATGAGAGTGGCTTTTATGAAAATTTGAACACCCAATTCGTTGGTGACATTTTGAAGCAGACTCCAAGGGAGAGTGTTAATTTGAATAATTTGGTTCACCCTGTAAGAGGAATTGGTGCTCCTGTTGCATCTGATTTTTTCCTATATAGTAATTCTCAACTCTCCACTTTGGAGACAAGAAGTTCCTAGAAATGCAATAGAGAAACAAGGAGAAGAGTTAATGGATCTATGCACAATTCATCTATTGAATCTTCTGAATATAACATTACCAGTTCTCCCTCTTCGAGTGTGGTATCAAAGGATGTATTTATGAGACAGAAGGTTTACTTGTTTTACGTTGGTATCCAACTGGAATACATTTTATAAACTAATTAATATTAGATCTCTGATTATGATCTTAAACTGTTGTTGCAGTCAATAAATAATGAGTATTCTATGTTGGAGGAAGAAACATAAAGAAAACTCAATGCTGGTGGCTTTGGAGTTTATACTAATGGACAAGATGCATCAAGAAACACAATCCATGAGGATGATAACTATCAAAGTCAATATGGAAATGGATATGTACCAAGAAACAACTATGGACACTCAAGTGTGTCAAGTGCAGCAAACAATGATGAAAGTGTAGATGAATTTGAAAAAGATAATGCCACCAACAGAGGAAATGTAGTCAACGGAGGAAATTATCATTTTGATGAAGCAGCACAATATGAATGCTCTTCTGAGATGATTATTAAAGGAAGCATGAAGGCTAAAAAGATATCACATCCTTGCAAGACCAAGTGTTCTAAATCACCAAAGTCAACATTAAAGATATTAACGAACTTTTGTTGCTTAGAAAAAGAAGGGAAAGTTGCAGATGAACAAAGTTAATGCGAAAGATTTTTGTTTTTCACATTTTCATATTAATGTAAATGATTTGTATAATCTGAGTTCAGTAATGATTCCATGTTAAGGTGTTGCCCTTTTGTCACCATTATTTTTTAAAAACTATAAATCTATGTTCATTACATATGGGGAGTAAGCAGCAAAGCCTAAATGAGGACCTGCACTTGGTTGGTAACTTGACTCAAAAAGCTAGTAACTTTAGTTCAATAAACTAGTAACTTTTGTAAAAAGTTGGTAACTTATCAATTAGTTTATGTCTTAGTTCTATTGACCTTAGGAATGGGTTGGTGCATCCAAACAACACTCATTCATGCTACATTGGTAGGGAAGCCTCATCCCCATGTGGGAAGTACGTAGCAAAACCTAAGTGAGGACCTGCACTTGGTTGGTAACTTGACTCAAAAAGCAAGTAACTTTAGTTCAATAAACTAGTAACTTTTTCGAAAAATTGGTAACTTATCAGTTAGTTGATGACTTGATCCTATTGGTCTCGAGAATGGATTGATGCATACAAACTATACTCATTCATGCTAGATTGGTAGGAAAAGCCTCATCCCCATGTGAGGAGTGAGTAGCAAAGCTTAAATGAGGACCTGTACTTGGTTGGTAACTTGACTCAAAAAGCTAGTAACTTTAGTTTAACAAGCTAGTAACTTTTTCCAAAAACTAGTAACTTATCAGTTAGTTGATGTCTTGGTTCTATTGGCCTTAGGAATGGGTTGGTGCATCCAAACCACACTCATTCATACTAGATTGGTAAGGAAGTATCATCTCCACGTGGAGAGTAAGTAGCAAAGCTTAAGTGAGGACCTGCACTTGGTTGATAACTCGACCTAAAAAGCTGGTAATTTTAGTTCAATAAACTAGTAATTTTGCCAAAAACTAGTAACTTATCAGTTAGTTGATATCTTGGTTCTATTGGCCTTGGGAATGGATTGGTGCATACAAATCACACTCATTCATGCTAGATTGGTACAGGAAGCCTCATTCCCATGTGGGTAGTGAGTAGCAAAGCCTAAGTGAGGACCTGCACTTGGTTGGTAACTTGACCTAAAAAGCTGGTAATTTTAGTTCAATAAGCTAGTAACTTTTGCCAAAAATTGGTAACTTATCAGTTAGTTGATATCTTGGTTTTATTAGCCTTGGAAATGGATTGGTGCATACAAATCACACTCATTTATGCTAGATTGGTAAAGGAAGCCTCATCCTCATGTGGGTAGTGAGTAGCAAAGCCTAAGTGAGAACCTGCACTTGATTGGTAACTTGACTCAAAAAGCTGGTAACTTTAGTTCAATAAACTAGTAACTTTTGTAAAAAGCTGGTAACTTATCAGTTAGTTGCTGTCTTGGTTCTATTGGCCTCGGGAGTGGATTGGTGCAGTATAACTACTCTTTAAGGTAGCAAATAAATTAAACATGCAATGTACAAACCCACTACAAGATACCAACAAATGCTTCATAAATGAGATTCGGGCTTCAAACTGTCTTATAAATGAGATTTTAACACTACTCACAACACATTAAGATAACTTTGTATCATTGTTTGCATGAAAGAACACAAAAATATGGATTATTTGGTCATCAATTTGCAACACTTGTAAAAGGAACCCATAATGCAATAGTAAGATGCTGAATTTCTTGCATTATGAATCCCAAAAACAACATAATGCAATGAAAACCAACACAGTGGCAATTCTTTTCATAAATGCATCAAAGAGAACTTAACACAAGTGAACATAGTAGGACTAATCAAATGTAAAGAGCTTGCCAAGTAGTCACTTCAAGGTAAGAGTTACAAACAGCAAGTGTCTATATCGATCCACCTCATCATTGCTTTTCCTAATAGCTTAAACAAAAGAAACAGGCTTTTTTGTATCAGATTCACAACTTGAAATGCAAGAAGTAAACCAATTTTTTAAAATATAACCATTAGTACAATGTGCAGTGAAAATTAGCACAAAACTCACAGTTACTTGATACACATATCAAAAAGTAACCAAGACTAACACACTTTTCATTTTTTTCAAGCAATAACAATACCATTTTTGTGCAATAACAATTCTCTCTCTTTCACTTTCTCACTTTAAAAATATACTTTAAAGAGCCTCATTTTTCCCCTAAATGCAATAACAATACCATGTTATGAGAATTACACTTCTTTTCTTTTTTGTACAAATCTACAAATATTGCACGGAAGTAATGTATTTTTTTTCTCCAACCAAGTTAGAGTCATCTTATTTTAAAAAATAAAAAAATGACGGCATCCACGTATGACAATTGCTTGTTACTTGCACCCTCAAACTCACTTTTGATAATGCAGTTTTCTAATTGATTATATACATTGTCAACATCAAATTATAGTTGCATTCTGTAATATCTACCATTATATTGTGGCCATATACAACAAAATGCCACTTGCACCGACTTCAAATATGATTTCTTAATCCACAAAGGCAAGAGAGACAACCTTGTCTTTTCCTTAAGTTGGGACTGGATATGAAATTCCAAAAGTAATAAGAATTACATCCAAAATTCAAAATTCCTTTTTAAACACCAAACACCAACACTAGAAAATTTAGACTTTGAGGACTAATGAATTTTTCAAGCTTATCATTCATATACAACAAGGAAAATCTATCTCCAACTCTGATACTTATGTTATAGTAGCTGTGACCATAAGAATGTTGCATGCAACAGTAGTTGTTATCTAAGAAGAAAGGTGGTATATGAAGTTGCTGATGTATAAAGTGCATAAAGAAAGTTATGCATGTAGGGTGGAATTGGTGTTTTTGACATTTAAACTAGCAATCAATATTTTAGTAATGCAATATAGCTTTAGCTTTATCTTCTCCACCTTTCTATGGTAAGTATCTTTCCTAGTTTCCTTTTCTTTTTTGTGTCTTTGCCTTTCTGGTTAGCACATGAGATGAGATACTATGGTACTCATAAATTAATAGTAGCAGCAGCAGCATTCATGGCAAAATAATACCATTTTAGGCAAACTACAATATATAACTAGAATTAAATTGACATTGGCATTCCCCATTTTTAGCCACATTCAAGAGGGTTTTCAAGTTCACTGATTAGTAGTAGCAAAGAAGAAACAAGTACAAGATATATTTCTTTACACATATAACACAAGCACACAAGAGAAAAAATAAGATAACACTAACCTCTATGCAGGGCCTTTTCTGTCAAATGAAAATAATAGTATAAACAAGCCAAAATAAATGTGATGAGGAGAGAAAACTCTATGCAGGGCCTTTGCTATATTGCTGGCAGCAGTAAAGTTATATAATATTTAACAGGCAATTAATCTGTAGCCCACAAATTTATGCATTCACAAGTCACACAAACAAGAGTTCTAGTTGAACTGAGCTTTTCACCAAGTCAGTTATGATCATTATCTGACACAAGTAAAATTATTATATGTATAGGGCAGTCAATACTTAATAGTAGAATAAAATTATAAAAGCATAACAGAAAGTTAATTCAACAAGAACAAGAGAAGAATCCTTTGCAGACCATATTAACTATAAAATTCCAAGCATAGAATATCAATAAGCTAAGCCAACATCAACATGAACCTCTGACAACTCATTACCAAAATTGCAAGCTTCCTCTCCCGAAATGATGTGCCCTCAACTGATAATTTATAGACTTCATCACATAATCATAACATTATGTTTTCATATGATTACATAGAAAATCAAATTTTGTCAAAGCCAAAGGATAATATCAAATCTTTGAATAGTATAAATTCCAAACAACTCCTTTTGATCAAATAATCTTTGAAACTTAAAATAAAACATATGACTGACACATAAAGTAAGAAAAGAAAAGTCCAAAAACCATCAGAATTAGAGACATACATGAACATTCCTATCCAAGGTTTAACATGTATGTCTAATACTAAAAGGAGCATGGGAGATAATAGAATAGCAGAATTACTACCTTGCGAAACTTCTTGATTAAGGTCATGGGTTTTCTGGTGAGACCTCTCTGGAACCTTCTATGGGCGCTGGCACTGAAGAGCTTGATGAGCTCATCGATGGACATGTTGAGAAGGGCATCCAAATTGACGCCCCTGAAATTGAACTTCTTCAACGTTCTCTTCTTTGGCTGCCCCCTCGCAACGTCAGCTTCCACATCTACCTGTAAATGCAATCAACGCACGCAAATATCAAAAGCGCACAAAAATGGTTATAGAAAGAGAATGATAATGGTGTGAGTATGGGTTAGGCTATGCTCACCATGGCTGGAAAATGAAATCGGCATAGCAACCTTCTCTTGGATGAGTTGATGATGTAAAGTGTTGTTGTCTACCGCTATGATTTTGCAAAACAAGAAGAAGAAAATTGGAAGAGTTTCGGAGGAAGGGGGAACAAAAGTTACGGAGGGAAAGAGAGAAAAAAGTGGGTTTTTGGTGGAAAAGAGTGACTTTTAAATGCCATACCACCCTACACCTACCATATACAAGTACACCATAACTACTCTCTTCCTCTATTGATTTTTGTCGTTTACCCACTACTTTATACGGTGTTCACCGTATATGTCGATGGGGCAGTGGGTCAAATAACGGCACTCATAAGGCTGACCACTAGTGGTCCAAAACAAGCCACGACCGCCTTATAACTCTCCCAATGACAAAATTCATGGCATGGCTGAAAACTACTGGAAAAGATATCATTGTCTTGTATTTCTTGCGAATATATCTTTGTTAATAAGGTAAAATCTTTTAATCACTTCAATATAAATAATCGTTGAAAATGACAAGAAAAGACGCCAAGACAGCATCGTTTTAATTAGCTTCCTTTTGGGAAAGGTTTATTTATGATATTTGATTTTGATAAAGAAAAATACTATTTACTCTACCGAAAATATTATTTGACTCAAACTGTTGTGAATTAAAAAAAAAACAAAAAAAGAAAGAAAGAAAGAACTGACTCTGTTTTTCCCGCTACAAATGGATGGCCTTGTTATGGCTAACAGCCACAGATACGTGATTCCCATTTTGATGGATGTCACAAATAACATGTGTATTGCTTAGTCGATTCCGTCTTTCGCTTCCATTTTGTTAGTGCTTACTGCTTGTTGTTCATCTGACACGCTTCCTTTGCTATTTGATTTGTCCATTTAGAATGCATCATTCTATTGTACTCTCTCTCTCTCTCTCTCTCTCTCTCTCTCTCTCTCTCTATATATATATATATAGATCCCGTATTGTCTTATTGATTCGGCACCTCCATTGTTTATATATTGAATAATCTTATTTGTATCTATTTTACTTAAAATATCGCATTAATTTATTTATTATTTATTATTAAAAATAATAAAATTTTTATTGTATTTTATTTTTTATTATTTTTAATGATTGATGATGAATAAATCAATACAATATTACATATAAAATAAATATAAATAATATTTCTCTTGTATATTTTACCCGTGATATTCAGGTTACATGGTTTCAGAATTTTTTTTACCCAAAAAAAAAAAAGATGACAAAAACAAAAGTTAACTAAAATAATCCCATATTAACAACAACAAAATAATAGGAAAACAACAGCGTGTCGATCTTCCGGATGAAAAGTATGTAACTTTTTGGTCCGACTAGTGTGTTCCATGAGGTGGATGTGTTTCCTATAGTGATTAAAACTTCATGAAATCCTTGTGATTATTCTTGAATTATTCTTGAATTATTTCAATTATATGCCTATATATCATGGGTTAGTGGCGTGCAAGTCTTACGATCATGTTACTGACAAGAAGAAGGATGTTAGGAAGAGGATATGCTGATATAGATTGTGCCAAGAGCCTGAAAGTGATCACCACTTCTCATGACTTTGATGTCTTTGATCTGTTCACCAAAATTCTAGAACAACAGAAAATCAAAGTAAGAGTGAATGTTATCTAATAGATAATAGTAAATAATGTTATAGAAATTCAATTTCGGTACAAAAATACACAAGCGTAAGGTTCATATTGATACTGTCTTAATTAAATTAATGTACTATTTGCAATTTTAAACTCTGTTCTCTTTCTTCTACATTATGTTAACGGCAAGTATGATTATAAAATGTTCAGAAAAGAAGAAAATTATTCTATTTCATGGTCAAGGTATTGTATGTCTAAGCAAAAACTTACCGTAACATTTTTAAATAATTTAACAATAAAATCATTAATAAAAATCAAATTCATTATTTTTTAATTGGTGTTGTTTAATATAATCTTAGATAATTTCATAAACCATTAGCACTTAGTTAAGACATGTTTTGGTAACTTATTAACTTCAGAAGATAATCACTTTTTTTTTAAAAAAAAAATTATTTCAGTGAACTTAATATTATAAGTTGTTTATTTTGAATCTAAAAATAATTAATCTAAGCACACATTTTGTGTGTTCCTTGAATACGCTATAACATAAAAAATCTTTTTTTTTTTTATATATTATAGGCAATAAAATTTGAACCTCGACCTCATACTAATTATCCAAATATCTTATTTCTAGATTAATCCTAGTGTCTTACTGTAACATAAAAAATCTCTTGGAAGGGAATGATTTTCATTTTTGCTGGAAAACAGTGTGAGTTTTTAATAATAAAAAATACATTGAATTTACCATATCTTAAATGAATTAATCATGAGATAAAACTCTTATAAAGTAAACTTGTTTTTAAGGTGAGAAAACAAAAGCGTATCTGCTTTTCTAAATTATCCAAAAAATTAATAAGCCTTCACTTTTTCATATTAAAAAAAATTATTTTAGAAAAAAGAAAGTCTTTAATAACAAGGAAAGCTCATTTGTTCGATGGAGAAAATATTCGCTAAAGCACTCATTGACGCCGCAAATGCGGTGGAGGACAATTGACCGTTTCTTAGTCAATTGTTTGTTGGACAATCGTGATTCGTGACTCTACATGTGAGCATGTGGATAACTTTGTGCTTGGATGCTGGGATGAGAAGAATAAAAAATGAATAAGGAAATTTTTTTATAAAAATAATAATAAAAGAGAATAGAGAAAGAAAAAAAAGATAAAATTTTATTATTGATATTCTTAAAAAAGTGTCATATATAGAGCATCTAAAGAGTTATTTATAGTTAAAAAATAAGATATATAAAATATGATCAAATAATAAATTCTATGTAATCAAATCTTAACTAAATCAAAATAAAAATATCGATATTCATATTCAAATTTAATTAATATTTCATAATGAAAAAGAATTTTTTTATTTGATAATTTAAAAGTTGATAGAGGGAGAAAAATAATTTATAAAATATTATTTTTTTATTAAATATTCAATTTTTTTCAAATATTAGAATAGAATAGAAAGAAATAAACTTGTACTAATTAAAGCAAATACTTTATATTTTTTAATAAATTAACTCACAATTATTTATCTATGAGATAATTGGTATACACTATCAATATAAAACTCTTTTATACTGATATTCAATCATGTGTTGCTATATAAGCAAAGGTGGTTTCCTTTTGAGGCAGTAGGTGAGTGTAAGAATTAACCACCTTTGCCTATGGATGTCAAGATAAAAGAGTTTTGTATTAACAATGCATACCAATTAAACTTATTCTATTTTTATAATTTTTAATAAGATTAAGATAATTTGATTCCATTTATTTCATTTGATTTATGAGCCATTTCATTTATTTTGTTTCATTCTACTAATAAAAATATAAATATAACATAAAATAATTAGGGATTACAAAAGACAGGTTTTGATTGAACTAAAACTCAACTTAATTTTTTTAATTAGGTCATTTCTTTGAACTTATATCCAACTCAATATGACCTGATAAATAAGCGGTTCAGTATGGTATTTAGGCAACTTGTATAGATTTGAATATTATGCATAATAAAATTATAAAATTTTAAAAATAACAAAAAATTCAAGATATATTTTATAATATATTTAAAGCAAATTATATCAATACAAAAATAAATTATGTTATGTAAAGTATATTGATTGAAGTCTGAAAATTTTACAATTATCATTATTTTTAATAGAGTCTAATTTATATGCACTGATAATTTCAAATTTTTTTATATTAGCATCCATTTATATGCTACCACATAAATAAAATTACATAACTTTCATCCTCATTGCTCCAAAAGTCATGCAAATAGGAGAATGTGATTGGATAATAGTGTAGAACAATTTTATACTGTTAGTGCATATAAATTAAATCCATTTAAATATAACTTATAAAAAATTATATGATTTTGTATCGGTTGTGCCAAATTGAAATATTACCTAAACTAGATTGAAAATTGTTCAATGGTCAAATATTAAAACAAAAATTCAATCTTAATAATTTTTGGTCCAAAACAAGTAATTAGGCCGAATCAGATCTTCAACACCGCTAAACATGGTTACCATTAAAGTGAGATAAATTATTGTAGAAAAATCATTCTTCTATTATGCAAGTTGATTTTGAGCTATGTTATTTTCACACATATAATTTATTGCACATTTGCCTAGTCGTGGAAATCACAATTCTTCACATTTTGATCGTTTGATGAATTGTGTTATCTATCAGAGGTTATAAAACATAAAATATGACCAATGCTTCCTTCGTTTAACTGGTTTCGCACCTAAGTATTTTAAGTAAGATTTTGAATTCAAACTTTGTAAATAAATGAAAGAGTTTTATTCCATAATAAATTAATAAGGTTCAAATTAAATTAGTTAGTGCCTATTAAATTCATCACGATATTGGTAATTTAAATAAAAAAAATGTAATGTATGTGTAACAATAAAAGTTGAAATAAAATTATAGGAGGCAAAAGTTTTTCAGGTGAGGTTCTAACTATTTAAAGTATGATTACTTATTGACTTTAATTTGTGTAAATTGTTACTTTTATCTACCTCTTGTTGCAACTTGTTGTGGAGGCAGCCTAACATCTATATTTTCGATCGAGTGCAATCAGTCCTCCAGGAACTTTTTCATAGAATCATTTGAAATGCAAGAGATTACTATATGGCCCAAAGTATATTGGTAGCTGCGAAATCTAAAGCTGCTGAGTTCCATCAGAAGTATGTTATCTCAAATGGATTAGTTTTCCATAATAATAATGCTGCCTGCAATGGAATCATTAGAGAACATCACAGCAAATTTCTTGCTAGTTTTAGTGCTAATCTGGGTCTTTGCACCATCATTGTTGCGGAGTTGTTGGGAATGTTCTTTGGCCTAAAAATTGCTCATCTCACAAGGAAGCATAAGGTGGTGTTGGAAGCCAACTCGTTGTGTGCTGTGCAGCTTTACCTTCAAAATTCTATTGGTTTTCACTCTTGTAATCCTTTGATCACTACTATTCAGAATCTCTATGCTACTATTGGAGAGGTGCAAATTATTTATCAGTTTAGAGAAGCCAATGCCTGTGCAAACACTCTAGCCAAGTTGGGGCACACTCTTCAGCACGGTTTTCACTTCTTTGATTCTCTTCCAAGTTGTTTTTCTCTTAGCTTCCTTGCAGACCTCTCAGGTGCCACTTACCCTATAGTAGTGGCTATGTAATTTGTCTGTTTTGTTGGGCTTTTGCCTCGTTGTTAATAAAAAAAAAAAGTTACTTTTATCTAATGGTTCATTATCATATCCTTTAACGAAATTGATAATACATAGTATGATAAATTTATTAAATAATGTAATAATATACTATTAGATATTAATGTGAATTTTTTACATTACTAATATAACATCTCAACTAAACTCTTAATTATTTTAGTTACCTATAATGTAGTCGAAAGAAATTGTTCATTTGTCTTTTTACTTTTTTATCAAAATTACTAATATTTAGAGTCTATCATATTTTGATTAATCTAGTTCAAGTTACACTAGTATATTATTGAGGTAAATGTCTCTTAATATGAGTGTTTTTTTTTTTTATTCACAATACTCTACTTGAACACGATATTTGATACCTTTTTTATTTTTAATGGGGAATAAGTGTCAAATCTTTTAAACCAATAAAGTAATAATTATCCTAACGATGTTGAGATTCAATGTACTACAAATAGTGGTAGTTTTAGATATAAAAAAATAAAAGTAATCACTAACCAACAAAAAACATTAAAATTGAAAATAAGAAAGAAAACAGACAAGTAAATCATGGATTGAGAATTCAAGAACTTGAACAAAACTATAATTTTTTGGGGATTGTCTAGGTCCTCCCAACAAATTTGGGAGGAATTGATCCAAACTGTTTTTTTTTTTTTTTTTTTTTTTGCACAAGTTGGTAATGAACAATAATATAGGGATTAAAGATCATTTTTTGGAGGATTTTTAGTTATATAATAGGGGGTAAAAAATTTTATTTTCAATGATAGTTTATTTTCTGACCAACTTTTCTATCATATCATTAGTTGGATGAGGATTTTTATATAAAGTTTGTGAGTTTTTTAGTTGAAGAGTGAGAATTTTTATCATATATTTGAATACATACTTAAGTACAAGCTTATATATAAAAATTTCTATTAAATAAAAATTTGAACATTGATTCCCATTATGTACTTGAATATAAACTTCAAAATTTTATTTTTTATCATGCTTGAGAAAAATAGAAATCGCTATAGAAAAAATAATTTTTAATCCCCAACTAGAAATCCCTCGAAAAATCTTAATAAATCCTCATTGTATAAATATCACGTAAAATGAAGTTGAAGGGAGAATGATTTTTCTCCCCATTAGGTAACTCATGATCCCTCAAAAATTTATTATGAATCGATATTATGTGAACATTGCATAAAACAAGGCAAAACAATTTGGAAACTTGTTAGGAGTATCTAATCCTCCAAACATATTTGGATCTATCCAATTTTTGGTCACCTAAAGATTAAATGTTGTCATTAAGAACTTTCCAATGTAATTGCGGTCTCGTTTTAAAGAAGATAAAACTATGAGTCAAATTAGAGGTTTTCTTTTGATGGTTTGAGTCAAAATAGAGTTGAGAATAAATGTGAATGGTGATCACTGATTAGTGAAAAGCATATTAATACGAAGAGAAAGAAGATATGAAGTGAGAAAACACAGGTTCCCACCCAAAAGTGTTTTGTTGTAATGTCAAGGCACCCTCATTGAAAAAATTATGACCGGCAATCAATAGGTGTCCCCATGGCTCTTATTTCAACTGATATATGTTATTAGGTTTTAAACCTATTTTGTAATTAAGATTTAGTTGGCTTGTGTTTTTTTTCCAGGAAAACATATTTTTAGTTAAAAATATAAAAAACAAATATATTTATTTAAAACTTGCAATCTTTAAAAAAAATTTAGTACTGTTTTTATAAACTACAAAATAATTTATTGAAAAAGCATTTTAGTAAACTTTAAGCATAAATGCAAGTGAAGGGTAAAAAGCACAATAATATGAAGAGATAAAACACATGAACCGAACTATACAGCTACATCCCACAAAAGTGCTACTTTTCATCCATTTTATCCGACACTTTACAAAAAAAAAAAAAAAAATTGGTTCATTTGATTTGTCATTCTCTCATATCAATAAAATATTTATTATTAAATTTTAATTTTACCCTTCACATAATTCTAAGCACACTATTAATCGAAAAATATAGTGTGAGATTAATAAAATAAATTAATTATATATTATAAATTAAATAAGGACATGTTAATAAACATGTTTCATTATTAAGTTTTGATTTTAAAATTTTCAATTCTTGTGCATGTGGCCAAAGTAACAAATAAAGAACTAAAGAAGACTGGAGGTAGTATATTGGTATAAAGTCAAGGCACCCTCATTGAATAAATTATGACTGGGCAATTAATAAGTACATGTTTGGGAACCAATCTAAACAGCATGTTTTTTTTGAAAAAAATCTGTTTTGAAAAAAATAAGTATGTTTGGATAATTTTGGTTGACAAAATTATAATCTAAATATGGTCATTTAAGCTATTTTTGTAGAAATAATCTTAAGCTACTTTTTTTACTTTTTTTTTATAATCAAAATGTACAATATCTAATATGCTCCCAATTTACTAAATTGACTCTAAATATCAAATATTATATAATATAAATAATCATTTCACACCATTTTCAGTAATTTTATTATATAAAAGTCGCTTTTTTTTTTCTTATAATTCAAACAAAATTGATTATTTTAAAATCACATTTCAACTGAAGTATCTAAATTGATGTCCACATAATTGATTATATAAAAAAGTAATTACACAAATAAATAATTTTTTAAATAATTTTAATCTTACAACTATTTTCCAACATGTACTAAGTGCCCTTGGCCCTTGTTTCACCCTTGTTTCAAGTGATACTCTTCCGAATTATTTATAATTTTTTTAAGATTTTTATATAAAAATTAAAAATGATATTAAGTACTTTTTTTTTGGTATTTTAAATTGTTGGAGATATTGCTATCCCAATTTTAAGGAATGAAATATTTACAATTACTCCATCTCCTAATAAGTGCACTTTTCAAGAATTAAACTTATGTTATTATCCTTACAGGAAACTAAGTTACTTACTACTCATTTGACAACTTGTTGGTTATTATTAAATAACTTTACGTATAAAATAAACATGACTTAATTTTATTAAATCAGTACTTTTATTTTCTATTACTTAGTTAAAAGAATTTAAAGAGGATAAAGTTTGAAGAAAATCATTTATAATTCTCAAATATTTTAAAATGACCATTAATTTAGCATTATTTTTTTCTTATAAAAAGATAATGATTAATAGATGGAGAGAGCATCTATTATCAGGTTTTTACATATATTTTGCAATTAAGATTTACTAGTTGGATTGTGTTTTTTTAACTAAAAAGGTATTTTTTAATTAAAACATATATTTAATTATGAAAGTATTCTATGTGGATATATCAATTTTTTGTACAAAGATATACTATCTTTGGTCCACTTTATCTATCACTTTAGTTATATGTACTAGAATTGAGAAATTCAAAATCAAGATTTAATTATTGTACATATTTAATAAAATGCCCTTATTTAATTTTTAATATTTAATTAATTTTTTCTATTAATCTCGCACATATGTTTTTTGATTAATGGCATACTTAGAATTATGTGAAAGATAATTGTAAAAAAATAATAATAAATACTTCATTAATATCTAAGAATGACAAAACAAATGGACAAAAAAAAATTACTCAAAGTGATAAATAAAAAGGTTTAGATGTAGTATTATTTTTATGACTTCCTTTGGCTCAAAATAACTGACATTTTGAATAAAAAAATTTTTGTTCATATTATCTATCACTCTCATATCTCAATAAAATATTTATTATAAATTTTTCTATTTTACCCTTCACACAATCTAAGCACAACAAACAATGAAATTTCAATAAAATAAATTAGTCATTAAATAAGAATTTTTTAGAAAATATTTTTATAATTAATTATTGATTCTGGGTTTCTTAATCATACAAACAACAGTTGAGAAAAACCTTATAGTTGAGTGTCACCTTCTCATAATTTTGAAATAAATAATTCCAAAAATCACTATATTTAGATTTAACCACTATATTTATATTTAAATATTAAAAAAATTCGATAATATAATAAAATACTATATCAAAACATCATATCAAAACAAATCAAAATTAAAATTAAGTCAAATCAAATTGATCAAATAAAATCAATCAAGACAAAAATAAAAATTAAAATCAAAATCAAATCTAAATATCTAACAAAAGAAAATAGTGAATTCACCGTGTAGTATTTTCAATTGGTACTTCATAAATATATAATAAAGAATAACATATTACTTAATATAATAATAAAAAAATTGTCAATGTTAAATAAAAATATATATTACTCAATGTTCGAAGGTGGATTACCTGAAGAGAATCCGAACCACGATTAGGATCTCAAACTGCTCTTGATATAATCGACAAGTTGATGAAGCTGAAGTCCAAGGCGATGGGGGTATCTGAAAAGACTCCGACGCTTAAGTCAGTGGTGCAAGTGAGTGTATGAGAGGTAGGGAAAAAAAGTACCTAAGGCCCACAACTGAATTCATATATATACAGGTAGGTAGTTGAGAAGATGAGGGTCTGGTTCCGCCATCGTAGGGGATATCTCGGGACATCCATTAGCTTGTGGTTAATGGATGAGTTCGAGTTTATTGGCAACATGCAAGGTGAGTACCGCTTCGTAGTGTTAAAGAATCGTTACACTTAATCCGGAGTTGTGCCTTAATCTAGATTTGGGTCATAGCTCGTATGTGGATCCGAGATGGGTATCGGATAGTGATGAATCCAACCTCTAATTGGGCTTAACTATTGGGCCAAGTTGGGTTCGTATATTCCTGTCCGGAACACTCAATATTAAAAAATTTTTAAAAAAATTACACAAAGTGTTATAGACTCATATCCTCTTTTTAGATAAATTATTATTAGATATTCATGGAATATTAGCTAAATTATACTCTTTTTTTCAGTAAATCATCGGGGCAAAAACGCCCAACACAACAACAACTAAAAGATGAGGTGAGGCATAACAAAACCCCAAGAATCCTCTCCTAAAATACTATGAAGAGTTACTGGGGAAAAACAATAAAAATGCAAACCAAGACGAAGCCTATGACCCAAAGCAGCAAAGCAATATGCAACATGATTAGCCTATGTATAAATATGCATAACTCCCACATCACAATCTCTTTAGATATTCATGGAGCACTAGCTAAATTTTACTCTACCTAATAATAGAGTAACATTTTATATAAAATTATCAGTTGTGGATCATAAACTAAAATCATTTTATTCAAATATTAAAATTAAATAAAAAAATCCACAAAAAATAAAAATCTAAATCAATAAAATCTAAATCTAAATCTATACATCTATATATATAGCAAAGAGTCTTATAACCGCATGTCACCTTCACAAATTTTTGAAATAAAATATTCAAAAATAATTCTAAAGAATACAAAAATGTACAGTGCTATACCATAGTTCTTAACAAAAATAATATAATTAATTTAATTTAACTATTATAAAAATAAATTATTATCTTAAATATTTTAGAAAATTAGCCCTCAAAGACTTTTATGTTTTTTTTAAATAAATTATTTATTGTATTTTGTAGTATTTAACATTTTGCATGAGATATAATTCAACTAAAAACATTATATATAAAGAGGGAATCAATCTTTTTTCTTATACAAAGAAGAGTAGATTTAAGCTCCTATAAAAGAATTTATTACTATATATATTTTAAAGCTAAGTTCATGATCCTTACTATAAGACAAAGAAGAAGGGGATGATTTTTTTTTTTTTTTGATAAATCCATACGAAAATTCTTCACACTAAAAAATTTAATTATGCTTATCAATCCAATTTTTTCACACAAAAAACATTCACACTAAAATCTCTTAAGTATCTTTCAATGAAGTTAATTATACTTATCAATCCAATTTCTTTATTTTTAATTTTTAATTTTTAATTTTATTTAATTTAAATTTTCAATCATTTTCCTTACTCAAGAATAATAGAGGAGAACGGAAAGAGGGAGTAATGATTTTTTTAAAAAAACTTTTGTTTGTTTTGTTTATAAATTTTCATTAACACCTTTTATGAATATCCCACATAAATGAATTATATTTATGAATCCATACATTTTTTTATTATGAAATTTACATTTTATTAATATGATCGTTTTGTCATTTTTCTTGATCTTAACAAAAATAGTATAATTAATTTAATTTTATCTATTGTAAAAGTAAATTATTATTTTAAATATTTTATAAAATTATTCTCAAAGGATTATGTGTTATTAATTATTTTGAAAAATAACTATTTATTGTATTTCGTGAGTTTTAAAATTTTGCATGAAATATAATTAAACTAGAAAGCATTATGTATGAAGAGGGAATCAATATTTTTTTTTCTATTAGACTATGAACAAGACTAAGTAGAAGTTGTTGCCCAATTTTATTTATATATTTTTAGTTATTTAGTTCTTTTGGCAACTGCCCCTCCCCTTTTTTTCTGTTGTTTTAAGCAATGGAAGGTTAAATGTTTTTGTTTGTGATGTGTAAACTTTATAGGTTATCAACTTTATGTATTAAGGAATATTAAATTAGATAGTATTTGTAACTTCAATTACGTATGGAATTATATGCTCTTTTGGAATCTTTTTTATTTTTTATTTTGCTATAATGCAATTATGGAAATGATTCAGGTTGTAATCTCTAAACCTTATAAAGCTAAAAACTTTACGTTTTAATTATTTTTTGGTTATATTGGTAGTGCTTTACGATAATATTAATAGTAATTATGTGTTATATACTTAGTCTATTTATAATTTAATCAACAGGGTCTTTTCTTATAACAGAAATATATTTATCTATAATCTTACATCAAATTATAAAACATCAGCCAATACCATTCAAATTCTCAGCCCATTGAAATTAGGGAATAAGTCTTTTTTTTTTTTTTACTATTTTATTTTTTTGGGATCCATCCCCCCCCCCTCTTTTTTTTTTGCCTATTGTTTTGTTTTAATGCATGTTACTCAATTACAAATTGAGTAATTAAGAAAGTTGAATAAATTGCTGATAGATACATATATGTACAAGAGGAGTGTCTCGTCCATGCATAACACAGGTCTTTTGCTAATACCTTTACAAATGATTAAAGTGACACTTATGTTAAATGAGAGGAAGTATTTTTTTTCTATTTTTTTGAATGTCTCTATAAAAATTATTTTAAGATTAATCTTGGGTCCAATCATGATTAAGATTCTCGTGATAATTATCGTCTCTAAAATTTGAACTTTTTTAAAACAGTTTGCATACTATTGCATCAAACCTTTGTTGATATCCATATTAGCTATTGAATAAAGTGTCCAAAAAAAATATTGCGATAGACATTGCTTAATTAATAATTTCTCCTATAATGTATCAAAAAACGTAAATTCCCCGCGTAATCGAAAAGGAGAACCCAAAATGAATTTTATTCCAGATGTGACGCAAAATAAAGATGACCTTGCAAGGTGCGGTGTATATATTTATGATGATTGATACTCCTCCTCAACCTAAAAGCACAGAATATTTGATCTCAATTCTAAAATCTCACACCTGCCCCTTTCAATTGAAAGAAGTTACTAGTAGGAATCTCGTGCTATGCACGGGTGGATGATTTTATTAGTATATATATATGGCTATGAGTAATCTCCTCAACAATCTAAGTTACTAAATTTAGACTTGATTAAAATGTATTTGAACGGAAAAAATGAAAAAAAAAAGAAAAGAAAAAGAAGAACCTACTTCTACTATCACTTAAACTTGGATTCTTTTTGTAACTGTTGAATAAATTAATATTTGGACATTGATAATCATCTGTAGTCGATAGAAGATGCCAACCAGCTAAAATGTAGATTGAGGTGCGTTTTTTTATCCAAAAACTTCATAAAGAGGGCTTTTCTGAAAGCCTCATTAAGAGGGCTTTACAAAAGAGTATAGGCTAATGGGTCACTATAACCATAGTCTACATATCATACTATTTTGACTGCCTACCTATTCTTTTAAGCTATAAAATCAGTAGGCAATATTAGACTAATAAGATAGGCTAAATAATGTAATATCTTTCTTTATTCTATGTTTATTAATTATATCTTTCAATTGAAAATTTCAAATCAAAAGAATTTTTTGATCTAAAAAATTTGTGAAAATGCCATATATGAGTCAGACTTTATTCCAACTATTTTGACTCCCTACCCATTCTTTTAAGCTATAAAATCAACCGCCAATATTAGACTTATGATGTAGGCTAAATTATATCATATATTTCTTTATTCTATGTTTATTATATCTTTTAAGGCAAGTTTTACTATGCATTAGATAAACTATGATGTATTATGCATCAATTTTTAACCATATTCATATAAATGTGGGTAAATGCATCTGAGGGAGCATTGCACCAGACACTCAACCTTCATCACAAGTAACACTGCTCCCACCTTCATCACCATGGTGCTGCCCAAAATTGCTACAATCATATCAGATCCAACACTAATAACATCAACACTACTTTTTCTTACCCCCAAAACTTGCTTCTCATTGATAAACTTTGAAGACGAACAAAAAATCAATTCAACACAACTATGTCAAAAATGTAACCAAGAAAAATAATCAAGCATCATAATCAATGTATAAAATAGCAAGTACATACATAATAACAAAAATGAAAATGCCTGAAGATTTGATTCTAAAAGGAAAAGACAAAATTGATATCAGATCAACTATTATAAAATTTGATCCCAACATTGAAGATCAAAGGACTATTGATTATACATGTTACCAATAACAACTTCAAAAGATTCTCATAACGAATTACTTGTTACTAGCACCAATACCAAGCTTGACGTGGTTGTGCAACCAATCTCATGGCCTTCTCAATACCTAAGCTTGACAACGGCTGTGCGAGCAACCACAAGATGGTTGCGGAGTAGTGGGCAGATGGTTAATAGCATTTTAGAGGCATGAGACTAGCGGTTGCTTTGCAGGTTCGACAACAGTGGCGGTGGGTGGCATTCACGATTAAGTCTTGGAGGTAGCGCAACGGGTAGTGCCGAGGGGATGATGCGAGTAGCAGTAGCAATAGTGTCGAGTGTGTGGCTTTGGGTTGCGGGCTAGGCAATGATTGATGCTAATGCTACAAACCATGAGGCCATGGATCTCAGTAGAGGAGGAAGATGATTAAGAGACTTGACATTAGACCTCATCTCCTAGGCCAATTGGGTGATGCTGTCATGCAGCGAAGAGCTTGTTGGATTGGTTGCTAAAGATGACGATGACTCCACGCCTGTGATGGTTGTTGGAGATGTCCGGGGAGAAGGGGAAAGTGTGAGAACATGGCCGTTGGAGGAAGATGGGGGTGTTGCATGCTGGTGTATGGTGGAACACACAGAAAGTAAATGGTACTTCACACACCATAATTTATTTGGTGCACCATAAAGTTAGCTATTTTTCAATTGGAAATTTTAAGTGTTTATTTGTTTGAAATTTTTTAGACAATAAATTATTTTTTTACTAAAAATTCAATTTTTATATATTTAGATAATTTTTTAAAATAATTTGAATATAAAAAATTAGATTTTTTATTTTATTATCAAAATTGAAGAGAATAATTTTTTTAAAAAAATCAATTTTAATTTTTTTAATTATATATAAAATTTAAGCTTTAAAATTAATTTTTTAAAAATCTGACACAAACGTACTATAAGTCAAAAGAATTTTTTAATATAAAAAATTTGTGACGATGCCATGTATGGGTAGAGTTCTTTGAGAATATATGTATTAAGGGTGTGTCTCCACTGCCCTTTTCCTCTGTTCTAAATTTCTTTTACGCTATGCTTTCATACAGGTGATCTCCATTTTCCCCGGCATTCAAATTTTTAGCACGTGAAATGAAAATAACATAAATACCAAAAAAAATTGAAAGTTCAATTACAAGAGGAGAAGCAGTATTTCGTGAGGCAGAGAGAGAGAGAGAGAGAGAGAGAGAGAAACAGAAACAAATACAAGGAGAATTAAGAAAACATGTTACTACTACATCATTGCCAGACAGACAGCTACAACATTGTATTTCAAAACAAACAAACATTCTAATTTTCTACCACATACATATATTTGAAAAACCTAATTTTCTACAATTAATTAAGTCCAAAAAAAGAAAAAAAAAAGGCAGAAATTCTTTTCTTCCTCGGAAAAACCCAAGGTCAAAGCTTCCGTTAGCGGTCGCAACCACCCGCCGCCGACAGTCATGTCGAGGCGTCGGCGGCCTCAGGAGCAACGGCGTTCAAGTCAAAACTCTCATTCACTATCACTTGATGGCCGGTGCTCTCCTTAACGGCGGCGCCGTCAGCTTCACGGGGTTCGCCGCCGCCGTCATCTCTGGCGTCGTCCACGGTGAACTCTGCTTGCTCGAGGAGCTCCCTCCACTCCTTGCCACCCCTCCCTTTCTGGTCGAAGTAGTCGACGGCCACCTTCATCCTCCTCAGTATGGCAAAGAACTCATCCACCTCCTCCTCCGTGGGCGCCCCAGCGGGGTCTCCGGAGGCACTCCCGCCGGCGGCAGAGGCCTCCTCTTCTTCTTCCCCCTTCTTCAACTTCTTGAGCGCGTTGGTGTCACCCTCGGCCTCCACGTCACCTGTGGCGAGCCTCTTCTTGGTCTTGTTCACTTCCATAAGAGGTGAATCAGATCCACCAGGAAGGGTATGGAATTTATATGGACTTGGACTTGTGGTTGCGGAGTGATGATGACATTGGTTGCTCTGTTTGTGTTTAGAAATTACTTGATTGATCGGGTCCAATATTCCCCCAGACCTTTAAGAAAAATACTAATTTAGTACTGTTCTTGTTTGGGAATTTGCTATTTTGCTTTGGCATGCGTCCTACGGGGAAAGGACGGGAAGGGGAGAATATATAGTAAAATGTCCCATCCCCCGCCCCCTCCCCCTTCCCTTTTCTCTCTCCCCCTTCTCTCCCTCTTCCCCCCCCAAAAAAAAAAAAAAAAAACAGGAACAAAAACAAAAACTAGTATAAAAGAAACAGTTTGGGCGGACGCAGTGTATTGTAGGCCTGTAGCAAAAAAGTCATGACCTTGGACTCGAGCCAAATTTTTTAAGTTTAATTGGAATGAATTGGTATTATCAATTAATAAAAATAAGAAAAAGTTAAAAGTTATAATAAATTTTTTATTATAAAAGGTGATTATTTATATGAGTTGATATTTTTTATTATTTTTATTGATTGATAGTATAAAATTATTTTATATTGTTAATATATTTAAATTAAATTATACTTTTTGGATTAGATTAATTTTTATAATGTAGAAAAAACTTACATAGCGTTAGAATTTTTTTAATTTAATTTAAATATATTGATAGTATAAAATATACTATCAATCAATATAAATAATAAAAAAATATTAATTTATATAAATAATTATCTATTACAATAAATAATTCACTATAATTTTTTATTTTTTTCTATTTTTATTAATTAATAATATAAAATCAGTAGATACCAATTATTTCTTTTTTTGGATGAAATACATAGTGCTGGAACTTGGAATTTGGAGGCCGTATTAAAATTGATTTTAATAAGTAAATTAAGGATGTTAGATGACTTTGGGAAGACGGGGGTTGAGCCGTTGGATTGGTTGGTAGCGGCTAGCGATGAAGGATGACGTCAAGGGGAGGGGTGTGGTGGCGTCAGGGCCATTGCGTTTGTGTGATGCGCATGTTTTGGACTTTGGGACTTTGGGGAATGGTGAGAGCAGCAGTCCCAGTCCCACGCGAGAAACGACACATGCGCAGTTAAGGCTTCTTGCTCGGCTCCATCTTTGTAATTGACCATTTGACGGGCAAGGGCTCACGTTAGTCCTAACCCTAAAATAGGACGAAATATTAGGATGCAATTATTGCGTTCAGACTTTGAGACCTAAAATGCTTGGAATTGCTAGGCCAGCGCCTCCCAAAACACACTTAGCGTTGGTGTTTCATGGTGGTGGAGCCTCGTTTCCACAAAAGGGGGCCATCGTGTATTTTGTTAGTACATCTCTCACAGATAAATTTTGATCGATTTGTTAATCGCCAAGCTGAAGAGCCATGTACTACTCATGATTAGTCGGCACGCCTTGATTCTAACAACCATGGATCAAGTAGCGAGATTAAATGCCAACAAGGGCAAGCGCGATTGGTAAGAGCGGCTTCGAATCTTCCAGGAATCTGAGTTTGATTATCAATGCTAATGTTAAGGCTTTTGGTTAGATAATTTTATAAGTCTTTGGAGTGATCTCGGAGGCTTTTTCTTAACTATGGTAGAATGACTAGCTTTGAGCCCACTTAAATTTTTGTCAATTAAAAGAAATAAAAGTATTGAGATTGCACCCAAAGCCCTGGTTCAGTGGTCACTCACTTGGCCTTAAAGGAAGTTGCATGCTAGGAGCGCGACTTCGAGTTGCAAGGATAGAGCCTTGTAGCCCCCCAAATCCCCCCATAAGACCAAAAAAAAAAAGTATTGAGATTAAATCTATGAATTTATTTATTTTAAAGGTTATGGGATATTTTGTTAGGTTCAACTTATTTAAATTTTCTTTAAAACTATTTTTTGTTTGACTACATGCAAGAACATAAAAGATTTTGCAATTTTCAATTAAATTGTCTTTTAAGTTCAAACTCACATCCTTCTTTTAAAGAAAAATTATTAGGCATTTATAGAGTATGAAAGTGAATTATACTCTAACTATCTATAGTGTGACATTTCAAGTAAAAATGCAAGTTAATGATAAGTTCTTCCATCATTTGATACTGAAATATCACTTCATAATTGGTCAAAACATAATACAATTTAGTGCTCTATATACACCTAATAATTTATCCTTGCTAAGGCATTAAGTTTGTTTACCACCTAAATCAACTCTTTGTGAGTAAATGTATAATTTAAAAAGCGCTAGTTTTCATTGTAGAGGTTGATGGTAGGTGAGTACTGAAGTCATAGGCACATGAAGTGTGGGTCACTAGTTGAAACTTGAAAGTTGAAGGCATTTTATTACCCTTTAAATACAATAATGTATGTTTTATTCTTTTATCAAACTTACAGGTATTTTTTTATTGAAAGCTATTCTACTTGAATTGGATAAGACTAATTGGATAGTAAAGTTCTCCCTTTCGAGTTTTAACGCAACTCCGTGTCAAAGGCTTGAACCTAAGATCTTTGGTTTTGACTTATGCATTTGTTGGTAATAAGTTATGTTTTACTTGGATTTAAATAGAAAATGAAAGAAAATAAAATTAAAACAAGGAGATAAAAATTATATTTTTCTCTTATTATTTGATTAGATAAAAAAGTAAAATAAAATAGAATAATTATATCTAAATGACTTTTTATCCTCACGTTGGTTGTCTTTCGTTAAAGAAGAGAAGTATATAGGGATACAACTATAATTATACAATCACCAACTTTCTCCATATATATCTTCCCACTTTAGAGAATAAAATTATGTGTGGGCCTGCTATAATTTTTTCTTCATTTTCTTTCTTCTTGGGTTAATGTCTTTGTGCATATTGATTACTTCATCTTTTTAATCAAGCTTAAGTATTTTATTCACACTAACATTGCGATATTTATAATAGGATATAATTTTAATGCACTATCAATATAAAAAATATTTATATAATTATCTAATAATGTATTATTAAGCCACTATAGGGTGGTTTAGTAGTGAGAAATTTTAGTAGTTTGTATAGGATTTTAAATTCAAATCTCATTATCATTAATATACCAAAAAAATAATGTATTATCACATTATTAAAAGTATTTGATTATTACAATACTTATCTCAAAAATCACATGTACAATGATATATTTATTAGTTAATAGTGTAAAACATTGCGCTAATTTACACTTTAGTCCCTAGATGAATCAACTTTTAACAAAATTGTTTTTCAAGAAAAATTCGCTAACAGATTAGCCTTTAAAGTCAAGCAAGATATGATAGATTAGTCCCTCTATTAAATTTCATCTATAAACTCATAACAAAATGCTAAAGTGGATTGTTAAAAATGTCATGTATAGTTTGAGTTAAACGTGGAGGGACTAATGTGTTAAAACCCGAATATTTTAGGGATCAATATGCATATCTCTTATGCTATTTTGCAAGATTTTATTTAATCTAAGATCAAACATGCTCATGCTTGGATCTCTATTGGATGATCGTGATTGTGTCTATTTAAAATTCATCGTAGCATGAGCATAGTAAGCTTGATAACAAAAATTAATTAATTACCAATAGAAAATCAGCTGAGCTAATAAGAAACAAAATATTTTATAAGTTCTCAATTTTATTGTTACTATCAAAAATTTATTCGATACATTTGTTACAGTTATTAATTGCATGTCTAAATTTTTAATAAAGATATTTTTTTTTTTTGCTTTTATTTAAATGTCAATTAAAAAATAAAAAAAATTATTTTAAGGAAAAAATAAAAGAGACAAAAGACACAAGGAAAACTTAAAAAACCTTTTTAAAAAATATTATTTTTCATAAAAATATAATTTTAAAAATTCAAAATGAGTTTTAAGTATAGATTCATTCTTTATTAATACCATGTTCAAATTTACATAATTGAAATTCATATTTATTTGAATTACGATTATCATATATTGCTTACTAATACTTAATTGGTTTAAGTGGTCTAATATTTTGTTCCCCTTAAGTAAGGTATCGGGTTCAAATATTATGAATGAGAAAAATTAGCGTTATAAGAATTTTACTGATGGGCTAACTCGACTCAAATCAGATTAGTCAGAGTCTAGTGGACTTGTAGATACTGGTTATCCGCACTTTAAAAAAAAATCTTCATATGTCAAATTAAGTATCTATACGCTATTTTTTTTTTTAATTCTCTAAGAACAAATACCTAAAGTGCATTAAAATCCTATTATGAAAGCACTTAATTACGAAGTATTCCTTTTAGTTAAATAATAAATATTGTAAGAATACTAATCTTATTCTTATTTTTTCCCTTTGCCATCTACGAATCATAAATATTATTTATGTCAAAACAGAAATTTTATAAATTAGTAGGAGTGATTTAATGGTGAGGAACTTATAAAATATGCATGAAATTAGGGTTCAAATCTTAATGCCTATTGATATATATATATCATCATGTTGGCGAAAAGAATAGATATTTTTAGTTAAGCAGTAACTTCCTAGTGGGCGGGCTTCAAAATTCCACAGGCAGTCTAATCGTAGGGGCGGACATCGCACCATAAAATAGCGGGCTTTAGTATTCAATTACATTGGCCCACTTAAAGCCTGATTTGACTAGAAGTTGTCTCCTTATGATGGTTTTTCCACAATGTCTCTTTATGATAGTTTTTCCACCACTCAGTTCAGAACAGAAATATCATGTAAGATGTGGTAAATTCTTATGCCTAGTTTTTTGCTTCAGAATATTTTTAAGATCTTATTCAAATTAAGCTTTTTGGTCAAAGACAAAATATCAATATAAACTATTAAGAATATAAATTCATAAATTTTGATTAAAAAACTCTCATAAAATATAACATTTTTTTTTATGAATTTTATCAATGTGTGCTTTTAAAAAATATTAAATTTGCAATAAATATTCTTTTTAATTCTAATATTTTGAAATTGATATAAACTTGATCCTAAAAAATTTTTGATATCAATTTAGTCATAATATTTTAAATTTTAATATCTATTTCAACTTTACATCAAATTATTAGTAACTTCTATTATGATTCATTCTAGTTGACATATTAATATATTGTTATATTATTTATTTGTTTTCCTTCACTAATGAGGGGAGGTAATTTCTATTTTATCAACTTAAAAATAACTAAAATATTATAAAATAAATAAATTAAAATAATAAAATTAATGTCAAAATTCACAATATTATAACTAAGTTAATATAAAAAAAATTTTAAGACCAAAATAATATCAAAATTTAAAATATTACAACTAAATTAATGTAAAAAAAATTTTTAGGATCAAACTAATGTTAACTTTAAAATATTAGATATTTACTTTTAAATTTTTGAAGTAATAAATCTTTAATCGTTTTATTTATAGAAATTCTTTCAGCGCTCTTATCTTTTACAAGCATACTAATACTTTATACAATTGAGCGATTAATTTTAATTATAGACCGACTATATATATATATGTGTGTGTGTGTGTGTGTTTTAAAGACATGCAATAATAAAATTCATTTTTATTTAAAATAATATAAAACCAAATTTTTAATTTATAACCAAGCCAAGCTAAGATCTCATGAATAAGATGATTAGTTAGCACGCAATGATGTGAAAACACTTCGTTTAATAAACACAGTCTTTATTGATAATTTTATGAATTTAATTTTAATATATCATTAAAAACTATTTATATAATAATATATAATTAATTAATAATAAAAATTTAAATAAGAGAGTATGAAATTTAAACTCCATTCATTATTATGAAAATTAAACTCCATTCATTATTATCACTTTACATTATTATATGATTAATTATTTATCAAGGTAAATTGTACCTTTGAGTGGAGAACAAGGAGTACATTCGAACCAACCTAAGCCGAAGGCACACCTGTTTTTATTTTTTATTTTTTTTTTCCCGTACGTGCACGCCTGCCTTTCTCGTTTTCTCATTTTCGTTGAATTGGTCGGTTTCACGCATGTTCCTACTTTGACTAGTATTGGCAATTGGCACCTAAAATGGATGTTGTGACCTAAATTGATTAGAAAAGAGAGAAAAAGGGTTCATGTATTCAACTCAAAAAGAGTATAAAATGTTAATCTGCTAATCAAAGAAGGAACAACTCATAAATTGATAAATTGTTTACGCAAGTCACTTTTCTGTATTCACATTTCTCTATCCATTGTATATATCAGTGTATCGCATCAAGAAAAATGACGCTCCTAGTGAAGAAAATAAAAAGATGTCTACAGTTATAGGGGAGAAAAAAATAAAAAAGAGAATTCAACTGTACCAAATACCAATCAAGAATTGAGCAAATTAAGAAACACGAGGTGAAGTCTATACCATCCCACATTACAATTGTGGCAATGGAATCAGCATAAGATTTAGCAGCTAAAATGCCGAGTCAAACTTTTGAATTTGTCTCTTCATCAATAATGCTATGCTTAAGAACATCGAATTATTCGAATTTGTCTCTTCATCAATAATGCTATTCTTAAGAACATCGAATTATATTCCAGGCAAGTTTTGATAAAAGCACTAATCATAAGCAAAATTCTGTCAAAATTTTCAAGGATGCGTAACTGCTTTATATTCCTTTGAAAGATAACAATCCTATACATCCCCCAGATTAAGAGGGAAGGCTTGAGGATCAGACATGTAGGTTGATGAAGCAGCTGATAACTCATTGTCCCTGCTGGCGGTTAGTTAAGTGGCCTCCAACTCCTACTCGAAACAAAGAAGGTTTGGAAGTTTGTTCGCCGTGATAATAATTCACCCTCAGCCCAATCTGATCATTCAGGCCCGATTGATACAACCCAACCCATTGATGGCTCGCATTGTACTTGGCACTGCTATGCTGCCAGGTACTGCTTTGACAAGTTGACACGTCTTCAGCAACTAGGTTACACTACCTATGTATTAATAGAAGGTGGTAGAACAGAGTGGAATAAATTGAAATGATATTAGATTTTATTGTTTGTATATTTTAAAATAGGGAGAAGGAATGGAATTGAATGGAACTACAGCCCATTTATTGTTTGATTTGTTTTATTTTCACTTATTATTTTTTTTCAATAAATCTTTGTTTATTTTTTATTTTTTACTATTATTTAATTATTTTAATCTTCCTCAACTTTTTTGTCAATAATTTTATTACTTTCCATATTTCATAATTATTCAAATTTTTTAAGATTGAGTTAAAGACTATTTTGGTAAAATAAAAAATATATAGATATCATCATATAACTTACTTAAATAATTATTAAATTTTAAATATGCCTTTTCATTATATTTAAAAGTATTATAATTATATTTAATTGATTTTATTTTAAATTAAAAAATTTAACTAAATAGTCTTATCAAAATATTTCAATTATAATTTAAAAAAAAAATTAAAATTAAATAACAAAAATTAAGTCTTATCCCACTAAATAGAATTGACTACATATCATAAAGACTCAATGAAATTTTATTGACTATTATGGTATCCGATTTTTATTTTTCCAAAACTACTGCTATTAATTACTCATTGAAATATTTAAAGATAGATATAAAATAAATGAATAATAAATACCTCTTATTAGTCATTTAAATATTTAAAGATAAACATTATATAATACTTTTTTTAATAATTTAATCAATGATTATATATTTGAAAATATAATTATTTAAATATTTTAATTCCCTAATTATAATAATATTTAAATACTTTTAACGTTTTATTAAATGATTATAATTTATTTAAAATATCATTTATTTTTATTTTTACAAAATAAAATAATAAAAAATAAATTAACAGACGCGTAAGAACTATCAACTCCAGCAGTGGGGTGGAATAAAGCTAAGTGTTTAAGGAGGTTGTAAAATCTTTCTCACTTTTTTGGTTTTCATATTATATTTTATTGGAGGCAATCCTGTGAAATATTTAAATATTGAGCAACTCTTTTAAGTGAGATTCAAATCTTGATTTGTCACATTGTGATAGCCTAGCACCCCTTCCGCTAGACCAAATCTGAGTCATCTCTTACTTATAAAATATACAAATATTTATAATAATTAATTTGTACACAATGTCTCTAATAAATATTTAGGATATTCATAAGCAATTTTTAAGAAGTTCATTTAAAGTTCTACTTAAGCATCTATAATCGTCATTGTCTAAAAGGTGTCAATACCTCAAAATATATGATACCATATTGGTGTTTGATACTTTGATAGCTGTCTATTAGCCTATATCTTATAACTTTTATTCTAACTTTTAGATTCAGGTGTCATTATAAGTAAAATTTTATAGAAAATAATAAATATCATCATGTTTTACTAGGTAATCCTTAATTAACAATAGGTGGCTTTCCTGGTATTTGTATTAATTAAGGCTTATATGTTTAATAATTTAGGCTCAAATTTATAATTTTATAGTTTATATATATATATTTTAAAATCTTAAAGGCATATTAAAAGCAAACATTGATACTATTAAATCAAGACTTTACACTACTAGAAATTTTCAAAAAAGCGATCGATTTTACGACTGATTTTATCGGTCGCGAAAAACATGTATTTGCGACTGATTTTGCGACCGATTTTGAAAATATGAGATTCAAAAAGTTCAGAAAAAATCGGTCGCAAAATTAAATTTTGCGACCAATTTTGCGACCGAGACACCTCGTTCAATATTTGGAATAAATTGGTCGCAAAATTTGATTTTGCGACCAACTCAACTTGGTCAACGATTGCAATAAATCGGTCGCAAAATCTAGAATTTGCGACTGATTTTACGACGGATTAGACAACCTAAATTATTAAACTAAACATCCGAAATTAGTTGCAAAATCGGTCACAAATTTTAAATTTTGCGACCGATTGTCATCTAATATCCCATTTACTTTTTTTATAAAAATTGGTCGCAAAAATTAGAACTTGCGACCGATTTTGGATGTTCAGTTGAAAAAATTAGTTTGTCTAATCGGTTGCAAAATCGGTCACAAATTCTTATTTTGCGACCGATTTTGTAATATATATCCTTCATGTTTAAGTAAAAATCAGTCACAAAATCGGTCTCAAAATCAAAAATTTGTGACTGATTTTGCAACCGATTTAGAGTCCAATTTTGTGACCGATTTCTACACTTAGCCAAATTATACGTCTGCAACTTCATTTCTTTCTTCTTTCCTTTCTTCTTTCCATTTCTTTCTTTTCCCATTTTCCATTTTGTGTACCTCCCTTCTCCTCCACCACAAGCCACCCCCGCCACCACTACAAGCGCCACCGCCGCCAGAAGGAGCTCGCAGCCAGCAGTCCGTCGCCGTCAGATCTCCATCCTCCATGCGTCATCGGTCAATCCGCTAGCAGCTCCGCCCAGATCTGCACCGCCGCCACTCTGGTTCTCCTTCTTCGTGCTGAATTTTTCCTTTTACTGTTCTATTTTTTTCTGTTTTATTTTTTTCTATTCTATTTTTCTGTTCTATTTTTTTCTATTCTGTTTTTTCTATTCTATTTTTTTTGTTCTATTTTTCTGTTCTATTTTTTATTTTTTTGTTCTGTTTTTCTGTTCTATTTTTTTTCTATTCTATTTTTTTATTCTATTTTTTTGTTCTGTTTTTCTGTTCTATTTTTTATTTTTCTGTTCTATTTTTCTATTCTATTTTTGTTCTATTCTATTTTTCTGTTCTATTTTTTATTTTTCTGCTTTTGTTTCTTTTTTTCTGTTATGTTTCTTTTATTTTTTTGGCTGGTCTATTTATATTTTATTTTTCTGGTCTTTTTTTTTTTTTTAAGATTATGGGATTTGATTGTTAGTTTATTAGTTTAATTTATCAAATTACATTATGTAGATAATTATGTTGTTAAATTAGTTGACATGTTGTTAAATTAGTTTGTTAGTTTAGTTTGATTTTGTTAGTTGATAAAGAATTTATTGGTGTCAAAGGTTGTTGTTTTGTATTTTGGATATATGTTATTTTTTCTAGTATAATGAGAGTTTTGGTATATTTAGTTATTGTGTTGGTTTGTTTGTGTTGGTAAATTGGTTGATGATGTTGATAGAAAGAGTTTGGTTAGATTGATTTTTGGGTTTTTACTTTTGTTGAAGGAATGTTTTGGTTAAAAGCACTAATTTGTGAGTTAAAAGTGTTAATGTTTTGAATGATAATTATTTATTTCAATAAACATAATTAATGTTTGTTTTACAAGTATTAACTCATGAGTTAATAGTGTTAATTCTTTAGTTAGAATTATTAATTTGGATTAGGAATATTAATTTTTGAGTTAAAATTAATAATATTGGTGTTAATAATATTTGGATTAGTAATAATTATTGGGTTGTCATTTCTATCAATAAACAGATTAAACTAGTTCATTGTTATATTTGATTGATAGCTTTTGGTTGTGGATTTATTTTATTTGTTTTAATTTTGTTTTAAGTTATGCGTCATTTGATTTATTCAATTTTGTACAAACTAAATAAACTGTATTTTGTCTAATGATGATATTACAGAATATGGACATGTATCAGTTTCGTAGTTGGATGTATAATAGATTTATACCGAGTCGGAAGGGTTATACAAAGAACAGAGCATGAAGAGCTAATGAAGAAAATGACAGAAGAGAATAAGGCACTACTAACTAGATTAGAGACAAATGAGAAGCAACTTCAGACCACCAATCTACTTGTGCAACAGATGATGCAAAGGATGAATTTTCAACCAACTGATTTCCAACCCATCATTACAAACCAAGCTGAGGATGATGGATCAACTGATGACGAAGAAGAATCTGAATGAACTTAGTACTTCTATTTCATGTTAGATGTAGTTTGAATTATAAACTACTTACTTTTATCTAACTTTGTCTATCTTGAACTTTAGATACTTGATTTTTATATTTTGTGATGTTGTATAATTAACTACGAATATGTAATGAAATGTAATATTGACTTGTTAGCTTTTAGTTATTGGATACTATTTTTTGGGTTGTTGCTGAATGCAGGTACAATATATTTTGGATTTTACAACATTCTGCTCATTTCGGTTATGCAATTGTAAAATTTGCGACCGATTTTCGATCGCAAATATATACTTCACGTGTGAAATTTGCGACCGATTTTCGAAAAATCGGTCGCAAATATTGCATTCAAGATCTGATTTTGCGGCCGATTTTTCTGCCGCAAAATTTGCGACCGAATAATTAGTCGCAAAATGTAATTTTGCGACCGAAAAATCGGTCGCAAATTAGTTAACGAACTACCAAATATCTATGCATTGGGAATCGGTCGCAAATTCGGTTGCTTCTACGACCGAAAAAATCGGTCGCAAATTTATTTGCAACCTTCCATTATGCGACGGACAATTTCGGTCGTAAATGGTCTTTGCGACCGATTTTTGTCAATTTGCGACCGAAAAATCGATCGCAAACGGCCGATTTTCTAGTAGTGTTATTGTTATTATTATTTCTAAAAAAAATATTATATATCTAAAATATATTATAATTATATAATAAAAATTAAAAATAATGATGTTTTCATCGTATCTATCTATAAATCTGGATGGTAAACTAATGAACCTAACATATGAAAGCAACATTTCTAATTTACTCAATTATTTATGCACTCTAGAGAAAAGAAGATTCAGTAATATCTCGAGCAAGATTCAGAATTGAATACTTTTCCTTATTTTCTGACTTTCATAATTGGTTTTCTTGATTTTGTTTCATCTAAAAGAAACAAATTGATAAACTCCAAAAACATATTTATACTATATATATGGAGCCATTAATTTGATTACTTGTAATAAATGTGTGCAACATTAATTTTAATGTGTATTAATTTAGGTAGTATTTATTTGATGGTTGGATTTTGAATACTGGTACTTTCTTTGTTTGCTCTTTTTCGAGACAAGAAGGGTAAGTGAATCAGCGGATATATATATTGTTTGGTTCTGAGTCTGATCACCGTATTGTAGTAGCTCTGAAGAAGCTGTATGACTATATCTTTTGTTCTTTGTCCCCCTCCGCTGTTTAATTTCTTGAACTTTGTTCATTCTTCATCCTTTGCATGCAACCCGGTCTCTTCATCAGAGACACAAAGAGGATTGTCCAACCTTGTTCATTAGATTAAGATCAAAACGGTATGTTTGTACATGTTGATATTTTGATTTTAATTAGTGTTGATACAAGATAAATTATCGGTCTATCATGAAGCTCATGACAAGGGTTTTAGAAGTTCTGTATTTATATTATTTTTCACCAAAGAGATTTTTTTTAAAAAAAATTTAATGACCTTTAAATTTTGAATTTTAATGCAGGACTTCTTTTGGATTTGAATGTGTTGGCCTTTTGGATGAAGGGACATAGGTGTTTAGAGATTTTGGGTTTCTCTTTATACTCAAAATATCTTGATTTTCTATTTCTTCCTCCTTTTTTTCGCTTTATTGTTCCTTTTAGACTTTCTTATTTATTCCTTCATCAGAAATTGGGTTGTATCTCAGCATGCCAGGCTTTCCAATGCGATCTCTGAGACAAGAAAAAACTTGTAAGAAAGGAAAACAAAAAGTTCCAATCAAAAATGAAAAATTGAATTCTTATAGGACAATCAGAGTCATATACAATGACCCATATGCTACGGATTATTTTTAAGTGATGAAGATATTAAAATTTTGAAAAATGGCTCCCAATCAGATGGTTCCAAGCGTTTGTCAAAGAAATTTTGGTTCCAACCATGCCTTTAAAATCAAGTGCAAATATCAGCGGTGAAAAGATCAAAATAGGTCCCAACTTTTATCCTAGAAGCAGACACCGGAAAACATGCAGCTCATCTAGCTTGTATAAAGGTGTTCGACGTAGGAAATCAGGAAAATTTGCAGCTGAGATTCAAGACCCATTTCAAGGGACCTGATTGTGGCTCGTTACTTATGATACTGAAGAAGAGGCTGCCATGGTTTATGGCAACAAGAAGACTGAGTTTGATAGACTATTAACTATGCAAAGAAGAGATGCACTGCATTTGGAGGGTAACAAACGAATGTGGGGTCCTTCATCTCAATCATCTTTGCCTCACTAGGTAATGGCTTTAAAGCAAATGCCAACATGAAAACATATGGTGAAGTAAATGTTGTGATTCCAGTTTATGAAGAAGACCGGTCAGTCCTAGATTTGTTGGAGGAGCCAGCTGCACCAACATTGCTGACATGTGAGCATCTCATTTCGGAGGAGTTGGAGAACGGGACAATGTTGTCTGATAATTACTTTGGTCATGCCCTTGATGATTATATTGTTGATAGCTCCAAGTGTAATATGGAATATGGTGAAGGTAGCAGCAATGTAGCCCTTCTCGATAGTGCTTTTGATGACATGGACTTAGGTTGGATCGACGCAACCCTGAGCATGGAATGGCACTGAAGTTTTGTTTGCAATTGAGAAGTAAGACTATTGGCTAGAGTTGCAGAGTCTATATATGCCAAGGCAGGCAGAAGTTAAAACATATACCCTTGGGTTTTTGCTTGGACCATTAGAGCAGTCCAAGATTTTCCAGTTCTCATTTTTGCTACATACTTGACTAAACTAGAGTCAATTTTGTCGTTCATATTATGGATGATGGTGGTTATAGATATCCTTTTCGCCATTCTTCATTCTTTTCTTGTGTTCTCTTTTAAAATGTAACAATGTGGAGGAAACCATCGCGAAGGAATGCCTAAACCTTTTTAGACCTTGGCTATGATGGATGTATGGAAAATAAAAGAAAAGGTGTAATAACACAGGTATAAAGAACGCCGTGACAATAACATGAGAAGAAGAACTGTGCCCATACTCTAGTGATATAATTTGTTCATTTTCTTCCTTTTAGGATGTGTTTAGTATGCGATAAAAATGAGGGAGAAAAATTAATGAATGATATATTTCATCTATAAAATTTTTTCCTCCATTTTTATTCTCATATCAAATACACTCTTTGTTGTATTGATTTCCCAAAAAAAAAGAAGCCAATAAACACAAATATTTGAAAACACTCTCAATTATTCAATTTATAGGGCAGCTTCATAGTTAAATAAATTAATAAATTATATTGAACAATAATAAACACCTTTCTATATAGATTATATGTTTATATAGTAAAGGTCATTTGAAAAAATCTACAAGTTATATTTTCATTCGTTACTTGTTAGGTAAACAGAAACAAAATGAAATGTATCCTGTGATTAAACCAGCAAATGTACATAGCTGATAAACAACTGTTGTTTCATTTTGTTGGATCCATGGAATGCCGGACTAGAGCTCATCAGTAGTTCAGTTCATTTAAGTCCGTTGACTGTCAGCAAGCGATGCCTCACTTCACTTGTATCCCTTGCTACCTTTTTTCAAGGAACTGTTCACAGCTAGATGAATAGACCTGAACTTTCAAGCAGCTCTAAGATTTATACAGAAACTTAGAATTTCTGCTGCAAAGGATTTCAGTTACTATGTATACTTTTAGTCAAGATACTACCTTAGCAAAAAAGAAAAAAAAAAAATGTGGCTAGCACATAGTTACAACTTACAAGTCGCATATAGTTACGACTTATGTCTTTTTCTATATGAATGAATAATGGAAAATGATTTTTCTATATAATCTTTAGACATCTACTTAAACACCCTATAGGATAAGTGAGAAATAGATTTGAAAAAATTGAAAAGAAAAAAATATGAGTATTTTTTAACATGAATGTGTCACATGATATTTATGATTAGTGTCTACTGTCTAATAGATATGTCGAAATAAAACAGAGAAGGTCATAAATGCTGAAGTCTTTTTGATTTATTTGCAACTATTAAAAGCTACTAAAGGGCAAAGAGATGGGATATTCTAACGTATAATGCATGCAACAGAAAGCACAGGCAAAGATTAATAAACTACCAGGAGCCCAGTATGCGTGCATTGTAGTTATCAATTTCTTTACGTATCAGCTTTTTCCACCTATCTCAACCCAAGAAACCACGTGGAACATAGGATACAAATCCAGATGCTTTGATATATTTTCACAACACTTAAATGTATTTTTAATCTTTATAAAATTAGTAAATTTTAATTTTAATTTTAATTTTTTTTATAATTTGATCCAAATATTTTTAAAAATTTTGGTTTTAATCCCTTGTTAATTTGTTTTTGTTAAGTAATAATATAAATGACGGATAGTCAAATCATCCTTTCTATATTCAAGTAAAGATTAAAACCAAAATTTTTTAAAATATTTAGATCAAAATCGAAAAAAAAAATTAGGTACTAAAATTAAATATTTTGAAAATATTTGGATCAAGACTGAAAAAATAATTTCTTAAAAATTAAAACTAAAATTGATTAATTTTATAAGGACAAAAATATAATCAATTAACTAAATCTTTTGAAACAAGTAAAACCTCGTTGGGAGAGAAGGGAAGGGTTCAGAAAAAGCAATGGCAAGAAGATAAAAACATAATCCAGTTTGAATAAACAACAATGGCACCAAAATATAGACCAAAGCATTGGCCAGATATTCATCACATGGGTGTTAACTAATGGGAACAAACCATAAACCATGAGCGACCAAACCATAAAGCAATGTCACCAATCTTTAAATTCATGCCGCTTTCTTTAAAATGAACTGAAAGTTTGGAAGAAAGCATTGAATTTTGTCACCAATATACAAGGAAAGACTTGATTAAAACCTATAAACCAAGATTTATAGACCAAGATTTATATGAATATATGAAGAATGACATCCAATCTAGCAATTTAATTTTCTTTTTTTCTGTCACAAATCATTTATCAACGAGAGAAGTGTAAGCACTAAATTGCTGAACTTTTGCTAAAGGAAGCATGGGGTCCAAACAGAGATGTGAAAGGGAAATAGTCCTAACAAAATATATTCAGTATTGTAAAGGGTGTCATGTTATAAAAGCAACTACAGCTTTAGAAGCAAAAAAATGTTTGGCTTTGGAATTTTGTATGAAAAAAACTGAAGGAAAAATTTCAGAGGAAAAAAATTCAAAGTAATATTATTTTCCAGTTTCATTCTTTTTTAAAGAAAGCAGCTTCTTGCTATTCTTATTACCCGTATAATGAGAATGATCTCAGGTGAAAGGAAAATATGCTATAACACACTTGGCTGCTGGATCTTCCAAGAATTTTCTTCGTGCGAGAAGGAAAGGCTTGGAAATGAGATTTGACCTTTAGCTCTCATCATTGTTCCTTCTATTTCCAAGAAGGAAAGGTCTGTTTAGAAGGAACAATGATGTTTTGACCTTTATTTTCTGGTCTGTTAGTGTGGCTGCAGCCTCAAAATATTCTTCAAGACGAAAGATTCAATCATCGAGATCGTCTCCACTAAATTGTGGCAGGGTATGGTGTGATGCACGATGATGCATTCTTGTAGAAGAACTAGAACCAGAACCATTAGTGTCTGTACCACACCCCATCACTTGGTTAGAACCTGAGTCTGTGTCACTGTTTCTGCTAGAATTCGTGATGAACTCCATGATTTTTGAAAGTTGGTCACGAACTTCGGTTTGAAATTCTTTAAAGTCGTTCTCAAGACGACCCAGGCGAGCATTGTCTGCCATGATTGATCAAGAACAAGTATCAAGAACACGACAAGAAGTGGGAACTCAATGAAGGCACCAATGTTGAACCTTTTCGAGTAAGGTTCCAACCACTCATATGAAAGAGAGGCGGCACTCTCTGCTCAATTTTATTGATCACAAGAATAATGAGTACAATTGGTATGTAGGTCCTCTTTTATAATGCATACAATTCTATCTTATCTGCAGTGCTAACAATTATCCCAACTGTATTACAATCCTATCCTAACATGCAGTAACTAACACATATCCTAACTGCATTAACAGATATGCTTCACAAAGAGGTCCTCTAGTTATATCCTAACTACCTGCTTGTTTACATTTCTATGATTACACATTGGTCACAAAGTCTTTTGCCCAGCCTGGAGCACTTTTAATTCTCTGGTTTTTGTCTTGTGCCTCAGTAGTTGCAGCATGTTTCCTTCATTGACCTGCAACTGCAAGGAAGATAATTGGTTTCCTTTGCATTGTTTGCTCTTCCTTCCAAGTCCAACACTTTCTCTATCAAGATTAGGCAACTTTTTCCAACGTTCAGCTTTTCTTTTTTTCGCCTTTGAAACAGAGCTCACCAGTCACAAACAACATATCTGAGCCGGGAAGGACAAACTAAAAAAGAAGGAAGAGTCTATGAATTTGTTAGAAACATTTTCAGTATAAGCAAAGGAAAGAAACTGCCGAAAATTTGAACGGTTAGTGATTGCTCAAGAATAATTGTTGCCAGAAATTTTCAATTATATGGTTATTAGATGAAATAAAGTAGTATTTGTCACTTATTTACTCGAGCCAATAAAATATCATTTTGGTAATTAAATTTCATCAAAAATTTTTAACTTTCTAACATTTTTCTTATACTAAACATAATAAAGTCATTTTTGTTGTTTTCTTTAAATTACCAGTATTTTAAAATTATTAAATTTTAATTAATTTGATTCCAATCAATCCAACTTAGGATAGCCTAATAAGTTACACAAAGTTTAACAAAAGGCGCATGAGTTTGATGGCACGAGGAGTCAAGAGCACAAGCACTACCCAGCGTTTCATAACAATTTTTTGATATTTTAGTTTATGGTAAATTTATATATCTATTTTTTTTTATTGTTTACGATTGAAAAATAAATATATAAATTGAGACAAAAAAAAAAGCCAGTATAATCGTGCGTGCGTGACACCCTCACATGCAATAATTTTTGTTTACTCACCCAGCAGATTTTTAATTTCTCTTTCAAAATAAATATTGAAAAAAGGCTTGGTCCTTTCTACCTCTAGCAATGCGATAAATATTGTCATTTTCATTCTTAACTTCTTATACTCGCGCATTTGCACGCATAATATGTTTTATTCTTGAAAATATCGTTGAAATTTTTAATTTTTTAAATTGTTACAGTATTATAATTTATATAAGAATAATTTTCAAGCATTAAAAGTGTAAAGAATTTTCCATTCTCATTCAATAAAAATTAAACAAACTACTAACATGGTCCATTTCTATATAATTGCCTATAATGATAAGGTAATTTCTTTGATTTCTATTAAATAATAATAATAATTAAAAATTATTTAAATTTAATTTTGATACATTGTTAGTATAAAAATTTTTTATACAAATATTTAATTATATATTATCACATCAACAATAGGTGTTTGACTCAACTACCTATTATTTTAAAAATCTTATAAATAAAAACATGAGTAAATACCCATTCTGGTCCTTGACAAAAATTTTGGGAAACAAATTAATTCCTCAAAATTTAAAAACCCCCAAGTAGTCTCCCACCATTCAAAAAGGGGGACATATTAATTTCTCCATATAGAAATATTAAGAATTTTTTTAATAATACAGATATGTACAAAAAGACTAATATGGTCCCCTTTTTGAATAGTAAGGGAGTGTCTGGAGATTTTTAAATCTTGAGGAGCTAATTTATCCCTTGAAATTTTTATCAAGGACCAAAATATGTATTTACTCTAGAAATATATGATTGAATAATAATATAAATTTTTTTTATACTTATATTACATTGAAATTACTCTCTTATTATTTTATAGTATCATTGCATTAAAATTAGTCTCATATTATATTTATATTTAACTTCTATATAATATTCTAGATAGTGCTAGGAACAAAATTTGTGTATTTGAACTTGTGAAATGATATAAAGTACCCAAATTCTTCATTACTAATCAAGTCCTAATTACTTATATTATTAGCAAACCATAGTTTGCAAATCTTCTGCCCTTGATTAAGGTTCTAGCTTAGGAGAATAATAATAATAATAATAATAAACTATGGCTAATTGAAGGAAACACCAACTCTATGTTAAATATAGAAGATCGAGGAGGAAGGAAGATCACGCTATAGAAATATTATCATGTTTTTTTAGTCTTAATCGAACCAACAGTATTTGGACCATATTAATAGAAACTTAACTAATCTAATCCAACCTAACAAAAGTCACTGAAGAGGATAGAGGTCTCATAGTGAATAATTTTTCTATTTCCAAGACTCGAATATAGAATCATGTTGAGATAGCGTCAAGTACAACAAATATAACTATCTCTATAAGTAGCAGAGTTTAAGATAGTTGTTCATGTAAGTTTTTTGTTTTTTCAGTTTTTGTCATCAAGATATAAGTACAGAATAAAATTATTAATTTGATTAATAAATATATCGTTGAATTTAATACTTCATAAAACTATTATTAACTGAATAAAGTACATATTTTTAACAAATTATCCTCTCATTTAAATTATTTGTCATTTTGAGTAAAAATTTTTTGTTCATATTTTTATCAATCTCATATTTTAATAAAATATTTATTGAAAATTTTTTAATTTTACCCTCTACACAATTCTAAACAAAATAAATAATAAAATATTAATATATAAATTAATTATTAAATTATAATATTTTAATAGATATTTTTATAATTAATTCTTGAAATTGAGTTCCTTGATACCTATGTAAATGACCAAAGTAATAGTTATTTTTAGCCAAGGAAAGTATAAAGTAGAATAGTCAATATAAGTTGATTACAAGATACCTCGTAGAATTAATATACCATTACTAGCATGCAAGAGTACTGCCCACCCTTATAACATGTACTACTTTTTTCGTAAAGAAAATGTAAATATGATAGCCTTTGCGCACTTATTGCATTCAGCAGCATGGCATAATAAATGTATGGCCAGTGACAATTACATTTCCAAATGGTAGGCCACTTCGTTGATGAGATATAATAGTTATAGAAATAGGTAGGTACTAAGCTTTTTGGAAGGGCTCTTTGTGCATTTGACACCATAGATCGATATACAATGACTAATAATATGTGGGCTTCCCAAAATCAATTCTAGACCATCAAAATTAATTTTGGAGGATTTTGATTATATTTAGTTATCCATTCTTAGAATCAATTCTGATCTTTAAAATTGATTATGAAAGAAGTGAGAATTTTTTATATTCTGTTAGAATTATTTTTAGAGGCACTATCAAATATAAATTATTTTATCTCAAAATTAATTTTATTCAAATTAATTCTATAAAATCAATTCTCTTTAAAATTAATTATATAAAAATAGAACCAATCCTAAATAAATTTAAGGAATTCACTAAAGCACGAAGACAATTCCGCTATTCAAGTCACGTAATTAATGATCCTATGTAGTCGTTTATAAATGACAACAAGAGCGATGGCTAATTCTAAGTTCCAATATAGGTAACAAGGACAAAACGAAGAATCAGGGTATCATTAATTAAAATTGACTCGGAAATATGCCTATTAAAATTTTTAATTTGTATCCAAACAAGACAAGACTTTATTTGAGCTTTTTATCGGATCTTGATTGCAGCATGCGAAAACTGAAATCTACCAGGTATTAATTCCTGATCCTGATGCATGCCTGTCATGTGCAGTTACAGCAAATTAATGGTGGTGGTAAGTTTTGTTGTTACTTGCTACCATCACCACATTATGGATTTGGATTGTAAAAAGAGTTGTAAAGTAAATAAGTGGAAGATTATTTATTATTGAATCAATAATTTTTATTTTATATAAATTTTATTAAAATAATTTAATAATAAATAATATCTTATTTTTTTATTTTATAATTTTTTTTATTTTAAAAGATTCAAATTCCTATATTTTATATGTAATATATCACCCTTATTTTCATGCATTTTTTTTATTTCCGAAGTCAAACCCAACTCCATCTTTGGACCATCACGTGTATTCACCTAACACAGGGGGGTCCAATTTATTGAGAGAATACAAGGAATATAGAAAGTAAAGATCCTTTTATTTCTGAATTCCTGTACAGCTGCACTCCATTAACTCAACCAAGAGAAGCTCACAAAATGAGAAACTATGTGCAGTTTCGTTCACCTCTGATCTCAGGTTTCCTATTATTCGGTGTCTTATGTCTAGTTCAAACAAAGTCCACTATTGAACCATGCAACTCCTCAAACTCCTGCCCCTCTCTTCTCTCATATCGCTTGCCTTGGGACTCAATGCTGTCTGAAATTGCAACTCGCTTCAATGTAAATGTTTCTGATATCTTGGCTGCAAACTCTGTCTTTCCCATGACACCATCATGTGCTCATGAAATCCTTAGAGCCAAATCACTTGTGAAATTACCAATTGCATGTCCTTGTGTGGATGGCATCAGAAGGTCCATGTCAACCATTTACACTGTTCAAGCAGCTGATACCCTTGCCTCTATATCAGATGGTTATGGTGGGCTTGTTAGTGCTGACCAAATTAAGAGTGTGAACAGCATCAATGCTACAAACCCTTTGACAGATGGAGAAAGCCTTGTGATACCATTGCCATGCACATGTCTGAACAATGTTGACAATGGGGGAACTGCAATTTATATGTCATATGTGGTGCAGAAAGGGGAGAGCTTGGAAAGCATAGCAGCAGTTTTTGGTACTACTGTTTCAGACTTGGAGAATGTGAATGGGCTTGGTCAAGCTACAGTTGATCCAGGAGACATACTATCTGTTCCTGTTGCAGGTTGGTATCTCAATGTTTTACTGCAGCAGCCAGTAAGTGCAATACACTTGTTGTTGTACTGGTTAATTTCTCTTTTTGTAGAATTATAATTTAAGACAGCTTAATAATAAAAATATTCTCAATTTAATAAGATGAATTGAGAAAAATATCTTGACCACCTCTAAATGCTGTTGGCTCCTAGTGATTATTCTGAATTGAGATTATGTTGCCACCATTTACTGGACTAATAGTTTTCCTATGTGCATTCACATACTGGTAAAATAATAAATTTACGACCTGTTCTTGTTTCTAGGTTACAAAAAAGCAATGTGTATGCAGTATTTGCTTTAGTTCTTTTAATTTTAGGATTGACTGGCCGTTTTTACTAGCTGGTTTCTTTTTAGGTTATTTATTTTTTATATAATTTTTATGTGAAAAAATTTAAAAAATATAATATTTTTATTTCTTTATTATTTTTTCTTTTTTTTATTTTCTCTCCCTCATTTTTTCTGTTTCCTCTCCCTTTTTTTTCTCCCCTCTCCCCTCTCTCCCCCCCCCACACTCTACTCTCTCTCTCTCTCTTCTCCCTCTCTCTCACGCTCGCAATCTCACACATACACTCACTCTTTCTATTTTTTTATTATTTTTAAAAAATAAATCCAATTTTTTTCCACCAACTTTATTTTTTAAAAATAATAAAAAATAAAATCTGATTTTCTCTTTATCAAATTTGCTTTTTAAAAATAATAAAAAAATAAAATTTGGTTCTCTTTTTACCGAATTTACTTTAAAATCCCATATTTCTCTAATTTTATAAAAAATTTCATATACCCTCAATTTCACTTTCAAAATTCTATATTAGAAAAAATCACCCTTCCTTTTAAGTTTCGGAAAGAGGTCGGCGTTATATTAATTGATACTTGATACCAAGAAGTTGATATAATGATGTCATTTAGATAGGGGCAATCTGGGCATTTCATTTGGTATCATATTATATAATGAGAAATGCCACTCACAGATGGAAAATGGTCACATTATAATTTTAAATTTTTTATTTTATTAAGAAAAAATGCATCTCACCTTTTTCAAGGATTAGAAAAACTCAAATTTATTACATTATTTTGTTACTTGCGAGAGAAAAAGAAAGAGTAGAGATGAAAGAAGCTCTTAACGATTACTGGTAGACTTAAAGATCTACACAAAAGTATATTCTACTTCGTTAGAATTTAGTTAATAGATGTGAGATTGAGTTAGTAAATATGGATAATCGTGCAAAACGTAAATAACAGAGTAATAACTTCTATGAAGGAATCCACAAAGAAAATTTATTAGCGTAACGTTTCTACGAGCTTCTTTCTTTCATAAAAAATTAGGATTCTGTCATATGGAACAGGGGGTTAGGCCATTGACTAAAGTCAAGAAAGACAAAACCCCTTTTCTTGGTTATTTTAGATAAAGTACTATTTCCTTTTTCCTTTGGGGGTGCTGAGAGGGTGTTAGGCAGTATAGGGCAGGCGATTTATATTCCAACTTAGGAAATTTTTCTTTTAAGATATAATGCTTGATCACCTACATTGACATAATCTTCTGTAGACTTGTACCGTCCTTTGCAGCATGTTCATCAGCTACTCTGAATTGGTACAATGAGACTTTGATAGTCCCAAATGGCTCATATGCTTTAACTGCCAGCAACTGCATCAAATGCACTTGCGCACCAATGGATCTCAAGTAAGCTAACACATTGGCTCTAGTTACTTCTGTACACAAATTTAGCTTTGAATTTTAATTCCAATATGCAATTTGCTTTTATAAGCTAAGATTGCTTACTAATTTAACCAGGATGCAATGTTTTCCTTCCGGAATGGATGTCCCTTGCTATAATTTACGTTGCAAAGGGTCCAATCTTACTATTGGGGATGAATATGTGGAATATTCAAAAGCCGGTTGCAATGTGAGCCAATGTGTTTACCGCGGCCATAGGGGTGGCAAAATTCTGAGTAGGTAAGTAAGTTGAATGCTCAGGATAACAGAACCAGAGACATGTACTCCAAAGACAAACGGAATTTGAAACAAAAGTTCGTAATATTTCGATCATGCTATAATTCGATGCGCCCCAAAGTATTAATTGTCACAAAATTTCTATTCGGGTTTCAATTTTTGTCGACTTATCTATGAGGAGATCTTTCTAACACGTTTTATGTTTTGCATTTTGCAGTGTGATTAACTCTTCTTACCTGCAGTGCCCGGGTAATTACTAGTAAACAAGATCATTCATGGCAAGAGCTGCAGAAGCTTCAGATTTCTGATGTGACTTATTTCTTCATATTTATATTTCCTTTCTTTCTTTTTTTGTTTTTGGGGTGCAGGTAATCAAAGTTATGGTGGAGCATCATGTTGGCCATCCTCATCACCACATCCTGCAGACCCATTTGTTGTGTCTCTAAGCCCAAGCCCAAGCCCACTCCCCTTGCCGGTTTCTGAGGCTGCTCTAATGACTCGTGCCTTTGATGGAAGGGCTGGTCAATTTTCGTTTATAAATGTGCTGCAATTGTTCTTGCCAAGGCTTATCCTTTATTTTTTAACGTGATTAAGTGTAGGTAGCTGAGAATAAGCCATATCATGTATTCAATTCAACCTCAACTCCTCCTCCATTTAGGTGAAATCAGTATGAAATGGTACTAGTACTAGCTTCAAAGACCATTGTCAAACGGAAACTGCGTATATTTAATCCATCAATTCCTCTGCATGTCACAGTCATTCTCCGCTTGTATTTCTCAACGTTGGCCTATGTATATACACCAGTTTAAAAAATATTGATCTACCCATGTTCCGCACGACTTTCTCTTATCGCAACTTTTCTAAGGCGAATTGTGTCTCTTTCTCTATGGAACTCCGCCTCACCAAGCATTGTCACTGAACAATCTTCAGCTACTCCCATCAAATCCGCTGCAGCCACACCAAATAATTCTAATCCTTTTTTTTTTTTTTATGATTGATAAGCGCCCACAACTCTAAAAAAAAAGAGGAACAAATTTAGGCACAGCATAAAGTCATAAGTATAAGTATCTCCACCTAAACACGAATAACAACCTCCCTTGATCCCGTTAGATAATCCTGATCCTATGCCCACAGTAACATCCTCGCTTGATCCCACTAATTTGGCTGCACCCACACCATGTAATTCTATTCCCATACCCACCCATGAATTGTCTCCTCCTGCTCCACGTTCTGTTGCTCCGTGCCCAGTGACATCCACCCCTTTTGTTCCTTGAAAACAACTCACTAAATCTCTCTTGAACAGATTTGGCTAGGAAATCTATGTCAATCTTTAATTTTTCTTCCCCAAAAACAAAAGGAATTTAGGCGGCCATGAGTCATCCGGCTGGGGACATTATCGACTTGAGCCCAAAGATTTGAAGGCATTCCTTTGAAGGAGTAATCAAATACATTGGCGGCACATGTTGGGGTTACACAAAAAAAGAAAGAAAGAAACATTAAGATATTATTTTGCTTTTGGACCTCATCTTCCTCATGCATGTTTTCTTCTTCACCTTACTCTTCCCCTTGCCTTGCAGAAGACTGCTTGACATTGATTTGGGGGCTGTTAAAAAGTGTTGATTAATTTATTCAATGGAGAGTGGGAACAGAACACAAAAAATTGTTACTTTGATGATGATGTTGTTTGCATTTGTGTTGGCTCAGAGAGAGTGTTGGATTGTGTTGGTGATGGATAGGAGGGTTCTAGTGCTTGTGTGTTGGTAAGGGTGGGGGTGCGACCGCGCAGTGGGGGTGCTTGTGCGGTCGCGCTGGAGGAAGCAGGGGGGGGGGACGGTGGCTGTGGGGTCACCAGAGCATGAAGTAAAAAAAGAGGCGCGGGTGCACTGCTACGTAGGTTGCCACATTCTCAGATGTAATTAGCTACATTTATCGAATGTGGCTAAAAATCGGTGTGTGCTCCTAATTTATTTGGTGTATAACAAAACACGCCTATATAGCGCTTCAGAGAAAATACTATCTGCTTTGGAGGAATATTATTCAACCGTCAATTTTGATTAATTGAGCCCCCAAAAAATAACCAAAAAAGAACGAAAAAACAAAAGTATCAGTAGCTACTTCGTACTCATGCAAAATTGACCAAAAAAAATCAAGGTATTGAAGGTATATTCATAATTAAAAATTCTGAAGTTGAGGAAAGTATTTACAACGTTGTGCTTGCTATTAAAATTTAGGAGGCAAGAAGTTAAAAATTATTGCAAATTTTAAATATGTAATGCTTGCACGTCGTACAGTTATTTTTGAAACAAACCAAATGTAACACCCTCACGAGTAACTTCGTTTACTATATGCTAAGTAACATTCCGTTTCCTTTTTTTGATTTAAGGATTACCCTGCATTTCGTTTCAAGGTTCCTTTTTCATTGAAGTGAAGATGGCAAGATGAGTAGGTATGGCGACTGAATAATATAATAATAGGAGGGTCAGGTACCGTAATAAGTCCAAGATTTCTAAGCCTGGCAATACTGATTCTGATAAAATACGTACTAGTCTTTGAGAAGACATTACAAACAAGCAGAGGTTTTTTATCCAAGTGATAGCTATGGACCTTAGGCTTTACGAGCAACAGATTTTGGCACGGATATCTTCCTCCAGTACCGGCAAGAATATCTGATCGATAAGTTATATTCATGTTGTCGTTGAACACAAAACAGGTGTCATAAGATAACTTGCTCCTATTGTTCCATCAATTCTGAAGATATTAAAATACCATCATCACATAGGTATTTATTTTGTATTATGATTCCTTTTTAGCCACACGTCACGAGTTAGTTGTATATTAACACACAAATTTTGTTCTCTCTTTGCCACTGTCCCCCTGTTTTCCTCCCTGTTGGTAATTTACATGATAAGGATGGACTATAGGTGGCAGCGCCATAGAGACTTTGATGACAGGAAAGTTGTAGAATGGTGCTGAAGGAGGTTTTGGATGAGACTACTCACTGAGCAGAATTTTGCAAACCCGACAGAAACAAAAAAAGCAACCGAGATCATCTGTGCAAAAGCCAGTGCAATATCTGCTTTTGGTATATAGAAAATTTTAAGGGCCAAATAAATATATAAAATTTTATGGTGAACTATTCTTTGGACCGACTCCTAGAATATCAACACCTAAGGCTGATTTGTATAGGCTATAGGCGTATCTTCTTTCCGTTAAATCCTTATGTTACATCGGAATTGCCTTTCATGAGTGGAGTCTGAGTTAAGCAGATGACTTATTGGCAGAAACTGCTTCGTAAAAGAACGACAATATGATTATGACCATCTTGTAAATTTGAACCCACTGGTAGGAAATATATCTGTCTCTCCTTGTACTGGTGGACATTAGGTTATGTACACCAATCTCAATTATTCTCCCCTTTTATCTATAAGATCAATGTTTACATAGCACAGAAAGGAAATTAATGATTAGCCAATCACATGGTAGTTTTGAAGCTTAAAAAAGATGAGCCATGAATGTAAGATGAAAGTAACAAAGCAAGGTAAAATCCTCATATATCAAAATTTAAATAAGAAACACGAACCATGTTTTTTAATTTATGGTTTAGATTTCTCTGAAATAGACGTTAGGACCTCTAAAGCTGAAACTCTCTACAACAATTAGTTAACCTGAAAATTCAGGCACTGCCCAGGATCTAATGGTTGAAAATTCACTATGACAAAGGGAAGAGAGGACAGGGATGAAGGCAACCGGGGGTGAAGTGAAAGCAACCTGAATGGGGGACCGCAAGCAGGAATTTTAAAGTCCTACCAGGAATTATTGAATTACAGAGGCAACCCAACAAAAGGGTCATACTCAAAATTTTAACACACAACCCACACAGGCTCGAGTAGACACTTAACCAGGTGCAGGTGGGTCCATGAGAAATCCCAAAATTAGAAGGATAACCAATGAGAATTCGGAGAATAAGATAAACATGAAATCTCCAACCAATGAGCACTTGGATGAGGCCAAATGGTGGGTCCCGGGAGCCTTCATTAACTTCCTTGTAGCAAATGGCCAAAAGTGCATGGGCGTAGGGCAACCTTGTGAGTAAGAGAAAGATAGTTAGTCCCCAGTGTGGTTAGGGTCTCCCTCGCCCGCATTGTCAAGTCTCAACACGCAAACTCTAAACAATAATTGAATCATTTGTGGGTACCCCAAATAAATAGACCAAACACCCCCCTCAATATTCCTGTTGCAGGCAATAACCTTAGTAACTAACTATTACCATCTCTCACTTTGACAAAACCCAAAAAACCAGTTCTATGATCACAGACATGAAAGCTGCAAGTGCCTTGGGTGCCAAGACAGCAAGAGCTTGTGATAGCTGCCTACGCAGAAGGGCACGGTGGTTTTGTGCAGCTGATGATGCTTTCCTCTGCCATGGCTGCGACAAATTGGTTCACTCAGCAAACCAGTTAGCCAGCAGGCATGAAAGGGTTAGGCTTCAAACTGCTTCATGCAAGCTTAGCTGCTCAGTGCCCTCCAATAAGGTAACAACCGCACATGCATGGCACAGTGGATTCACTCGCAAGGCAAGAACCCCACGTCACAGCAACAAGCACTTGGCCTTGCAACAGAGGCTCAAAGACCAAGTGCTTTTCAAAAACACTTGTGTTCTACCCGTTGTGCCCGAGCTTGGAGGCGAAGAGCCGGTGCTGGATGATCATGAGACTGAGGAGCAGCTGCTATGTCGCGTGCCTGTGTTTGACCCTTTTGATGCAGAGCTTTGCAATATGTACAATGAAGCGAGGGACGAGAAAAACCATGCTGCTGATGAGGAAGCTTGTGACTTGGACAACTTCTCTGAGTTTCTCCCATCAGACATGAACCTTGCTGAGTTTGCTGCTGATGTTGAAAGCCTGCTTGGAAGTGGACTTGATGAGGATTCAGGTGAAATGAAAGCATCAAAAGTGTTTGATTGCAAAGAAGAAGTTGAAAGAGAAGATGCATGTGTGGGAGAAGCAACCGAGAGTGCAATGGTAAAGGTCAAGGATGAGGAACTTGATGCTGATACAGCTTGTCATCTGGAGTCAGTATTTGACATGACAAGCGATGCCTTTGATTGGAATATTGAGTCAGTGCTGTCACCGGCAGCAGCTCCACATGAAGAGGAGGAAAAAGCGGCGGTGCCTGTGGCGGCGAGCAATAGTAGTAGTGTTGGTGAAGAGAAAAAGAGGGACATATTTTTGAGACTAAACTATGAAGAGGTTGTAACTGCTTGGGCCAGCCAAGGTTCTCCATGGACAACAGGAAAACCTCCTAAGTTCAACTCTGATGATGACTGCTGGCCAAACTGCTTGGTACTTACTTCTCTCATTCTATTTTTGTTCTTTGAGTAATGCTATGTCTACTCGACTGTGCACAATTCCACAAGTGGTGTTGTGTTCTATGATTGACATGCAAGTGTTTGTGAATTTCAGGATTCAAGTGGTGCAGATGTTCAGTGCTCTTCTTCGGGGGAAGTGAGAAGCTTGAGGGGACACCTGGTAGGGAGTGGAGATGGGGGAAGAGAAGCAAGAGTATCGAGGTACAGAGAAAAGAGAAGAACTCGATTGTTTGCAAAGAAAATAAGATATGAAGTGAGGAAATTGAACGCAGAGAAGAGACCTAGAATGAAAGGTCGATTTGTCAAGAGGGCATGCTTTGTTGGAGGAGCCACTGCTTTTCCAGCTTACCACTGACATCAGCCAGTCAACTTCCAAGTTTGCTTTTCTACAAATTTGGAGCACTTGGTTTGGCTAAATATAGCCTGTATTATAGTAATATCACTAGGTCAGGTTTTTACTAGAATTGTTGCTTGGGATATCCCTATCTATCTCTAGCAGGTCTAAGACTTGGGTAATCAAATTGAGGAGGTCTTTTATTTTTCCTTGTTAGAAACTCAGTTATTCAATGCTGATGCTATGATTACCCAGTTAACCTTTTAGGCTACTGATTAACAATGTTTAATGTCAGGTTCAGACGTTAATTGTTGTATTTGTCAACTAGTTATACATCTGCTTGTGATTTCGGGTCAATGTCCTATATACAGGAAGTAAAAAGCAGGAGGATTGTTCTTAGAAAGATGAACATGCTTACCAGGTTTCAAAAAATTTACCTTTAGTTTTCTCAAGTTATGTACAGATGGGTATCTGAAGTTCTTCTCAATGGTAAGGGATAGGGTTGGATTAATAATCAATACAATTAATTGGTTTTAGAAATAAATGGAAGCATCTTACTTCTAATTTTATTTGTAGAAGTAAAGGAGGGGTGGAAGCTTCCCCATTCCAATGATAGGGCAATGCCTTGTTTGTTTTGAACGTGCATTTGAAGTCAATTCTCTGCACACCAGCTAGGAATGTGGGCTAGGGCCAGAGTATAGCTTTGGAGTAGTTTTGCTCAAATCATGATTTCAAATTGTGTAAACAAAAAATTAAATACACTAATGTTTGATTCGATGTAGTGTGGATTTCTTCCAATTAGTGCATAAAAATGGATTCGCTGGTTTTAGATAAAAAAATTCACTTTTTCTCATAAAATGTTCTTTGTATACAGATTTTAGATATCTGGATATCGATGTAAAAACAATAAGAGATTTCAGTTATATTTCTAGTGATATAATAAAATAATTAATAATACATGAAAAATCCTTTAGTAGATCCATTATTAAGATAATTAAAATTCATAATTATTAATACATAATTCTTCATATTTTCTTAAATATAGATTTATTATTTATATAACTAAAATACTCATTTATTTATACATAATTTACAAATATCTAAAATGGCATTACCGCCACTATATACAAATAATAATCCTCCTTTTTTTCTCATTTCAGTTGACTACATAAACAACTACATTGGACATGACAAATAAAATCTTCTATATACAATCACGAGAAATTTTTAAATATTTCCTGAGTAAAAGAGAAATTTTACTTTAAACCATTCATAGTTTAACACATATTTTATAGATCATTACTGCATTGCACTTTTCTAACATTTTAATATATCAAATAATAAATAATACAGAATATTTTTTTTTTGTTATTTTAAAAATATCTAAGAATTTCTCATATAACCACATAATCGTTATGACCTCTTTCAAGGTCATATTTATATGTAATTAAGCCGCGAACTCGATATGATGTGTATGTTTAGGTCCTTGGTCGGTACGTATGATTTGAAACCTGTCTTCCTGAAATCCCAAGAGCTACTTAACGCGGAAGACGACAGACCCCGAAATGGAAGTTTTGTTCTCACTGTATGAATAATGAGTGGTCCTAAAATTTGGGGGTTAATGGGCCAGATTTTGTGAGAATGATATGACAGAAACAACAAAAAGGTGACAGCATAGTGCGGAGCTTCAACGTCAAAATGGTATATGGGCCATCACAAGACACATAATCATAATCATGTCCCAACTTATGAGGTCCTAACCTGGCGAGAGACGGTTTGGCCCCTCCCGGCGCTTCAGACTTTTTCTTGGCGAATCACTTTCTTCTTTTGGGTCCTTTTCCGCAATTAGCATCCCATGCCATTCATATGAGTAAAGGTGCCCCACTAACAATAACAATATCGTTGACCCAAAAGAACAAAACATTTGTTAATTTTTTATATTTGATTAAAATAAAAAATTTGTAATAAATATGTATATCATAATATTTTATTTTTAAAGTTAAAATTAATAAAAATTAATATTTTTTATTTTTTTATTTTTTATAGCAAGAAGACAATATTATATTATATTATATATTTTATAATATCATACAAACACTATACAATATTAATATTTTATTAAATCTTATACTATCAAACCTTCTACTATCAAATCTTTCTTTCCTATTATGGCTATCAATGAGTCTTAAGTTTAATTCTAATAAGCAAGTTCAAATTTTAAAAAATATAAATAATTTTTAAAATTACATAATTCTTATACTCTTGCAATTAAATAATAATTAAGCTCACAAACCCATCCAATCATCCAAATCCATTAGCATCCTCATAACTTCTTTCTAACTTTATATGTCTAATGTATAGAAATTAATTTGCAATTGTTAACCATTTCGTAAAAATAAATAACGTCTCATTAACAGGCAATAAGCTAAAACAATTATTTTTTAAATAAAATATGATAGTCATTTTCTCTAAATAAATTTTATATAATTGTTTTTAACAATTTTAATATTTATCTGTGGTCCTATTCATTAATATTCCCTGTCTCTATGGAGTTTGGACATTTCAGTTTTTGAGCTACCCAACCCTCTTGTCTGGGCTTTTAGGTGATTAATTCAAAACAACTTTCCGCAAGTGACCCAAAAAAAAGTCCTTCCCACGACGAAATTGAAAACCTGTTCAATATAATAATTAATTGAAATAATGATTTATATATAATTTTTATAAAAATATATTTATCTATACTATTAATAAAGGGGATTTTTACAAACAACTACCTTTTGGTCTCTCCTCATTATACTTAAATATTTTTTCAAGTCCATATACATTTTTTTCTATAGTATTTATGAAACAAAATAACTATTTATAAAAATAAATATGTAAATAATTTTAAAAAGGTGAAACTACCTATCCCACTTTTAAGTCATATAGTTGTTTTTTATAGTGAATAAATCTTTTATTCCTGAAACATGAATTTTTTTTTTTTTTAACGAAGGGATATATAATAAGAGTAGCCTTTGAAATAATTTCTAGATAAGAATATAGTAGTATAAAGCATTTTTCATGTAAAATGTATTGAAAATAAAAGCCAAACTAATTTTTTAATAATAAGATAAAAAAGATAAATAAAACATAATTAATTTGATTTAAGAAATATATTTTGAATAGTCGAAATTATATTTTTTGAAACCAAACAACCTAAAACCACAATTGATTAATACTCAAATTTATTGAGAAAAAAAACTAAAATGTATAAGTAGCTTGCAAGTAGTTATTGTTAAATTAGAGAATTAATTCATTAATGTTAACTTTTGTATAAATAAAACTTCAAATCGCACTGACTTATTAGATTATTCGTTTTAAAAATAAAATTGGAAACTTTATTAGCGACTTGGCCATTTCAAGTACTTGTAAACAGTTTGTTATGAATGTAATTCAATCCACTGATATGCATATAAGTGTTTCTTCAATCTTCTAACACTTGAATTCTACTAAACCATTGTGTTATGGGTAAATGGAAAAACTTTTGTAATTTCTTGGTTTGTTATTGTAAGCATGCCTCTGATCAAAGTGTATGGCTAATGATAGTATTATAAAATTAGTTTTTTTTTTTTGTCATTATTAACTTTATTTATTTGTATGTAAACCTTAAAATAACATATATCATGATATGGAGAAAATATTATTTTATATTTATAGTAATTTGATAGATAAATTATATTAACTTCTCTTAAGATTTAGTGAAATTTATCGCATTACCCTTAATTTATAAAAACATAACATTCTTAGAATTTTAAATAATATTACATCCGATATTTCTATATTTTATAAAATATAATACTAAATATAATACTGACTTTTCTTAACTTTTCTTAAAATAAAGTTAGTGTAGCTTAGACAAATATAGGAAGCTCACGATAAATTTTACTAAATCTCATGAAAAATCAACATAATTTACCCTAATTTTATTAATAAACTGAATTTAGCCGGTCATTTGCTTACTCGGATTTGCCATACCTTGACAGTGAGCCAATGGCCATTTCACACATTCGTGCCAAACTCTTGATTTTTTTTTAAAATTATTTTAAGGACAGGTAAATAGTTTTTCAATGTAGACATGAAAATCCGAAAGTATTGAACTATTAGGGGATAAAAAAAATTAATACTATATAATCATAAAAATAAATAAATTTAACCTCTGTATGTTTTAATTATGTTTGAGTTGTGTTGTGTTGGTAGAAAAAGATAATTAATATTAATCTAATAAGTTACATAGTAAGCAATTTAGTCTTTTTCACCCTTTTTTTTTTAAATTAAGATTACTAATTATTTTTTTATTTTAGTACAAAAAAGACAATTAAAATGAAATGAAAGGAGTAATACTGTTTGCTTATCCATTAAAAATTAACATACAGTATATATCGGAGACAAGAAAAAAAAAATTTATAGTCATTTACAATCTAAAGAACAAAGGCAAGGCGAGAGTTATCCAGACTTGGGTTGAGAGGACCCCACCCCAAACCCAAAGTCAAGTCGAGGTCCAACTCCCCATCACCGCACGCTGCCTGAGGCTGAGCCTCCGCCTCCGCCTCCGCCTCCACAGTGTCAACGGAGCAGCTATCAGCAGCATCCCCGCCATGCTCACTCACCCCCGAACCCCACTCCTGATCACTCCCCCATCCCCATCCCAATCCCTCTAACTCTATTCCTCCCTTCCTCTTCCTGTTTCCGCTTCCGCTTCCGCCGCTGCGCTTGAACCTGGACTTCACCTTGTGCATATTCCCTCTATTCGCCACGTGCCGAATATCACACGCCTTCAGCATAGAACCCGATTCTGATGACGACACCTCCGTAATCGACGCCCCACTCAGAACAGCTTCCAAGGCCGCTTCGCATAGGTCCCACCTCCCCGACGATAGCAACCCGCTGCACCCCAAAATCGGGTTCACGATCCGCCCACACGCTTCATGAAGCAACGACTTAAAAGTCGCTGAAACAAACACGATCAACAAACACGTGAGTCACCAAGTGAATTAACAAGATTTTCTGGAGAAACAAACGGATTGAGATGGGTTATGTGATGATACCTGGTCGGAGATGTGGGGCGGCGGCATTGATGAGGTTGATGAGGCCGGCGCGGCCGTAGAACTTGGCGAGGAAGAGTGTGGCGTTGGCCTGCGATTGCGGGGATTTGATCCACTGCAGGCACGGTCTGATTGGGCAGTCGCCGCTGCATCCTTTTCTCAGCACTCGGCAACCGTTGCAGCTCAACCGCATGATGATTCTGATTTTATTAGTGATGTTGGATTTTGCGCTTTTGTTTCTACTTTCTAGAAATTTGGAAGAAGCTGAGTTGATGGTTTCCCTTCCAATTCGAAGAGGGAAAAGTAAGTGTCGTAAGAGGCTTTGGTATTTGCAACTACTGCGTGATGATAGAGGGGTTTATATAGTGGGGGCGGTCCCTTGCTTTCTAATGTACAAAAGTCGTAAACAATAGAGAGGGACAGAGAGACCGCTGAGCGCAGTTGTTTCCAATAAGAGAAATGTTTTTTTGTACATACTACCAATTGACATACTTTGACATCCTGTATCTATCTCTCTCCTCTCTCCTCTTGCTTTTTCACTTTTCCTTTTTCTTTTATAATTTTTTTTTCTAATCTTTGTCTCTGGATGTCTGGATGTCCACAATAAAGAGTGATACAAATAACAATCCTCTTCCAATAAAACGGCAGTTTTGCTATTCTGGTATTTTTCGGCCTATTTCTTGGAGATACAATGCACACCCACTAATGCCGGGGTCTTTTCACTGTTAAAAATACAATAAAATCTTCATGCCACCTTTTTTCCTTTTCTGGTTTTTACATTTTCCATTAATAACAGTAATATAAGATCCACGGTTTTGTTTTAGTGCTGACGCCAAATTTTTATTGCCATGAATGAGACTACTATATTTATAAAAATGTTATTTGTATACAATTTGTTGGTTGTTTACAGATCATCACAAATATATCTAAATAAATAGAGAATTCATTTATACCGGAAGAGAATTTGGTAATAATTCAATTCTTTAATTATATATGAAATGAGTTTAATTTAGGTGTATTGACCATTTAAATAGTGGATAATTATGTCAAAGAATTTTATTGATATGATAATTTATAATTAAATATCTGTATAAAAAAATTTTATATTGACAATAAATTTAAATTAAATTCATATAAAATATTCTTATTTATATACACATAAATCTAATAATTAATTGATGAGAAATTTTTAAATATTCATAATATTCACAATTAATAATAAAATAATATTTAAAAATAAAATATATTATTAATTATATTTTTCTTTAAAATATTAGAGTTTAATTGATATGTATTGATAGTGTAAAATAATTTTACACGGTTAATCAATAGAAATAGGGAAAAGTGCTAAATTATGGTGGACCCCTCATTACAATAGATGATTATTTATATAAATTTTATTATTTTTATTAGTTGATAGTATAAAATTATTTTATATTATTAATATATTTAAATTAAATTTAAAATATTATTATATTATATCCTGTAAGTGCATTTCATGTGACGTTCGACAAACACCCGAGAATTTCTCTCAATGGACACCCAAAAAATTAGGTGCAGATATCGACTATATTTATATTTGCTCGTGGATAAGCATCTACCTTGCAAAAGAAAAAAATCGGGGATAAGACTAAAAGTATCAAAATATGCTTCATTTAAAAAATTTAACGTATTTAAATGCGCACTCCAACCGGAACACAATAAAAGATTTAATTTAAGGTAAAATATCTATTCTCATCTTTGATAAAAATTTTAAAAGGTAAATTAATTTTTTAAAATTTAAAAGTTTATGACTAATCCTCCCATTATTTTAAAAAACAAAAAGGGACATATTAATTTTTTAATGTAGAATTTGTATAAAATTCACAGTATAGATTCTATATAAAAGGATTAATATATTTTTTTATTTAATAATAATAGATTATTTATAAATTTTTAAATATTAAAAAAATAATTTATCTCTTAAAATTTTTATCAAAAATTAAAATTAATATTTTTTCTTAATTCAATTTGTATTATTAAGGAGAGAAATACAGGGAAAGGGTGTGGAGATGCATTTATATAATTTATTGTCTGCATTCTTGTGCCCCCGAAGGCGATTACAGTTCGTCAGACTGAGACAATGCAGAGAGCGGATGTATGGCTACAGGTAGTGGTTACTATAAATGGAAATGAAGGCGTCGTTGGTGGCAGCATCAACATCACGTCAAGGCAAGGGGATGAATGAGTGTCCTTGTTTTGTGGAACTCCGTGGAGTAAAAGGCAGCGGTTTTGAGGAAAGGACTATGGGCGCCCTTGGAACTGCGCTCTGAGTGTGTGCCTCTGGTTTTGATCTCTCAATTTTTGATTGCATGCGGTTTTGGTGTGGCCCCCACTGCATGCATCTTTATCACTTTCAAGTTTCAAGTTTCAACTTCTATCAATAGTTCCCCCCACCTGTGGTTTTGCAGTGCTGAAGGAAGGTACCAGGAAGAAGCTCCTTCTTTTACTCCCTCACTTTCCGTGTCTGCATTCTCCCCCTTCACATGGTCACAGTCACACCTGCCAAATTCAAAATAAATTAACAAACAAATTATTCTTTTACTTATTATATCACTTTTCTTTTATTCAGATGAATGATACTCTTTCATTTTTTTTTCTAAATTTTTTTTTCACATGAGTCTTTCACTCAAAAGAATTCTATTAAAAGTATGATTAGATATTAAATACAAATTATGCTTCATTATGTTGTTGGAGGTTTATCCCTTTCACTAGATTTAATCTTGTTTATAAAACTTTAAAATTCTTAAGCTATATTTGAATGTTTGAAAATTTTATATTAAGTGAATTATTATGAAGGGAATATAATATAGAATGAAATAAAATAATTATTTTGTTGAGAAATTTTTATTCTACAGTTTGAAAATTTAACAAAATAAAATGAAATTAAAAGAATTTTAAGTTATTTATTTCTATTTCATCTTATTCTATTTAAATTTAAAGAGGATAAAAATAAGAGTATTAAATGAAATAGAGTTCATTTAATATTATTTTATTTCATCTCATTTCAATATATTCAAACAATAAAATTTGATGTTATTTTTTCACTACTTTCCATTAATCTAAACAGAACCTTAGGCTTCTCGTAGACCAAAAACAAAAATCTTAGATTTTAGGGTATATGATTTTCATATATTACCACTTGACATGGGATAAAAATATTTTTAAATCACTTTCATGTATCGAGAAAAGTTGCCAAATTTTATAGATGGATTATATAAAATTATAAATGAATTATACTTTGCAAATCTCGATTATCAAGAGTTTTATCATTATACCCACAAAATATGAAGTTATTTTCATTCGATTTTCGTACCTTTTCAACATGTTTTTAATTTTGGTTTTTCATGAAAACTATATTATTATTATTATTATTATTATTATTATTTATGTACGTGAAAGCTACTATGTTCTTAACCCTCTCGCTAACTTGTACTCATATTGCACGTGAGATTAAAGCATAATAAATGAGACAGGATCCTCGTCAAAGTATCCAAGACAGGAGCAATGAATAATATCTGGATACAGTTAATGAGTATCAATTTTATTTTATTTTTTTTGGTTTTTGGGCACAAGCAGAAATAGAAATTTATTGGATGGATCCTGCAGTTCGCGTAAGAATGTCTGGTAATTGCATTATCCAGATGCTTAATGTACACGTATAGGTACTTCATGTAACCTATCCATGTGCAATATATGGGCCACCTGGTCCACCAGTTGAGCTGTGGACTTAATACACCTCTCTACAAAGTTGTCCCGTGACCGATTTGGTTCGCTTCCCTTCCAAGCAATGCGTACGTAACCAATGATAATCAGTTCGGTTTTTCTGGAAGAGAGAAAAAAGGTCGATCCTGAAACCACTTTTTTCTTGCTTATTCCTTGACTTCTTTACTACTGGCATTTGAGTAGTCTTTAACTCCTTATTAGTAATGCGCTAATTTGACAATTCAAAGAAATATTTAAGATAATGAAGCAAATAAATAGAGTTTTTGAAAAGTGGTGAATGGATTAGTATTATTCATGTTCCTCACTAATTTGAGAGTGTCATTATATAAAATGAAAAGATTTAAAATTTGTTATAGTTAAACCCATCATATTATTTATATATTAATTTATTAAATTTTGTTTTCATGTTTTTTTGCCCTAACATGGCATTCTCATAGAAAATAAATTCTCTTAGACGAAATTTTTACATGACCCAATTATATACTTATATGTAAATTTTTATTATTAATTGAAAAGATGGGTTTTAGCCTAAAAAATCTATCAATAGTAGTAAAAACTTACACATGAATTAGTCATGTATAGTAACATAAACTAATTTATTCTCCATTTTTGTATTAGTAAGCAACATGAGAGAATCTTAAGTCATTGCTAAATATTGTTTCACCATGTAAACTGATGGTATCGGACTGCTTAAGAAGGGGGTTTAATCAAGAACTAAATTAAAACATAGATCCCGCACATTTAAAATATAAATCAAAATGTTCGCCAAAATTTTATGCTCGCATATAAGATAATCTACTAAGTTAAGATGAGATAAGTGATATCAGAATGTTTATTTCAGAAATTAGATATGCTTAGAATAGAAATTACAGTTTTAAATAAGAAATGATAAATGTGAGATAGCAGTAGTAAATCAAAATAAATCAGAGAGAAGGTTAAGAAGATGGCGCTAAGCAATTTATACTGGTTTGATCTCCAAACTTAGAGTCTACGTCCGATCTCCCATCAAATAGTGAGAATTTCCACTAAACAATAATCTTCTTTATAAACTAAACACTCCAAAGGTGAAACTCTCTCTCAGTCACCTCTCAAAAACTAAAAGAAGACTCACAAATACAAGTTCACTCAAGAACAAAGTGTTAATACTCAATACTCACAAACAAATTTCCCAAATAATCAAACATACAAAATACTCTCAGTACTCAAGCCTTTTCAATGTGAAACCAGAATACATTTCAGAACAAAAATGCTTACACAAATACAAGAACACTAGTTTGAGAAAAAGAGAAGAATGCTTAAGACTTGAAAATTGTAGAATGTATAAATTGTAGCCCTCTTTTTTTGAGTTTTGTAGTAGCTGTAGGTTTCCTTAAATGGAGAAAACCATTCTGACTGTTGCAAGTTATTAGTACTGCAGGTACTGTCCTTTGTGACCGTTTCTAGTAGGATGGAATATGCTAGGGACACTTTTCAGCATTTGAATGGTTTTACACTTGTCATTTTCTTTTTAAAAATACTTTTCTCCCTCTTACTTTTGTCATTTTGAGCTATCCTTTGGTACAATTGTCCTTTTCTGACTCAGCTATAAATAAGATTTAATTTTTCCACCAAATATTCAATACTCTTGCTGAGGTATGCATCATGAAGCTTGTTGTGACTGATTTATCTCTTAGTTAGGAACACCTTCTTAAAGTATGTGTGCTTTAATGAATATTTATAATTTCCTGAAACACTAACACATATATTAAATACATAACACAGTATTTGTCATCACATGATTATGATATTTTATCCAACATAAACTTATAAAGTTGAGAACTTCCATAAATTAAGTCAAAGTAATGGTAGAGAACAATAGTAACCTTTTAGACAAGAATAAGTTAGTTAGTAATGTAATGGGGGAAGAAAAAGCTCTATGAAACAATGAATTAATCATTCTATTCTTGGGGCAAACTAAGACACTTCTATAAAACAAAAGCAAGAAAATAAAAAGAAAATAGAGTGTGTGGGCAGGGGATCAAATCTTCCCAAATACTCTTGTAGCATCTCTAATAGGTGAGTTCTTTTGTTACAATTTGCAATGGATCTTGGACTTCCTACTTTTTTTGTGTCCATGGAGTGAATGTGTAAAACAGTACTAATCCCACTAATTTTGGATCACGACCATTTCTTTGTTGTCTACTCAGAAAAATGTGTTTGATATAAAAATCATGTAGGATCAAAGTTAGGTCAAAGTTGGTACTTCTTATTTGAAAGAAAGGTCCCAATTTTTGTGACATATGATTAGGTGACATTGATATGAGATAAAATGGAGTCAAAATTGAAGTTCAAAATGGGATATTTATTGAAAATGTTCTAATACTCTTGGAATTAGAAAAAAAAAAACAGTGCTCCATTTTATTAATATTTAACACTTTAGTTTTGTATGTATTATCATTAAGTTAAAATATAATTTTAGTTTGTATATGTGTCATTAATTTTAAATTTAGTCTTTATATAAAAAAATTAAAATTAGTCTCTAACAAGCAATTATTTACAAAGAAATTTCTACTATCAAAATTTCCACAAATAAGTCATCTTATTTGGCTAATGGAGTATGGCCAAGTCACTTCCCTCCAAAAAAGTGTTTTACTTTGAGAAGGAACTAATTGCTACATGAGGGGTGTGTTTGTTTGTGTTTTTTTAGCAAAAAAATTATTTTTAATTAAAAAATTAATTTTCGTATATTTAAATAAAATTTTAAAAATAATCAGATTTAAAAAAATAGTTTTTAATTTTTTTAAAACTAAAAAAAATAATTTCTGAAAAAAATTAATTTTTAATTTTTTTTATTATATATAAAATTTAAGATTTAAAATTATTATTTTTTTAAATCTAAAACAAACACAGCCTGACGACAATATGGAGCTGAACTGGAGTTGAAACAATCATATCATACTCCATGAGTTATATAAGACGATCCTATGACTGAGTTATATATAACTGTAGCTGACGTGGTATGAACATCATTACAAACGATTGTAATACAAATATTAATTTAAAAACTTTATAGTGCATGGACAAAATTTAAAATTTATAATATTTATAAGAATTAAATATACATTTTATTCTTATAGTTATTTCTCACCTTATATATCTTTAATGTAATTATTAAAGTATTAAATATTAAATAGTTCAAATCTCTAATCATTTCTTGCTCGAATAACACCGAACAACTTTTATCAAACTTCTAACTTTGAGCAATGAACCCACGTCTCCATGATGATGATGGGATGTGCACTAGTTATCACTATCCACAACACAAAGAAGACAGCGTCGCAGTCGGGTCTTGAACACGTGGCACCCCTGTTCTCTCATATACACGTGCTTTTGGCGGTTGGTTCTCTAGCGCTGGCGCTAAAGGATCGTGACGCGGAGAGAGTTGTTCTCCTATTTTCCCGGTCCAGTCTTCCACCTTTCTCATTTCCCAGTTTCCCGTCGAGGTTACACCCCCCCTAACCAACAAAATCAACATTACCAAAACAAAAACTATGATAATAAAATTACTAAAGACATATACGTAGAAAATCCAATGCATGTATGTTTCTTTCTTTCTTTCTTTCTTTCTGAGTCTTCTCAATTTCAACCATCTCTGATTCAACTCTAACGTCTCACCGCATCCTCAGGCTGGAATGAATTCTCCTGCTTTGACCCTTTTCACATTTCTTCTGTCAGTCTTCTTTCATTTCTTTAATTAATTTGTTCTTCTCCGTGTGCCTGTTATGGTAATTTTCACATTGTGACAACGAGCTAAGTTCAATTGTGGATGTTTGGCTTGGATTCTTGGGCTCTGAAAAACTATTACGCAAATGTTAGATTCACGTTCTTGGTAATTTTCACATCATTGGAATATTAAAAAACGAAAATCTTTGAAATTTGACATACAATGTTGAATTGCAACATCACGTGCACAAGAAAGTTGCCTTCTTTAACTTCAACCTTCTGGGACCAGCTTTCAAGGTTGCCTCATTAAGATGCCTATTTGTGTTGGTAGGAAGATAATGGCATATGCTTATCCTCAATGACATAACATGACTAGTGCAGAAAGATTGTGTCTTTTCTGTTCTGAAAGGACGTTTGATTAGAACACGCATGTTCTGGCCCCTTGTTACTTGCCTTGTAGTTTTCTTCTACTAGTGAATAGAATTGGAAAGATAATGCTCAGTTGGTGGTGGCTACATTACATTGCAGCATTTTATTGTACAATTAATTCGGGGTACCATGATTCTAACTTTTACTTTTGTAGGGGGTGGATTGGATATTAATCTCAGCTTTCTAGAGTTTCTTCGGCAATGCGATATCATGGGAATTTCTTTGAAACATGTCCCCATGAAAATCTGAAGTTGCCCGTCCCTGAAGGAACCTAGTAATGAGTTCCCCGTATGACAGCCACAATACAGAACCCAAAGAAATGGGCAGCCCAAAATCCATTTCTAACGGAATTAATAAAAATGGATTTTTATTGTCCATTCATGGTGAGGTTGAAGGTATGGAGACAGGACTTACCCCCTTAGTAATTTGCATGTTATGTATTTATCCAAGTGCTAAGCTTTTTTGTTTGAACATTTTCAGCCAAACATAGATTGCTTTTGGTTCAGTGGTTAACTACTCTTCTTCCTTCACTGAACTTACCAATAAATATCACAGACGATGTGTTAAGAGCATGCTTGAGCGATGGTATCATTTTGTGCCAGATACTGAACAAGCTAAGACCTGGTTCCGTGACTGCAGTAATACTTTTTAACTTTTAATTAGCCCAAACTATAATTTGACAACTTGATTTTAGATATTACGTTTCAGCCTGGATTCTCTTTTGTAGATTAGTCAATGTGATCATTCAGAAAATGTTAAATCGTTTCTGAATGCTATGGAAGGATTGGGATTGCCTCAGTTTGAAATATCAGACCTAGAGAAGGTATAGGAGAACTGATTATGTGTCATGGATTCGATTATATTTTCAGAAGAAAATTTACTTTAGAGGCAGTTATAAAATTTTAATGGGGCATTATATCTCCGTGTATCTTTTTATATCTATTTTTTGGGATCATAATTTTATGTACAGCATTAATTTGTTACTTTCATGTGCTTGGTTCATGCTCCTTGCCAGACTGTCACTGTTTTATTTACTTATTTATTTTTGGGTAGGGATCCATTAAGGCTGTTGTGGATTGTCTGTTATCACTCAGAGCAAAAAGTTTGCAGAATGCTTTCGGAGATAATATTTCTACGACTAATTCCAATGGAGCGAGCCCTCGTGCGAATGCACCTTCCAATGTTCCACATTCTCCATCAACTGAGTCAAAATATCAACATATTTTGAGTAGCCCATATTTGGCAGGTCTGCTGACTTTTACTTAACTCAGCCTCTCCCTTTTGGGTGTGTGCATGTGCCTGTGTGTCTATGCGTACAGAGATAATGAGATGCAATTTCCTTATAAAGGTGATTTGGTTTAACAAAAAAGGCTTATCTATAGCCACGCTTGACACTTTGACCCATTCCCCTATTAACGGAGTGGAGAAACTTTTAGGTGTTCTAAGAGCAAAAAAAAAGCAACAACCTGTTCCATTCATAGTTCAACACATCAATTTTGTAGGTTATTGTTGTTTCCCTCTTTTATTACATGTTTAATGTAAAAGTTGCGGACATTTTTGTATGCTGAAAACATCATTCATAGTAAAACAATAAACAAACATAATAAATACATAAGCACAAAATGAGGTTTTAGATGTCCTAAGCTCTAACTGGGACCATTCAGAGAACATGCAACTTCCATAAACCATTTTACTTGTATGGTTCCAAAGTACAATGCACATGTATTTAATAAGCCAAGAATTTTATCTGATTTCTGTTGTCTGCTCAAAATGAGCTCATAGCTTCACAGACGTACATGCACAAGGAAAGAAAAGACAAGGGGAGATAGAAGAGAGAAAAAGAAATGCTTTAACAGTGTCAAGGACATCTATAATGCTGAAACTGAAACATCTCCTATATTGAGATTCATTAGACCAATTAGCTAGATGGTGCTAAGTGATTAAGTGATTGGTGTTACTCATTTGTATCTTCTGCAGTGTCACCAACTTCATTAATGCACCAGGTTGGTCATAAGTTCCATGAGGTGTTTCAAGTGAAACAAGGAAGTTATGTAGATCTTCCTCCTGCAAAAATATCGGAAATGATGAAATCGGTCAGCTTAGATGTAAGTTCTCGGTCTTTTCATCAACATCAGATTTACACATTCATATATATTTTTTCTTGTTGATACATCACTGATTTGTTTCAACATCCAATGTTGCAGAATGCTCCCACTCAGTCGCTTCTGAGTGTTGTGAATGGTATTCTTGAAGAAAGCGTTGAAAGACGAAATGGCGAAATACCTTATGTATGGCCTTATAGACTTCGGTTTGATGTTGCTTGTATAAATCCATTCAAATGGCTTATGTTGCACAAACACATGTAGCACATACAGTTTCATAAATATTGTCTGACATTATCTTTGTCGTTCAGCGCGTGGCTTGCTTGTTGAGAAAAGTTTCCCAGGAACTTGAGCGGCGTATGTCAACTCAAGCGGAACACGTACGAACTGTATGTTCATTACATTATTTTCAAAAGCTGGTTACTTTTGGTTGGTTTTTTGAATTGGTTTCGTCATATCACTTTCTTGCCCTGTGCCTTCAGCAAAGCAATCTTTTTAAGGTCCGCGAAGAAAAATATCAAGCCAGAATTAGAGTGCTTGAGGCGCTTGCATCTGGAGAGAGTGAGGTATCATGAGTAGTTCTGTCTAGTCATTATGTTAGAAGTGGATCCATTTTAAATTCTTTCTATATTGGTTAGAGTTTTCAACTTATCAGAGGGAACTTTTTATAACAGATTATAGCTAGCCATCTTCAACAGCTGAAGGTAATGTTTTCTTACTTTGCACGACGAACAAGATATTGATACACTATAAGATAAGAGGTTTTAGTTAAAATGCTTTCATGTTATTTGTATTGGGGCAATTTGGCTCTTCAACACAGGCTGAGAAGATCAAAGAGGAAGAAAAGAGGGCAGATGAAAAAGATTTTGTCTGGTTGATGAAAGAGCAGGAGGACAAAAATATGGAAATTTCAGCGTTGAAGCGAGAACTGGAAACAACCAAAAATACACATGAAGTAAAATGCTCGCAACTAAAAGCAGAAGCTAAGGGCGCTAAAGCAGAATTAAAACAGAAAACTCAAGAATATGAGCAACGAGTGGAAGAATTAGGAAAAAAGATTAAAGAGCTTGAGGCTTCTTCTGATTCAAAATATCATGAGTGGAACACGAAAAAGAGCCAATTGCAAAATGTTGTAAATTTTCAATTTAGTTCCATACAGGTACACTTACAAATTTGTTAATGTCGATCTTATCTTTGTGATGCCAAATATTACAATTTTGTACTGAATTTGAAAACATCCAGAAATTGAAATTATCTTGGGAGTCCATTAAGCAAGATGTCATGAAAGAGCAAAAGGTTTATGCAGAGGAGTGTAATCGATTAGGTAGTATTTGTTATTATAATGTCATGTTAGTGCTCACTCTTCCTATGTTTCTTTTCCTTTTTATTTTTTGGTTGGCAAGCTCTGATCATTTAATTGTAAGTTGTTCAGGTGTAAATCTTAAATCGCTGGTACCTGCAGCTGAGAACTATCAAGCTGTCATTGCTGAAAATCGAAAATTGTTCAATGCAGTTCAAGAATTAAAAGGTGGCATTTTCTGTGTCTGTCTTCTGGGTTATTTTGGTGAACAGTTAATTCACATAGAGTTTTTTTGATTCAGGAAACATCAGAGTGTATTGTCGCATTAAACCATTTCTCCCTGGAACAAAAGAAAAACATTCTATTGTAGAGCATGTTGGTGAAGATGATTTGGTTGTGGCAAATCCCTCCAAACAAGGGAAAGACGCTCTTCGGTCATTTAAGTTTAATAAGGTTTTCGGCCCTGCCTCAACTCAAGGTTTATTTCTATGTACTCATCATTTTTAAGATTAAGGAATGGATGTGTATCCAGTATCCATAGATGAAAATTTTTGCATCATGATTCCTGTGTATATGCACATTACAGTTTCTTCTTTTATTCAGTTGTTTTGTTGACATTCTGATGTTGTGATCATGTTACTTCTCTGAATGATGCAGCGGAGGTATACTCTGACATCCAGTCATTCATACGATCAGTTCTCGATGGATATAATGTATGTATATTTGCTTATGGCCAAACTGGTTCAGGGAAAACTTACACAATGGTATGAAGCTTCTGGATATATTGATTTTATCTCATATATACAACATATATTGAAGGAATTCCTGATTCTATAAGATGCCAACTTTTCTTAGACTGGTCCAACAGGAGCAACTAGCGAGAATCTTGGTGTTAATTATCGGGCTCTGAATGATCTTTTCAGAATTTCCACAAGTAGGACAAGCTCCATTGTCTATGAGATCAGAGTTCAAATGGTCGAGATATACAATGAGCAAGTGCGCGATTTGTTATTGACTGATCATACTCCAAAACAAAAATATCCTTTTGTCAATAAATTTGGACAGTTTATTCATTGCATGAACTCTTTTTTTTTTGGAAAAAATAAAGAATAAAAAATTCTGTGTATCTGATTTCCTTGATTTGCACACACTTGGGATATTGACTCACTTGCAGCCCGAGGGTTTAGCAGTACCTGATGCTAGCATGTTCCCTGTCAAATCACCTTCAGATGTCATCAAGCTAATGGACATTGGACTCAAAAATAGAGCTATGAGTGCCACTGCTATGAATGAAAGAAGTAGCCGTTCACACTGGTTGGACAGGCTTCTTGGTTTTGTATTGTGAATATCAGTTTCAATGTTGAAAGCTTTCTATTATGATCATGACATTCAATAAATTATGTGCACAGTGTGGTCTCGATTCATGTTCGTGGGAAGGATTTGAATTCAGGTTCTATGCTGCTTGGTAATCTTCATTTGGTAGATTTGGCAGGAAGTGAAAGGGTTGATCGCTCTGAAGTAACTGGGGATAGGCTTAGGGAAGCACAGCATATAAACAAATCACTATCTGCCTTTGGAGATGTCATTTTTGCCCTCTCTCAAAAGAGCTCGCATGTACCATACAGAAACAGCAAGCTTACTCAACTTCTGCAAGCTTCTCTTGGTAAATCTTTGTTCATCAGTTATTTGTCTGTCTGTCAACATGCCTTGTTTTGCAAGTAGTCACAGAAAGAAGAAAGAAAAACTATTGACTTGCATCATGGCTTTTGGATTTGCCTGCCTTTTGGCTTAGATTTTACCTTAAGCTTCTACTAGACAACGTTTGAATCTATTCTTTGATGTTACTACACAGGTGGTCATGCAAAGACGCTCATGTTTGTCCAAATCAATTCAGACGTAACTTCTTTTTCTGAAACAACGAGTACTTTAAAGTTTGCTGAAAGGGTTTCAGGAGTTGAGTTAGGAGCTGCAAGAAGTAGCAAAGAGAGCAAAGATGCCAAAGAATTAATGGAACAGGTACTTTTATTAAGTTGATTACGTCAAATGCCTGTCTTTTCATTTTGTGCTTCGAAATTAGAAGTTTACCAAACAGTTCCTCACCTTGCAGTTGGCTTCTCTGAAGAACACTATTTTGAAAAAAGATGAGGAGATTGAGCAGCTACAATTACTTAGAGGTTCAGTAGCTGGTACCCTTAAGCAAACCCAAAAACCATCAAGTGGAAGTCATAAGCAACTTGAAACTGATAGCCACCAGCAGCCAATGGATGATCATATACACCAAAATGAATTTCTCCATCAATCTAAAATTGCTAGGGGAGACAAAGCTCAGGATATTGCTGCAAAATCAGAAACTTTGGGATCTGCAGATGCAGATTTTGATGAAAGATTTAATGATCGTTCCAACAACGGTATTGCTCTGGGCACTGACACTGATGGTTCTTCTGAAGGCTCAAAATCATCAGATAAGGTGGACAAGTGAGTAGTGCTGATACTATTTCAGCTTTGTCAACTGCCCTTTAGATTCCTGCTAAAGAATTCTACTAAGCTTCACATTAGAAAGCAAATTCTTGTTTATTTCCTTGTTTCTTTCTATACCAAATTTACCAATATATTTATGAAAACTAACATATAATCTATCTAATGAGGCAGTTTGCCTTTGTCACAAAATATAGTGTTTCGGCTCTTGCACATAGATTCTTCCAGTATATCTTAGGAGATCAATTTGATACTTTGCATAATCATAATTCATTTGTGTTGATGCCTATGTGTTTTATTCATACATGAATGAACAAATAGAACATTCAAACATGATCAACATCTGCATCATTTAGTACTCATGCTTAAAATTAACGTACATGGGAACCCTTATTTTTTCAACTTTCTTTGTGTGTATTATGCAGATCTAAAGCAATACACAAACATGTTCAAACGGTGCGGAAAGCAGCTCGAATCTTATCTCCCGCGGCTACAGTGAAGGACTCCCCCAAGATGTCACCAAGTATGTAAAACTTAAGTGTCCACCTAATTTGTTGTTAGTAGAGGATAATGATTAGCGTATCAATCATTTTCTTCTTAGAATCTGTGCTCATAAACTTTTCAATTTTCTTTTTCTTTCCACAAATTAAATTTCAGGTATTAGAAAAAGCTCCAGTATTGGCCAGCTCAAAGCTCCAAAACGGTGGCAGTAAAAGTAGGAGGTGGTAGTTGCAATTCATTATATACTCTCCACAATCTCACATACATGATGTAAATATAATTGTATGTTCTAACTTCAAACACTAAAAGTCTCATTGGTAAAATTTTTTAGTGGGTGTAGCGAGCAATTTATATTGATTAATTCTGAATCAACAGGCAATTTTCTTATTAAAATAAAAATACAAATTTTATGGTAATTTACATAACTAGAGACCTATTCCCCAAAAAAAGAAACAAAATATGTAATTTTCTGTTTATCAAGAGGAGTTTGGTTTAGCAAATTTGATGAATTGACATAAAGCTTCAAATGAGAAAATGGACGTAAAGAGAATCATGAAGATAAACTTGAAGACACGCTAATATTCTGAGCATCTAATCAATTGTTAATTTTGCCTCATGAGTCATCGTGCAAATTTCACCTGAGCTGGGGCTATTTTAGGGATTCTATAATGAACTTCACAAGTTGTAAATTGGATGTGGTTGTTTGGCGATGCCGGCCTACGTGCCTGAACCTGAGTCATGGCTGGGGGAGAAAGCCCCACGCAACTTCTCAACTAAGCTCAGCTCAGCTGGGCCCTATTTATGATGTCTCAACCACTAACAACCATGAAACAAACACTTGCCCTAGAACACTTTTTGTGTTTGCCACACTCTCTCACATGCACGTAGCAATAGCACTAGCCTGCTCCTCCCATCATCTCCCACTCACCATATTCCACAACACACACACTTTCACATCATCAAATAACAATCCTATTTCCTCAAACAAATCAATCAACCAGACAACGATTAAAATACAAGACAAAGCCCCACAAATCTGACCATGATATGCACTTTGTCGATTCCTAAGATCCTCCTAAAGCAATTGTTTACCCTTCTTTTCTTTTTTTGGTTTTTCCTCATTTCTTTCTCTTTAAAGAACACAATCATGGATGCACAAATAAATATCCTCACCTTTTTGGGTGGTAGAATACTTTGTATACACAACTTCTCTTTTGAGGTTATCAAATAGGCAACACCTTGCAACAGGGGCACTCACAAAAAAGAAAAGGACATAATATACACAAAAATTCCAAAGATTAATCTCAATTTCCTCCAAATTACAATTACAAAGTGAGGATCTGAGTGACAGAGACATAGCAATTACAGACCCTCCATGAACCTAACAAGCGAGAAGAAGAAGAAGAAGAAGAAGAAGGCTTTGCTTGCCTTTTTCTTTTCTCTCTGCCTTGTCCTCTCTTTTATTCATCAAAAAGGAAGATGAAAATCTTCCCCATCTCAATTATACAAGACACCATACTCATAAACATCAACTTGAACAGACCATTATATACATATAATACACACTAACAGCACTGAATTAAGATTAGCTCCTCTTTCCAAAAAAAGAATCTCCTCTGCTAATTTGAGCTTGGTTGATTTGTAATCCTCTACCTCCTTTTCTCTGCTTCCTGGTATCGGGTTCTCCCTTTTTCTTTTTTCTTTTTCTTATTGTTTTTCCTTTCAAAAATGGTTTATGCAACTGCAGAGATGCTGCAGTTGCTCCTATCTCTGCCAAGACAGTCAAAACCTTCGATCCTCACAGCAGCCGGTGTGTGGCCGAATTTCATCGGAACACAGCTTCGAGCTGAAGAAGAGGATGGCGAAGAGCATGCCACGGTAAATGGACTAAAATTCCCATTACCAAATTGCTCATCTTGGATTACAGGGTTTGAGGCCCTGCTCGGTGGAGATCCGCAGAAGAACGGTGGCGATGCCGCCGCCACTTCCACCAGCTCCCCGGATCTTTCTGGATAGCAGCCTCCCTGCAAGAATTAAAATTGAAGATGAAATCTTTGGTAAGATTATTTGAGCCCCCATGACAAAGATGATGAAAAACATGTTATCAATTACCATCAAAAGGGATGATACATAGGCTTGAACCATACAAATCATCACCTAATTGATTTAGTGGATCTATGAATAAAGACAAGAAATTAACCTTTTTTCCATCATATAAAATAATTTGTTTCTCAGCTAAATGCTAATACTAAGAAAAATATGAAGACTGTGTTAGAAAATAAACATTTTTCCAAGTAAATTATAATTAATTTCCTAGTATATACAATTATAAATACAGAGTCTGACTATTGAGATAGAAAATAACCTTGGGGAGGATGATGTCCAGAAGCTCAGCTCCAACTCCTGAATCCTCGACCTCAGGTTGGTAGCTGATTTTGTTGTGGGAACAATTAGGAAGTCAAAATTTTTATACAAAGAAATGACTGAAAAAAAAAAAAAATTCTTGTTTAGGGACTTACCTAGTGGGGCGCCTCAAGGGTCTGAGGTGATTGTTAATGGAAGAGTGGTTGAAGAGACCCAATCGACGAGGTTTAGGGCAAACCACAGATCCCATCCTCATCTCCTCGCAGCTTGTCAAGGTGTTCTTCTGTTGGTACCTGCAGCTATTCATCTTTCCTACTTTTTGTTCACTCTTGATAACCAGAGAGATCTTGACAAGGAACACCTGCAACCACATATGAAAAAGAAAATTATATATTTCTATCATACAATTCTTTTGGAAGTTGAGAAATCAGAGAAAATTGAGAGAAATCCAATGAAATCATACACTTTGACAAAGAAGGAAACCCATTTTCCCAGTTTTTCCCATCACTTGAAACAAACAAAGGCTCAAAAAGCAAAGATGCAAAAGACCCATCTTCTCAAAGCATTTCAGCAGTTGAAGAAACCAACAAAGGGCTATAAAGTTTGAGACTTTACACACACACACACACACACACACACACACACACACACACACACACAAAGAATTAAATTTAGAACGCCTAAGCTGAGTTTTCAAGCCCTCTACAAAGACAAAGAAAAAAAAAGCTTGATGAACTAAAAACACAAACAAATAGACAGAGAAATATAGAATACCTGAGCTACCTCAGAGTCAGAGAGAGAAAGAAGGTCCTCTGAGAGGAGAAGAGGAACACAAGATAGAGAAAACTTGGACACAGCAGAGAGACAAACAGAAAGAGGATAGGAGAAGGGAGATGGAGGAGCCTTGGGGCGGGTATTCATACACAACACACACAATGACGAAACTCAACAAGACTACAGTACAGTACAAGCAACTGCACAGGTCGTGATGTAAGACCGCACTTGTGGAGCGTTGGATTCATGATTGAGACTTCGGATTCTGTTCTGTCGTGTTAGAAAAAATTGTTATTTTTACGATATTACTAAGGAGATATCTTAATATATAAAATATAAAATAAATAAATATTAATAAATGTATATGTTGTGTATTGTCAGACTCAATTTTTTCATAGTAGTATTACGTATATTTATTTTAGAATTCATTTTAAGAAATATTTTGAAATATTTTTTAATTATTAATTAAAAAATTGAAATATAAACAATTAATAACTCAAGAATACTTTAATATATTTTCTTGAAACAAATATTAAAATTAGTACACATAATATTATTTATTATATATATATATATTTTATTTTATTTTAAAGATGAAAAAACGACACCATTTGTGTTATGGGTAAAGGGTAGAGTGTGAGGTCGACTTGACTTTATTCGATGACGCAGCGAAAGAGAGGTGATAGGATCCCCACGTGGTGATGATGCGCGTCTTTGAATGTGTTTTCTCTGTTTTGCCCTTTGGGATAATGGGTTCCACTCCCGGTGACGAGACACATGCTGCTGTTCTGTTAATTGTACATTTGATTCCGATTGTACAGTTCGTTGACGGTAACGTGCATGCATTTATTGTGCCTAAAAACTGCAATAATCTTTCCAAGATCCGTTTTCGTTTATTGGCCGAAAAAGGTTGCATCAAATTATACGAGTCTCTCGTTTTCTTAAATGTCCTTTAAGTAAATAATATTAATCTTAAAATGATTTTAATTTTTAGTACCATTATAAGTTTAGGATCGATTTACTCTTTGATTTTTTATTTTGTTGGGTACAATAATCTTTGATTTATTAAAATCAAATGATCCTCAATCAATAAAATAATAAAAATAAAGAAAGAAATTAAGAAAAACATTTATTTTTTAATTCTAAAATAATAAATAATGTAAAAAAATAAAATGAAATCTTGAAAAAATAAAATGAAATCTCAAGAAAATGAAATATTTTCTTAACTCATAAATAAAATGTAACCTCATTCACATTTTTCACCATCTACTTATCACAATTATATGATTTGAATTCACTTAAAAAATTATATGATTTAAATTTGAATTTAGAAATTTTTATGAATAAATAATTTATAATTTTAAGTTGATAAAAATCTCGTTATAACTTATGCTCAATTATTCGCCTTTTCGTTAAAATATAAAAAAGAGAGTCACCACAAAAAAAAGAGCATTCTTTAACCCTAAGTTTTATATTCGAAAAAAAGGTTCATTATATCATTTAATCATTTGATAAACCTATTCTCTCTCTCTCTCTCTCTCTCTCTCTCTCTCTCTCTATATATATATATATATATAATGAACCTATTAGAATCCTAAACTTAACATGTACATTTTTATTAACAATTGATGAAAAACTTATTAGAATAACTAAAATAACTTATTAGAAAAACTTATTAGGCTAATTGCATACTTTTTTTTAATTTTGGAAATAAAATGCAAACTAATTTATAATTTAGGAGTGTAAAATACGTTTTTTTTCCTTATTTAACTTTTACATCAAAGAATAACTATGAAATCAACACTATTTACAAGTTTGAATCAACCCATTAACCTTAAGCTAAACTCTAAAATGACCCTAGCAATTAGCCAATCAGCTCCATCTACAAATACATTTGAGGCTTGATTCACAATGAGATTCAATAAACAATGTAAGGAGGGTGACTAACTAGTCTTGCCAATGTAAAAAAAAAATAAAAAATCCCATAAAGTGAGTTTTTTTAAAGTGAGTAAGTAAGTAAATATTTACTTTTAGATCATTTAGTAGGTTATGATTATATTATTATATGATTATGATGTTCTTTATTGATTTATTAATGATGAAAATCCCTTACTTTTTTACTTAGAGACCAAGTTTACTTCAAAGGAATCTTATCCATTGCGATTATCCTGTAGTTACAACTTACAAGTATAATATACTATGTATGTATTTGTTTTGGTATTGAAAAAGTCCAAAATATGGTTTATAAAGCATAAATTAAGTTTTAATTCATTTTACTATGTTTGATACAATAATATTTAATTATATTTTGACGTAATTTTTAATCTCAAACTATAATTCAAGTAAAACTAAAACAAATTATATTTTCGTTGGACCAAGTTATGATTTGTAAACTGTTATAAACCGAACACACCTTGTGTAAACTGACAAGAGCTTAGGAAAGAAGTTTTTGAGGTCCTTAGAATTACAAAATATTTTGCTTTGATTAAGTTTAATTTTCACTTTTCTTGGCACGCAATGGTATTTGACCGCTTTTTCAAACTTCAAGCTACGAAGGTCTTACTTAGTTACGCTGTTAGTAAAGAAAGAAAAAAGAATAAATAGCAGCACTGTGGACATCATATTCAAAGGTCTAAAGTGATCCATATCTATTTATATTCCATTCCAAAGTGGAAATGGCAAAGAGCACTTTGAATTTTGTCAATGGCAGGTGCTCTACCGAGGAATGAGGATGGACGGAAGTGGGGATCGCACCCTTTTGGCTGTTCCTTAATTTCTCTGTATTCATTGGCTTTTCTTCCCTCCGGATCCAATTGGTAGGGACATTTTCATTTGATAGCTTTCATATTACAATATCCAATTATATATATATATATATATATATATATATATATATGGAGCGTATCACATGAGAGGAGTGATTTATTATGATAGTGAGAGGAGTAAATTTGGGCTGTATAATCATATATAGATGGTTAAATTTTAAAATTATTTAAATATCATATGATTATTTAAAAAAATCATTTGACTTAATATTTTAATCTTGACTATTCACATAAGATCTAATATCAAAATTTATATCTCTCACTCTCATAATAAATTACTTCTCTTATGAGATACGTTGCCTGTATATATATTTTCCATGCATTATTCCTATATGTCTCCAGTTTTTGTTATCATCTACTTTTACATATATGACTTGACAAGAGAGACGATGATAAATTTTATTAATATCCAATCTTAAAATCAAACACGTAATTGTATCTATATTATAGTGTATCTGTATATTTACGCAATATATAATAATTTATTCCACTTGTCTCAGATCGATCAGCGGTAACTGATAACTACATTTTATGTGTATTTGAAGTTTATACCCTCCGTATGTGTTTGATGTACATTAGTTACTTTTAGAAAATACTGATGGAATTATGTTAGGCAACATAATATTATAGTTATTTGTACACAATATCAACCTGATAACATGACAAACAGAAACAACGAAACTAAGAGACTAAAAATACGATAAGTTTTACTTTTGTCCAAAAGCAAATTTAAGGAGTCAAAATTGCTTTAGTTGGTATATACGAGTACTGATCAATTATTTGATTCGACTTATTTGAGTTTGACTCAGTTATATGGAAAATTCAATTGGTATTACGAGTACTGATCAATTATTTGATTCGGAGTGATTTGAGATTTGACTCAATTGTATGGAAAACCCATTTCCTCTATCAAGTATAGCAATTTTTTTTCAATTCAAGGAATATTTTGATGTTTATTAATTTTTTATATTTAGAATGAAAAGACCACCCCAGTCTCAATCCTATATTTTAAAGAGACAGGCATGACTATGTTCCCCCAACCATACAAAGCAAACATCACACATACTGATTAATAGTTATCGAAATTTGAACCTTCTAAACTATTCTTCAGCTTCTTCTTTTTAAAAAAAAATCAGGTGTAGTTGGGTCAACCACTCTTGGTCTTGGATCTCACCGTAGTTTTATTTTTTATTTTTTATTGTTTTTAAAAAAAGGAAAAAATACTTTGAACCATATGAAACCTTATCTTTTGATGGACCAATTCTACCTTGATGTGTCACGAGGGTAAAAGCATCTTCAATAAGAGATGTTCTCTAAGCCTCTTAAATAAGTGTATATGATCGGTGGGCGTGGGGAGCAAGGGGCAGCGTGGACCAGCTTCGGTATCTCCTGTGGGTTCATGTACGATGCCTCTGTCATTATGTTCCTCCACCACACAAAACCAAAGATGCCCAGAGGATAACAAAAAAAAAAAAAAAAATGACCAAGGACAGACAACACAGAAAAGTGGAGTAGACATTGGTTGTGAAAATAATAAGAAGACAAGTAGGGCTTCTAATCATCTGATTGAAATCAAAAAAGAGAAAATCGTTATGATTAACAATTAGAAGGCTTGCATGCGATATAAGATCATAGGATAGTTAAACGTATAAAAAAATAATTATACATTATTTCAAAATAATAGCTGGTTTAACGTTTTTTTAACTTTGAATTATTAAAAGTTTATCGAATTTGGTAGTTTGGTACACAACTGAACATGTACATTTTTTTTTTTTTTCTCATAATACTCTTTGTATGATAAGTAAAAAATTAATCTCTTACAATATATTTAAATGTTTAAATGGAGACTTTTCTTAATAATATTTTTCTTTCTTTGTACACATGAATTTTGAATTTAAACCCAACTTCTCATAATTAAGAGACCGAGCCCTTTTCGCTTGAACCACACTTTATTATACTAAAAAATGTCTTGGTATATCATTTTTATAGTTAATCAGTATATATTTAGATTAATTATTTTGAGTATTGCCACAATTAATAAATTAGCTTAATAATTGTCTTTTTGTATATTTTAAACCCTTTTTTTGGGTAATTAGAATCCACTCGGCTCATGAATGACATGGCGAGCAACAGAATAAAAAAAGATAAAATCAAAATAGAAACAAAGGCACACACCAACAATAAAATAAAAAAAATACACCTAGTAAAGCATAACATCACAGATGCTATGCCATAAACAAGATCAAATTATTGCCATTGACTTAACACCTCCAATCTATTAGCACCTTTAATCTTTAGCTCCTAAATAATCTCCCTGGAACTATAAGGAATGCCCTTAGTTCAAGACACCTCCGATTGTTGCATTCTATTTCAGATCACCCATAACCGCTTGTTCCTGATTTGTGCATATATATATATATATATATATATATATATCTAAGCATATGATTTAAATGCATCTTCACAAAAACACTGACGATCTTATTCGTACAATCATTCGCATGGATATTACTTGGTATCATAAATGCTCATTGATTTACGATTTTTTTTTTGTCGCTTGGTAAATCCGGATTGAATCTGGGACGACAAAATTAATGGCATTTTTTTTTTTGGTGATGATATTTAATGGAAATTAATCGGAACTGAATTAATTCATTATGCCAACTTTTTGTTATTGTTGTTATTATTATTATTTGCCTTCGAATAAAGGTATTGGACAAGTGGTGCTACTTTATATGTTCGTTTTAAAGTAGCATGTGGTGGTGTGCATTGCGTTCTTTGCGGCCATTAGTTTACGGAGAAATTCTTACATGATTCGCAAACACCACGTAGCTCTACTCTAGGTCGATTATATAAATATATTTTTATAAAATTATGTGTTAATGATAGATCTCATATAAAATACACTTATATAATTAGTTTGAGAGCACAGCCGCGTAGTGCTCTCGGATCATGCAAGTATTTCTCTTAGTTTATGCCACATTTCTGTATTGAGCACTACCCATTATTATTCTTTTTATACCCTATTTACTGATTAAAAAAAAAGAGAGTTCCTTTGGTTGAGTCAATCCACAAATCTATAAGTTTTAACTCTACTCAACTCATAAAATATAGGTTAGGTTGAATCAATGGATTGGGTTTTGCATTTAAAAATTTTCAACTCATACAACCCAATCCGTTAAGCCTTTTTGAGTAAAACTTGAACTCCAAGAATTAGTTTCTTATTAACAGAATAAATGAATGAATAGTACAAGCTATCATGTCCTTTATTTATAACTTCAATAACAGTTATTCATAACATATATAAGCTATTAACAAACTAATCGCCTTCCTTGATTAGGAAATGAAGTCTCTGGCCCAGCTCAACACTTCCTTCAGTCTATTCGGTCTCTGACCCTTGCCACTCCACGAGCACCCGGTACTTGGTTATATTATCCACGATGGAAACATGCATGACCGGGTGAATGCGATTCTCTGCGGGCAGTTTCAACTGATACGCTACGAACCCCATATGTTGGAGCACCTCAAAGGGCCCAAAGCAGTGTTTGCTCAGTTTAAAATTGAGACGTTTAGCCACTAATTGTTGCTGATATGGATGGAACTTTACCCACACCTAATCACCCACCTTGAACGCTTTGTCACTGTGGTGTGCATCTGCAAACTTCTTTATGCGGGTCTGTGCTTAAGCCAAATGTTTTGCAAGCTTGGTTTGCACTTGCGCTCGATCTATCAAGATAGAATCCACCTCCTCCGCAGAAGCTAAGCTAGGCTGGTATGAAGGCAGTAACTTCGAGTTCCAACCATATAGTGCCGATAAGGAATCATACCAATTGTTGAATGAAAGGAAGAGTTGTAAAACAATTCTGACCAAGGAAGAAACCTGAGCCACGCCACTAGGTAATCTAAGGCAAAGGCTCGCAAGTATTACTCAAGGCAACGATTCACCACCTCTGTTTGCCCATCGCTTTGTGAGTGATAGGCAGAGGATTATTTAAGGTCAAACCCACTATGATTCATAAGTTGTTGCCAAAAATTACTCACAAAAAGAGGGTCTCGATCTGATACAATACCTTGAGGGAACCCATGCAGTTTAACAATGGAGTCCAAGAACACGGTAGCCACCACCTTGGCGGTGAACCCAAATTTCAAAGGGCAAAATTGAGCAAGCTTCGTTAAACAATTGACTACCACAATGATAGTCGTATGCCCTGTGGAGGATGGGAGCCCCACAATAAAATCCATACTGATCTTAGTCCAAGGTGTGGATGAGATTGGAAGAGGCTGTAAAAGGCCCAAAGGTTTGGAGTTGGGATACTTAATTTGCTGGCAAACAACACATTCTGCTACATATTCCTGCACTTGTAGCTTCAACCCCGCCCAATTAAATTGTTTTGTGATCCTCTTATATGTCTTGAGGACCCCAGCATGTCCTCCTTTGCTTACTATCATGGAACAAGTGCAAAATTTCTGATGCCAAAGCTGAGTCTTTCAAGACAAAAAGTATATTATGATAACATACTAACCCATTCTACGCTGAAAAATGCTCAGGTAGTTCTCCTTTAGTGCTTAACTCATGCAACCATAGGTACCCTTCCTCCTGAGAATTGACCAAGCACACTACCTCCATAAAGGAACTCTTAACAGTATAATATGCTATGAAAGTCATAGACTCCAGAGGGTTAGTTTTGGCATGCATCCGTGATAAGGCATCCGCCACTATGTTGAATTGGTTAGCGTGATAGAGAATATCAAATTCATACCATAATAGTTTGGTGAGATAATATTGTTGCTCCGGAGTTTGTATCACCTGCGACATTAAGTCCTTTAAATTTTGGTGATCCGTCTAAACAATGAGGCACTTGCCAATCAAGTAGTGATGCCACTCACTCACAGCTTGAGTGATGGCATACAACTCTTGTACATATGCTGACCCCTTGGCCATCTTAGGGGCCAATTTCTTGCTGAAAAAGCCTAAAGGATGAGATAAAATTGAGCCAACGGCACTTCCACTTGCATTTGTTTCCACCTCAAAGACCTTAGTGAAATCGAGTAACACAAGCGTGGGGGGTCTGAGTTAATGCCTATTTTAAAGCCTCAAAAGCTGTTGCAGCGGTGTCATTCCATCTGAATTGATCCTTTTTTAGCATTTCAGTCAAAGGCCAAGCTAGCAGGGCATAATCTTTCACAAATCTATGATAATACCCTGATAATCCCAAAAACCCGTGAAGCTGTTTCACTGTGGCAGGTTGGGGCCACTGTACAATGGCTAGAATCTTCTTGGTGTCCACTTGCACCCCTTGTGCAAAGACCACATGTCCTAAATAATCAACAGAATCTTTCCAAAATTCACATTTGCTCATCTTAGCAAACAGTATATGTTCTTGTAGAGTCTATAGGACCAACTTAAGATGAGCCAAGTGGTCATTCAGGGATTTACTATAGACTAGGATATCATCCAAAAATACGGCTATGAACTTTCGAAGAAAAGGCCGAAACACCTTATCCATAGTGGCTTGAAATGTAACTGGGGCATTCGGCATCATGAGGAACTCAAAGTGACCGTCATGAGTTCGAAATGCCATCTTCGCAATGTCTTGGTCACACATTCGAATTTGATGGTAACCCAAGCATAAATCCAACTTGGAGAAGATTGTGGCCCCATGCAACTCATCCAGTATCTCCTCAATTGTCGGCATTAGGAACATGTTGCGAACGGTAATCGCATTCAGCATGCGATAATCAATGCAGAACCACCAATTGCTGTCTTTTTCCTTCACTAATAAAACTGGTGAAGAGAATGGACTTTGACTATTGCGTATGATACCCTGCTTCAGCATTTCATGCACCAATTGTTCGATCTCATATTTCTAAAAGTTGGGATATTTATACGGCTTAATGTTGACCGGTGAAGAGCCCGGTTTCAGTTCGATGTAGTGATCTACATCCCTAGAGGGGGGCAAGGACTATGGCTCTTGGAAAACACTTGCAAGCTTGTATAACAATTGCTACATAACTAAGGGTAGTGACTGCTGAACCTCAGTCCCAGTAGGAAGTGAGAGCTGCAAATGACATACCGAAGTGATAGCCTTCAAGTGCACCAATTTCTTCATAGACCGTGCCTTTAGCGGCTGCTCTTGCAGTAAATTTTCAGCAAAAAGAGTGGTGTATTTACTCCCTAAGTGGAATTCAGTTGTTAGTCGATCATAGTCAGTTAGGACTCTGCCTAAGCTCTTCATCGAAGCAACACCAAAAATAGCATCAGCACCTGCAATATCCAAGTGAAACAAATCAATGCAAAAAGACACCCCTTGTACCAAGACGTCCACCCCTCTACTGATTGCTTGACATCAAATTGTATGTCCACTGCTAACAGAAACTCAAGAAGGGGTCACAGAGATTTGTGGTAAGGCCAATCGTTGAGCCACGCGAGGATGAACAAAGTTCAATGTGCTACCACTATCTACAAGAATATTCAATGACTGACCTTGAAATTCACACTTCAACCTCAAGGTAGATGGATGAAACTCCCTCGATAACATGAAGCTCATTGCAAGCAGAACGTCAGGCTGAATATCAACACCAGGAAGCTCCTCCAGCTCAGGAATCAGAGAATCAATGTCATCTTTAGTTAAGAGTATCAACCATTGAGCCCGACAATTGTGGTTGGGGTTGTACTTTTCATCGTAGTAGTAACAGAGACCTTGCTTATGACGTTCACGAAATTCCATAGTTGTGAACTTCTTAAGCTGAGGTCTTGGAGCGCTACCTACCCTGGACATCGTGGATACTGGTGGCACAATTGGAGGATTCGTATGCTGAGCAGTTGAAGAGTCAGGGGCTCGTGAGTGAGCCATGGTAATGGTGGGTTGTTTGGATGTGAATGATGGGGCCAAAGAGGGGTGGGGTTTGCTCATGATCGGTCACAGAGAGTGTTGTAAGGTTAAGTGGTTCTGTTCGTGTAGCCTGGCTAAGGCCATAGCATCAGGATATGACATTAGCTTAGCTAACCTTAATTAGCATTTCAAATAATCATCTAAACTAGCAACAAAGAGCCTAATCAACCATTGTTCGGATAGACCATGTACCTTGATCAATAAGGCTTCGAATTGGGATTGATACTTTGCTACCGTTCCGATATGCCGCAATTCTTTCAGCAGTTCTTGAGGATTCTCATACAAATCGAAACCAGATCTCTTCTGAACGGCATTGAAAAATTTGAACCAGTCGTTGGTGTAATTGTTGTGTACCAACCATTTATACCACGAGTATGCAAGCCTTACCATCTGAAACGAAGCAATCTTGACATTCTGCTCCCTTGGCATTGTCGCTAGGTCAAAAAACTCCTCCAATCGGAAGAGCTAATCATCGACATTATCGCCATTGAAGGATGGAAGATTGAGTCACAGATCATGAGCAAGAGGTCGATTGTGCGATGATGGTTGATCATCGCGCCAGGTTCTTTCGTAATATTGATTGTCCAAAGAATCGAGCAATTCCAATCGCTGGTTCATGCACTCAATCATCTCACACAGCTTGGACAACTGTGAATCAACGCATGTTTGGAATGCTATGTGCTCGTCGTGTAACTCGGTCTCGAGGTGTCCTACATGCGTACTTTCCGCCATGGAAGCTTCGCACAAGGGCTCAACGAAAGCACCACTGTTAAGCCTCTTCGAGTAAGACTTGAACTCCAAGAATTAGTTTCTTATTAATAGAAGAAATGAATGAATGGTACAAGCTATCATGTCCTCTATTTATAGTCTTAGTAATAGTTATATACAACATATATTAGCTATTAACAAACTAACCGCCTTACTTGATTAGGAAATGAAGTCTTTGGCCCAACTCGATGCTCCCTTCAGTCTATTTGGCCTCTAGTGTGTAACATAATCCAACTCAATTCATTTATATATGATGATATATTTTAAAAGGATTGAAAATGAAGATAATAATCATATCAACTCATGACTTCTGACTCATGTAGTTATGTGATGCATGCAAAATAATAGAAATGAAAGCCTATTTTAAGCTTATGAATTAATGGCTTTTAAAATCCATAGTGGTGCATGACTCTTGATTTGGGCTGACTATTATATGCAGGTGACCATTACTACGGGAGGATGATCTATACATGCTATCCATCTTGAATAGAAATGTCTGTGCTATTTCCAATTTGTACGTTTCCATGAGTTATTGCTGGAGCTTTACTGGAGTTCAATGTTATAGAGGATTGTAACGAGTTTGTGTTGTGTGTCCCCATTTCTTTTTTATATGGCGATACATTGTTTTTTTGTTGATTAGGTTCGATATAGCTTTTAGATGTTGTGAAATGATGTATTTTATTCTCTTGTGGTTTTTCTCTAAATCAAGAGTGTTTTTAAGCCCAATTTTATATCAATTTATCGGGTAAAATAAAAAGAGTTGAAAATTTTGAATGGATAAAAAAAAAAATAAACATGCCTTGCCTTGCATATCTATATTAAAATACCAATAAACTTAAAAAATAATTTAATACGCAATCAGTTTTAAAGATTGTTCGTATTATCATAAAATATTGTTCAAACACCTCATTTAATGAGCTAGTTAACAATTACATTAGGTAATGTGTCAACACATTATTAGACATGAGGAAAAGTAGTTTTACAATAAAAGTACTTTAAAATTAAATTATAAAATCACCAATTAATCAAAGACAATCATAATATTTTCACAAGAAAAGAAGAAAAGAATAAAAGGACAATCATAATAAATGCTAAGCTTTTCAGGCTATGATCTCTTTTCAAGTTGGATAACTATTGATTCGGAGCCCATTAGCACAATTGCTAGGTAGGCTAATGTTTGGGCCTAAATAAGTTTTGTTTGCAAGGACAAAACCAAAACATGTTGTACAGAAACATGAAAATCTAACGATAATTTATTTAAAATTCAGTAACTATTACTGACCCCCAAAAGAAAAAGAAAATGAGTAACGACCCAAGGGTTATACTACAGTAGCGATAGGATTTACATAATTTTTTACAAAAATTTTTATGTCTTTAGAATGACTCATTACTTTTATTTTGATCTATTAAGTGCTTACTACGTCAATTTTGTGGTCTATTTTTTATTTTTTTAACCTCCCACTCTTATAGGTCTTAATCACTACAAAATTGATATGGCAAGTACTCAATATATTATAGTAAGAACAATGGGTTGCTCTCATATCATACAAGAACTTCTCAATTTTTTATCACATAATCTAATACAACTTACAAGATGTAAGTAATTGATTTTGATGAAATTAAAAAGTTTAGAGAGAGAAGAGACAAAATGAAGCAAAGTTATGTAAAACTAACATAACTCCATAATACTACAATACCTCCATACATACTCATAGTTGGCATCACATGACCATCATTTCGATTTTTTAACTAAAATAAATATTTATTAATAATAAGATTTTGCACTTTGAAGTCAATTCGAACTTTAAGTTTTATATTAGTATGTAAATGAGTGCTGATATTTTGGGAAAATAAAGTACATAATAAGAGAGAAAACCACCCATAGTAGTTTGCAGTAGTGTATCATAGTCTAGGTGAATTCTGCCATGCACTTCACAAAGTGAGGTGTATCAAATACCTTGTGAGATTAATAGTCAAATATGAGGGTTTATTTATACAACTGCTTCATACTCCTCACATCTTACCATTAATCTTATAAGGTATTTGATGCACTTCACATTAGAATCTGCCCATAGTCTATAGGTCTTGTATCATATTGAATATTGCTATAAAACTAATTTTAGAAGTGTTCTTTTGGTTATTATTATTCTTCAAATTGGGGAAACGATGGCTGCACATAATATTTTTACACTTTTCCTTACACCATCCTGTTTAGACACAAAAAAGGAGAGAGAATGGGTTAGAATGCATATCTTTCCTTTTTTTTTTTTTCCCCTCCAAAAATTAATAATATAAAACATCTAATAAAATCATGTGCAAGTGATACTGTCATAAAAAACAAAAGCTAAGCTTACAGCTTCTTATGAGTATCTACTTTTTTGGCCGCCCAAGACTACTGCCTTATTCAACTTCATGTGTGGCTCATTGTCTATCTTGCTTATTCAGTTATTCTTCTTTTGATGCAGCTCAAATTACAAGCGGATAAGCCGTAGGTAAAAGGTATTAAAAAAAAAAAAGAAAAAGAAAAGAAGAAGAAGCTAAATCTAAAAGCTAGTCTTGTCTCTACCTTCATGTTATTTTGCGTTGGCTCTGGTCCTTCAACATGCATCATTAACATAAAACAGTCATACTCGTTCCTTCCCATGGATTCAGACTCCAAAATCCATGACCCCCCAACATGTTAGTTATATTGATTTGTATGGCCTTTCCATATTCTTTCACCTTAGGGTATTTACTGAAGTGTGTTATGCATATTAATTTTCAGTCACCAAGCAGTGCAAGCAATCAATGTGAAGGGAAGAAAAGTGGAGTGGAACAATCTCTTTGAAGTTTCCCTCCCATGATCCTCAGTTTGCTCATCTTCTCTTCACACCAGTGCAACTGTGCTTCACTCAACTCATTCATTCTCAAAACCCTTGACACCACCTTTAGGTCTATCAGAGCCATCAAAATATCCATCTCTTCCTCAACCTTTGGCTCTCTCTTCCTCAAGCATTTGCGAGAATGGCGAAGATCCTTAACCTTCTTCCTCTTCTGAAGGTTAGGTGGACACACAAATATATTTTAGGAAATTAAATATTATGGATAGCATTGTAGGAAATTAATTTAAATTTGGAACTTGCCTTCTGATTAACTTTCTTCATTAGCTTTAGTAGTGTTGGATCAACCATGCCTCTTCGGTTTCTCCTAAAGTAGGCTGCCAGGACCTGACAGGGCTTTTCTTTATCATCCTTCAGAAACTTCATGAATGTTCTGATCCCATCCTCCATTATCATAAGAAATGAAGCTGAGGATATTTTACCCTGGAAACCACCATCCTTCTGATCGTCCTCTGACTCTTTAAATCAAACAAGAAAACAAAAATTCAGTCACAAATCTTAATTATTCAAATAGTCATTTTAATAAGTAATGATTTTCCACACATTCTTTTGTTTGTTTTACACCACAATTTTACGTTATTTTCTAGCATATGTGATTAGTTTTAGCACAAATTGAATCAATCCCCGTAAAGGAATTGAAGTAATGTAAGATTACGCTAAAAACAATGGTGTGACATGTACAGTGTTATTTTTAAATGTATTTTTGTTTTTCTGTTTTGCCAACAGGCAACAGTAATAGTTATATGGCATGCAATCCGAGTCCCTGATTTACTGATTTATGGTTGGGTCATTACTTGGGTTTGACTTCATACTCTTTGACATGAAATCTAATTTTAGAAGAGAGGGAGCAAAAAGTGAATATCATACCTCGATATTCTGGCACTAGGAGCAATTTTGGTGCCAAAAGCCTCATCCTAGCGTAGATCTCGGGTCTCCTGCCATGCTCGTAAGGCTCATTCTCAATGTATCTCTGTAACAAAACTTGAAATTGCTGGAATTGCTGTGCAACGGTGGCAGGACAACCCGTATCAAGATCACGGCGTGAAGCATATTTGGCTTGAAAATTTTTGTAGTTCCAATTAAGGGCTTCCCATGTTAAGCAAATTTGTGCTACATATGCAGCCTCTAGTTCACGATATGGGTTGTGACCTATGTCAGCCGGCTTTTTGTTCGCTGTTGAAAACTTGTGCGCAATACGCTCTGAAATTGATCTTGGAGATATTCGGATGGATCTTAAAGACTCTGAAATTGGGTAGCTAATGTGTAAAGAAATGGATCTTTCACAGCAATTTAAACTTACAATAACGCACTGAGAATTAGACAAGGGTTGTTATAAGCTTATAATGTTACCTGTTTCCTGAAGCTTCTGTGCACTAATTCTGTCTAAGAATGACATTTCTTCATCATATTTTTGGAACAGAGTGTATGATTCCCACTTGGGGCAACTTCTTCTAGATGACGAAGACAATGCGTCTTCGGTCCTAGTATCCCTGAAATTAATGGAGCTCCCCCATTCAGAGGAGCCCTTAGATATGGACCCATCAGTGTAGGAGTCACCATACATTTCTTCATCATCCTTCTCTTGAGCAATTAACTTCTTACTATGCAACTGGGTAGAAGCAACAACCAAGAACCTCTCATCCCTTGTGAGGTTTGCTTCTTGCACCTTCTTGTTTTTTATAGTTCCAGGACAAACATGGTTATCTGCAAAAAGTAGTATAATATCAGACAGTTGAACTAGAAGAAGTGATGCATGTGGGTAATGCAACTGAGTATATATAGATTAGCTACGATGTGAAATACCGTCACAGTTTTTGTCACATTTGTATGTGTTCATGGTGATGGCAGAGGTTGGCCTACTTTCAAGTGGGACAGGGTTTGTAACAGAATCAGCATTTCTTCCTACAAATTCTTCTTCTGCCTCTTTACTTTCAAAGTCATAAACTTGTGAGTTATGAACAGACAAGGTTTCAGAAGAATGGTTTTCTTCCGACTCTTCATTCAAGCTCTCCCGGGGGCTTATGAATTCTTCAGAATAATAAGAATGAGGCTTCTTGTTATGCTGAAACAAAAGGGTTTCTGCTACATGATCTCTCACTTTCTCAGTGTGATCAGCATAAGAATACCCTTGTTGAGTTTCTTCTTCTTCTTCTTCTTCATCATCATCCTCGGAAAACACATATTCATATTGTTGATCTCTGAAACATACAAAGAGAAACTTGTAAGTTATATGTCAGAGGCAATCAATGTGCCAGTGTCTGTAGGATGTAGATAACGAAAAACGAAAGCAGCAACAAGACCTTTGGGTTAAGGGGAATCTGCCAGTGAAGGTTAAGAATGTGACAAGGAAAATGGCCAACGAGAAGAGGAAGAGGAAGAGAAGCTGGAAAGAGCTTGAGGCATAGTTGAAGAGTCTAGCAAGAGCTTCTTCTTTGGAACATGGCATTTTCTTTGTGGTTAATTGCTTCAAACCCCAGAGTAATTAAGCTCCGGAGGACTCAAACACTAAGCAAAGCTACTCCTAAGAAAAGTGGGCTTTGGTTGCTTTCGTAATATGTATCCTACTTGGTCAACATTGTCCAAAATATCATAGTAAAGTATCAAAATCTCTAATAACCCCAAAGAGTTTATATCCTCATCATGTCCCCAGTTATAAGACTTGAACATCAAGGACAAACCTGACAGAGAGTCCTCAAAGTTTAGAAGATATATCTATTGGCCTCCTAGATATATGGACTTGGGAGCATGCAATTTAAATATATTTTTGTTTTCTAAGGGCAATCCCGTGCATAATTAACAATTTTGATAATTCAGACTTGAACGTTCAGTTGTATGCGTATTTTGCTATATATATATATTTTCCTTTCTTTAATTTGATCATTCAAATTTGTTTCACACAGTAGGGGGGTCTCATCCTTCTTCCATAATTAAATAATAATAACTCATTAGCTTCAAATGCGATTTTAATTTACAGAGTTGCTTGAAAAAGAAGATCGATCACACTAGAGGAATCTTTCAATTATACTTTTCATGCAAAGTACGTAAGTCTTGTTTTGTAGTGTGTATATAACGCAGAAAATCCTAGTAAGAGGGTCCTTTTTTCTCCTTTATGAACGATTGCGAAATGACGTAAAGAAACGAAAGGAAAAAAGAAGAGACCTAAACCAAGCCACACGCATAGGCAGACAAGTAGGAACTTCACTTTGTATAAAGAATTACAAGGCATTCTTCCAGATAAAAAAGTTTAATTCATATATATTATTTAATCGAATAGATCATGTATATTCACTCAGCATGCATGCATAATCATGGATTACAGGGTTTTGTTTCAGAGTTCTGGCCCAAACCAGGAGAGTTTTCTCTGTTTGCAGGCGTAATGTATTCTTTACCTACTGAAGGAATAAAGAGTCTTTTTTAAAAGATTGTTTTGCTGTGTCAATTGCGAATTCTTGTAGCAATCCTCTTTAATTGATCCTTGTCTTTAACGTGGTTATTAAGATTGCAGATTGCAGCACAGATTTTGTCCCCAAACCCAAAGAATATGTGATATTATATTATTATTACCAGAGTTTAGCCAACTTATTTGTTGGTCTGCACAGCTTGCTGTTTACATTCAAATGAAAAGAAGGAATCAGTTAGATGTATGACCAAATCTCCCAAGCCTCACCACAATGGTGTTGAAACATTCTCACTCAACGGTAAGGAATAAATTAAAGTAAATTATATTAACGTTTCTTAAAATTAGGTGGTATCCTTCCATTTGTTATATCTATATTGACATTCTTAATAAAGGTACTCAATATCATATTTGCAAGAATATTTATTACACATTTTATAAAATATAAAATATCGGATGAAATATTATCTATTGCTTATGAGAGAATAGTGTCTCTCTCGTAAACTTCCTTTACCCAACCATCTCTCTCTCTTTCTCTATTATTTTTTTATAGATATAAAGTTATGATATCCCAAAATAATATCAAAATAAAACAGCTTATTAAAAAAAAAAAATTGGTTCTCGTATTAACGTACATAATACACCTATCAATATCTTTGATACAACTTATGGTGTTCCATAGCGATATCTAATAAATGGGCTAAAAAAAATTTATCTTAAAACTATTAACACATTCAAAAGTTGTTAATATAAAAAAGTTACAAATACCTATTAACACATTTCAAACTATTGATACAATGTTCTTTGGATACAAATTACCAAAATTTCGATCATTTGTTAGCTTATAGACAACAGATAACGAATTAACGGTCATCAACTGGCATCCCCACCGAAATTCGGGGCGTAATCAATAACTCTTCCAGTATTTTCCGGGTGCCTGGGTATTTTAACACTATGTTCCGTGCTTAAGAGGGAAAAACAAATATGAAATTACCAACAAGCAAGTTATTTGAGTTTCAAAACACGGCTGCTGTCAATAAATTTTTTATCCGACAGTACATTTCATTAATCCCAATAATTAATTTGGAGAACCATTTGGTAAATACAGTTGACGTCATATACACCACCAACCATAGAAAAAGCATCCCAAAGGCCTTCAATGAACCATTTAGCCTCAAAGTTCGGGCACCTCGGCAACTGAGGGATTATGTTGACACAACGCGCATCTTGGTCATCCCGGTGGGAATTACGTTTAGGTGTAGAACCTAAAATTAAGGACATCCTTTGGCCCATGATACATATTAAGCATAGTCAGAGGCAGAGCTTCGTAGGGACAATGGGGGCCATGGCCCCCCCCAAGTTTTTATAAAATATTTAGTACTAGATGTACCTGCACAGAGATGTGGACAGCTGAGATGGTGCAATACACACGCTAGAGTTTTGCTAATCGACAAACACTGGGTTCAATCCCAGTGTCGACAATTTTTGCAAAACAAAAGGAAAAAATTATCGTAAAGAAGAAAGTTGTGATTAGCAGAGCGAGTACATCTCATTTGTGCATCTTTTTGTCTTTTTTCTCTTTGTTCAAAATCTTCAACTTGCAAGATTGCAGCACATTTTTTTGGGAAATTGGTTTTCTTTATTTCAAAACATGTTTCTTTGCAAAACATTTTATTCTCTTTTTACCAATTTCACTATTTTATGTTTTCTTATTTTTCTTCAATTTTTAGAATATTTTTTGGGAAAAAAATTCAATTTTTATTATATTAATTGTTGTGCTAATTTAATACCAATAACATAGATTTATCTAAGGAAAAATATTTAAGAGAGTTTTTTAATGTTAATATTAAAAGGTAGTGATTTTTTTATTTTAAGTATTTAATTAGATATCTCACTTTAATTTCTTATCATCTTTTTGACTTTTTCAATCATTTTTTTACTCTTTTACAGTTTTTATAATTCTAATTTCTAATAATGAAAAATCAAAGAATTGATGCATTTTTTAAGAGAAAAACTAATATACAAAAGGGGAAAAATATAACTTTAACATCATCATTGATTATTGATTGTTCTACTGCTCCAATCATTAATGTTGAAAGAGCGGAGAGCAGCTCTATAACGTACTTTATAGTCTTTATCTTTAAAATTATTTTGTCATATTAGTGACTTACTTCAAAGTTTAAATATGTAATATGCAATTAATTTTAATTTAATTATTATATATTTTACATATTAATTTTAATTTAATTATCACCATATATTTTATATGCTAAAGTCTTTGGCTCCCCTAAAATTTTTCTTCAAGCTCCGTCATTGAGCATAGTTGAATATAAAAGCCAACCCTTTTAGGAGAAGCCTTAGTATTGAAGATCCGAGACGCTGGCTTGTGGCCGAAACTGAAGAAATGGAACTGCATTACTGTCCTCTTGTACTAGGTGTATTATAAGGAAAGTTTAAGGTTGGCTCGTGGGACTTAGTTTGAAAAAAAAATGTAAAAATCAACTGATTGAAATAACTGAAGGTAGCTTTTATGATAATGTTTGTGATCCTCACCGAAAATTCTTGTAGTGATAGTGATATCACTTGAAGTTGTAACTAAAAGTTCGTTTACGTTTCTTTCTTTCAAAAAGAATGATACTTTCATCTAATACATGTTTTAATTATAATCGCACAATAAAAACGATACAAATTATAATGAATGTATGAACAAAGATAATGCGTGGATGCCATTGCCTGCCTATATAAAATCATAACCCCATCGCTTTATGTATGAAGCGTATCTAAATTGGAGGGTTTTTTTTTTTTTAAAAAAAAAACTTTCTTTCAGAATTTTCCAGCTAAGGAAAAATTTATAAACTTCATTTTGAAGTATAAGCAAGGACGAGGGAAAGAATTTTATTCTTTACTCGTTAGTTCAAATCCTGAAAGGAATTGACGGGACTGAAATAATTGCATTTTTAAATTTGATTGAAGAGAGAAGATTGAAGGAAGGGACGAAGAAAGCGGGATTAGAAGTTTAGAACATATGTGCAAAATCTAGGTCGGAGGGAATTAAGGGACAAGCACTGTTTTAGTTTGAGCTACTCGCAGAAAACATGTGGCGAATTAGACTTTAGTAATAATAATTAAGTCGGTTTCCCCATTACCAAATTAAAAAGGCTATTATAATTATTGGACTTTAGGATATGGCCTACTGGTTGCCAGAATTGGTTGTGTGGACTGGTTCCTCTCCCTTTGTAATAAAGAAGTTGTTATTAATGGAGTTAGATCTGATAATCAGGGAGAGAAAAAGAGGCAGAGAGAGAGAGAGAAACACAAGCAGAGATATGTAGATGAAGGTGTGCTTCTAGAAACCTTAGTGTTCAGGAAACATGCAGATATGGGAGACTCGCAAAGTTCTTGGTAGGATTGAAATTTGGGATGCATGCATTGAAGATTAAGCCCTGAAATATGATGGAAATGGTCCAACAGAAATGCTTACCTTAGATTTGTACGGTCTTGCGGGTTGGTGAGAATTTTAACCACTCATAGTAATATTAGTCGGCGAGGCATTAACAAAAATAATAATAAAACAAAGTACCGTATTATACTATTATTTATGATATGAACAGCGCATGAGCAGCGCGAGAAAATTTTCCGCTGTCAAAAATTTTACTCTTTTGCTTGAATTTTCTGTTATTTGTCTTTTGAATGGATCATTTTTATCTTGAGTGCCTCGGACGGGGCCATATATTCGTTAAACATAGTTAAAAGATCATATACATGTATTTTTATTACAACTTGTGAGAGAAAGAGGGATCGTGATGGCGTCGGTGTTACCAAGTGTCAATAATTATATATTAATTGAACGAGAATATATATAGTTCCAGTCAAGTACACGTTCTGATTGGACTATAGCGTGAGGTTGGCAAAAGCTTTGGTGGGTAGAAATGGGTGAGGTGGTTGGACAGGATCATACATCAATAGACGGAAGTCAGTATCCCAAATAGTGCGTAACAGAGACTCAAACCCCTCGTGCACATGTACACAATTGCAGCTAGCCTTTGTAATAAAAGTAATGTTATTTGTATTTATAGATATATTACAGAAAAGAAAAATATAAGGTGATACATCCACCAATTTTTATTTGTTTAACACCTTTCATTTTATATTTTTCTCTGTCATTGTATATTTATAATGAATTTTTAACGGGTACATATAACTTCTTTTTTTTTTGTTTTTTTTTTTTTTTTGCTTGCAGTAATCATCATGTTTTCACATCTTCATATTGAATGTGACACTCAACACAGAGCCACGGTCATAGACTCATAGGTATTCTCTTGGTTTTGTTTAGTAAATATAAGTAAACAAGGTGACAATTTCGGAAATCCACCGCCATCTATAACTGAACCTTGTTAGTTATTTACTTATTTAAAATATACACGTAAACAAATTAATAAGTTTCCTCGAGGATATCATCTTTGTCAAAAAGTTAGCTGTACGTATTTATCAAAATTATGAGGACAATCTATGAAGATTCCTGTTGAAGGGTGAATTATAAAACCAAAAAGTGGAGAGGCCATATAAGAACTCATATTGGTGCGTGGTGATGTAAATTGAGCTTACTTTTGAGGATCACTAAATCCGTACTTGACTGTGGTGCCTGCCCTTATTACTTCACTTTTTATTAAACTTATTCAAGGGATCAAAAGCAGGTTGGGTTCACAGGAATGGCAGAAAACCTACCTCCCGGGTTCAGGTTCCATCCTACAGACGAAGAGCTCATCACATATTATCTATTGAAGAAAGTGTGTGATTCCAGCTTCACCTCTAAAGCTGTAGCAGTTGTTGACCTCAATAAGTCTGAACCTTGGGATCTCCCAGGTAGTTTTAGAGTTCTTATACTCCTAAATCCTAATATATATACACCTGGTTTTAGATTGCTTAATTATAACTTCTCTTTCTTAAGAGTCCATAGGGTTTGATTATCAATTTGCAAGGGTTTATGTTCTTTAAGATAATTTTCTGACATTCGTTGTTGTTGAAGAACTGCATCTTATTGAACGTGTTTCTGGAGTAAGATTCTACAAATTGAAGGAAAAAGAAAATATAAAATTAAACAATTGCTTTTGGCTGATACCTCTTCTTTCTCTATAAATTTTCACTGTTTTATTAGAAATTTAAACAACGAGGTATAAATAAAACTTTATTAGTATATCAATATTGTTCGGGCTGCAATTCATTATTTACTGTTTAGGTTATCAATCGAGGAAATTTGAGAAGTTGTTTCATCATCTTCATACTATACATATATCGTTTGACCACTTCTACTTTTGCCACAGGATTTACCAGCATTCAATATATATATATATATATATATATAGAGGAAGCGTATCATATCAAATGAGAGAAGTAGTTAATTGTGAGAGTAAAAGGAGCAAATCTTAATTATTAGATCTTACGTGAATGGTCAAAATTAAAATATAAAGTCACATGATTATTTTAAGTGATTATATGATATTTAAATAATTTTAAATCTTTACTATCCATATATGATTATACGGTTCAAATTTACTCCTCTCACTCTCATAATAAACCACTCCTCTTATGTGATACGTTCCCTATATATATAGTTTAGAATTCAGAAATTTAATAATTATAAATAGAGTAAAATCCTAAATTGTCCCTAAAAAGAGTTATGAGACATAATTCGATATCAATTTAGTTATTGAAAGATTTGTTACATCAATTTGATTATCGAAAAATTCAAATTTATTTTAAATTAGTCCAAACTTTTTCTAATCTTTTGATTTAAGTTTAAATAAATTTTAATTTTTTTAGTACTCAATTGATATTACCACTTTTTTTATGATTAAATTAATGTCATAACTTTGCCGAGAACTAAATTAATATTTCAAGACTCTTTTGATGTCCATGCATATACAGTGCATGTTTGCATTCATGCTAATTTAGTGTATGGTATCATTTTTTTTCTTCTTTTTTTTTTTGGAATTTGTTTTTTATTTTTTTGGTCTACTTGAATGCTAAACGTTGACAAATATTCATTCGTATGCGATAGACTATTACTATATGATATATATAGCTTTTTCACTGAAAAATAAATCAACTGAATTAGAATTGTTGGCGTTGGATGTGCATCTGGTAATAGGTAAGGCTACCATGGGTGAGAAGGAATGGTATTTCTTCAGCTTGAAAGACCGGAAGTATCCAACTGGACTTCGAACCAACCGAGCCACCGAATCAGGTTATTGGAAAACCACAGGAAAAGACAAAGAAATTTTTGGTGCTGGGGTTTTGATAGGAATGAAGAAAACCTTGGTCTTTTATAAGGGCAGAGCTCCGAGGGGCGAGAAAAGCAACTGGGTTATGCACGAATATAGACTTGAAAACAAGCATCCCTATAAATCTTCAAAGGTCAGTACATGCATACACCACAAATGTCAAAGTTGTTATTTTTCTTTCAATCGTCCATTATTCTTAATTACTTGGTGGAGGAGGTATTCCTTATTGCAAATATTTTTATATGCAATTGACAGACTTTTAATACGTGCGTCAATTCTTATGGTTATAAAAAGGATGACATTCACGTAGACCTAAACTTATTTTGGAATAAATATTTTTAGTACTTATACTTAAAATGATTTAATGCATGTTTAAATTAAATAAAAAAATATTTTTTAACCCTTGTTTTAGATACCATTTTAGACTTCTGAAAATTGATCTATAAATAACTAAAGATTTCGATTATACTTTTAGTGAATATGTTGAATTTGGTGAGGTGACTAATAACAATAGATGTAAAATTATTTTCACTAGAATATTCACTAGTAATATACTTAAAATTCATAATTAATAACACATAATTTCTTTTTTTTTTTTTTTTTACGGACAAATTCATTGATAAAGCAATTGAAATCTTCTGTTACTACTAATATGTGATTCATCAAATGTGCCAGTAATATCCAACCTATCGGTATTACCATAAACAATATTGATTTAATAAATATATCAATAATTGTAGAGATAATTTCGTATATATAATTCCTTATATTGTCATAAAGGTAGCATTTTCTATGTACCAAAAAAAAAATGACGTTATACGTACTACCCCATGCATCCGCGTTGTACTCTGCTGTGTTCACTATCCATGTTTATGCTTCAAAGTAGAGATATAACCTTTGATATGATTTGCTTTTCCAGGAAGAATGGGTGGTTTGTAGAGTCTTCCAAAACAGCTCAGCACCCAAAAAACCACAGCAGATATCATCCCCTCCACCATCTCAAGATTCCCCCTGTAATACAACCTCGATGGTCAATGAATTTGGTGATGCTGAGCTGCCAAATATAAATAGCATAGCGAATTCATCAAGTGGCTTCACTAACATCGCGGGACGAACTTACAATGGCGGTGATCCCAGTAATGTCAACACCAATATGAGCTTGACCATGAATTGGCCAGCAGCGATTGAAGTTCCCTCCCTTCCATCCCTCCCATGGCCTTCTGGATTGCTGAATCCAAGTCTTTCAGTGAATTCTTTGCTTCTAAAGGCATTGCAGCTTAGGAATTATCAACAAAGAGAAGCTGCAGCAGCCGCTGCTGCTGATCTCTTTGCAACATATAATATTCCTCAAGGATTTTCTCAACTTGGAACTGACTTGAGCTCAAATCTCAGTGTTTCAACTTCAAGGGTTTTAGAATGCATGTCCCAGCAGCAGGAGCAGCCATTCCATATGGCTCCATTTGGGGGTGAAATTGTTTAAAGCGTATGGCTAACATCTTGTAAACCTTGTGCATTAATGTCCAACTTTACCAACTGCAATAGATAAAATGGTGCCATTGGAGTTACCTTCTTAACCGTCATTATCGCTTTATTTCAATGACTACTAAGGTCAATAGTACATTGATGTTGTAAACATTGTTCATGAATTGTAATCAAGGTCAAAATAGGGAACTTGTAGATCTCAAATTCTTAATCTCCTCTTCAGTCCTAGTGAGGAAAATCTCCTCATTCGTTCTAGCCCTAGGTGTCAGGTACCGGTATTAACTTGGATGAAAACTTTCAAGAAAAGAACTTCTTGTTTGTGTCATTGACAATAAACTAAGGGTTTAGTTGCATCTGTATCTGTATGATCTCCTCATCATGCGACATGCATACAAAATTTTTTTTTGGACATCGTTTTCATTTCGTAATTTTTAAACTATTTTCTTTAGATAATTTAATGAGAAGAGCATTACTAAACAGTATGAAACCTTTTCAGATAAATGTTTTGTTAGGGAACAGAATTAGTTATAACTAGTTGTAGTTCTGTTAGTGATTGGTTATGCATCGTTAGACAAAACTCTAGCATGCACCCCACTATATAAACCTCACACGTGTATCAAATGCTATAACATTCAATCAAAATACAATTCAGTTTCTGCATTCTCTACTCTCTCTGCTTTCTCTCTTCTCTGTATTCAGGTTCTTCAACATGGTATCATAGAGCCACCTCATTTTTTTTTTTCCGATCCATGCCTTCTGGATCTCTTCTCGAGCTTCTTCCCCTTCTCCCATGGCGGTGTCGAACGCTTCCCCAGCGTCCTCCACGGATTCTTCCCCTGCGTTCACCCCTATCAAGTTTTCAATCCCCATCTCGTTCAAACTCGCTGATGACAATTTCCTGCTGTGGTAGCAAGAAGCAATCACTACCATTAAAGGCCACCAGCTCCAATCTCACCTTCGCAGAGATCTCATTCCTCAGATGTACCTCGATGGTGATGTTGAAGGCTCAGGTAGCCCCAAACCTAATCCTGAATTCGAAAATTGGGAACAGCAAGACAATGTCCTCCTTTCTTGGATTCTTTCATCCTTCAGTGAATCTTTGAGAGTGCGAATGGTTGGCTGTGTGTACTCCTATCAGATTTGGGAAAAGATCGAAAAATTCTTTGCTTCGCAAACTCATGCGAAGGTCATTCGGCTCAAGCTCCAATTGCGCAACATCAAGAAAGGTGCATCGATGAACTCGTATCTCCTTGACATTAAGAAAACGGTGGATCAGTTAATTGCCATGGTTTCCTCAGTTTCAACCGAAGAACACATTCAAGCTATCTTGGACGGCTTATCCTCCGATTACACTCCTTTGGTCACCTCCATTATCTCACGCGTTGATCCATACTCTGTTGAGGAAATGGAAGCTTTGCTCCTCGCTGTTGAAGCCCGAATTGAACACTGTCACCAACAAGAACTAACTTCGCAGGGGTTTCCCAGTCCAATTCAGGCAAATTATGCTCAGTCACAAGGCCGTGGCAGAGGCTTTCCTCCTCCTAAGGGTGGTCGTGGCCGTGGCAACCCTGGTTTTCGAGGTCGTGGTCGCTTAGGCAGAAGAGGAGGCCGTCACAACAATTCATTTGGCTACAACAATTTTGGTCAACAACAATTTGGTTCTCGACCTCAATGTCAAGTTTGCAACAAGTATGGTCATTCGGATCAGGAGTGCTATCATCACTTTAATCCCACCTTTCAGGCTTCAGTATCTCAACCACAAGGTCGTCCTCCTCCCAATCCTACTCATCAAGCTTATTTGGCTGAGCCATTATCCACAGCTTCACCTCCAAATTCAAATCAATCTCAAGCTCTTCTTGCCACACCTTCAACAATCTATGACCCCCTCTGGTATTCGGATGCAGGTGCTACAAATCACTAAACTCCAGACGCCTCTAATCTCAGTGTGAGACACCTCTATGAAGGTTCTGACCGTGTTCAAGTAGGCAATAGATCAGGTATGAGCATTTTGCATACAGGGCATTCTGATTTATATTCACATGAATTCAACAAATCCTTGGTCTTAAGAAATTTGTTGCATGTCCCCGGTTTAACCAAAAATTTGATTAGTGTTTCTCAGTTTGCAAAACAAAATAGAGTCTTCTTTGAATTTCATGCTGATGCTTGTTATGTCAAATGTCAGGACTCCAAGGAGATTCTTCTCCAAGGTTTTACTAGAGATGCATTATATGCCTTTCCGGATCTGCAACCAAGCTCTCATGCTTTGCAGCAATCTAGTTCTATTGTTCCTTCAACTATACCTGTTGCTTTACATTCCTTTAGGCTAGGTACTGCCAAAAGTGATGATAATGTTTTCTTTCTTTAGCATTGTAGGCTTGGGCATCCTTCAAGCCCTGTTGTTCAAAGAGTCTTGCAATTCTCTAAAATTCCCTATGATGTGAATAAAGTTTCAAAAGTTTGTGATTCATGCTGTACTGGTAAACATCACCAATTACCTTTTGTTAGTTCATCTGTTTATAGTGAAACTTTAGCACTTATGTATTGTGACATTTGGGGGCCATCACCGTTACCCTCTAGGTCCGGTGCGAGATATTACCTCACATTCTTAGATGCTGCAACCAAATATACCTGGATTTATTTTCTGCACCAAAAGTCCCAGGCCTTGACTGTGTTTCAGCAGTTCAAAACCATGGTTGAAACCCAATTCAAGAAAACCATTCAATCTGTCCAAATTGACAATGCAAAAGAATTTCTAGCCTTTACGAAATTTTTCCTTGATTATGGCATTATTCATAGGCGCATCTGTCCATATACACATGAACAAAATGGCAGCATAGAACGAAAACATCAACACATTACCACAACTAGCCTCACCTTCTTAGTTCATGCCTCTTTGCCTACCTCCTTTTGGGAAAAGCCTTTCACACTGCAGTATACCTCATCAACCTCCCACCCACACCTACACTTAATAACTCCTCTCCCTTCCAAACACTATATGCCAAGCTGCTGGATTATACCTTCTTTCAACCTTTTGGTTGTGCTTGTTTCCCACTATTAAGACCTTATTCACATCATAAACTTGACTTTCGGTTTGAGAAGTGCATTTTTCTAGGCTATTCTGATCACTATCGGGGATACAAATGCCTAGCTAAGTCAGGGAAAACCTATATGTCTCGACATATTGTCTTTGATGAGTCGTCTTTTCCTTATTCTGAATTATTTGCTATGGCTACCTGCACTCAGTCTTTAATGGAAAATACTAACCTTCCTACCATTCCACTTATTTCATCTATGAATGCCCCTCATGCATATGCTCCTATTTTGCCTGCACTTGCTGCTATTTTGCCTGCTGCCACTAACTCTGACAGGTCTCCTAGGGAGCCATCTGCTATCATTTCCTCTGATGGTGCTGCCCCTGCACCTATGGCCATTCGCTCTGATGATGTTCCACCAAAACTTGCCATCAAAGTTTACTCGAGAAAATTCTCAAGACAAAAATCTGCTGTGCCATCTGCCCCTCTTGGTTATGCTGTCCCTGCGCCTGTTCCTACGGTACATAATGATCACTAGAAGCAAGGATGGCATCTTTAAACCCAAAGCCTTCACTGCATCACTTGAGCCAAAATCTGTCAAGCAAGCTTTAGCGGATCCCCATTGGTTACAGGCCATGAATGATGAATTTCAAGCCCTCATGAAAAATAATACGTGGACGCTAGCACCACTTCCAGCTAATAGAGAACCCATTGGCTCCAAGTGGGTATTTCGGGTCAAGTACAATCCCGATGGTTCCATCAACAAATACAAAGCAAGGTTGATAGCAAAAGGCTTTCATCAACAAGAGGGCTTCGACTTTCATGAGACCTTCAGCCCGGTTGTTAAGCCCACTACTATTTGAGTTATTCTAACTATTGCAGTCTCAAAAGGTTGGCAAATTCGTCAAGTTGACTTCAACAACGCTTTTCTAAATGGCAATCTCCAAGAATCAGTTTATATGACTCAACCTGAAGGGTTTGTGGTTGGTGATAAATCGTTGGTTTGTAAATTGAACAAGGCCCTCTATGGCCTAAAGCAAGCTCCTCGTGCTTGGTTTGAAAAGCTGCAGCATACACTCCACTCCCTCGGTTTCAAGTCTGCCAAGAGTGACTCCTCCCTCTTCATCCACATTACTACCTCTCACATACTCTATGTCCTTGTGTATGTGGATGATGTAATCATCACTGGGTCCTCATCTACTGCTATTACTCAGCTCATCTCCTCGCTCAATGCCATTTTCTCCTTAAAAGACTTGGGTTCTCTCCATTATTTTCTTGGAATAGAGGCCAACACACTACCCTCTGGTGGCCTTCATCTTTCCCAAGCCAAATATATTTCAGACCTTCTGCTAAAAGCCAAAATGATTGACTGCAACTCCTCTCCTATACCCATGACATCTGGTCTTAAGCTGTCCAAACATGGGACTGATGCTTTTGACAATGCCTCTTTATACCGTTCCATCGTTGGTGTCCTCCAATATGCCACTATAACCCGGCCTGACATTGCCTTTTGTGTCAACAAAGTGTGCCAATTTATGCATTAACCTCTGCTTAGTCATTGGCAAGCAGTAAAACACATTCTCCGGTAACTTCAAGGAACAATTCACTATAGTCTCCTCCTTCAGCCGAGTTCCTCTCTTGAGCTCTATGCCTTCTGTGATGTAGATTGGGGGTCAGATCCTAATGATAGGCGGTCTACCACTGGTTTTGGTGTTTACCTCGGCAGTAACTTGGTGCCTTGGATGTCTGAGAAGCAAGCTTCAGTTTCCCGGTCAAGCACAAAAGCTGAATATCGGAGCCTGGCAGCAACTGTATTAGAAATCATTTGGTTGAAATCACTCTTGTTGGAGCTGTATCTTCCAGTTTCCAAAGCTCCTACTATCTACTGTGACAATCTAAGTGCTATCATGATGACAGCAAACTCGATACTTCACCATCGCTCAAAGCACTTTGAACTAGATTTACACTTTGTTAAAGAAAATGTCTTAAATAAAGCAATTGTTATATCCCACATACCCTCTCACGAGCAGGCTGCTGATGTTCTAACCAAGGCAGGCTCTTCCTCTCAGTTTCCTTACCTTAGGTCCAAACTCAGAGTTGGTGAACTCCCCTCTTTGAGTTTGAGGGGGGTGTTAGGGAACAGAATTAGTTAGAACTAGTTGTAGTTCTGTTAGTGTTCTATTAATGATTGGTTATGCATCGTTAGACAAAACTCCAGCATGCACCCTACTATATAAACCTCACACGTGTATCAAATGCTACATTCAATCAGAATACAATTCAGTTTCTGCATTCTCCACTCTCTCTGCTTTCTCTCTTCTCCGTATTCAGGTTCTTCAACATGTTTTAACGAATTGTTAATGACTGCTCATTTTGCTAACGACTTATCATGGGTTGTGCGAAATAAGGCAGTGTCACAAAAGACCGCTTCCACATCATATTAGTGTGATTTTCTGTCTCACTAATTTCGTATCATGAACACTTGATATAACAATCGAGTAATGCTACACAACAAAAAATAAAAAATGTCAGAAGTTCTAACCAAAAAACCAATGATGGTAGTTAGGTCCACTTAAACATCCAAGAATTAATATATTGATCATAATTCTGTCAAATAAATTTGAGTAAAAGTTCTAACAATATAGGTCTCTAAAATTTTTCATAACAATTTTGGTGAAATAAAAATTGTTATGGATATATGCATGTAATATGTTAAGCAATACGATTACAATTGAAAAGAAAAAGAAACAAAGAACAAGCCTCTTTTACATTTTTTTTTTCCTCCCCTCCGAATATTGAGGTCTGGCAAAGGAGATGTACCCATATCATTACTCAAAAAAGAATGAGAATTTTTTGATTTATAATGTTCACGGCATATTGCATTTCATGTCTGGATTTAATTATCAATTTTGATTTTTATTATATTATTTTGACTTTTTTTTTTTTTGTCGAAGAGGGGGGTTGGGGGATTTTTTTGGGGGGGGTGGGGGGAAGGGTATTTGGGGCTCTTGCCCTTTTTGCGAGTCGAACTTGCACCCTGGTGCTGCTGCTTCTGAAAGGCCAACCGTATGACCAGTTGTTCCACCGCCCGAGGTGCATGTTATTTTGACTCACACACGGACTATCCGCATGTTTCATTTTTTCGTCGTGAAGAAATTAGCTATCCTCGATTATTATTTTTTTGGGCTAAAGCTATCCTAGATTAAAGATTATCCAAAAATTGTCAATTAAAAGCAGGGCTAATCCGTTAGCCCATATTCATGGGGGGAGCCTTGCCCGGACCAAAAAAGGTAAGCCCAGGCCCGAAAAAAAAGCTACCGACTCCCTGGAGCTGGTATCGTACCTTGGTTGGGAATTCGAGTCCCGCATCGCGACCCAAAGGGCATAGTGGTGTTACGAAAGAAAGAGTTGAGTTTGTGATTGTAATTGGTAGGATCGTGAAGGCTGGCACGTTGAGGAATGGCGGGAAAACAGGTCGGCGGCGAGGGTTTATCGGCGAACCTGGCTGGAATGTCGAAGAACCAGCTCTATGATATCATGTCTCAGATGAAAAGTCTCATCGAGCAGAACCAGCAACAAGCGAGGCAGATCCTCATCCAGAACCCTATGTTAACCAAAGCTCTTTTCCAGGTTTTTACGCCTTTTCCTCTCTCTTCCTTCCTTTCTTTCCTTCTCTCTAACTACTCAATGCTTCATATTTGTTTATACAAGTTTTCTAAATTCAGTTAATTACACTGATCGTGTGCTCCTAATCGGTGCTATCATACACAGTTTCTAGTGATTAGGGTTGATTATCTCATAATTGGTAGCTTTGTCATGAGATAAAACCCTAAATTTAATCTTTGAAATAGAAAGCATGGATAATCCCTGGTTTAGACTGACTAACATTTTCCGCTCTTCACTCTTCACTCTTCACCCCTGGTTACTGGGAATCATTTCAAAATAAAATACCCTAATTTCACTTTTTCGATGCTGTTAAAGTTCATAGTTTTGAGTTTGATTGTGAGGTGATGAATATTTGCTTTATGCTGTGACGTCGTAATTGCTACTCGAACAATTGATTTCCCCCCCCCCCCCTTCTATTATACACATTTCTTTTGCCTTGGGTCAAAAGAAATGCGCATAGGACTGAATGTTGGGCGGTACAAAGTCAACAAGAAAATAAGTTAAATGTTGCAGAGATAAGGATGCTGTGATGAATTAGTGGACACACTAGATGAGATAGAATTAGGAATGAGTGTATTAGATAGAGAAAGAGAGAGATTTGGGGTGGCGTCTATTAAAGAAGAGATGGTAGAATCTCGCCTTATGTGGTTTGGACATGTATGGGGAAGACTTATAAAGGCACCAGTAAGGAGAGTAGATCAAATGAAGAGTAGTCTTGTCTCTAGAGGTAGAGGGAGATGTAGAAAAAACTGTAGATGAAACTATTAAAAGAAATTTAAATGTTAATAGTTTAAACGTAAATATGATTTATGATGGAACATTATGGCCTTGGGTCTTGGTTTAAATCCATGTAGGCAATCCAACCTAGTGGAACAAGACTTAGTTGTTGTTGTTCTTTTGGCCTTGGGTCCCTAATTTTACATGTTAATTGTCTTATTCAAACATTGGTATCTGCAAGTTTATTGAATAAAGTTATTTTTATTTCTGAAAACAAGGTTTTTGAAGTGTACTAGTGCAGAATTCTCCAATGAAGTTTGTGTTTATTTTTTTATGATTTTATTTTACAGTAAGCTCATTATTTTTGTGAGATGCTTCTTCACCCATGGTACCCTAAGTTAGTTGTTTAGCTTTGAATTTCCATTTTGTTCTGTTTAACCAGGCCCAAATTATGCTAGGAATGGTGCAACCACCTCAAGCGGTATGCTTTTGACTTTATTTTGATGTCATTTTCACGATCACGATCTTCTGTTGGTAGAAATTTGTGCGTTGAAAAACTGTTTGCTTCTAGGTTCCAAAAGTTCAGCCAATGGTACCGCAAAACAGTCAGCAGTCAGTACAGCCGGCACAGCAGCAAAACATTCAGCCAGCTCCGATATTGCCTGGGCAAGGTGGTTCTCAGGATCAAGCAGGTGTATCTCAAGCCCAAATTCCTCTGAGGAAACACCAAAACCAAGCTCCAGCGCCAGTTTCATCTGCCGCTGTTCCTGCAATGAGTCATCAATCTCAGCCCATGGCTGCGCATTCTTCACAGATGCCACAACAACCCAAAGGAAATCTGACTCCCCAAGTGGCTTCAGGGTCTCTTCCACAATCATCACAACTTCCAAACATACCTCCACCTTCTCTTCATTCATCTTCACAGCCACTTCATCCAACTCAAATGCAAACTGCCTTCAGTCAGTTGCAGCAACCATTGCAGGCACCTGGATTTCCGCATATACCACTGCAACCACCATTGCCACCACAGCTTAGACCACCATCAGGACCAAATTTCCATTCTCAGTATCCCCCACAAATGGGTGCCAATTTAGGTTTTCAACATGCTGGTGCTCCTCACAATCTTCCGCAATCCATGTTTCATGTAAGCTGAATATTTCAGTTTACAATTCATGATCTAATGTTATGTTGAATTGTAAGAATATTGTGTTATTGTTGAAATTTTCAGCCAGGTACAAAACCTCCTGCAAGTGTTGGATCTACATTCCCCCAGGGGCAGACACCACTTCCAAGTCAACAGTCATCTCAGTCACTTTATCAGGTATGCCCGAGGTACACTTAACATAAGACCATGTGTTGGTACCATGAATTCTTATAGGAATAATTATAGCACCTTCTCTCTTGCCTTTATGAGGCTTTATTGTTACCACTAAAAATCTGACTCCTTGATTCATTGGCATGCCTGACTGAAGTCTATTTAAGTTGGCTAGTTAAATCCTAACATGTCTGCAGTGAAGTAAAATCTATCTTTGTCTAGGATGTAGGCTTTTTGCCCCTAAATCATTAGACATTAAGCTATCTGCAAATAATGATGGAACTGTTGCAGTCGATGTTGCCTTATACGGTAGTTTCTACAACAAAAAGTGCCATTTGTTTTACAGGGACTTGAATGAATTATGGAATTGGAAAGTTGAAATCACTTAATAACAGCAAGGAACGGGGGAAAAAGGTTGCGTTTTCTATCTCAGTTCACTAGATAATTTAAAATATTATAAATACAATTTTTAACAAAAACATAGATGTTTGGCTACACTCTAGTGGAACATGTTATAAGTTTTTCAAAATTCAATTATCTTTTATTTTCTCTTTCTGCCACTTATTTGAGTCTTCTTGTGCACATAACTAGACAATTTATTCCTGAAAAATTTATTGCTTCATTTGAATTTTACAATTGAGGTACTTATGTCAGTTCTGGTTAATTGACCGTGATGCTGGCATTTGACCTAAACCTAAGTTGATTATGTAGATTTGACTGGAAGAAAAACTTAAATAACATGAGTGGAGGAGCAGTATCAATCATGATAATGCATACATACTTAATATGCTGTGCTTCATAGTAATTGGTTATTCGTGTTCTAAGTGATGTTTGCATGTCAGGTTGGGAATATGCCTTTGGGGCCTGATTTTGGCAATCAAGCTGGAAATGCAATGCAAGTTGATAGAGGGTCTTCTTGGATGCCTGGACCCTCAGAAAACCCAGCACAGCTTTCTGTTCCTCCAGGACCACCATCTGTGGTGTCTGGCCAGATGGGCACTGCTAATCAGCCTCTTCGGCCTCCTGCGGTAATTTCTGTGAAGTAACATTTAGTTTGTATGAATAGTTCTGCGGTCTATTGATGCTCTCGTATACATGCAGTTGACACCGGAGATGGAAAAGGCACTGCTTCAACAGGTCATGAGTCTCACACCGGAGCAGATAAATCTCCTGCCTCCAGAACAAAGAAATCAAGTGCTGCAGCTGCAACAGATGTTGCGTCAATGATGCAATGCGCTAGATCCTTCCAATTTGGCAGACATTATTCTGTCATCTATGTTCAAATTGATTGGCTCCGATGAAGTTTTGTGGTAGTTGATAATTCATGTGTAAACAAATCATAGACCATCTTATTCTTGTCTTCTAGATTTTAGTTCCAATTGAATCATCCGCCTTCGACTTCCCCTTCGCTGCCCACGCCCTCCTCGTGAAATATAAGGTTCGTATTCGTAAGGAGATAGTTGAATTGCCAATGCAACGCAATTGTTATCGAATTCCCCGCCTGAGACGCGCTATTTGTAAAAACCTCTGGACCATCTTGCACATTCAATATGTTGTTTATTTCAATTAGTTTGTGTAATCAATAAACGGTAACAATAAGCCAAGAAAAAAGGAACAACCCGAGGTGAAAGGTGTGCAAACATCAAAATAATTGCACACATGTTATCTGCTTTGAAGACAGCTGATCGACATTTGTGTAGCGGCGGAGCCAAAAGTAGTTTCCCATCAAATCGAATATTTACACATTTTATGTTGATTATTTGGTACAGCATGCCATTGAAAGGAGTTAAGGGAGAAAAAAGAAAATCGGAAAGGCATAATTATTAGGACAATTAGTTCAAGAAAGCCTGTTCCTCCATACTGCTCAAAAGTTATCCAGCATCCAAGAAAAATTATATCTCAGAGCCGTGAGAATTCAACTGGCACTAAATTGGTGATGGATTTTGCAGACACCTCTTCCAAAACTTCGATAAATCAGCTCTTAAAATGTGCAGAGGAAGAGTCACTCGAAGTGCCACAGGCCTGTCTCATGATACCCTACATGTAGGGAAAATTACTAATGAGTACAACACAACCAGACTTAAAACTTCAATTAATGCTATTAATTTTAGCTAACAAGAAATATGACGGGCTTAAAAGCAAAGGATGCCTTATCTGATCAAGAAAATTTATTAAATTGTGTGCATACAATTCTGAAACCTGAGGAGATCAATCTTTTTTGAGATGCAGCTTATGAAAATTGTAGTTATCAACCTACGAATGGTGTAATCAAATAGTAAAGTTGATACCTAGCTGGCTGCAAGCAATGGCAGACATCATCCAAGAACGTCAGTAACTTCACCGCAAACTGTCAAGCTGCCATCACAGGATACCCATCATTTTCAAAGTTTGAAAACTCGGAACCCTCATAATCCCAATCACTGTCTTCCTCGTCATCAAAATCACCATCATTTTCTTCACCATCAGAGCCTTCAAGCTCACTCTGCAAATAATAACCAACAGATAATTAATTGTCATTGATACTAAAAACCATCTTTGTATTTTATTTTCTTCCATCAATCTTTCTCCTCCAGTCCTCCAAACTAGCTTTCAGATTATAAGAAATTTGATTTTATAAACGGTCTCATACATATTAGGCACTTCCATATAAAATCCAAAACTGGTACCTATATCTTCTATGGCAGCCTCTCAGGTGGTGACAAACTCATCTAATGGTTTAGATGAATTAAAATTTATATTTTACTATTTATAAAAATTAATTTTATAAATGACTTCCCTATTTTAACCTTCTCCTTTACCATCTTTCACCTTTCCTTTCTTCCATACCTCTCACCACTCTGCACCTGCTGGCCTCCACCGCCCACCAATGGGCCCCAACCACTCTGTCCCTTGCCCCCTCCCCCAACCCCGCTGCAAAACCCATTAATCAAGACATTATAACAGATCAAATCAGGCCGGCACCCTCTTACTTTCATTGTGTTAAACAACCTATGCACCTCAGCCCTCATCAACCTTCTTCCCCTTGCATAGGCCACAAATAATAGCCGTAAACATTGTAACATCCGGCAATATATCCCTCTGGTCCGTCTCATTGAGCATCTCAAGGGCACCATTAATGTACCCACTCTAAACCCATCAACCAACAGGTTACGAGTATGTCCATCAGGAAAATAATTGGACTTGAGCACCATATCATGCACCGCAAAAGCCAGTACAAATAAGTCTTTCCCAAGCACAACCCTCAAAATGGAGTTATATGCGTGAGCATTAGGCCTACAATCCAACTCAGACATTCTACCAAAAGACATTCTACCAAAACACTTTATGGCCTCTTTAGCAAGAACCATCTTGGAATAGGCCCTAATCACAGCTCTAACAGAAGTTAGCAAAATCCCAGATTTCTCGAGAAGCTGGAGGGCTTACCAGTAAAGAGAAACCCGGTTGTTAGTAGAAAGAATGTGACTCACCAAGCTATGGGATCACTGGGAGAAAGAACTTGAGAGCCACCCGGATGCAGAAAAGGAGACCCGCTTGGGGGTGATGGTGATGGTAAGGGAGCTTTGAACTTTTGTGAGGTAATGAAGAGGCTGCCCATATAACTACTTAATTGATCCGCCAAATCCCATCCATGAGGCAAGTGGGATGATAAAGTGGGGTGTGGTGAAAGTAGGGAGGGGGTGCTGTGGAAGTGAGAGTGGAAAGAGATTAAAGTGAGGGTATAAAAGTTATTTTGCCTTTTTTTTTTCCATTATAATATTATTAGTCACCATGTGATGACAAACTCACTTGTCACCACCTAAGAAGTCGCCAATCTTGGGTCCGTTTGGATAAGCTTATAAATCTATAGGAAACTGAACTACAATTACGAGGAAATAAATCTTCCATATAAAATTTTATGCAAGTGCTACTACATAATATTAAAATGAAACTCACCAAGAATTACTTGCTAACCTTTCCAAAATAGAGCAGACAATAGAACAAGGAGAGATGAGGGGTGTCTTACTTTGGTGAACACTGATATATGATCTATTTGGTTATGGTCCTCTATGCTCCACCTATCTTCAGGTTCCAAATCGTGAGACAAACCCTATGGATAATTTGAAAGGACTAAATTAAGTCTATTTAATATAGAGACCCTAGAGAAACCTTATGCTGACCTGTTTGAATTTCAAAACTAAGAGTACCTTTTTTTTTTTTTTTTTCCCCCAAGAGTACATATAACCATCACATTCACATGAGCAGACTGAAATTCTAGAAAGATTCAAATGCTAACAATAGGAAAAAGTGGAGGTATGGACTAAGCATGTAATAGATTAAGATATAAACCACTCAACAAATTTTGAAGACACTTGATGGTTTCAGCAAACGAACAGTCCTACATCGCATGAATGGCTAATTTTGTATCTGAAAGTGTACCCTCAAGAATAAAGAAAATTTCAACAATCAGAGACTAAGCATATCAGAAGGAAAGAGTGCATCAATTGAAATGGTAAATCAAAGATGTGGCTAAAAGGGCTGGATGCTGCTTTTCATTAGAGAGAGAGAGAGAGAGAGTGTTCCATGCATTTGAAACCTATCAGTTTCGGAAAAAGATACACATAAGTATTCTCACACATCTAGGCTCAGAGCGTTGCTGACAGTAAAATAAGACACAAAGTTTGTGACTGCCAAGACAGATTGAAGATTCTTTAACACAAAAAGTAACATGTAAACCCAGGATACATGAGCTGGGCGGGTTGTCTTAGTCCCTTCAAGGGATGATTAGGTATCAATTTACTGGTCATGCAACCAATTATGATCAAAAGCAACTGTACAAATTATGGGTAATGAAATGCTACTTTACTAGGTAATTCATTCAGGTAAATATAAGTATACAAATTATGATAAGTCAATACTTACAAGTTCTTTTTTCATTTCTTCAATTTTTTTCCCCAATTCGGTTATATGCTTACTTAGCGCCTGCACAACTCAAACAAGATCAAATGAGACATCAAAGACACAGAAGGAAATAAATAGATTTGCAATTGACATATAAAAAATTGGAACCTCCTGGCGTTGCATGGCTATTGAGCGCTTTAATGCCTTTGCCTTTGTTAGAAGGTTCCTGGGCTTCAGAGTAATGGGCTGCCTATAATTCTTTCCACGATAGTAAATAAGACAAAATCCTTTGGGAAGTCTATCTATTGACACTAGTATTCCACCACTCTCATATCCCAGTAATCTAGCTGTGTCTTCAACAAAAGTAAGGGTCTTTTGTTTTGTTATTAATTTAACAAGTTCCCGATGTTTCCAATGCATATGCATATTCTCAATGACACCATCAAAAACACCACGTATACCTGCAGATTGTCATAAACAGATGTTGGTACTGCACCATTGCAATATAGCAACTTTCATACAGCTAAAAATTACTCACCAAGTGGCAAGTATGCCTTCATAGTTAAACCAACCCTGCGGAACATAGCACGTTCTTCTTCTGTGATTGTCTCCTGGTCACAATCAGGACCAGCTGGAACCAAGGAAGCTTCTATTTTAGCTAACAGCTTTTCTGCCCTAAGCCTTTTGGTCTGGGCCTGTTCATGCATTTTGAGTAGTACTTATAACAATGAGTACAGTAAATTAAGTTAAATGTTCTTAAGAAGACTGAAAAACAACAAAACAATATAAATATCTCATTCCATCCAGCTATATACTCTGTATAAGGATATAAAGTTCAAAAAAGATACAGCAGCTGATCTGGGCTTTACAATTCAGATGAAGTTAAATATCCAAATTGAACTTTATAAAACTGCAAGCAGACAAATATGTACAACAGTAACAATAAAAGAAATGATAAGTTGAAAGGATTTATATTATCATTTATCACTAGTGACAAATCCAGAATTCCAAACTGGGGCTTACCTCCTGAGTCCTCCCAATGCTTATTTGCACTTTCTTTTTCAGTATATTAGGCTCAATAAATATAGTCCCTAAAAGTATTGATGACCCAATGCTCCAACCATGCATCAGATGTTGAGCTTTTCTAAGGTTTAACCCCCCCCCCCCCCCCCCCGCGGAAACCAAAAAAAAAAAATTGAAGCAACTGCATTTCTAAGGTCTAAAAAGGCAAAAGCTAATGTCAAGCCTATCTTCACAGAGGCATTTCTCAGATCTTTTCTGAACCAAACAAATGAAAGCTCCTACTAATTTCAAAGCCGTACCCCATAAACAATAGACCCTAAAACATCATATCCTAATTTCTCTGGAAACCACGACTTTCAAAGTTCAGATCTACAAATATATACTATAACACCTCTCAACAGTTCCACATCTGATAATGCCATATCAAACAAACTTCTGCCTTTGAAAGCAAACTATTTCTCAAGCATATAATTTTCAAGAAGAAAAAAGGAAGATACTTACAAGAGCTAGCTTATGTTCAATTTTTCTGACAAGCCTGACCTTCTTGGCTTTGGCAGCCTCTTTCATCATCTTCTCGCGTTCTTCAGTAGATATATCCTTTCCCCAGCATGCCTGAGCCTCATAGAACTCAGCCAACGATCCTGCTTGTGCTGTTGCTTCATCTTCCCCTGATGGAGTTACATAAACAGCTCTGCAACGCAGCTTCTCCTCATCATCCTGTACTTGTTTCGTCAATTCCTGTCTTTTAGCCAAAACAGCAGCCACACTAGTTGGAACAAAGTCCTTCCCACGATATATTACAATGTAATACTTATTCCTTAGCAGCAAGGTACCTCCAGTTAATTTCTACACCATGAAAGAAAAACAAAAGATTTATCCGATAATTAACACCATGAAAGAAAAACAAAAGATTTATCTGATATCCAAATCCACATACTAATGCATTAATCTCTCTTCTTAGAATATCGTGCGTTAGCAACAGAAGAATGCAACTCCATGGCACAATGTAAATAAAATTTACCTTTATCCACATTATGCAGATTCAACACAGAGAATAGTATCAATATTGCTAGATATAAAACCATTAACGTGCCTCTATCATAAACTTTTGGGAGAGATGGCTCAAGACACAGTATTAAAGCCTCTATAACTAAGTGGTCTAAAGTTTGATTCTTGTTGTCCACATTCTTCAAAATAGAAAGAGGGGTGTTATTTGAACATTCAAAAAGGATGTCCCCATGGACACCCCATCAAATCAATAGTAAAAAACACATAATTTTTTATTTTAGAATTCTTATTTCATCATTTCTTACACATCCAATGGGTGGTCCATCAAGATGTTAATGAATTTAATGTACACAAAACATTTCTCAAATAGAAAGTTAAATTTCAATGTAAAAAGGTTAAATTTTCAGTATGAGGTAAAATCAATCTATGTATTGTCCACGCTCACTTCAAGTCCAATGGGCTCTTGCGGGACAGACATGTAAGATATAAAATCATTCATATGCCTCTGCCTAACAACTTAAGGGTGCGTTTGATTTGTGAAAATATTTCCTATTTTCATTTTCAAATTTTTTGAATTTAAGAAATGCATTTGATTTGTCTATTTTCAAAATTAAATTTGAGATAATAAAATTATATTTATTATTAAATAATAAGAATTATATATATTTGATTTGCACATTGTGTTCATCTACTAATGGCGTGTTTGGAAACCCGTTTGCACTCTCTAGAATCAATTCTGGGAGGCCAAAATTGATTCTTAGTTTTTGATGATATTTGGTTTTCATTGCTCAAGATCAATTCTTGCCCCTAGAATTGATTTTGGGAGAAATGAAAATTTTTTTCTTTCTGTCAGAATCACTTTTAGAGAAACTACCAAACATAAATAATTTTATATCAAAATCAATTTTAACCAAATCAATTCTAACAAAATCAATTCTATTTAGAATCAATTCTACAAAACAGAACAAGCACGCACTAAAACTTTAACTGCAAAAATTATTTGTAATGACAAAATATGTTTGGAATATATTTGATTTGTGAGTAAATTATAATCATACTAAAACCATGTTCTAGCAAAAATTAAAAACACACGGTAGCAATAGTCATGATACAAACCCAAATCCCCCATAACAGAATCCGAAATATCCCATATATTAGCCAAGCCAAGTTTAATCCCAAACTCAAAAAATAATGTAAATCAAACCATAGCCTTCAACATACAAATCAAACCCATGAAAAAAAATAAAAGGAAAAAACAAATCAAAATCAAAATCAATGAGCCCCCACCACCATGACTTTCTTCAAATAACCACCCCTTACAGTGAACATCGCTCCACCATGACCCACAGTTGCATCTCCGTTGTTCCGCTTAAACGAGCTCCACGAAACTGCCGCCACTCCAACCCGCTCCAGACCTGTTGCCTCCACTCTCGCCGGTGAATGCACGCCACTGCAATTCGGACGCCGGTCAGTGGATGGTGGCCGGAGGAGAATGGTGCTTGAGGGAGAGAAGAGAGTGGATGTGCTGGTTTGCTGGGATCTAATAATGGAAAGAAAAACAGAACATAAAGGGAACAAGGAAAAGGGCAACCGACAACCAGCAACCAACAAGGAGGAGCAAGGATGGACAGTGGTGGTGTTGCAATGTCTTCTTTTGTTGCTTGCTGCCGCTGCTGGTTTCTATGTGTCTGTCAACGAGAGGCAGCAGTGGGAGCTGAATGTGTTGTGTTGTGAGGATTTGACGCTTTTTTCTTTTTTGTGGTTTTTCGGGGTCGTATGAGGTTTTGAAATGAAGCTTGAAGAGGAAAGCGAGGCGTCAAGGCACAGAATATGGGAGCGTTGGCTTCTGGTGGTGTGTAGTGGTTGGCTGCCGTGGTGAAGAATGGTGAAGAGTGATGGATTAAAGAAAGTTGTGAAAATTTTATAATGCCACCGCCCCAAAAGTGAAAATTCTGAAAAGAGAGAAAAGCTATTTTCAAAATTTTCAGAAATCTTGAAAATATTTTCTAGAATTGAAAATGAAAATGATCAACCAAACTTGTTTTCTATGCCATTTTCTTATTTTTATGAAAATGAAAACAGAAAAGGAGGGAACCAAATGCGCTCGAAGCTTTTGATAAATATGCTTCACGACAAATATCTTCAAAATAATATATTTATCCTAATGATAACATAAAAATGGACTGATTCTACCAAGTAAATGATGTTTTAGGCACAAATGGAGAAAGAAAGCATATTAGTTCTTTGATTACATTAATTCCCCTTCTATTATTCTTATCTTCTAGTATTTGCTAGCTGATAAAATTAGCGAAAAAGGAAAATTTGTTGACAACTCAGGTATTATTAAATAAAAAGCATAACCAAAAAACTTCAAAAGGTACTTAAATTAAAACAAATACAATACTTAGAATACACAATAACTCCAATAATCTCATTCACTCATTCAACCTTTCAATTTCATAAGCTCTGCAGCCCATTATGTACATCTAATTCAACAGTTGTGATGCATTCAGCTTCAATCATGCTCTATTGCACAAGCAACTAGCACCAAATATGAAATTACAGATAACCAACCTTCAGCTCCTCAGCCATTAGTTCATTATTTGTGTTCTGGACACCACGCTTGACAGCAATCTTTACAACTAAGCTTTTCTCCCAAAGCTTAAGAATGGCACATGCGAGACCTTGATGATTTCTATTTCTACCTTTACCAAGGTTAGCAAAAGATTCATATTAGTAAAAGAAAAATAAATTTAATAAATGATCATAGTAGATGAATATTACCTAAGGCAAAATGACAAGGAAGAGACTTGGAAAGCTTCCGCATATTCGTCAGCTCAGCATCTGTTAATCGCGGACGCACTCCAGTGGGAAGAAGCCTAAGGGGTGTTTTGTATCCAGGAACTGTAGGAGGAAGTAAATCAGCATCAACAGGAAGTATTCCCGAGCCCCACCATTCAACAAAACGAGGACCTAAACCATCTAGCATCCTGTCGAACTCTGCTTCCTCCAGTGTCATGTTCTCAGGCTGTTCTTGATTCCTCACAACCGGCTCACTAGTGCCTTCAGCTCTTGACAAACATCCATCAGGTTGGCTCGCGAGCACTGGCCCTTCGTAGTAACTACCACGGTACACCAACATAACACTTCCTGCCCTCCATATAACCAATCCTCTTGTTCTACGCTGCAAAATGCTACAAGACCTCAGTTCATAAGTTCTCTAAAACAAACTGCAAATATCAACAATAAAAGTGTGGAAACTGACCAAAACATGGAACCGTACACAGAAATCAAAGTTATTACTCATATGAAATCATATCAAGTGAAACAACAACAACAACAACAACAACAACTAAATCTTGACCCACCAGGTGGGATCAGCTATATGGATTAAAACGACGCCATAGCAACCTTTCATAAATCATATTTACATTTGAAAAATCATATCAAGTGAAAGAAAAATCAGAATAGGGGAAGCAAGAAACCTACCTCAACAATCTGATGTGCAGTCTTCATATCCCTAGCAAGAAGCTCATGGAACTTGAGCCTCACAACCTCGTTCTTCCTCCAGTGATCATGAATCTTGTCCAGCACAGCCTGCGTTAACCCAGCTTTGGCCACATTCACTTTCTCTCTCACACGCATTCCCAATCTTCGCAACCGCGTCAGCTCCTCCTCCTCAAGCGTCAGCTCCGCCAAACTCGGTGGCTTCACCCTCCTCTTCCTCAACCCCTTATTCTCCGCTCCCTCCTCCGCTTCCTCTTGCTCCTCTCTATCCCATGGCAGAACCATCTGGTTAGCTTCATCCTCAGCCAACACAGCGTCAGAACGAACCCACTCTCGCCGCAACAGATCACGTAACCCTCCGGTTGCTTCCGCTTCATCGTCGTCGTCGTCGGAAGCTAACCCTAAATTCCGCAAGCGAAGAACGATTCTGTCGATGGCGTTGCCGGTTTTATCCTTGTGGAAGAAGCGAGCGTCGTCGGGGTCGAAGAGGTCGTCGGCGGCGGGTTCGGGGGGCCCTGTGGAGGGTTTAGGGTTTGGGAATTGGGTGGAATTAGGGTTAGCGGGGGGCCACTTGGTGATCCATGGGGCAGAGGAGTAGTTGAACTTTGGGGAGGGTTTTGTGCGGGAATGGGTAGGCTTTTTGGTGGTGGTGGTTCGGAGAGAACAGAAGGGCCTCAGAATGCGAAGTTGGGGTTTCGATTGGGGGTGAGAATTGCACAAGAACGAGGTCCTCAGAGGGAGTTCTGATAACTTAGCAGTGGTGTTGCCAAACGCCATTTTCAACTGTAATCAGCATTTGCGTTTGCTCTGTTTGGATGATGAGAAAGTTGCACACTCTGCACAAGGCGGTAACTAGCAACTCTCAAGAGTAATACAAGACGATAAGATATTTTGTTCTTTAATTCAACAACCAATTTTTAATTTTTTTTTTAGGAAAAAAAATTGGAATTCAGCTTCTTTCCTTTTATTTGCCAGGTTTAATTCGAGTTTGAAAAGAAGGAAAAAAAAAAAATCACTGTATTCTACATAGCATGTTTGGATCAAACATGCTGTGTATTTTTTTTTTTTCTAAGGCTATTTATTTTTTTTTCTAAGGCTATTTTGAAAAAATCTATACATTTGAAAATCAAATAAAAATATATTATAATTAAAAATTAATAATTTTAAATTAAAAATAATTTATACACAATATTTTAGAATTTATAATTATAAATAAAAATTAATTATTTTAAAATTATAATATTTTTATTAAATTATCTCTAAATATCAAATATTATATAATATAAATAATTATTTCATATTTTTTTAATAATTTTATCATTTTATTCAACCTAACCAAAACAAACTATTTTAAAATAAATTTTTAATTAAAATATCCAAATATAAATTTATTCTCATATAATTATTATATAAAATAATAATTATATAAATAAAAAATTATTAAAATAATTTTAATCTTATCACTTTTCCAAACACATACAAATAGTAAATGCAGCGTACTAGATTATCTTATTACATACTACACTACTCTCGTACAGATCACAAAAAAGATATAAGTAAACTATTCACGTAGTTTTAAAATTTAAGATGAATTGCTATGTGCAGAGCAATTAGTAGCATGATATACATGTACAAAATCTTTCCATGATGATTCATATAATATAAGCAAATATTTTTTCGACTGATAAGGGGAGTAGATGATGAGGGTCAGTTTCCAGCTCCAGTTGGAGAAGGACTTAGTTCCGCTAAGAAGGAGAAGAATTGATGATTTGCTGGCCCAGTTCCCTTATTTTGCTGAGAAGCATCATTTGCTCTGTCTCCAGCTGCGCTATATACCCTTCCTGTGTATCCTCTAGAGTTTCTAGCTCGCTCAGAATAGTGGACACTCCTTCAAGATTTCCATCCTCTATTAATGATCGAAACTTTGTCATCATCTCCTTCATCTGATCAAGCTCAATTTCAACGTTGTGTTAGAGAACAAATGCATGATTGGATTGTTTTTATCTTTTTTTAAAAAAAAAATAGAAATAGACAGAAATTCATTCCTCCAATGATAAAATATAAAAAGGAATGCTTCCAAGAAATGGCATATAAACCAACCAATAACACCTTCAAGTCTAGCTCAAAATTCTTCTAAGTAATGGTGATATTTAAAATGCTCAACCACAAAAGTGAATATTCAATATTTACCTGATTTTTATTCATTGATCAAATTAAAAAAAGTAAATCTAATGATTGATATTACACAAAAATTGATTATGATGCTCTACATAATATTTTGTGTATGAATGGTCTTTTAACATCAACAATTAAATTTATTTTTTAACTTAATCAATGGTTAAAATCAAGTGAACATTGAATATTTATTTTTTATGGGTGAGCATTTTAAACATCACCTTAAGTAATTTAGTGTTGAATATACAAGTGAAGAGTCTTCCTACATGCATTATACAAGCAAGAGATCTCACCTGGCTAGGAATCTGATGTAATTTACTTAACGAAGGTTCAGAGTCTAGAACTTGTCTCATTTGCAACCCTGGAACTTTTCTTGTAATTTGGATGTGGATCTTACCACTCTTCACCCCTTGGAGGGTTATCCACTGGTCAGCCATCTGGTTTGGAGGCAACCTTTGATAATCTACAGCACATTCACCTATACTTGATGTGGGCAGTATAGCATTATGGTCCTTAACACGCAGTACCAAGGGACTGCCATCATCGAGGAACTCTAAGGTTTGGTTCCAACGAGGGTTCAAAGTTTTGGGAATAACCTACCAGACAATGCCACAGATAGTAGTAAGTAATCAAGCCTTGCAAGAGTGAGATAATAACATCGTGAAAATGCAGTGGAAAAATGAAACGGTGAGAAAAACCAGGTGCATAACATACGAATGAAAAGCCCAGAGAGTACCCTTCAAAAACATCAAACAAAAATATGAACAAAATATGAACATGTATGTTGGCCCTTATTATATGTACTTGCAAGTTGCATCTGTAATTACTGGAACCACAAAATCAACACCACCTAGTTTAGAGATATTGCCTGCTGACAACTCTTGAATTTCCTTTGAATTCCAAGATGCAAGCCCAGAAAGGAGAAGGAAAATGGAAAAAAAGAGCATAGGTAAAAAAGTATGGAAAATGCTTAATGTGACGAAAGTGATTTCGTAACTTTTGGTATGAATGTGTTAGTGGGTGGTTTGTTTTACTGTCAAATACTCTCTCTCCTCAACCTTACCGTGTATTCCGACCAATCCACCAATGAACATTTGCCAAATTTCATTCGTATCATTTCGTGTGATTTGCATTCACACTATATAGCAAGGCTCAAAAAGTAAATAGTTATGGTACTTAGCAATCATACATTGTGCCACAAGTACCATCAGTATGTATAACGTGATGCTAATAAAATTGTAACTCCTAAAGAGATTCAAGGCCCGTGTTATGTTACTCCACCTTATGTTTGGGAGTTACTTACTCCCATTTTTAAAATTTTAAATTCACCCCCAAAAGTTATTACAATATGGGTCATGTGCTATTTTCTTTGCAAATGTAGGCTTTTCTTAAAAACCATTCTTCGTTAAACGCTTTCAGATCTTGCTGCTCGTTTAAGTAACCAAGGGAACCAACAATCAAAATGCATCAATGGATTTAGATAAAGCCAAATTGTCAATTTAGAAGACTCTAATATTATGTGATTTTTTCTTCTGAAAAGAAGTAGCCTCCAATTTTTGCATGCCATTCATTCTTCTAAAAACCCAAAAAATAATGCTAACCACCAGTCACCAACTCAAACCTCCTTGACCATAACCAAACCCCCACTCATCTTCCTTTCCAATCGTTCAAACTTTCCTAAACACCAGAACTCTAAATTAAAACCAAGATCAGAACACCAAACTAGACCAAAGAATCAACATAAACAAAAAAAACACAATCACCAAACATTGGTAATCCCCCATCTCAGAACCCAAACAAAAATCTCCAAGTTCACACCCTCTACCGTTACTAAAACTAAAACCAAATCCAAACCAAGCTAGAAAATAAAGCCAACTACTCATGAATCAAAAGAAAGCTCAAATCGAGGCCCCAAAATCATAACCCATCAAAAAGGGGAAAAAAAAAAGAAAGAAAAAGAATAACAATTACTGAACAACAGCAGCCACCCAGCCATCTCCATCGCATTGCCACTATAGTCCAACGCCGCCGTTCACCGCCATGCTCTCGCATCTCCTTCTGAACCTTTTCAACTTCCATCCAGTGACTATCTAATCAATAAGCCAGTTTCTATTGCTTCCGCTCTTATGCTTAATCCATTGAACACATCTAACTCTCGTGTCGCTAATGATCTGGCTTCCTCATTCCAAATATACTGTCCCTATAAATAGTCGACTACCGCCTAACAAAGCCCAGGGACTTGTCTACAAATATTGTCAATATTTAATATTATTTTCTCTGTTAAAAACTAGATATTCAATATATACCCTTCGATTTTAAAACAAAACCGATCCAACGGGTGAGAGCATATATGCTTTTAATGGGGAGCAAGTAACTCCCAAACATAATGCGGACTAATGTAACACACACCGAGATTCAATCGATTCAAGAGAAACCACGAATGAAGTATTCTGACCTTTGTCTTTCTCTTCAAGTTTCCATAGTCTACCCTCACATAAGGATCACTTGTCCCTCGAAGATCAGCAGCAATAAGATCCCTCGCTTCAATCACAACCAGTTCTATCCAACCATTCGGTGAGCGCAAAGCTGAACCCTGTTCATTTTAAAGGAAGTAATGGATGTTAGAATCAATATGCCAGAGGTGAAAATTCAGCATGGGTAAATAACTCAAGTGATAATATAGTAATACATAAGGTCATAGCTTTGTGCATCTTTTTTTCCCATTTCGTAACTAGATGATTAGGTGCATTTGAATAAGCTTATTTTGGGTTCAAAATAGCTTATAAGTTTCATAAGACAACTTTTGTATATAAAAAAAACGATTATTTCTCAAAATTATGCTTTTGCCAAACTGGCACTATCAGAATCACTAAGTTCCTGTTGAAGAGACAGAAACATACCCTTGATCCTTCTGGGTCATCCACCTTAACTACTTCTATTTTAAGTCTTAATTCACCAGAACTCACACCTTCGAGAGGGATCCACACATCCTTGATTCGGCCGTCCACCAGCCCTTCCAAATTTATGCGTGCACTACCAATGTTTTCATCTCCAAAAATTTCTTCAGTAAAGCATTTTACATTTAGGTATTCATCACCACCCTTCTCATCAAATTCAAATGAATGATTCCAGAAAGGATTTGGAGTTCGAGCAGTCTTTGTTTTCTAGATGACCTGAAAAGCTTATCAACAACCAAATCCGATAAAGCATTATTTTGAACTGAGATCACTTTGACTATCTTTAAGTAAACAGATATGCTATTTGCACGAGTTTTCTTTCCACAGAAATCACACAAGTACGAAAAAGTGTGGCTGCAACAGTTTGAACAATTATTTATTATACAATACAAACAATTTCAACCACACATCCAATCTCTGTGAGGAACCTGTGCTATTCCAATCTGTGTATGTATCTTTACCGTTTAGCAAATATGTCAGAGACATGTAGACAACCAGTGTCACTCACCTTTCCATACTGCAATCTAACGTATGTGTCAAATTTTCCAGATTTGTCTTTTGTAGCAAGATCCTTTGCTTCAACAACAGTTATCTTAAGTTTCCTTCCAGTTTTTGACTGCAGAGTTGACGATCCATTAAGTGATGGCCAAGAGCTAGTACCGAGGTCGTTCAAGCTATGCGAACCATCAGCAAATTGCCATTCCTTTACTACAATTCTCACCTTCAACTAGAAATGAATAAAAAAGAGTTAAGATGAATAAAACATTCCATTCACAATCAATTTTAGTTTCAACCAGAAAATGTAAGTCAACTTTCATTTTGTTTTAAGTACAAAAATGTCACTGTATGGGAAGTTTGATAATAGCTCTATGATGGGAAAAATCAGCCCAAAAGAAATAAATAGAAAATTATGCCATTTAAGTATCCGGTAGACTAACAGGCCGTTTGATTTAATAATCACAAATATGAACAATTTGATACAATAAACTTAGCCAACAAAGGATAACGAAATGCCAATGCAGCTGAAAGCATTACTCCAGAAGACTATCAATCTGAAACTCTACCTCCGTTTTGATTGATTAAGACCATAGATAACATTTCAGCTTCAAAATCAACCAATATGATTAGGGTATAATCATATTCCTTTTATACGGTATGCACATACACAAAGAATAAATATAGAATACTTAAGCAATCAGAGTCAGATTCTTGTTTTAGGAAAGAAGATCGACCTACTAAGCTAAACTTAAATGAAATGAAACACTGCTACAGCAAGACAGCCAAATTGTATCTATCATTAAAGCAAAGAGTTACACAGAGGCAGGAAGTAATCATTACATTATCATAAATAATGTACCTCTCCTGAGTTGGCCCCCTCAAATGGACAACCATTTCAATTTCATCTCCACAATCCTCTGCATGCCTTGCTATTACACCAGAATCAGGCCCTATTGCCCACATTATTGTTGAATCATCTTCAACATGCCTCATCTTCTCAAACACATAAACAGTAATTAGGCTTAGAAATAGATGATAAGTAGTCGCCACAACAATATAAAGACAAAGTAAAAATGTTCTGCTTGTCTAAATGAACATCAACGACAGTACCTTGATTTCACAACTTGCTAGGTAGTCATACTTCACACTGCTGGGAGGACACTCAAAAAGATTGAAGCGAACAATTCCTGTATTATCATGTAAAACCATATTAAATGTTTCATCCCATGTTGGTGTTGAACTAAGGCGCAGACCTGTCCTCCTTGTCAATTCCTCAACTTCTACCTCTACAAATGTCTGCAGGTCCTTGTCATCCAAGTTGTCTTCTAAGCAGCCATTTTGCTGCCTCCAAGATGGGCTTCCCTTGAAGCAACTCCTAGAAAGTTTGTTTGCTGAAATCACTGTAACGTAGATAATGCCTCCAACAGCTCTTTTCTTTAAATCAACTGCCGGCAAAGAGAAACATTGACGCCGAGGTTCCACCATGGTTTTAACCAAGGTGTCAGTAAAAAGTTTGTCCTGTATAAAAGTAGAAATACAATTTGCAAGAAACATCAAACTCCACTGGGAGGAAACTCAGACAGAAAGTTAGCAAAAAGAGACTTAAATTCTCAGAGTGTTCCGAGACAATGAAAGTATGAGGCCAAACATGAAATGAACATGAGAATGTTCCTAATTCACATATTTCAAATTGGTTTGAATTACTCCAAAAATGACAGACATCAGCTTTTCTAAAATTTTTGAAAAAGTAAATTCTCTGAAACGCACCAGCCAAGGAGAAACACCAGGCAGCTCCGTTCCACTGCTTCCAAATGCAATTCCTATTCTCACCTCAGGTGTCGATAAAAATGAATACAGAAGGGCCTTTCCATCTAGAATAGGGGTCACGAGAAGCTACAAAAAAATGTGAATGGTTAGATTATGTAAAAAATAAAAAATAAAAAAATAATCCAACCAGTTGATGCAGGACAATTAGTGGCTCCAAAACATAAGGAATAAGAAATCTAAAGAAAATAATTTTCTTTAAAACTGGGTGTCATAGTTAATAGCTCTTAGAGCTACAAGTGTTATTTACTTGCTTCAAAAATCAATCTAACCTCCTTAATCGTTTTCATATTTGCTGTTTCATTTTATATAGATTTGTTTTATGTTAGAGAAGCATAGATGATGTTATTTGACATACATCACCCTTGATATGAAGACTGTTAATCATAATTTGGGCAGTTCCAATCAACGGCTTGGCAAGCTTAGCAAGCATCAAAATACTCATGTTACTGGTGTCCCAATCAAAACCCATGTTCAAGATTCGCTGTCAAATACAAGCAGAATACTGTATTAAATTGGTAGATACATGGAAATTTGTCAACACTATTATAGGACAAAGGAGAGAGTCATAGACTTTAAGATAATCAAAGAAAGAGGAGGAGGAGGAGGAGGATAAGGGCAACCTTGCAAAGCAAGGGTAATAGTCACATGAAACAAAAAATAGAAACAGAGATATGGATAGGAAACTGAATATCTAAAATGATATATGGAAGTGATATCTCAATTAGTGAAGCAAACTAAAACCTGATCACCAGAAGTTGACCACCGCATCCCTTGAATACCCAAACTTGGAGGGCACGATCCAAGTGAAAACTCCTGCACCTCAACTCTTTCCTTTAAAAAAAAAAAAAAAAAAAAAAAAAAAAAAAAAAAGATGATGATTTTGGTTCAGTAAACATCTTCTAAATTTTAAGCATCTTAAATGTTCATACTGTTTTAGTAAACAAATGCGAAACTCTTCCATAAATGAAAATGATTGTTACTTACTATAAGGCTTGGTTTCCGGAGCTTCAAACGTTTCTAGATAGGGACACAGGAGAGAGACAGAGAAAGTTAATCTCAGACTTAAAGTGCAAACTCCAGTAAAATAGACTTCTACACACATTTCATATGAATATTAAAGCAATGTACTCATATACCACACAAAATCAAAATGAGGTAGAATCTAAGTGATCTAATTCAGAAATGGATGGAAGAAAATATATGCAATCCAACCAAAAACTGGGAAAGATAATTAGAAATTTAAATGTTGAACAGAGTTGCAAAAGTACATCAACGCAGCAATCGGACAAAGTAAGGGAAACTTCACCTCAACTATGGCTGATAACCTTCTTGAAAGCTTTGGATTAAAATAGTTGGACCAGACTTCTGTCAGTAGCTTATTCAACCATTCACACTGTTCCAATGGTGTAACGGGCTATGTGTACAGGAAGTCGAAGTCAACTTCATAGAGCTCATTGAGAATGCGAAAGGGACAAAAGGAATGGAAAAGGTACCAAGGTGTTGAGCATGATTCGCTGCCATTTCTTATTCAAGTCCTCCTCAAGTAGTTTGCGTTGATAACTCCCATACTGCTCATAAAAAAATCACTGTTTCAGATTAGCTGCTTATATAGGATTCCTTCAGAACTCATTAATCCAGAGATCATAAAAGAGGAAGATTTGCTTGCACAGAATTTTAACTTTTATTTTATTGAACAAGGCTTTGAGTGGCAAGGAAATATTCATGCTTAGGATAACAACAGAACCAGGACTAATTGCTCCCATTACTCTTCAACTTCAACAAAGCCCCAACGCCAAATAGATGATCATGCATTACAGCAATGCAATGAAATGTTAACTGTTGCTAAGTGTTAACCTTCTTATTGACTTCATCTAACATAAATAAAACAACCAATGCTTTTCTTTCCAGCATATCAATTAAAGCATTGACTCGGTTTAAAAATTGTGAGGAAATCATTTATGTACCACAGTGCTGCAAGGGAGAGACATAAACCGTTTGCCCCGAAAAAAACTCAATGGGCGAGTAATTGAAAGGAATCAAAAATCAAAAGTCGATCCCATGATCCCAAAAATAGCAATAAACTCGAGATATATATATATATATATATACACACACACGTGTATGTATGTATGTATATATATAAGAGGATGAATCATTAACATCATATACTTAGTCTTCTACTTTTAAAAAACTATATATAAATTGTAATTTCTAAAAATTAAATATTAATAAGAATATAATTAAATAAATATTATTTTAATATGATTAAAAAGGAAGAAGGAAGAGAGAGAAGCATGAATTACTTGTATAGTTGCCCAGACAGCAAGTGCAAGGGGAAGCCAATTGGAGAAAGAGAACAGCCATCTGTCAATAACCCAAGCAATGAAGATGAAAGCAACGAAGAATGGAATCTGGGGCTTCTCCTTCACCACATGGTTCAACAAGTCCACTGCAGCCTCTTCCAGGTTAATGGGAATGAACCTTTTCTTACTACTACTACTACTACTCATTGCAGTGAGGGAAAGAAAGAAAAAGAAAAACAAACTCTCCTTTTCTTGTTTCTTGTTAATTCTATTTGCTATATATCCATGGAACGGAAGTTATAGGAAAATTCTTGTTTGGGAGGAGGGAGACAGGGAATGAAATAGAAAAGGAAAGAGAGGAGAGCAAGAAATGCATATATTCGTGGCGGAAACAAAGATGATGGAATATTTAAATTGACGAAGAGTATAAAGAAAACTAACAAGTGGGAAGAGAGAAAGAACAGGGACTTGGAAATTAAAGTCACGTCAGCCGGACAAAATATCATAGGCATCAACTTTATTGGCCTATTGCAACGAGTTATGTTTTTATAAATATATTTTGTGTTGCATCTTATATTATCAGATAGGATCTTGATCGAATTCAAGTGAGATTTATTTACACCTCATCTAATGAGTCGCACGGTGCCGGACAAAAAGATTTGTTCAACCAGCAATTCTCCACTGCAACTTTGCAACTGGCACCTCATCGAAAGCGCCCGACTACCTCTGTTGTCAGTGTTGCACTATATTTCCTGGGATTTTGTAACATGCGAACGCCGAGGTATGTAGAAGTCGAGGGTCGTGATCAGCCGGCAGTACATGCAAACGGCTGGGATTTGTTTAATGTAAAGTAATGCAAGTCACATGGGATAAACAATGTGGGAATATTTTATGCTTATAATAGAAAAAAGTTTGGGTTTAAGGAGTTTAGTTAGGAAAATAAAACAGTTAATTTTAATATTCTGTTATTATAAAGTGTTTTATATATTTAATCCAAAAAAAAATGTTTTATATTAGAAAATGAGTTTCATGCATTGACTATCGTCTAATAAGAATTCAAAAAATTGTAATGTTATGCAATTGTCCGATTTAATTTTTATTCTTTGACTAGACCAATAATGTAATAAAATCCAAAATATTTTGCTATAAAAAAAAACTGGCTATATCGACTTCTAGTCAACAGAGAGGATCACCCTTTATCCCATCACTAGAACTTTTAAGTAAAGGAGTGATGTTCTTTTACCAATCGACTCCACTCCATGTTTTTGGATAAGATTTTTTTATTCAAAAATCATTTTTTTATTCAAAAAATTATTTTTAATATATTTGAATAAATTTTTAAAAATAATTAAAATTTTAAATAATTTATTTTTAATTTTTTAATTATATAAAAAATTTTGTTTTAAAATTATATTTCTTAAAAGTTGAAACAAATATATTCTAAAAATCAGTTCACTTAATCCTTTTTAAAGCTGTCAGACATTCTCTCAAAAAATACTAAATCTCTAACATTACTTGTTATATTTACTTTCAATTATATATATATATATAGCAAGATTTTAATTTGTATATACAGTCAGTAAAAAAATTTTATACCGATATTTAATCATATGCTGCTATGTAAATAAAATGGCTGACAACAATTACTATTTAAAAAAAAAGGTTTAAATATATTTTTGATCTATATAAAATTATGAATTTTGGTTTTACTCTATAAAAAATTATTTTTTTGATCTTGATCCAAATATTTCTAAAAAGTTTTAGTTATACTCCCTAATTTTTTTTATTTTTTGGTTTTGATCCAAATATTTTCAAAAATTTTAGTTTTAGTTCTTACTTAAATATGGGAAGAGTGACATGATTATTTGTCATTCATATTATCACTTAACGAAGGCAGACTAATGGTAGGAATTAAAACCAAAATCTTTCGAAATATTTGGATCAAAACTAAAAAAAAAAAAATTCTTAGGGACTAAAATCAAAATTTTCTAATTATAAAAACATATTGAAACAAAAAAAAAAGCTATTTTTGCCTGTATGGCATCACATAATTAAATGCTGGTGTAAATTTCTTACATTGATAGTGTATACAAATCTCTCTTAGTAAAATGAACAAATAGCTATATAAGGCACATTTTACATAGAGTTTAATTTGTGTGTACTAACAGTATAAAATAATTTTACACTGTTAACCAATAAAAACATAAAAAAATACCAAATTATGGTGGACCTCTTATCATAGTGGTTAAGTTTATTTTATTTTTAACCAAGGTAATAGATGAATTTCATTCATGAGTAGAAAAACATTTAGAGGTCCCTTAGGACAGCAATACAGACGAGCAAGTGGGAAAACCCAAATTCACTACTATCCAAGTAAGAGAAAATTGAAATAAAAAACTGCTATAGAGAAAATTATTGAGCGGAGCGAGCTAATTCGTCCATTAGTTTCAATGTTAAGCTTACTATCTCCTGTGAGCTTATTTCCTTGCCTTCAAATACTGTCATGTTTCTAGCCTTCCAAATATGCCAGCATGTGATAGCTATTTTGTGTAGGGACCTCTTCCAATTTGATTCAGCTTTAATGTCTTCCAACAGCCTGATCCACCAATCAACGAAGCTTCTTCCAGGCTGATTGTCCGTGTATTGATGATAGCACAGCAGTCTCCAAACCTGAGTTGACATCGAGCATTGTAGGAGGCAATGAACTATTGATTCTGAGTTGGACTTACATCGTGGGCATGTGTTAGGAATTGATTGAATTCTGCTGTTCAACTTGGATAAAATTGGAATGCCTTCATGGGCCAATTTCCAAATGAATATTTTGATCTTGTATGGAATTGTTAGAGACCAGATTGCTTTCCAATTTGACTTTTTAGACATGTGAGGGGGAAGGACTTCAAGAGGGGGATGAAAAAAACCAAAAGCTATTTGGTATCCTGAAGCTACTGAATATTTAACCCCCTTGTTAAGGCACCAAGCCACCTGATCCTGACTTCCTGATATTGAAATCGAAAAAATTTGGTTCACCACATCTGGTGGCAAAGCTGATTGGATCAACTCCACATTCCAAGTACCATTTCCTTGGATCAGGTTCTTTACCAAGAAAATGTTAGTGGACTGGTTGATGTCTCTGGGGATTTTAAATGGATACTCCTTTGGCAGCCAGGGATCTTGATACACTTTAATATTATTTCCATCACCAACCTTCCAACATATTCCTCTTTCTATTACTTTTCTTCCTTCTTCTCCATGCCCAAGAAGGATTATTCCCCAATTCTGCAGATAAGGCATCTCCAAGCCTGAAGTATTTACTCCTGAAAATCTTGTAGAACAGAGAATTTTGGTTCATTAGCAGTCTCCAATATTGTTTTGCAAGAAGAGCAAGATTCATGGCCTTCAAGTCTTTGAAGCCCAACCCACCTTCTCCTTTTCTCCGACACATTTTATCCCAGCTTATCCATGCCATCTTCCTTTCTCGATTGCGCTGTCCCCACCCAAATCTAGTCATAATCCTGTGAAGGTCCTCTAGCAAGGATTCTGGTAGCTTGAAACAGGCCAAGGAGTATACAGGAATTGCTTCTCCTACTGCTTTGATCATAACATCTCTTCCACCAGCTGACAAGAGACTTCTCTTCCAGTTTTGCAGCTTCTTATGGACTTCTCTTTTATGAAACTAAAGGTTGCCTTCCTAGATCTTTTTACAGTAGATGGAAGACCTAAGTATTTGTCTTGAGCACCCACATGATGAATGTTCATTTGGTTAGCAAGTTGTGTTCGCAGTCTATGGGGGGTGTGTTATGGCTAAAGAACATAGCCGATTTGCCCAGATTAATTTTCTGCCCACTATACTTTTCATAATCCTGCAGAACAGCTAGTATATTGGTGCAATGGGGAGAGGAGGCCTTGCTAAAAAGGATAGAATCATCAGCGAACTAATAGATGACTTATGGGGGGAGGGCTTCGAATACTAACTTTCAGGCCTTGTATCGTACTATTTTGTTTTGCTTTATGGAGCAAGAAGGAAAATCCTTCGGGCGCAGAGCAAGAAAAGATATGGAGATAGAGGATCCCTTGACGGAGTTCTCTATTTGGCTTAAAGTAGCCATGAGACTGACCATCCACAATCACAAAGTAAGAAATAGTAGACACACATTCCATTGCTCAATTTATTTATTTATTGATTAATTATTTGTATGAGTTAGTAATTTTTTATATTTTTATTAATTAATAATATAAAATTATTTTATACTATCACTACATACAAATTAACCTTTTAACATATTGATTTGCTCTAATTTATTTGAATTCGCGATTTCTTACAGGTTTATCCACGATATATGACAACTTAAACCCGATAGAAATTCATGGACATCCAACTATATTCTTATCCTTTTGTTCTCTTGCTCAAGTAAGTCTAAGTTTGCTTTTCACGGTAACTAATATGCTTGCTGATGCCATTGCTAAAAGAGGGGCAATGGGTAGAGATAGGTTACGCTACTGGGATACCCAGGACGTTGGTGTGGTGTTGAACGCCGATTCTTTGGGGATGGGCTATCAAAGAAGTTAAGACTCTGTCCTGTTGTTTTTTAATGAATTCAGTTGCACCAAAAAAAAGTCCAAACGAGAGAAGGAATAAAAGTGCATTATGCAACTATTCATATAAGTAAATTAAAATAGTATTATAATGTTTTAATTAAAATAGCGGTATAATCCCGAAAAAAAAAATAGTGGTATAATGTATAAAGTCACATGGTGATTATGTGGTAATATAAAAAAGCATTTTTTCTATAAAATTACAATTGAAGAGATAAAAATATTTGAATAAAAATGTATATAAAAAAATATTTGGATACTTTTTGTACATGGCAAATATTTTAAAAAAAATTCATAACTATTTATATTATACACGTTTAATTAAAAATAAAATTAAATATATAATCAATAAAAATTAATTTCAAGTTAATAAAAAATTTAATAAAGTTTTACAAATTCCCAGCAAAGGTATAAGTTGTTATTTTGAAAAAAAAAATAATGTTAATTTCTATGCATTGATAGTATTTTATCACCCAATAGAATTACAATAAAGTGATAAATTATGATAGATAGTTATTATTATAGAGAGTTATCTACTTTGATTTGATATTTTCTTGTAATTTTATTGGTCAATAGTGTAAAAAAATTTTACACTATTAATGTATAAAAATTAACTACTAAAAAATATAAAAAAATATTTTTAAAAATAAAATTGGCTTTGCACTTAACACATGTCTTAGAGCCACTATAAGTGATTTAGTAATCAGTGACTTAGATAGTATGTATAAAATCAAAGATTCAAACCTTATTGTAATTAATATATCACAAACTTAATGCATGTCGTTCTCTTTCTCTTTATTGTTTTTGCTTAAAATCAAAAACAATTCTCTAGCTGCTTCTATAAAAAGGGGGTAAAAATCTAATTATTTTTTATTCTATTTTTTAAAATAGCACGATGAAACAACTAAAATAAACTTCAAAAGTACTTATTTATGAAAACAAGTGCTTTCTTTAATTGTCTCAAGAAGCATAACTGGAGGGGCTTAATAGTTAGTGTCTATTTAGTTGTATTGCCATAAATGTACATTAATACTCCTCATAACTGTTGACGGAAATAAATTAAAATAGTGGTAGAATACATAAAGTCACTTGGTCAATATATATGGTTACATAAAACAATAAGGGACTACATTTAGGAGTGACATTGGTTTTTTTTTTTTTTTAATACATTGATTATAATGAAGTTTGAATTTAGAATCATAAAAACTATCAAAACCCTTCACTATTAAACCACTTTTAATGGCTTTAGAAGTGACACGTTAATTAATATGCTAATATGTCAATGCCACAACAACTTCTATATATTATAAATAGATTATGTAAATTAATGTGTCAAATTTAAAATATATATATATATATATATATTTTAAAAAAACTTTGATTACAAAATATTTTTCCTCACACAACATACAAAATAAGATTAAAAAAATTACATAGATAAAGAAAATAGCACTTAATCCATGATATGGAAACTAACATTAATAAACACCCGATTCATGGCGTTAAATGGGTTAATAATATGCAGCACCATAAAAATGTAAAATAACTCATTAAAAAAAAAAACACCAAAATGGCAAGTATAAAATGAAATTGATGTTGAGAAATGCATTTGGTATGCAATATCAAGTTAGTTAGAGCCCAATAAAGTACAATATTAGTGGCCTAGAAAAAACGATAGAAGAAATCCACTTACATTAAAAAAAAACAGTTTAACTCTTTTTATAACTATATAAAAAATTATATACAAAATAAAATATGATTAATTGGCAGTATATTAAAAATAAAAATTTAATTTGCATTCTTTAAAAGTATAAGACATCTGTCACGTTGCTGTATATTTCGATGCTATCCAGATGCACCGAAATAATCACCTAGTTATGTATCTCTCTCTCCGGAATATTCACATTAGGTTTTATCGTTATTGATTTTATTAGGTAACAGCAAGAAATTAATGCAGAAAAAAGTGACAAAAGATTTGGATCCAATCCCACGTAACGCTGAAACCTTAACTGATCCGCTGAGAGCATGGAGAGTCCCCTTTGCGCCTCTTGCTTCGCGAGTCGCTGCGCTTCCCCCAACATCAAATTAACCTACGTATAAATAAGGATAAACACATTGGTTTTCTTTTTCTCTGCATCACCCATCATCTAGACTCCAATTTTAGCTTCCATTAGAAACTCAACATTAATCTCCACAAAACCATAATTAACAAAACTCACAAACACCACTCACAACCGTAATTAACCTCCATCATTTTCTTTTTTTGTTTCTTTTCTTTGAAAATCTTGGAGCTCAGAAGAGCCATGAGCCCTATACCATTGCACCCAAAGACAGAAACCACAGCAAACGTGAACAACAACAAGGGCCAAACTCATCTCAAAATCAACAGGGACTCTCATTCCATCAAGAAACCATCATCATCATCATCATCACCGTCGAACAAGCAGCAGCGGCAACCGGTGATCATATACACGCACTCTCCCAGGATCATACATACTAACCCTCGTGACTTCATGCAATTGGTGCAAAAGCTCACCGGACTCTCTCGCTCCAAAGAAGAACAACAAGAAGAACAAGAACCGCAACCGAAGCCGGAGCCCGAGGAGGCGGCTTCGGTGGCCGTGGCGGAGAAGGTGGAATATCTGATGAAGGCGGCGGTTTGTAAGGATGAGAATGAAGCGTCGTCGGTTATCACGGAGAAGAGTAACTGCATCAGCAGCAGCAGGTTGGTGGCGCCGCCGCCGCCGCCGTTGATGGAGCCTCCGATGATACCTTACGTGAATAGATTGCCAGTGTTTGGGCCCAGTTCTGCGGAGTTTCTTATGTGCTCCAATAAGGCGCTGTTCAGCTACGCGGATCCCTTGTTCTTCTGAGGACCCTATCTTCTGCGGTATCTAAGTCGTCTTCTTCTTTCTTTCTTTTTTTTTTTTAATTTTTTTCACCCCCCAAATTATGATGCCAATAAAGAGTTATAGTTTCCTAGGATAGGTTTTCTTTTTGAGTTTTCCTACATTGATGAGGAATTAATAAGTTTTTATAGAAAAAGATTGCATCGACGGGAATGATTCCTAGGTAGATATTGATAGTTTTTTTTTTTTTTTTTTCAATTCAGAATAATAATGAAAGCTGGTATAGCTTTCCTAGAAAATGATACTTACTGAATCTTAGATTTGGTTTGTATCTCCCTATATTTCCTTTGCTATCTATCATTATTATTTTTTAATATTTATCTCTTCCCTTTTTTTTTTTGGGAGTTCATGGGTCGGGAAGGTTTGAGCTCATTATGAGAAACAATCTTGACTTGGAAAGTGGCTGACAGTTTTTTTTTTTTTTGAAAAATGCTCCTCAACCCGAAATAAGCCCGTAATTCTTTTACCCGACAGACGTAGCTCCCCACCTATTGTGTTAATCAAAAGAGACCTTTACGCCGTGGCACCCCCATCAATTGCATCATCTACACCACAACTCTCCCATCCCTTCGCCACCATCCCCAAAATAATGTCGTCCCCAGCCACTCTCTTGCTTACTTCGCATCCCATAACACCGCCACCTCCAATCTCTGCGCCATCGCTAGCTACCTCGTAGACCACATTGAAGCCTCCGATTTTGCCTCCGTCAAGTGCCCTCCCTTCTACTATGCTTACAAAAACGGAAGCTTAATCGCCACCATTTATCGCAACACAATCTCACTTTCTTCTTTGATTTTCAGAAACTTCACCTTCGACTGTGCCCACACCATGCTTTCTGAACCACTCGGTCTCACCACTTTTGGCCACGGCATGCTCTCTTTGCATGCTTAGACTGCCGCCATTATTTCGTAGCTCGGAAATTGATTCTCACTTGTTCGACTTGGAGAGAGTTCAGCAAATCATACTGTTTCCTTCTTTCTTTCTTTCTTTTATTTTTTTTCATTTTTTTTTTTTTTTTGCTCCTAGACAGTATCGTTGGAGCAACTGGGCTTTCTTGATTTTCTGTCTTTAATTTGGAGGTTGGGATGGCGGTGCATGGCTGCACTACCATTTGGGTTTTGGATAATATCACTAGAGTATATGAGTTTTCTTGATTCTTTGTGTCTTTAAATTGAAGGTTAGGGTTTTGCCATTGTTGATGTATCTGGAAGCAAACCCCTACACTACTCTTACAACAACAATTTTTGAAGGCAAACTCAAATCAAATATTTCTCTCAAATCCATTTTTTAAGATTTTCTCTATAACAACTGATATTAATCTAAAATTGGTCTTAAAAGTATGAGAAACGGATGAAACAAGAACAGTTTGAGTAGACTATTAAATTCAATATCTGAAGTTTACCATCATCTAATAGGAAGCGCAGGTAATGAGGAACATCAAAAGTAGTGGTTGACAACACTTAAAAAAAAAAAAAAAGATTTGCCACTATAGACAACTCATTTTAAATTTGTTAATAAATAATTAATTAATATAATAATATTTTATTAAATAAACGTGGCATTGCCAGTTATTTTGCCACATGTGTCTGGCAATCTCAATTCGAGGCATCACTTCGGGACGTGTAGCACTACTCTTTTCTTTTTCTTCTTCTTCTCCTTCTCTCCCAAGAGAACAACTTCTTTAAAATGCCACATAAAACTAGATGTTGATAATTTTTAATTAAAATATTCGAAATAATATTAAATAAATTTTAATTTATCAAATCACTTTCAGTTTGAAATTCGAAATTGCATAAGCAATTATTTTTTAGAAAATAACATATCTATATTTATTTCTTTCAATATATATATATATATTTAGCTTTATTTTTTTTTGTCTCCAATTATTCTATTTTTGGTTAATTTATTTTATATTTTTTGGGTCAAATTTTTGTTTTGCATTTTTTTTTGGGTCAGCTTGTTTTACATTTATATTAAATTTATATGTAGCTTTTGCTTTGGTCCCTTTTTTTTTTTTCGGGTCTTGCTTAGTCATGTTTATGTAGCTATGTTACTTGGCTAGAACCACACATAAATCCACCCTTTGCAAGTAGCAGGTGGGCTTTAGCCTCTTACAATACGGCAGCGTTTAAAATGATTCAATCCAAAATTTGGATATTGATGATCCAATTAATTTTAGCTACTGAGATATTATTAAAATAAAGTGAACGGTTTAGATGGTCTGAGATAAATCTTACATATAACAATAGAATTTTAGACGATGGGTGGAGAATCGGTAATTGAATTAATGATTTAAACAATAAAAATTAAAGCTTTTTGAAATGTCCAAAATGGATATTTTAAAGCTGCAAGGATGAGCAATTGGAGTCAGATAATGAGTAATAAAAATAATGTTAACTATATTTTAATATATTTAGTTAAAATATATGATATTATATTTTAATATAATTTTTAATCTTTAAAAAAGAAAATGGATACTCTCCTATAGAGTTAAACCATAATTTTCAAACTATAAATAAACACACTTTAGTGTTATTGAATATGGTAAGCTAACAAAAGTTAATTATATTGTATTGTGCATGCAATAAATACTTCTTAAGCAATATGTTAGATTCTCATATATCTTCAAGATGTTAATAATTATCAGTTTAAAATATGGATTGTAAAGTTAAAATACTTAACTTGATAGTTTAAATGTGACTGACACAATTATTATTATTTTTTTAATGAGTATGATGTTGTGACATTCTAATGCACTCATGTAATGTTAATATTTCACCAAAGACTTGTTACATACAAAATTTTAAAGCCCTAAAAGAAATATAATTCTAGAGAATTTCTAGAACCAGAAACTTTTCATCATTAAAGTTTCACAAAGGTTAAAGAAAAATTAGGTTCTAAAAGATTTTCCAAAAGAACCCTAGTGTCTAATGAGTTATGAAACTTTTACATTTTTATTATCCATTGAAGAAGGCTAACAAACAGCTACATAGGTCAATTTACACTTTGTTATTCATTTGATAATATGTTTAGTAGCACTTGAGAGATGATAATTTATTTGTTGATTTTTTTTTCTATTTTGCTATTGGGAATTATTTATTGTATTTTTTATTTTTTTTTAATCCTTGTTAGAGCCCCACATTTGCATAGGAGCATGACTAAGATAGTCTTTATAAGTGGTTGGACAACTCTTCTCCACTAGCTAATTTTTTAAATTGAATTAGACCTACTTAATTTTAAGATAGTATAAAAGGATATCTAGTCCTTGTGTATCTTTGGGTTCCAAAACCTTGCATACATAAATTAATAAAAAAAATCAATATAGATTTATAATAATGATATGTAAATTGTGTTTATGTCAATATTTAATTTTGTAAAATAGTATTTAAAGAAATAATATTTACAAAAAATGAATGCTTATTTTTTTATAAAAATGAATTAAAGTACACCCAAAAAAAAAAATATATGATTCTAGATTACAGTTGCCTGTAGTAGTATATTGCTCTACGTCATGTGAGCTAACCCATAAGATTGTTAAATAGGTCAGTCCAACTCATTTAGGCCTAGTCCAATTAGGTTTGCTAGTTAAATAGGTCAATCAAATCTAGCAAATGTTAACAAGTCAGCATAATGTTAGCTCAACTCATTTTATATTAGTTGATATACTTAAACAAGCTAGACAATGCATTTAGGTCAAACAACACATTTAGACTTGACACTTTTAGGTCTAACCTATTTCAACCCATTAGTTAAATGGGTCAAGTCAACCTATAGCAAATGTAAATGAGCCAACATAATGTTGGTCTAAGCTGTTTAACCCTAATCGAGTTGGGCCCGCTAGTTAAATGATGAATGTCAACTTATAATTAATATTAACAAGCCAGTATAATGTTGGACTGACCTATTTAAAGTTAGCCCATAGACTTAAACATGCTATTACAATCTATTTAGGCTCCACTAGTTTGGACCCGACCCAAATCTATTTGGGTTTGCTAATTAAATAAGTCATATTAGCCTATAACAAATATTAACAAGATAATATAATATTGGCTCAAGTTGTTTAAACTTAACTAATTTGGGCCCGCTAGTTAAATATATTAGATCAATCTATAGCAAAAAAAAAATTTTGGGTATGTTGATGACAATTATGTTTGAATATAGGATCTTATGCGAACTATCAAACTTTTCATCACTAGACCACTCTAGTGACTTAACTTATAGCAAATGTTAAATTTTTTAAATAGATTGATTCATAGTTATTAATAATTATTTTTTTTTAATTTTATACAGAATATATTTAAATAATATGTCATATTACAATTGATCCAACTCAGCATGAGTTTTAAAAATCTTATAAATTTTATTGGGTTCCATAGAATGTCTCTCCTATAAAGTTTTATAATTTTATTTATATTATTTTAAAATAAATTATTCATAAAGATGCATAAAAAATCATTTATAAATTATTAGAGCAATTAATTTAATAATTAAAAAACCACCAATTCTCACGCAATACAATAAGCTTTTGATAACAAAGGCAAACATGTAATATGGCCTCTACAATTGGTTTAATGGTCTCTGTACAGTAGATTACCTAATGGCTACTGGATAAAAGCTGGTACATTAGTGTCCAAGTTTTGGACTGGATCATTGTAAAAGCTACCCTTACAATTATGGCTTTCTTTTCTAATGTGTCACTTTATCGTTATTAAAATGATGGGATAAGAGAATTGTTAAAAAAAAGAGGGATAAAAGAAAACACAGTGGTGGGCCTTGTAACCTCGACATTACTGTTATGGGCATTTCTGGCCCAAAGCAAAGGGAATGAATTGTGGCCAAGATTGGTGCGAGGTTGGAGACCCAGAAAAAAAAAAAAAAGGTAAAAAATTGAAGGGGGCGCGAGGTTGGATTTGCCAAATTGTGAGCTGCTTATTTTTCTTATGCTGTGCAGAAATGGTAAACTGAGTTATATTTGAATTTGCTATAGCAAAAGGACAAAAAATAGTGTTCCAAACTAGGTCTAAAAGCCGACCGCCATGGATAACCCTTCATGGCCCAGTCTCCACAAGGCCCAAAAGCCCAAATCAGAAATTGTTGGAAGCAACACAACGGAAACCATTTTGTTATGAAAGCATTAAATCTAGATTTTGTAACGTATGAACTCGGATTCTATAATATATGCAAAAGCATTACAAATTCGAGGCTGTTACCGAAAATCTCATAAATGCGTTAGATATCGTTATTATCAAACTAACTTTATAAATAAGATGGTATCCTCTCAAATCAGGTACGTATATATATCCCCCAAAACTTACACCTCTTGCACTCCTTGACTTGATTGTCGGAGTACTTACAGATACCCCCTCTCTTTCGTTGTGGAATTCAACTTGTTCTTCAGCTACCACCGTGGACAGCAACCTTAGAAGTTCCATTTCCGGTTCGAAGCATCTCTTTTCTAGAAACCGGTGTCCCTGTTGCTAACAAATAGCAAAGCATGAAAGAGACGCACAATATATATCGTTATAGTTTTGCTTGATGGGAGATAAAGTAAAAGCAATGAGTTTGAAGGGAATGAAAAGAGAAAACAAATAATAAAAGTTCTAATACATGCACTAAAATTAAAATCTAGAGGCAAAAACTAGAGATGTATATATTGGGGCTGATGTGACCAAGATTGAGAAGGAAATTGTTGACATGAATTGAATGGCTGATTTCGAAAATTCAGAATCCTGAAGGTTGAAGGGATGGCCGTCTTAACATTGGTATAAAGCATATTCTTGAAAGTCAACACCACTTGATCTAAATAGTGGGAGGTGAACATGTTGCTTTTGAGAAGATAACAACAAAAGGAGGTGATACTGTCTCAATTCTTGAGACATGACTCATGAGCTTTCTTTTTTCAATCTAAGACCATACAACCACATATTGATGAATTTGCTACCATTTTGGCTAATTTGGTGGGGTTAATATTTATAATATGCTGACCAGCTAGCAACTTCCACTTTCACTTGAAAGGCTTCATAGTGAGCCCACAGTGCTTGAGCCCTTGAACTTGCCCCAGTTAAGTACTAGTCCTCTTCAACTACTGCCTCCAAAATATGTCCCCCAAATCTAAATCCATATTAGAAATATATGGCATGCCCTTCTATGAACTTGGGACCCCATAATTTAAGTATCTTTTCCTCCTCCTTATTCATGCATGGTAGCTCTAAGAGACAAATAAAGACCTTGGTCAATAGTCTGTCAAATAAGAAATATTTGAGTTGTAGTGGAGAAGCAAACGTGGCTTTAAAAGGTTGAGAAGCCTTAAGTCTTATCATTTTCCAGAAGATGGAGAACCCACATTGCCCATCTTCTTTTGAGCATGCTGTGGCCCATATCTACTCCCAATTCCATGGATGCAATGCATCTAGCCCCTGCCCCTTACAATGTTTAATGACAACAAATATGTCGTAATCTTGTAAATATTTTGTTTCCTCAATCACTCACTCAATGAATTGGCAACAGCCACAAGATTTTATGAATTCATTAGTCCAGGTGGGTTCCATGGTCGTTTGTTCAAATTGGATTTAGCTTGTGGTTGGTTGCATTTCTCAAATTGGTCGCACTCGAACCTCTACATTACACTGCTTAAATGGATTAGCACATTTGTTATTTTACCGACAAAGGGGATCTTTTAAACCACTTGACAACATTGTTGTTGCCGTAGGACCTACAAGACGTGGACCTCCGATTTGATCCACTGTGGCAACAAGTCAGTTTCGCTCCATGTGTGGAACTTGGTAGAACCAACGCAATCACGTGAATAGATTTGTACATCAAGATTAGCAAAAGGTGTGAATAGTAATATGTGTAGTTTGTGCTAGATTTTTCTATCTCAACCAGGGAGAGTCTTCAAGTCAATGTTCAGCCTTCAGATTGACAAAGTGAAAAGTAGATATCGTGATTCATGACAAGGAAACTAACACCTTGCCTTCAAATGATGCAATTTGAAAATAAATGATTCCTTGGCATCTTTGATGTAACTTGCGTTATTGTTACTAGAGAAATGTTTGATGAATTCATGTGATCCACACTAGATAAAGTATGAGTTAGTATCGTATCACAGAACATATGAATTTACCTATTATTACTCTTATTATTACAATCATGGTAAGGAGTTTGTTTGTTAAAGAAAATAGCGGTAGCGAGCAAAGGAAAGATCTAAGATGGTTTCATCAATTTCAATCATTTTTAGGATGACTGCAAAATACAATTACTCTATATAATAAGATTTCTGTTTAAAAAATTGGCAAGAGCATGGGAGAGACACGAGAATTATCACACATGCGGTAATAGTTTCTTGAAGAATTTTGTTTCCCAAATTAATAAAATCTTCCTTGTTTTTATTCGGAAAATAATAGAGTCCTTGCATTCTGTCATGGCATTTTAAAGTTTAAAATTAAGTGATTTATGTCGCATGGGCTTGTGAATGAAATGGTCTCATTATATGTCATATTCTTGAATTCTCACCGAATAACACGTTAAACTTTTCTGCTTAGATTTTTTTTTTTCAGACGTAGTGGCTGTTTCAGAAAGATTAAGCAAAACTTTTGATCGGTCTAATTATTTGAGCTTAAATTCTCATTATCCTTAAAATCTAATTATATATGGACAGTGCCAGTTAATTCTAGTTGTTGGCTTAACTAGCCTATCGTGCACGTACTTTGGTCATGACCACACCTATATCACTGAAGCCTTTTATTTTAATTTTTCTTTTTTTATTTTTATTTTTATTTGTGATACGATCATACCCTTTGTATATTTCTACATAAATATTAATTAGATCTGCGTCTGCAACTGCAAACACACGTCAAAAATATATGAAATGTATAAGGCTTTCCATCTGAATTCTTCCTCACATGTTGGGATTGTACAAACAAGAATGTGTACTTGTGCTCATATCAAGGAGTGGAAACAAATTGACCTTTTTAAAATAGTAGAAACTAGAAAGCAAAAGAGGCAAACAGAGCTTCTTCATGACTTGTGTGGTTTCTGAGTTAAAAACACATATTCCAAAACGGAAGTCAAAGGGACCAATTAAGGCCAAGTTGGCTGAAAGCAAGAAACTCCTCCATATCCTTCTCTCAACTCTTTTGCCTCGGATGCCCTTGCTCTCTGCCACAAATCAAATAAAGATAAATAAATAAATAATTGTCAAATATATTTTGATATTTACCATCTCTAATGATCTTATTCATCACAAATTATAATTATTTGCATATGTATGGATGAAGAGAATTTTGAAAATTTTTAAGGAACAGGCACCTGCATTATTTCTAAAGCATCTGTCTCTGAATTGAAGTCATAAAAGGCACTTGCTGCACTAAGCTTCATAGAGAGGAACTGCAAGTAAAATTAAATGTAAATATGACAAATTTAAGCTCCAAAATTGTTTGCTACCAATAAAAGTTAACTTTTTTCTCATTCCCTTATTTTGACTTTTGATCACTTACCTCCACTTGATGCTGCAAGGACTGGACATAGTTTATGATCTCATCCAACATTATTGCCATACCCATGGTCTGCAAGCCATGAAAAAAATTCAGAGATTGACTTATAAATTTGGACGCATACCAAGGTTTTGTAAAGAACATTTACTTTACCTTGTAACATCCCGGGACGATGTTCTGTAGGCACCTCAGTTTTTCATTGATTTTTCCTCTTCTAACCTGAATTACAATAAATGATAAATATGTATTAGTCCCCATTCATATTGACCAGAGTGAGCCAAAACAAAAAAAAAAAAAATCATAGAAGTTCGTTTAGCCTGTTTATATTTGATAATTTAATTCTTTATTCTTGGGTGTTGGGTATTGAAAATTGCCTTCTTGAACTGAAGCAGGGGGTTAGGAATCATACCCTTTCTGCTAAACTGTGACTGTCAGTAGCTTGACCTCTTCTAGCTCTAACATGAACTACTTCCATTGGTCTCTTGTCTTCTGTTACGTTCCTTTTCACTCTCTTACCTATTCCAGAATTCTGAAATCATGCAGAAAAAATAGACCATCAATTTCTGGGCCGCATTTAAGTGAAACAATAAAGATCCAACAAAACCAATTCAAAAGACGGTGTATCTTTATCATAATTGTGAATGAAGAATAAAAGGTAATATTAGAAGAAAATATACATTTTTTGTCTTGCTCCCACTCTCAGAAACTGCAGGAGTTGAGTTTGCTGACATGGTCTCTGTCATATGATCCGTTGCTCTCCTCTTTCTACCTTCTTGGATTTCATTTTCTGCCGAAGAAATGGGAAATGAAACTGGAGCAGCACTGTGATCTACATAACGAACAAGGCCTGAAAAATTATCTTCCAAGTTTCCTGAAAATTCAGGTTCTGGAGAACCCATGAAGCTGTCACTGGTGAAAGGCATGAAGTTCTGCATATGCAAATTTGAGTCGTTAAGGATATGTGGATTCACCCCTTTGAATTGATTTGTCAGTTCCATGCTATCAATATCTAAGAAAGAAAAGGGGGGTCTAAGACTTTGCAAATCTGCTGTGAATTCAGCCATGTGACTGTGAAAAACAGAATTTCTGAAAGGTTTAAGTGGTATCTGGATAATGTGGCTGACACTTCTATTTATAATGTAGGATTTGCTGCTACGTTAATGAATAGAAGCAGTCTGACATGGCCACGTGGCAGCTCAAGCTTTTGTAGTTCTGTTCCCTTGGTTGGCCCCATATACAGGAGAAAAATATCCAACAACAATCCCATGCTTTGAAAGACAAGCACTGCATTATGGGCCCATGTTTTGTGAGAGAAGCAGTACCTATTTTGGAGCATTTAGAACTTCTAGTTCCTTACCTTTGCTATCTATTATCTAAGTTTTAGGTATAGTGGGAAAGTGCATTTGTTTAGAGGGGAAGCAAGGTCTAGGTGCACACTCTTCCAAAATATAAAATATTAGGAGTCCTTCCTCCCGCCTTTCTGATAGTGTTGAGTGTCTGTTAGCACCACCAGCCTTTAGTTCTTTTGTAGTGTGTGTATAAAATATAAACTGGAACTTGATTTTTTTCACCATTCCCTACAGCATAGTCTAAGTACTGGAGAATTTATTCTCTTGTTTCTGCAACTATTTCAATAAACGTTGTGTCAAGAAAGGGCTTATTTCCTGATTTTAACAACTAAGTTCTTACTAAACCATGATTTTTAAAATACGATGATTGTAATACAAAAATGTTTTTCCATCGTCCTAACAAACTTTTACCTCTCGAATTATTTGTTACCTGCTTTATAACCACGGTAATATGCAGGTGTATGATAATTATAGCCATCCAACTTTGTCCAAATGAAATCATTGGAAACACTGCCGCACAAAGCGTTTAAAGAAACCTGAGAATAGATTGCAACCTTGTTTTGCCACCGGTTGCAAGCATCATCTCACTGTACCAAGGTTTTCCTCAATCTTTTGATATATATTATATATACAGCTATTTTACATCACAATCTTTTAAACTTGATCTTCTAGTTTGTCCACACTCGAGGTTGAGGCCATATCATTATGGTGCGTGCTTTATGTTTGATACTTGGAACCTCATTTCCTCCACCCGTTTAAAAAGGGTTTGTGGTTGAAACTATAGTTTTATAATTTGAGCATGCATGTAAGGGAAAAAGCTGAGCAGAATTTCTGGGCGAGCAAGTTGTATTAAGCTGTTCAGCCTTTCAATTACTACTGTTTCAGCCACACACTTTTGATCACTTGCCTCTGATTTGGATTGATATTTGAGAAATGAATGAACCACACTTTAGAACAGGCCTTCAGACATGTGGGGTGTGTGTTTGGCGTATGGCAGTTCATTCAATTTTCATCGAGGGGTAGATTCTTAGGTCTCACATTCTGGAGAAAGCATATGGGCGAATAGTAATAGTAGTACTAGTTTCCCTATATACCCGAATGTAGCCATTAGCCCATTACCAAAAATGGATATGGTTTGAACATTTTTTTGTAAGCCTGGCTAATATACAAAGACAAACTGTTGATTTTGGACAACCTTCCCACTAGCTTTGATTACCCCTTTTCAAAACCATTTAGCAGCACTGCCTAGTTTGACAACTGAATGCAAGACCTTGCAAGATTACAAGAGAATTTTTGGGTTGTTACATTTGCCTACTGGAAGATATATTATCTTCCATGTTATAAACGTGCACTAAACTTGCCCATGCATTTGCATTTAACGCTTAGTAAATAAAAGGGACTGCAGCCAAACAAGTTCAAGTCTGAGTGAGCATTCCATACGAAGAAGTCCTATGGACGGCTACTAGCTAGGTTGGATTTTACCTAACGCATAACTGCACTTTGTTTCGACCTTTGGGAAAACCTATGTAACCCACCTCTCCTCTTTTCTCTTGTTTTTGATTTTAGGGTATGTTTGGTTGGGGTTTAAAATAGGGAAAAATTTTCTGTGGATGAACTCCATGCATTATCCCCTAATTAAAGATGCCCTTAAAGTGAAAATTCTCATAACCCCTATAATGTTTTGCAAAGACAGGAGAGTTAATTGTCCATACTCTTAATCAAGGGGTTCATTTATGAAAATAGTTGACAAGTTTGTTCTCTTTTTATTTCCCTCTAAGGAGCGCCAAATAAGTGCAAAGTTGTTTTGCCTAATTAGATTACAAGGGTTGGCCATTTTCCACAAGCTTAGGCCTAGGCTTCCCTTCTCAGAAGAAAACTTAGAGTGAAGTTTGTCACCACAGACCACAAAAGATTATGCTTACACGGGAGTATACCAAGTTCGACTGCTGAAAAATTGGACTTTCATCCAAATTTTCCATTAGACTCAAGATCTACTATTAGGTAATATAACTTTAGATGACAAACTGAGGATTGAGAAAGATGTTGATCTCATACTACTGCCACTGAAATTTCTTCTTTCGTAACAAGGTAGAACTGGACTCTCTTCTTTTAAAAAAAAGAACAAATTACCTTTTTCTATTAAACTATTATATCCCACTCTAATCATATAAGCCAAAACAGAAGAAGCATATAATACTCCAACAGGTTAGGAAATTGTACTTGTACATTATATTTCACTTACAGAACTCACCTAACTCTGCAGGCTACCACACTTTGTGTGATGTGTAACTAACATAAATCAAGAGGCTATCGTGGAGTCTATTAAACCCCACTAATCTAGTTTGGACTAAATTCTCCTAGTGCTAACTTTTTTTTATTTACATGACTTAAATTAGAAGTCTTACTTAAAGAAAATAAGTGTGAAATCATTTAAACTAAGTATATGTTGTTGTCCAAATGTGATACCTACAGCCTTACCAAGTCTACAGGATTCAACAGTTGTTTTAGACAATTTTTCCATAATGCTGACTCAATTACCATTGCACTAAGTCTCGTCCTCTTAGTACTGCCATAACTTTGTCACAAAAAAAAAATGTGATGCAATCATAAACGCATTATTTGAACTACATGGGAAAAATGACAGATTAAATGACATTCATCTTGCTACTTTCTGACCCAAAAGATGCTTTGATATGATGCCCACTGATTCATGCGATGTCTAAATGCATCCTTCACATATACTGTGGAACTTAAGGAACTATTTTCAAGGAGAAAATTAAAAGTGGGTGTGTAGGAAAGCAACTGAAAGAAACAACAAAAGGATAATGTCCAAAACAAAGGAAAAAGGTTGAATGGGGAAAAAGTAACGAGCCCTCAATGGTCCATTACTGTATTTGATACGCGGTACTCGAACTCTCATTGGCATGTTGGTATATAAATAATAATAGAATAGATAGTTCATTGAATCGATGCGACTTGATAATAGTAGCTGCAAAGTGATTGTTTACGACGTCGTCATCAAACTGTGAGTTTTAAGCACTTGTTAGACACGCATGACGATATTTACATTATTTGCAGCACATCGTTTGTGCATCAAAACAGAAATGTTTTATTTTCCTTTCAAAAGAAAATTTTAATGTATTGTTTATATAAAAAAATTAAATAATACGAAAGAGTTTTCATAAAATCGTGCATAAAAAATGTGATACAGTTTTAATAACTTGCATTTTGGAGAAAATGAATTTTTCTCTCTCCTGCTCTCAGATTTTGGAATTGCCTGTGTATAGTTATAAAGTTATTCATAACATTTTGACAAAATTAATTTTGTATTAAACAGTATTATTATGTCAATAAACATGTTTGATTCAACTACTCACTACCTTAATAATTATATAAGTAGAAATATATGATTCGATGATATTATAAAACTTTTTTATACTGATAATGCATTAAAATTAAACTTTTTATTTTTTTTTTAAATTTCTGTTTTAGCAGAACACCTGCATTGCATATTGAGTTCCATTGGATTCATCTAAACTTTTTATGTCTACGCAGCTAATCGCGCGCATTCAAATTCTCTACACCTCATTTGCATTTTGGTGCAAAACCATGTTCCTAGTCCATGTAGGCTGAATTTTTTTCTTTTGTTTTACCAAATTTCTTTTTCTTTCAGTCTAACCTTTTGTCTGGTCAACCTCTTGGTCTGACTTAGGCTGTAGTATTTCTTCTTACTGGGTTACAAAAAAGTTTGGACTTAAGCCCATGGACTTGAGCCCGGAGGCAGAGCTCCCTCCCCTCCCCGTGTGTGTGTGTGTTGGGGGGGGGGGTGTCTGCCCGAAAAAAAAAAAAAAAAGGTGCCATTTGAATCTATAATCCGGAATCATCGAAAATGAAGACCTACAATCCAAACTTAGCTGGGTATGTTCCCAAAAAAAAAAAAAAAAAAAGGAGAAATATAAACAATGCTGGATTTCCTTGCAGGGAAACTCAACAAAGTAACAGACAGGTTTGATCCCAGTCCCTATTACTTAGAATCGACACTTTACAAGCACATAACGTTCGAAAAAGGAAAAATTCAGAAAAGTCAAAGTTCAATCTGGAACTATATCAGCGCTAAAATATACCTTCACATTCTGTTGCTCATCAATGATGTGATAAGCTGATACCAGACTTCATAGTTATCGTCATGGTTGTCGGCAATGAACACAAGTTAACCATAGAATAATTCTTGGATGAGTACGAATCTAAAACCTTGTATTTGCACGCATTTTTGTTGAACTTGTGCTCACACAAGAGATTATCTCGCAATCATATCATCGCCGACATCTTTGTGCTGACGGCCATTATTACCACCAGATTGTCATCATCCGGGTTCAAAGCTGGTTTGTACTACTCTCATCCAATGGCCTCTGCATAGTTTCTTTCTATGACTTTTTCGCAATCAAGCTGCCTAAGTAATAATGGATGATGGATCACGCCTTCATGTGTACAATATTACTGTTTGTACGCGTCGACTTCTTTCAATTGTGATCACTATCACCTGACTGTAATTGCATTACTGATGGACAAACTGAAAGAAGAAGAAAATAAATGGAAAAGGAAAATTATTTAACTGCAATAAGATGCTATTAGCAATATTAATTAGATGACTTAGGCCAAAGGGCCGTTAGAAATTTAAGTGAGATGTGATACCAATCCACTGTTATTGATAAAATTCGCCGCATGCGCACTTCCTACTACCATTAATTGATATAAATTTTGGGTATTAAATTTTCATTTTTTCTGTTAATGTTAATTTGAATGATGATACTTGCATACTTTATCTTCAAAAGTTTTTCAATATCCTATGCAAGTCGTTTATTTTTATTGGGCAAGTCTTTTGGTAAGTCTCACACTCAAACACCAAACACCAGCACCATTAATAGAAGTGAGAAACTTTGACGTAAATTTAGATAAAATAAATTCCACAGTATAAAAGAATGAAAAGTGGATGTGAGGAAGTCCTAAGTTAAAAAATGATGATGAAAGTGAAATTTCCTTTTTTTTTTTTTATATATAAGTAGACAGATTCATAAACATATTAACTTATGATTTTAGATTGGAGTTAAAATGCTTATTTAGTGTATCCGTCAATATTAGAGACTTTGCACATAAATAGTTGGGATTTCAAATGAGTGGACAATCAGGAGAACTACAGTTGACAATATTATTACCTATAACTTCAGTTTACATGTGAAATCCCTAATATCAACTTGAAACCCCTAATATCAATGAACACACTAAATAAATATGTACAGCTATCATTATTCTTTAGATTGAGATGTGATACCAATCCCCTATTGTTGACAAATTTTGCCTCATGTGCACTGCCTACGACCATTAATTGCTAGAAATTTTGGGTATTAAATTTTCATCTTTCTGTTAATTTTTTTTGAGTGATGATATTGCAAACTTTATCTTCACAGGTCTTTCAACGTCCTATGCAGTCCTTTATTTCTTTTGGTCAATTTCTATGCAAATCTTTAAATAACACCGAGTCTCACACTCTCACTGTAATTTTTTGTGAATAATTCAAGTGAGTATCTTGCCGTATGAAATTAATTGCCTCCAAGGATTAAAAATAAGAGTGTAAATGGGTTAATTTGGTTCATATTTGATGGAAAAAAAAAAATCGAACCGGTTAAATTTAATTAGATTAATTTAATATTTGAAAATTTTTTTACCAAATCAAAATCAAACTAATCTAACTAAGATCAATTTGGTTTGGTTGGATCATTGGGTTGAATTAAAAAATAATTTTTTTTATTTTTTTAACTTTAATCCATATAACAACTCATAATATTGTAAAACTTGGTTATAAAATACTTACTAATGATGTGGACAGATAAATAACTTGAACAAATTAAATACAAATAAACTATCCGTTAAAAGCTTAATTGCTTAATTGCAAAATAACTTAACTGCTCAATCCGCGTGGCTAGATAAATAACTTTAATAAATGACTTTATCATTAAAAGCTTAATTGCAAAATTATGAAGGCTTAGAAATATATTAGAAAAACACACGTTCAAGCTTTAGGTTGAGAAATCATAAATTTTAGAACAAAACTGATAGCAATTAGTTTAGTTTGATTTTGACTTAAAATAAATTGATTATCCAACTTGATCAAAATAAATTTTATTGGTTTAATTTAAATTTTTGAGTTCATTGGATTAATTTGATTGATGAACACTTTTAATAAAATGTCTACAAAGATATCATTACCGTTTTGATTCCAATAGTTGTGGCATCCAGACCCCTTTGCTATGAAGGGTCAATTTTCTTCTCTCTGACATTTCATTATCGGTTCATTTCTTAGGGGTGCTTGTACAACTTCGTCACTCAAACTCTTATATGACGTTTCCTTTTCAAGATCCTTGAGTATGAGATATCCAATTGAAAACTTTAACCTCATCAAGATTTATTGAGCTTGTCAAAATGAAAATGTTGTAGATTTGCTCCTTGCCCGTTGTCATTTGAACGCTGTGGTTCTCTCCCAAGCCAGCAAGCCCAGTGATTCACATCCAATCATATATTTTTCTTTCCATCGTTATGGCGCTCTAGCTATTATGTGAGTGTTAAGAGCTTGGTCTAATATTGCATGAGCAATTTAATACTAAAAAAAATTAAATTAAATTAGATTGAAATCAGGTCATATGTATAACATTTATGAGAGGCAATTATCATTTTACTGGATCCGTAGCTTATAACTTGGTTAAAAGCTATAACTTATAGTCAAAGGCATAACTATTTTCTACTAATCAAATGGATTTGCTATAATGAAATTCATGACTTGAACTCTAACACAATTTATTATCTAAAGTGTTTTATTATTATAATGAGTAAAAGGAGTTATATAATAAATTGTCAATATAACTTTTTATCTAGTAATAGTGACCAATTTAAATGTGCTCAAATTTTTATGAGGGACAAGAAAATAAACAAATCAGGATGAAATTCGACTTACCCTGACCACTAAGTGAATTTAGTGAAACTTAAAATTTGAGACTACGAGTAAAACCTGGCCTTATATTGCTCAGTTTGCCAAGCCACGCCACAGCTACTAGTTGATCAAAATTCAACTATAGTTCCGGTCAACTTCAAATATTTTCTTTGACCGAGTTTTTCTGTGTAAGCTCTCCTCAGTCCTCAGCTTTTAATTATAATTAGCCAATAGATTAAGAAAATGCAATCACCCCACTCTTAATACTGCTCTCTGCGGTTGTCCAAGCTCAATAATTAAACACAGCAAATGCAGGTTACAGCATCTGCATAAGTCAAATAATGCAGCAGTGAAAATTCGTTGTAGACTTTTCTATTTCTATTCTTCTTCGTGAGTTGTTTCCAGATAAACAAATGTGAAGTTTTTGGACAAAGGGGAACCACGTAGCTAAGGCTTAAGGCTAATCTTATGCTAAAAGCTAAAAGCAAGACATCATGCGATAGAAGACAACCAATGAAAATAAAAAGGTGGTCCTGTTCTAAGATTCCTAGCAGGCTTTCCATGCCGCCCCTCGTTATGCCAACACCGATAGCTGCACGTGTTTATTTAACTTTATTATTAAATTTATGTTATGCTCAGTCAAGCACGTTTCTGTCACTATTTATGAATATTACCTAGAAGCAAGTTTCAATGCCTTAATTAATGACAATTGCTTAACGAGATAAGTGTTGCATTTAAAGGTTTGGTTTAATGTCAAGAGAATATTGATTTTAGAAAGGCCCAATTTTTGGAAGAGCATGTAATGTTAATCACATTTAGGCTCCTCACACCTGATTTGAAATAGAGTAACGTAGTACTATCAAAAAAATATAATTAAAATATTTGACAAAAATTATAATGGTGGTTGAACGTTATAAAATAATAGGTCTCACTTATTTATTTAAGAATAAGTAATAATATCACATCATTCTAGCAATAAAATTATAAAAAAAAATTGATTGTCTAACATTTTTCTTTAAAAAATGAATTGGTTATTAACGAATTTCTTTAATTTTTACACATTTTTCTTAATTATTGAACCAGAACCATATGAAAGACTATATATATAGAACTCAATAATACCAAGGTTAATTCCTTTCACACCTTGGGTTGAATTTTTTTTTTTTGGTAGGTATTGGGTTGATAATTGATACTTGAAAACACATAAAATTACTCACAAAAAGAAGGAATCCAAATTACAAAACAAGTCATTGGTAACAAAAATCTTACTTGCATTTGTTTTTGTAATCTATTCTAAGGGACTCGTGAAGATGTCCTTTAATTATTAGTTTAATGATTAAGGGACTAATGATTAAGAGATATATTCGTGAGTCTTTTAAAATGAGTTAGAAAAATGAATACAAATAACACTACTTTATTAATAAATGTGAAAATCATCACAGCAACACCACAATCTTAAGTTTGAAATATCTTTGTCAATTAAATAACTCAAAAGACGGGATAACTCTGTTTCATTTTTTATCCTTTTTAGAGAAATGGAATGCAATACAAATCATTAGAATCTGTTCTTTGACTGTGAACAACCTAATCCAGCTCTAGTCAGCATGTAACTTTTATTTCCTGTTTTTTAGCCTAGTGTGAAACTAGCCAACAAAACAATAAACTGCCCTTTGGTCAAGAAAATAAGGTAAGATACGAAGCAATGAACCCATCCAACTTTGGATGTTTTTCCTGTGGTCATGACTATGGAAGGTGAATGGAAGCTGTCGTATGGAATTTGTAGCAGCAATAATCTTTATCTTTTAGAAAAGTAGCGAAGTGCATAGTATTCACTTTGACGTGAACTCATACCCCATAATGTGATACAGACATACAGTGTACTATACCTTGTATCTTGCGTAGGCCAATTTGCTTTATAACTCGTGTTTTTTTCATGTCTCTTTCTACATCCTGCATATATATATGCATATTGTTACAATTTTTTAGTCAGTGAGAATCACCATCATGTCTACTTCAAAGAGCGTCAGCAGTTCCAGTGAGGAGGATGAGAATGAACTTAGACGAGGGCCTTGGACGGTTGAAGAGGATAATCAGCTCACCCAATACATTGCTAACCAAGGAGAAGGGCGATGGAATGTGCTGGCTAAACGTTCAGGTAAACTAGAAACTAGCCATATATATATATATTGCTAATACAAGATTGTGTGCCTTTTCATTTTCACCATTTTTTTTTTTTTGGGCTAATTCTTCTTAGTTTCCTTTCTCTTTTCTGAATCAGGATTAAAGAGAACAGGAAAAAGTTGCAGATTAAGGTGGCTAAATTATCTAAAGCCAGATGTAAAGAGAGGAAATTTAACACCAGAAGAGCAGCTTTTAATTCTTGAACTCCACTCAAAGTGGGGAAACAGGTGCTTCTCCCATAAATTTCATTCTTGAGCTTCACTAACTGATAGGAGAAGCAAAGAACATGCTTGTCAATTCCTATATAATATCATCCTTGCTCTGGATCTTTACTTCTCTTTTATGATTGTAGGTGGTCAAAAATTGCACAGCATTTGCCAGGAAGGACAGACAATGAAATCAAGAACTATTGGAGAACTCGGATTCAGAGACAAGCAAGGCATTTGAAAATTGACACAGATAGCACAGAATTTCGAGAACTTGTCAGGCGTTTCTGGATCCCAAAATTACTTCAGAAAGCAAAAGAAACATCATCTTCTTCTTCAGCCATGTCAATCCAGAACCAAGCATTTCCTTTGCCTCTTGATAGTGTTTCTCAGTATCCAGCTGTTGGGAAAATTCCAACACCCTTCCATTGGCAGGAACCTTGTGTGCAGCAAGCAGGTCCCAATTATTTGGATCAACATGAGCAAAATTCAGACTCTGAGCACAACAATGGTTCATGTATCTCCTTTTCTGGATCACTATATGATCCAAAAGTGCCTCACCTTTTTGGATACACCACCAATCAATTTAATAATGGCTTAGAGACCAATGACTTTGGGAGCTTCACATATGATGGCTACCATGTAAATAACAATGCCTATGAGATGGACACCTTCAACATGGCGACAACAAGGGCTGCTGAGGATATGGAATACCCAGTTGATGATTGCCAAATGGCAAAAGGCAATTGGGTGAACAACGATTTTGCATGTGGCATCTGGAACATGGATGAATCATGGCAATTTAGTAACTTTCAAAAATGACAGTCTAGGGTTTGTTTTTGGAATAACCCAAACACTATCTTTAAGAATTGTATTGTTGTTAGATAATCAATTTTGATTAGCTACCAAAATAATATAGAAAGTGATTGTTTTTATCGTACATTTGTCTTCTGCTGTTATGAATACCTCTGTTCTGATGAGTAAATATTTGTGATTTGTATTGAATTGTTAAGTTGAGAAGAGCCAGTATTCGCAAGTCAATAACAATCAAATTGGAAATTCAGTGCTAATAAAGATTTCAGTAAGCACTTTAAGAAAACTTATGTAATAATAGTGAGAAATTAGTCAGAAACTTAGCTACAAGTTGTAATAGGTTAGTCAATTAGTATGTATAAACAATAGAACAATAATTTTGTTAGAGGATAGTTAAATGTAAATGAATATTGAGGAGTTTTTTTTAGCTCGAATAGAAAATATTAGAGCTTTTTTTTTTTGTTTTTATAAACTCGAAAAGGATATTTTTCTCAGAATTTATTTTGAAAGAATTTTATAATAATCAAATTTGTGTCAAAAAATGTTATCCAAAATGTGCTGCACGTGTTTGTTTGCTAATTTTAAATGTATGTAACTATAGAAAAATCATGTTTTGTTATCAAAATACTAGGTGTATATGATTGATATATTTTTTGAAATTTGAAGGTTTAATCTAATTTTTTAACAAACCCTACAATCACATTTTAGCAAGCCGACATTTCAAATTGATTTTATCAAAATTAATCATTCGTTCACCAAAAATTGGGTCTGTGCAAAAGTGACTTACTGATGCTAATTGCTAAGCTGTCCAAAACCTATACTTGCAAGGAACGTGTGGAGGAGGGAAACTGTGAATACTTTTATTTATTTATTTATTTGCTATGGCTAGCACCGCGAAAAATTAGTTGTGGTAGATTCACTAGGAAGTTCACCAAAAATCCAAACTTAAAAGAAGTTATATTAACTAAATATATTATATATAGGATATTATATCAATTTATACTTCATCTATTTTTGATTGGGGTATGAGCCATTAAAGATATAAATTGGTTGATTTATATCGAGTTTGAGTAAAATAGAAATTTGAACCGATCAAATTTAATTGGATTGGTTTGGTTGAAATTTTAAATTTTTTTTAACAAATCCGAACCAAACAGCTCCGATTAAGATTGGGTTGATTTGGTTCGAGTTATCGGATTGAAGTAAAAAATAAAGAATTATATTTTTTTTAAAAAAAGTTTGATTATGATATACTTAATAATAATATAAATAGATAAATTTTTTAAATAAATATTAATAAAAAAGATAAAAAGTGATTATATTACTAAAAATTTAAGTATAAAATTTTGAAATATTATAAATAAAAAAATAAATTAATTGACTAGATAATTGGGTTGTATATTCAGGTAATTGGATCGAAAAATCATAAATTTAAAACTGAACCATTTACAATTGATTTGTTTGGTTCCACGTTAAAAATGAATCGATTATCCGAACCAATCTAAAGTAGTTCTATTAATTTGGTTGAAATTTTCAGATTCATTAGATTGATTCGATCTGCTTACACTCTACGAACCATGGCTAATGGGATTCGATACGATGTCTTCTGCATAAGATACATGTTGATGAAACATTTCTCAATTAAAAGGTTTACCATGGAAAGCTTCCAACTTGGTGTGCAACGTGCCGTCACTACATACGCAGAGCACCAACACCGACTTAAAGACTATTCTCGTCGGCTTGCGCCGACCAAAAAGATAGAGATACACGTGTAAAAGAAATTTTTCTGGCAACAAAAAGTTATTATGAATTACTTAGGAAATTAATATTTAATACTTCACCCAATGAGCCGTCGAGTTTCCTTGTCGTACATTTGTTCTTCAAATTTTAACATTTAAAAATTAAAATAAATTCTTGTAAATATTACTTAATTAAGCTAATTAATTGGTGGTGTGTACACATATTTGAGTTCTGGTGTACCACATTATCAGTTAATATTTGTTATTTATGTTATGACATAAAAAAAATAGTTAAAATAGAAGATAATGATAATATAAAAAAACTAGAATTGATTCAATGTAGGTGAATAATATTTTCTTTTATTTGAGATCACCTTAGAAATAATTATTTTTTATTCAAATGCTATCGCAAAAGGATTTTGATTGACTATTTTAAATACAAAATAAGTTAATACAAACATATATTAAATCTAAAGGTTTTGTGTATGATTATCACATAAATTACACTTTTTAAACAAGTGTTTTGAATAAATTAAAAATTAAAATGAAAAGTAAAGTTTTTAAGTTTCTCACTGCATAGCACATATTAAAAATTTAAATTTTTTTCGTAGTTCCTTAATGACTGTACTTACAAATGGTTAAAAAACTCCAAAAATTAATATATATATATATATATATATATATATATATATATATATATATATATATATTAAACAAATGGGCAATATGATACTTAATTATTTTATAAAGTGTATTTCATTTTAGAAAATGAGACATGTTTTATTTTATTTATCATTTTAGAAAATAAAAAGACATTTAATTTTTATTTTCTGGATTTACTATGTCTAATAAAAAAATTTCACAATTACAAAGTAGGTGTTTCTTGAGAATTCACACAAGCCATTTGCTACACAAATATGAAAATATATGATTGATTATAATAAGGACAAGACATGAATTAAGTCCCTTATATCTGTTTACCCAAAAAAAAGGGTCCCTTATACCTATTTCATCAAAATGGCAAATTATTTAAAGATATGTGGGTATTTTTCTCAAGATAAGTAATTTAAGAGCTGAAAATGTGTACTTTTTTGAAAAAAACTTCACATATCTTTATTTTATTTAACAAATAGATAAAATTGATATAAAAAATTCGACCTAAGTTTTTTCTTATTCTAATACATAATTCAGTAATATTATAGCCAAAAACTTTGTTGCCAGTTGGATGATAGCTTAAGTGTTGATGTCTAATCTTTAAAGATTTTTTAAAAACAGTAAGCAAGAATAAAAAATACAAAATCAATTCACGTGTTATTTTTTTAATAAATAAAAAGCATAAACAACTTTGCAAGTGCAATTGCTTATTATGAATATTAGAATATATTTAAAAAAAAAAGTTCCTCAATATCTTTTGGAAATATTGATGCCTTCTTTTGATGGAAAAATTGTAGAGCTTCAATTTTATTTTATTTCTTTTCAATTTACCAAAATCTTAGAGCAATTTTTTTTTTAATTTTTGTTTTTGGTCGTGGAGCCCTTTTATTTTTTGGGTCAGGTCGTGTAGCTTTTGTAATAGTGAGGATAGAGATTCTGGTTAGGGAGGGATGAAGGCCGCTGCAGTTTTCACATGGCAAATAATTGGTTGAACACAAGCCCCATTACTATTTTTTGTTCGGAAACCCAAGCCCCATTTGAAAAAATGTTTGCCAGATATTTAGGCCTTAAAAGCCCATATATTATATGGCTAACCATTCAATCATTTTTTATCAGAAAACACTTTTTCTTGGAATTCACACTTTTATTGGGTCCGTCCATGAAAAGCCCATATAGAAACGCAGTAGGCCTAAACTGTAAACAATCAGTTTATAGCTCAAAAGATATAAAACAAGACAGGATATGAACCGTCCACGTGTAGATTTCTTTTAATCATAGTCGTCCATTTGCTCAATATAAGAGATGCTCGACCGCAAGCCCTAGGGTTTTCTGTGTGCTGCAAAGTCGGAGCAGGTGACTCTCACTCTCAGCAGCAGATATCTCCGACACCTGCATCTTGTTGAGGTGAGTTTTGCATTCGAGCAACATCTATCTTTCGGGGCATTCTGAAAATCGATAATCGTAATCAATGGAGAATGGAAGAAAAGTTCTCATTTTCATCCTTTTTTTTTTTTTTTGTATTTTCTTGATAATCAATAGAATGTGCTAATCTGTTGTTGGGGAAAGTTTGAGGATGGTTCTTTTTTTGGTGGGGTTAGAAGAAATTTTTTTTTATTGGCAGGGTGGTGTTGGAGTAATTTAATGCTATATTCCTCATTGAAAATGTTAGTATGTTCTATTGGATGGTCAATTTGAGGTTTACCCTGTTCTGTTCCTTTTTACCGCGTGATTTTTATTCTATGATTGGGATTCGAAGGCCTATACCATTATGACCGATATCAGCAAACGACGGATCCTTAATTTCTATTCTTTGTCTGCAGTTGTGAAGATGTACACATCAAGGAAGAAAATCCACAAAGATAAGGATGCTGAGCCAACTGAGTTTGAAGAGTCAGTTGGGCAGGTTTAATTTTGACCATCATATAGATATTGTCGTGGCTGCAACTGCTAATTAGCATCAAGTCCAATGTATGAGTTGAGCTTTTGTTGTTGCAGGCATTGTTTGATCTTGAAAACACTAACCAGGATCTTAAAAGTGAACTGAAGGATCTTTACATAAATTCTGCAGTGTAAGGATGTCTCTTACATGCTTCGGTGCATGTGAAGGCTCATTGGTTTTATGTCTGTGTTATGACTGGCATTTTTCCCGATCTGCAGGCAAATTGATGTTTCTGGGAACCGGAAGGCTGTGGTTATCCATGTCCCATACAGATTAAGGAAAGGCTTCAGGAAGATTCATGTTAAGCTTGTCAGGGAGCTTGAGAAGAAGTTTAGTGGAAAGGTAGGCAAAGCACAATATATTTGTTGTGTGTAGATTGTAGAATGAACATAGATTGACAGTGATATAATTTCTATCAGAGATATGCTTTATACTGTGTTAATGGCCCTTGCCTTATCCATGCTGGTGTAATTAGTGCCTTGGAGGCCATCATCTAGAACTTGAAAAATAATCTATTACGTCTGTCTCAACATTCTTGATTACCACGTGTTTTGGTGTAACCTATTGCTAATGGAATGGTAATATTTGGACATCTTAATACTACGTTGCTTCACCTTTGTAAGGATATCATTTCTTTTCAACTTCGTCTGTCAAGGTTGAGAATGAACTTTATTTGGTGTTAGCATGATCGGTTTAAGTATTCCCTTGTCCTCAAAACGTTTTTTTTTTTTTGGTGTCCATTTCTTTATTAGCTCCTATGAACTAGTTTCTCCTCATTGCATGTGCTTGTTGACTTTTCTAACCTCTTTGATGTCTTTTCAATTTGTTTTTTTCCTCTTGAGTAGCTTTATTTATACATTTAGCATTTTGAATCTTCTTAATCCTGTAGGACGTAGTCTTGATTGCCACCCGGAGGATATTGAGGCCCCCAAAGAAGGGTTCTGCTGTTCAGCGTCCCCGCAGCCGTACCCTCACTACTGTTCACGAGGCAATGCTGGAGGATATTGTATTGCCTGCTGAGATTGTTGGGAAGCGCGTGAGGTATAGAATTGATGGATCCAAGGTTATGAAGGTAAAGCTATTGGTGCCAACTAACTTTTACAGCTTCTTCTCTTCTGTTAAATTATTCATAAAAAATTATAATAAAATGTTTTGTTGCAAAGCTAATGAATATGGATGTAGATATTGGACAAAGGATTCCTATGGTTAAACGTGTGAATTTGTTATCATTTATCTACGTAAATTGTCAAACTCATTGCATATATACCTGTTTCTGGATAGGTTTTCCTAGACCCAAAGGAGCGAAACAACACCGAGTACAAGTTGGAGACTTTTGCTGCTGTGTACAGGAAGCTGTCCGGCAAAGATGTTGTGTTTGAGTATCCTGCCACAGAGGCTTAGATTCACTTAGTTAGCTTTGAATTCGTTCTAGAGTTGCATATGATGTATGCTGGTTAAAATTTTGTCTGACTCAATTTGTTTTTGCTGGAGTTCTTTTTCGTACTTTCCGTAGTACTACACTATGGTCTGGATTTGACGATGTAGTATTTGATTTTTATTCTGATAGAAGTTAAGTTTCTTTTATTCTCAAATGTTGAACCTTTCTCTTTTGCTGGGTTCTTGAAGCAATTCCCTTCCATGTTGTTTGTCAAAACGTATTATGCATAAGCTACGCTTGGATCTTTCTTCTGCATAATAAGAGGGTTGAGAGGGAAGAAATGGATTCTTGCCTGTTTGGATTATGGTTTGCTTCCAATAGAAGGTCTAGTAATAGTAGTAAAATTACTTTATATGGTACTTTATCATGTCTGGTTTAATTTTCTACCTTCCAGTATCTTTTACCGTGAATAGATGACCTTTCATCCAAAGAGAGTGGACATATTTCTCATTTTGGGAGAAAGATTGAAAAATTAAAATTATTAAATTATTCCCATTAAACATTTCCCAACCATTCCTTTGGAGCACAGCACCCTCCTTTATAGTAATTATACTTTTAAAAGTAATTTTATTATATACTATTCAAATAAAAATATTTTTCTTCAACTTGCTTTTCAAATACTTAAACATAAATATTTTTTTTAAAAATAATTTCTCTAAAAAGATTTTTTTTAAAAAAATTTTCTTCTAAAAGTTAAACTCAATATCTGAAATTCATGTACACATTCTCACAAATTGTAGTCGTCGAGTTTTTGTAATTTAGTGACTCAGACCACATATTCTTCGAGGCAGCGTAGCAATTTAGGTGATCTCTTTTCACACACATTTTGTTGTATAAGTTATGTTTATATTGGGTGTGGGGTGTTATGTCGACTTTCATCCCTATTTACTATTAGGTAGGATGTAAATTTGCTTAATTAAGGTCTATTTTTTTTTAATAATAGATGGAATGTGAATCAATATAATATTTTATATCTTATATATTTAAATAATATTTTTCTTGTATTTCTTCTATCACTCAGAATATTTGAAGGTAGAAGTTGCGGCGGGAAGGAGGTGGCCCGAAACAACTGTAGAATTAATAAGGCCACAAGGAGCTGGTATCCAGGTTAATGAAACATAAGCAGCAGTCTCCTAGGCTCATGTTAAAAGTGTTTGCATCTCTCTTGAGACGGTGGTAGCTCTCTTTTTCAGGATATATTTGGCTGGAGGATAAAAATATATGTAGAGTTCACCCGTAAAAATTTCCCCCCCTAACCATATACACACTTAGCAGTAGTTTTTTAACTGCCTGGTTGCACAACATCTAAACACAGATTGCGTATGCTCCTATTTTTTTTCATTGGATATATTTTTCAAGGCTGAATCAAGATCCCAATTAGTTAACGAAGAATTAATTTGTGAATGCCAACTCATAAAAATTTCTGCATGCTATAATTCAAACTTAAACGAGAAATCTTATTCGTTTTTTTTTTTTTTCACCTTTTTGGTCAAGGATCTTTTTCCTTTTTGTTATGAGAAATGTCATGTTCCGGAGTCGAGAGTTATAAATTACGTCAAATGATTTGGGCTAAAAGGTATACAAATCAAACCCATTTTGTGCATGCAGATAATTTATCAAAATAATCTCTATACAGTACTAAGTCATATTTTAGTTTTGCCTTTTGATTTTTCCGTTGATAAGCAACATGTTGTTAGTAAATCTAGACTCAATTTTTTATCAATATTTAAAAGAAACACATGACATCTAATAGTCTTTACCTCAAACCTAGTTTTTTTTGTTTTTTTTTTTTGGTTGTGGGGGGTGGGGGAGATAATTTTACTACAGGCATGGACACCCTAAATAGGGCGAAGAATGATGCCAAAGAAGCTGAGACTTGAGACTGCCTCCTCAAAAATGAGATGACAATCTTCAGAAGTAGTCTAGTACAGCAGGAAAGCCTAACGGATTACATTGGGCATTGCCTCTCACTGTGTTACAGAACTTGAAGCAGTCCGCACATTTACATCAAATTGTTGCCATTTGCTAAGAGATACAAGTATAGGCAAAAAAATTAAGAATCAGAATCTACCTTATGACAAGATCACAGCACCCAGATACACAGCTCCACAAAGAAAGACGAAAGATATTAAACCCCTGCGATGCAAGTAGAGTGAGGAATTAGTCATTAGTCAAATAAAACAGCGCATGTGAATGTGATTTCAGCTTGCATTTTCTTGTCAGCTCAATAAAACGGAGGGACAAAAAAAAGAAAAAAAGTTCTTCAGTCGAAGCTACAAAGTAAACTCCTCACCAAATAACACCCCATCCAACACCAGTGCAAGGACAAGGGCACACTTCTGCAAATTTTTCTGCATCACTGGAATGCACTCTACGGGAGATCAGGTCATCATAAATATCTGTATTGCCATTTTAGAGGGATTTTATTATTTCATACAGGGAAGAACGTAACAGCAAATCAATTAGGTTCCAATTCTCCAAAGACATACCGTATACAGAAAACAAGCTGTTCATTACACCTGCATTTTGATTAAAATACAAGTTAATAATACAATTTTTAATGAAAATTGTCAAAGTATATCTACTTTAACCTGGGGTTATCAATAGACCAGGGATTCCTAACTGAAGATAATTAACCTTGCCCCAAATAGGCTGTAGCGTCAAGGGCAAGGGAGGGAGAGTGTTAACTAAATACTGTTTAATGGAAAATGACATTATAATATTTACCTATGAACAAGATAACGTATCGCAGTATTCGAACTCTGGTTGTCTCTTGCAGAATCCATATTATTCCAAGGAAAATGATAAATCCTGAGACCTCGAAGTATATGATATGTTGAGAAACATGATGCATTATGCTTAACTTCTAGAAAACCTGAGTATGAAAGCACTTACCGATACAAAGTCCTCGAAGAGTCCACTGCAAGAAGATCAACAATAAAGGTTCAGTTTCTCATAATGCAAGGTAGACATAGCATACTGACTTAATATCATCTAAGAAAATTTACACATACTCCACACGGAAAACACAAGCAACGTGGGAGATGTATAAGATATTACTGGATTTTAACAATGATAAAGATGATACTTGATACTCTAGACATCTTAATAGCAAAACAGATGCTCGAACCTATTTAATCTGTTTCTAAAGTCATATTTTGAATAGAAGCTGTGGCATCAAATGACAAGGCTTACAGGTAAAATAAATTGCAATGTTCATCACATACATTTTTTGCTACGAAGAGGACAATAAGAAGAGCAGCAATAAAACAACCAGCAGCTATTCTAGCAGTGAGAAGCTTTGTTGATGCAAGTATCAAGATCATGCCCCAAAAAGATGAACCAAGATCTGGATTGCCACCAAAGGATAGAAGAAATAAGATCAAATACTCCGAATGTTTACAGGAAATAATATCAATGGTGATAGAGTATTGCATGAAGGTTGTAAGCAGTATATATAAACTAATTGCTGCATGTTAGATGACAGGCAATAGGCACAGAAAACATTGCATTTATGAGAATACACTTGACAACTAAGAATGCTCTTGTATATCCGCCTGTTACATGCGAGCTACTAATGCAATAAACATGACAAGGTAAGAAAACCAAAACTTAAAAGCAACAATAGTTGACAGACATCCAGCTGGCAAGATCAACCAGTATATGCCTCCACGCGTTTGGGTTGTTCCACCTTCATCTGCATGAACCTGGATTCCTTCCACCTGCAATTAGGACCATAGATAGATAAAGATATCGGCTCAGGGTTTCATATAATAATTAAAAATACAATTTGTTTTAATCTGACTAAACAACCAACAAAATGATTGCCCTATCCTCTATCTCACTTAAATTGAATGCACTAACTAACTTAGCAGAGGAAGTAATCAAAGAATACAATACTAAAGTACTCAACTGATGCCAGCCGTCTTAGATTAACAGTAGTTAAGAGAACAAATACCATTTTTTTTTTTTTTTGAAACATACATGCATGTGAGATCCATAAATAATGTGGAAAGTAATTATATACAAATAAAATTTATGTTCTCTTGTAACCAAAAAAATAAAAATACTCTTCCAAAATAGTATTGGATTGACAAGGTACACATGTGCCTGTCATTCCACGTTTTTTATTTACTATTATTTTATAATAATGAACTTATTTAAAGGTAAATAAAGTAATACATATATATATATATATATATATATATATAGAAAATAAAAAATAATTTAATATTTATAACTTTTAATTTGTAATTTGCGTATATATTTCTGTATAAATATTTGATAATGTGTGTTAAATTAAAAATTTTTATTTTGAAATTTTAAAGTAGTTATTTACAAATATGAGAAAGAATATAACTTTTAAGAAATTTTTTAAGAATTTAATTTAAATGCATTTACTTACACTGTCAGCTAACAGAAATAATAGAAAGTGTCAACTCATATAAATAATCACTCATTATAATGAGGGACTCACCATGATTTCTCACTTTCCTTTTTTTCTATCAGTTGACAGTGTAAAACTATTTTACACTATCAATGCATACCAATTAAACTCATTTTTTAAAAGTAGTGAAATAAAAACATAGTTATTATCAGTACATTTACAAATTTATTCTTGGGAAAAATTGGATATCAAAAGGGCTATCCCTTTATTTTTAGTAATATAGAATAATATATAAATAAATAAAAAGGACAAAATAATGAAAAGTGTGACCAAATAAGTTAATTAAAGTGACTACCTTTATACATTATACAATTATTAATCTTTCACAGGGGAGAAAACAGTTTCTTACATGACCGCATGTAAGTTTACAAGCAATGGCGTGGCTTGCCTCATGAAGAAATACAGTAACAAGCTTAAAGGGTCTGAGTAGCACCGTTCTCCATAGCTGCAAGGAATGAGGAGATTACAAAAAGATTCACAAGGAAACCATAGGTAGAAGAGTCTACATTTACAATGATACTAACCCATCAAAATATGTGGTATGAGTATAAAATCGGTTCAATTTCAAGTGAACTTAATTAATCAATGAACATAACCATTCAGATTCAAGCATCGCAATCAGAATGAATCTGCAGAATTTGAAGACTGTTTGTTCATTACCAAGCGTACGCTTACTGAAGCAATTTAAGAAAGAACGGAGAAGAAAATTCCTAGGAAGTTTGTCGAATTTGAAAAAAAAAAAAAAAAAGAAGAAGAAGAAGAAAAAAGAAAAAACCGATTTAAGCCTCCCAAGATGAGGTGAAGTTCCCATCTTGGCTCTTTTAAGGAACTGGGATTCTTTCATGGATCCAATGCAAGAAATAAATAAATATAATTTCTTTTTTATAAAAAAGAAAAAAAGAAGAAGGAAAAAAGAGTGGAAGAGCAGAGGCAGAGAGAGACATACTGCAAGTATAACGACAGTGCAGACACCAACAGTGACCAGAAACACGACCTGCTCGTGGTTGCAGCAGTTGTTGAGCTCCCAGTTTGGTTTCATCTAAAACTAAACTAAATGCAGCTGAGAACCTGGGATGGGTCTTAAAAATGACAACGATGATTGGATTGTCTTCTTATGATGGAAATGTGAACTTCAACCGCATAGGTTTGAGGTTGAGGTGGGAATCGGATCAAAATATGGATGGAAGTGAGTGAAGGTTGCTTGCTGCTGCCGCGGTTTGGGAAGACAGCAGAAGACGACAGCGTCAACGACTGCGAGAGGAGACTTTTCTTATTTCTTTTCCCTTTTTATCTCCTTTTTTATTTTTTTTTTCTTTTGCTAATAAAATTTTGAATTTTGATAATATTGTTGCTTAAAAAAATGCAAAATGACAAAAATAATTTTGAAATGTTGCCGACCCGGATCCGCTAACCGCGCATTTGACTTCGGTCGCTTGAAATCTCGAGTCCCCAACTTCTGTAACGAGGACTACTGTTCTAATTTAACGAGGGTAAAGAAAGGGTTTTGCTATATTAAAAGTTCGCTGCGGTGGGTACCCCCTTTCGGCAAAGGCACCGGGATATTCTTATTTTTATTTTTTGGTTTTTAAATTTATACTCTACTAGAAACAATTTTATTTGAGACACGATTAAATACTAAATATCAGCACATCTCCTAGCTGAGCGAAGCACCTGGACTAGGCTGGGGTTGATTAACATATTTCAGACTCCAGCTTGTGGGGTGGCTTCGTAGAGGCTTGACCCACATGAGTATCCCATGTCTCGCACACGAAGGTCACAGGCAATAGGCCTGAGTGAGAAACGTAAGAAAAAAATGGACTGGAACGAGCGCACTCACACATTCGAGAAAATATGAGAAGAATAAGAAGTTTGCTGAGATATGGTAATATTTAAAATGCTAAAAAAATGAATATTTAATATTTATTAAATTTTTAATTATTGATTAAATTAAAAAATAAATCTAATAGTTGATATTAAAGGATCACTTATATTTCAAATATTATATAGAATATCATAATCAATTTTCATGTAATATTAACCGTTAAATTTACCTTTTTAACTTGATCAATAGTTAAAAATAAGATGAATATTGAATATTCATTTTTGTGGGTGATCATTTTAAACAAATCTATCAAGGTATAAAGTAGTAGCATCTCTCTAATTCTTGCAAATTAGGAATTAAATTAATCAAAATTAGAATATATTAAACTAGTGTTTTGTATCCATGCGATAAAAAATATGTTAATTAAATCAATTAAAATATAATTTAGCAAGAGATTATGTAATAAAAATAAAACTATTTGATCTTAAACAAATTTAAGAAATTTAAAATATGAAATAGTATATAATACGAACAATGCATGTAAATAATAAAAAATATTGATGGTGAATACTACAAAGCACTCTTTCTGTATGATATTCCATTGAAATTATGTATGATAACGATGAAATAATTGATTTACGAATTTAATAAAAAATAGTGTAAGAAACTCAAATTGAAAAATAGAATGATACAATTAAAATGAGTCACTTGTATTTTAAACTTTTTGAAAGACGACCTCTTGGCAAAGTAAATTTTTTATTGTGTTTGACATATTAAACTTGATTTTTAGTGATTATAGGGACAACAATAATGGATATCTATATAAATAAAGATATATCTACCACCCCCATCTTAGTTTAGTCTCCACCCCCAATCTTAGTTTAGAAATTTACCTACTACTCTCGTCACAAGTTTTCATTTCCAGTTCTTTGTGCAGTTTTGAATTCCCGTGGATATTCATAGTTTAAACAAAATATTTAGGAAAGTACAATAGAAAATAAAAAATTCCTAAAAAATACTTCTTAAACTGGAATAAAGTATAACAAATATCCATAATCTATTATCGGTTTGTTTCAATTAATTTTTTGAAGAATTATTTTTAAAAGAATTTATTTGTATTTAGTTTGAATATATCAAAAGTAAATTTAAGATAATAATTTTTATTTTGAGAGAATAAAATAAAATTACTTTTGGTTATTGATGTGAGAATAATAGTAAGATTCACTCTCAAAAAATCTTTTTTTTTAAATAAAAAGTAACGTCCATGATATTTTTCCCAAAAAGCCTTTTAAAACTCTAAAAGTAAGTTTAAAAAAAGAAAGCTACAACCAAACACACTTAAATAATATGTATTTTCATTCTCATGCTAATAGGGAGTTTTTTGAACCCTCAAAAGACAATCCAAAGAGGCTATATAACATTACTAACCTAACATAACTCAAATTAAAAATAAAAATATCAATTAAAAAATTAGAAATGAAAAATAAAAGATGCAAATCCAGTAAAAGACAATTAAAAATATCACAAAAATACATAATGAAAGTCTCATATTATAAATTAAAAAAAGAAATTAGAAGTTAATAAAATAGATTTTCAACTAAAATAATTAAATAACTAAAAAAAATAAAAGTGGCTTAGGTTTAAAATTCATATTTATTTAGATAGCATTATTTTATATACATTTATTTACAAAATGTAGACATCACGAGTATCAGAAAATTTAGATATCATTTCCTTCCTTTGGATACTGAATAATATGGGTTTGGTTGAATTTTAGGGATGCCCAACAATTTAGGTTCTATGGAAACCCAGTAGTTATACTTGTAGAATTAGAGAATATTTTTTATAGGATAGATTTTATAAATATTAAAATTGTGAAATCAAATTGAAGATTTCTATATGACTATAAAATGTGTTATATAGAGATAGAGACATGTTTGTCGAGACACTTGATTACTTGTGGATTTATACAAAATGTGTTTACACATATAGGAACCCAAGAATACATACATACATCATACACCCATCTTATACAAAATACGAAATTTATATACAATTAAATACATACTTTAGTACGTGATCCAACATACAACCACTTCACGTATCTACATAAATATTTACATTAACAAATTGCAAGCTCAATACTTCACCATCTCTATTGAGTTGATTACATTAGAGTTGTTAAAACTTGGAACATGCCAAAGCCTAACAACTATCACCTTAACTCGCCAACACTGATTCATAGGGAAAATTTTCTCCAATGGGTCGATTCAAGTAGCTATAGAAGCAAAATACAATAGTAATATTAAAAGCAACAGAGAGTTCAAATAAGGTTAGAAGATGAAGAATCAGAAAAGAAGACTATGAGAAGAGATAATTATGAGGAATCACTGACAATTTATATGCAATAATAATCGATAAGAAAGTAAATGAAGAGTCTATCACTAGATTACGTGCAACTAAGCAATAAAATCAATAATTATATCTACTAAACCCTAATCGAATAGCCATCGGCAGAATGTAGTGGCACAACAAATCACGAACAAATCATTGAAGAGGATAGCTCAAATACAGTGTACTAATGAATCACGTGTGCAGCAACATGGACGGCGAGGCGGCGATGAAGAATGCGAAATAGAGGAGAAGAGGGAGAGAAAATAGGGTTCGAAATCCCTGGGTAAATCATGAACATATTTATGATAGTGAATCTTCCCATCATTTTCAGTGTAGGTGCACAATACATTTAGCTGGGCTCAATGGGCCACAACAACGGAAGCTTAGTCAGTAACATAAACGGTGTAGAGAACGAAAAAAAAAAAGACAAGAAAGGGACAATATTGTAAATTTTTAAAGAAAAGAATTATATTGGCTTATATTACCAAGACAATGGAGTATATGTAGAGTAATAGTGAGAAAATGGTATCAATAGTAGGTGATCAGATTGAAATTTTTCCTTTTCTAGCAGGTTTTTGAAATTGGTCTAGAAAGAGAACTCACTGGAAGTTGCTAAGTGGTAGGACTTTTCAGTTTATGACTCTCAAATATTATATTATTGTATTATATTATATTATAATAGAGTAGATTTAATATCGAATTTGCTACAACAATTGTTTACTCCTCTATATCTCAACAAACTTCCCATCCCTTCCCGATTTTCGTATGTGTGTGAGCGCCCTCCCCTTTAATCATAATTTTCTCACATTTCTTATTCATGCATGATGGACGCAGTATTTGCGCGTATTATTGGGTCCCGACTAGGGATGTCAATGGAGTGAGGTGGGAGCAAGGGATAGGCCTCCGTCTTTCATCCCGCGGATAAATATCCGCCCCCATCTCCCTTCCCACATTCTTACAAGTATCTATTTTTTATTTTTTTGCAAGTTTATGGATAGTTGGGATTATCCATGAATACTCGTTACAATATTAAAAATTTAAAAAATTTAAATTAAATATAAATATTCTAATATTATAAAATACTTAAAATAAGTATAAATAATAATCTAATTCCACAATTCAAATTATAATAATTTAATATACTTAAAATAAATATAAACATATAAAATAAATATAAAATAAGTACGATAATCTAATTCCATAATCGAAATTCTAACAACTTAAAATACTTGAAATAAAAATAAACATATAATAGTAATTCAACCATTAGTCTAACACATAATAAGTACAAATAAATCTAACTTCAAAGTTTAAATATTAGTTCAATTAATTTAAATAGCAATAATATTAGCCTAACTAAGTTAATAATTTAAAGGTAAAATAGTAATTTCATATTGGGTACCTGTGGATATGGGGATAGTGATCTTCCGCCCCCACCCCAGCCCTTTTTAATATATGAGTATTTAAAATCCCTATCCTCATTATCTATGGGGGCAAAATCTTTTCCCATACCCATGGGTGTATGTGGAGGTAGGTTTTTTTGACATCCTTAATCCTGACGTGAGTCATTGCTCTGAGGTGCCAATTTAGAGAAGAATTAGTAACAAAGTTTTGAATCTCTATTTTTTTGTATGGATGGTTAAGAGAACCAAATTATTAATAAAAAAAGGTTAGAAAAAATTTCGAGATTTTATTTTTTATATGGCATTTAAGTTTATAATGTATCAAAATATAGGTATTAGGAGAATTTTACTAGAATATGGTAATGCTCAATTCGAAAATTCTGAATTCACATTGATATTATATTCGTGTAAAATCCTTCCAATTCCCATATTATAATTCATTGTAAACATAAATGCCATATAAAAAAAACACCCAAATTAAAAATTCTATTAATTAAATATAATTGACTTTAAAACTGATAAAATATAATAAATTAATTAATTAGTGCCACTTAATGGAGTGTTTGGTATCTCATAATTAATGTGAGTGATATACTAACCACCATGTAAAGATTTTAACTTTTGACTTTGTTATATGATTCAGACTTAAAGTCTATTTGTTTTATATTTTTAGGGTTAATGAAGGAAATTATCTTTCTAAAAACTTTTTAAAGAAAATAAGATTTTTCATTTCACTTTTATGAAAAAGCTTTTTGAATGTTTTAAAGTTAAACCTATCATTCACTTAGAGTCTGTTTGGTTTAACTTTTGGAAGGTAATTTTTTAAAAGAAGGTCTTTTAGAAAAATTATTTTTAAAAGAATAATTTTTGTTTAGTTTGGATATGTCAAAAGGCCTTTTAGGAGAATGAGTTTTATTTGGATAGGATAAAATAAAATTACTTTTGGTTGTTGATATGAGAGTAATAGTAAGATTCATTTTCAAAAGATTTTTTTCTAAAATAAAAAATAATCTCAAATATACTTCTTCCTCTAAAAAACCTTTTAAAAGAAGTTAAATCAAACACTACTTTACTCTGTTGGACGAATCAAAAGATTCGAACTAATCTAGTTAGAATTTAATAAAATTTGTGTCCATTCGGTCAAACTTTGATGATTCACTTAATTTGAATAATTTAGAACAATTTACATTAATCCAGGTTTTTTTTATTCTTTAATTTTTATCAAAATCATTCTACTTTCTCGATTCTCATCCAAACAGACGCTAAGTTGGCAAGCGTGTGCGTTGCCAAATTTGCCCTCGGTGGAAACCAGAATGACATGGCATCCTCTCTGATCTGTGTCCCGTAGCCGCCATTGACGATGAAGAACCAGGGCGAAGCTACAAGCTAAAACCTTGAAACGGTGTCGTTCTGTCTACCGTAAAAACCCATAGCTTCACCATATTCTGAGGGAAGAAAAAAATGAGGTCTTCTTCGGAGACAATCAACATCGCTACAAGTACTCAGAAACTTGATGTTGATAATCGAATTTCTCTCCGTTTCTACTGCAGGATTGCCGATAATATCCTCAAACAGGTCTTTCTTTTCTATTCTTCAAACGCTTTATTAGCTATGAATAGGAACAAATTGTGGGTACTTGGGGTTGGTGATGCCTGGCTTCAACTTGCTGATAAAAATCGATGCTTGAACTGGTTTTGCTGTTTAGGGGAATATAAGGATACCCCTTATCGGATATGAGGTCTAATTTAGATTTCTGATTATGGGTTTGTAGTAGTTGACAGTCTGCACTGAAAATTGGTGTTAATTCCCTGAGATTTTGTGTCCCGCTTGATGGCAGTTATTTGTCAATTTTTTAGTGGTCTCGAATACCTGTGAAGTGTGCAACTTAGTGTTTGAGTAATTGGGGTTCTTTTTCTTTTTTAATTAATGGTTATTTGCTAATTTTGGGGTTTGTAACATTTCATATGTTTTATTAGGCACATGTACATAGAGGATTGGGGAGAAGGAGAGATAGGATTGACTGAGATATTGCAATTTGCACCAGTTAATAGCTTATTGTGAAACACATATACCAGCAGATCAACTGTACATTAACATTTACAAGCATGGTAGGATATATTCATGAAGTAAATGTGTGAGTGATATGAAAAATGGCATGCATGTTATATTTTGCAGCATAATTTACTGCTAGTTGCTTGTACTGATATTTCATATTTTGTTTTCTGCTCCTGAATTTGTTTTTCTGCTTTAATTTCTCTTTATATCTGGAAACATTACTGTGATGTTTATAATAGATTTCTTGTCACTTGTGCTGTATGCTTTCTTAGCCCCAAATATTGATTTTGATATTGCAGGCTGATATCTTTCGTGCAGAGAAAAATATTGTTGATCTATATATCATGCTCCTGAGATTTTCTAGGTAACAAAAGATTCCTGCATCAATATTTCGCTCATTATATGATGTAGATGTACTGTCTTCGGTTGGACGGTTTAAAATAATTGGACTTCGTTGCCTTGTTGTTATTATTATTGTTTTTTCAAACTGCATTGAGTTTCTTTCTTTTTTGTTTGGTGTTAGCTTGGTCTCTGAGACAATTCCATGTCACCGAGACTACAGAACATCTCCACAAAGCATGAAAGTGTCTTTGAGAAAGGTTAACTTTCAACTCTTGTCTTTAAGTGGAAACATTTTGTTGCACATTCTTGGATGTAATCTGATTTTCAAGTTCTTGCTATAGAAATTGTTAAATTCTGTGAATGAACTGGAGACGTTGAAGCCACTGGTACAACAGAAGATCATTGAGTTTAACAGCAGGCAAGCATACCAACACAATGGGTGGGAAAAAAGTCATTCAAATAATTTAGTGGATTTTTCTCCAATGAAAACGGAAACTTTGGCTAGTTATGATCAAATAAAGGTAAATTGCCAGAGAATTTGCACTGAAGGTATCCTGCCAGTGATAATCTTTCCCTGCAATTACATCAGTTCTTTTGGTTGAATGCATCTTTTCTGTTTATGTGCTCCCCACCTGCCCTTGAAAAGTAGTTTTGTTTCCATATTCTGTTGCATATGTGACCAAGAATTGAGACTAACTGCAAAAGAGCTTGTCTTGCAGGGATCAAGGGGTCAACATTTTTCTCATGCAAGGGCTGTGGAAGAGAAAATGAGAAGATTGTAAGTATTGAACTCTTCTTTCATGTGTAATTGGTCTCCTTATGGTGTAACCAGTATTGCATATATTGTTGCACTTGCTTTCTCTACATGAATGAAGTTATGTGATGGCTTAGCTAATCTGTCTGGTTACTTTCTGATTGTCACATGAGACTTGTGCATATGAAATTGGATAGTGCTAGATGGACTTCTTTGATTGATAGCCCTTGCAATTATGCTTGCTTTTTGTAGATCTCTAACACTCCCACATCCAAAGGAGGAAACTCTGTCTAGACATTCTATTCTTGGTCCCCATGGGCTTAAAGGGCAGTGGCTACCACTGACAAGTGATAAAGGGGTATGCTAGTATTTAGCTGTATCTTTCAACTCTGTTAACAAAATCATCCTGAGTTTTCTCTCTGAGTGTAGGTCAGGTATCCATCCAACATTGATCTGTCTCCAGTTGAAATTCCAAGGTTGTGGCCTATTTTAAGTTTCTATTTTGCATTTTTCTATTGTTGGCCTTACATCTTAAAATGATGTTGGTCATCTCATCTCAGCCTTTGTAAATAATATTCCTTTATTTCAAGAAAGTTTCAAAGGAGGGGTTTATTTGGTTCATAGTTAATATTTTAACTTCTGAGTTTCGTAGTCCATGATGCTCCTGTGAGCTGGTTTTATCTGTTTGCCTTTTTTTATATTAACTCCATGTATGTCCTGTTGGATTCTCTATCTCAACAAACAGTCTACAACAATCCTTGGAAGACGGATCTCTGAATAGAAAAGATAATAGCACCGCAGAGAGCAATAGATCAGATTTAGATTCAATTCTTACCCAAACTGAGGACTGCCAGGCCGAGAATGCTGATGAACCTCCTTCTCTTATCTCTTTTGAAGCAACAGAAATCACTGCTCAAATAGAAGTTATAAGACAGCCTTCTCCACCACCTGTACTTGCCGAAGTACAAGATTTGGTTCCAGCAGTGTCACCTCATGTTAATGACACAGGATGTAAGATAGAGACTCCATCATCAGATAATTTTGTTCATGCTGAGTCTCCTCTGCAACTACACATTGTGAGAGTCAATAACATTTTATTACAAATCTTTGGTGCAGTCTTCTTTTAGTTTGACGTTTCTGGGGAAAAATAGCTCTGTTTGTTTTGAGCTTTTAGCTTCTTTGCATGTATACCTAAGATTTCTAAAATCTGAACTGTTGACAAAATTATAGCATGATTCTCTCTTTCTAATGATTGTTTCTATTTGCAGTCAACTGCTATAATGGACAGTTTTTTGGAGCTTGCGAAGTCAAATACTAAAAAAAATTTGGAGACTTGTGGTATTCTTGCAGGTTTGCTTGTAAGTGATGCTCACATTTTTTGTCTTAAAGCAACATGTAAGGATAGATCCAAAAATTCAGTTTGGGATCCCAAGATTAAATTATGAATCAACCATGAAGTTTTCTTTTTTATGTTAAAAAATTTTGCATTGACTGTCTTAGAAACAAAATTAACCCGTTGCTGTAATCCCTGCAACTAAAATATATATATATTGAAAGGTTTCATATGTTATAGTCTTGTACTATGTCCACGGGGATATTTCTTTTTTCGGACTTTCTCTCTTGATTGTGTAAAATTGTTGAATGCATGGTATTTCTGTATAATAGGTTGTAAAATCTTCATCAATGCTGTTGGTTTTGTCCTTGGATTTATCTCTTAGCTTATGCTTTACTTCAACAGTGAAATATTGATTGTTATTTTGCAAATGCGCCTAATCTGCAGAAAAATAGAAAGTTTTATATTACAGCTCTGATAATCCCAAAGCAAGAGGCAACATCAAGTTCTGTAAGAACTCGGCCATTATAAACCTTTTGGGTAATTATTAATATTATTATTTATTTTTAAAATGTTACATTTATTGTACTTCTTGAGCAGTGTCAAGCAACAAATGAAGAAGAAATATTTGAAGTACAGGATAAGCGATCTCTTTTCCCACTTGGATGGATCCATGTGAGTTTTCAGTTTTCTGTTATGTGGGCACTGGTTATAGCTTGTGCTTGAACTTTTTGACTTTTTGATGTTCTGATAAATTATCTATTATACTATATATATAGGTCATACTCATCATTCTGCGTTTGTCTTATGCCTTCACTACATCTTTAAGATTTCAAACATAGTTCACATTAAGGAGGCACTGGCATTGATAACTTTTTAGTGATACTGGACTAATCGTGCCCCCTCCCTGTATTCTAAACTTTCTTAAGTTCTTCATTTCTTTGCCTAACTTTGTCATCACTTACCTTCTTTATGTAGTTTTTTAGTTGCTTCTGCAACAGAACAAATAGTTGGCATATGAATTTCAAGTCTTTTTTAACTAGTAAATCTTTCTTAATTAAAAAGTTACCTAGAATGACCTGCAACATTTTTGTCGTTGCATGATGAGATTACTTCTGCAAGCAACTATGTCTACTGCAAGTGCACTTCGTCACAGATGTCCTGATAATGCATCCATGTTGCACTGAAATTAGAAAGTAATTGAGACATGTGGGTATTCTAATTAGAGAGATAAAAGGTTGACCTATGCATGTGGCTCCAATCATTCTGGGGTCCGGGGAAGGTAACAGAGATGTACGCATCCTTACCTCATGTGAATGGAGAGATAACACACAAATAATTTGGGGGAGAGTGCATTGGAGGCCATTAAACTTTAAAGAGTTTTATGCCATGCGATCCCCTCCCACTGACATAAAAACAACATAGAAAAGCAGGCTCTTTTAGAAGTCTGTATAAGTGGAGATTTCACCTGGAGCAATTTTCACAAACTTTAGAGCACCTAGAGCAATTTTCACATGTAGAATGAATTTTTTGTTCTGTTACTCTAGTTTCATTTGTCTCTCATATCCTAATTTCTTATTTTCACTTTGTTAGTCTTCTCGTGTTGTAACATTGAAATATATAATTCTGAATTGCCAGACACATCCTACACAATCTTGTTTCATGTCATCAATTGACCTACACACCCATTATTCATATCAGGTGAGTTCATGAGGTTTCTTAAATTTTAGTCGAGATTTTAATTTATGGATGTTCTTTCCTTATTTATATTTGCTGTATGCTAAGAGGTGATGGTGGTAGAAGAGAGAAGATCTACTGCTGATGGGATGTTTTACATGTCACTCGGTTTAAATTTCTTGCCCTATTTTTTGCACTGAAATATATATATATATATATTAATCTTTATTTACCAAATTGTTTGCGGTGTATCAAAATCAATCTCTTTTCTTTATATTTTTCATTGTATCATCATCTTATTGGAGTTGTGCTTGTCTCTTTAGATTATGCTGCCAGAAGCTGTTGCAATAGTCATGGCACCAACAGACAGTTCAAGGTAACGTCGCATCTCAAATGTGTCTTGATGTGGGAAAGTTAGCAAAGAAAGCATATCCATAACATAATTAAGTTGTTGGCGTGATTAAAATTGATAGAATATCAATCACGAGACTGCTTTATACATTCAGCATGTTTACTATTGTTACCTACCTCAGTAAAAGGAAATTAACCGGAATATTCTATTCTGTGACCAACATACAAAGAAGGTGTTGAAATTGAATGATTGTTTATGTTGTGTCTATTTACATGTACAGAAAACATGGGATTTTTCGGTTGACAAGCCCAGGTGGGATGTCGGTCATTAGACAGTGCCCGCAGCGTGGTTTCCATCCACATAATCAGCCTCCAGATGGTGGTCCCATTTACGATACATGTACAGATGTTTACATGAACCCAGATTTAAAACTTGATGTCGTTGATTTGCGATGATAAAATTGGAAGTTTGTTATTTCTAGATGTAGATGGCCTAAAAATCTTGTCATCCAATTAAATTGTTCATATTACCATACTTTCTGTGATTTATAAGTAGACTTTAACCGTGAAACCAGCCGTGGACATCATAGTGCATTTCATGTCTGGCCGTGTTTGTAAAAAGAAATCTTGCCTGCATGGCCATTTGTTCCGTATTGCATTCAGGTGATTTGATCAAATCCAGTCAACTATATGTGCTGATATTTATTATTGTTATTACCATATTTCGAGCATTATATTAGTAACTTACAAGTAGCTAGTAGCCTCAACCTATGGGGTGAGTCAATAGTAGCCTCAGCTAGTATTAATTTCTTGATCCTTGGCACAGATTATACACCAGTTCTGTTACTTCGGGATGGAAAATGGTGTTTCAATTTTGTGCTTCCCCTCGTTCACTCTTTGGAGCCTGTTTAGGTCTAGCCATCAACGAATTTTTGTTTTTCATTAAGCATGCGTATATTATTTGTAAAGCATACCGATAATATTGATTAAACGAAATTTAATTTAAAGGCGTACTTCTTTTGTTCATTAAAGGCAGTTTAAATGAATTGAACACATGAGGATAAAAATAAAAAAGTTTAATCAATAAAAAATTATAAATTACAGGTATTTAAAATTTATTGAATTTTAATTGATTTGATTCAACTTAAATTGGTTAGATATAGGAATGTAGTGCTAGTTTTTTTTTTAAATTATTATTATTATTATTATTATTATTATTATTTACAAGACTTAAATTAGATATCTTAATTAAATAAAATAAGTGTTGCACCAATTAAATTAATGATATAATGAAAATTACTTACACTTATGTTGTGGCAGACAATGGCGGCATATCAAGCGAAAGGAGTGATTTATTATAAAAGTAGGAGGAGTTAAGTTAAGTCATATAATCATATATAGATAGTTAAGATTCAAAATTATTTAAAAGTCACATAATTAGCATTGTTCAAATCCAATCCAATTCAAATAAAAAATCGATCAAAACTGCAAAAGTTAAGATTAGTTTGGATCTTATTTTTTACAAACTGTTTTGATTGGATAGAATTTTAGATTTAATTTTTAAAATCAATCCAATCCAATACAATAGAAATTAAATAATATTATATAATATAATTTTTTATTATTAAGTTTGTACTTATAATAATTTTAATTTATCGTATAATTTTTTATATTTATATATCATTCTCATTTAAATATTATTTTATTCATGTTACACAAGTCACTTTTATTTTTTATTTTTATATTTTTATTTTATTGATTCAAATTACTTTTTATTGATAATGCTTTGTACTTAAGATTTTTTTCATAAAAAATCGATTAAATCGATTCAATCTAAATTGCAAAAAATTGATTCAGATTAAATTGAATTTAAAATCTAAATTAAATATATTTAATTCAAACTACTATATATTTTGTTATTTGGATTAAATAAATTTTTTACTTAAAATTCATCCAAACTGCACCATGAACACCCTTACACGTAATCACTTAAAAAAAATTGTATATGACTTTATGTTTAAATATTAATCTATTATAGGAGATTAACTATTTATATAAAATTCCATAATCAAAATTTATTTATCTTAATCTTATAATTAACCACTCCTTTCACATGGTTCTCTTCTGATCTCGAATATATGAAATAATTAATATGTCAAATTAGTAATTGTGCAAAATAAATTAGTGGTTTACGTTCAGCTGCGTATGGTCCTTGTAGGCAGTGTCGTGTTTAAACTTGCAAAATGCGTTGTTAAAAGGAAAACAAGAGGCCCCTTGTTTTTTTTGTGGGGGTACAAGAAAACAAGAAACACTTGGATAAGAAAAACAAGAGATCTCTATAAGCAACAATTAAAAATTTGACCGACGGAAACGTATTTGATTTTTTTTTTTTTTTTTTGAGTTCAGAAGAACCTATTGTTATCAATGTCATTTTGACATAAAGTACATTGCATATAAACTTTCTTTAATTTTTTTTAAAAAAATTGAGTTAATTATTGTGATAATTACTCTGATTACAAATGTTAAATTTATAACAATTTTAGATAGGAAAAAAATTATAGTTAATAGATAAAGTTATTAATTACATGCACATTTTTGTAAAACAAAGAAGTTTTAAATTCATTTTTGGACAAACATAATTATAAATATAAAGCTAATAGTATGAAACCTTTAATAGTGAAAAATGTAGTTTATGTCTATTTAATTGTAGTTGTAAAATTATTACTTTTTAACGATACTCTTCTTAAATATTCTATAGTTCGATGTATCATTTTTAAATGACCACAAGCAAAGATGTTTCTCTTTTGTGCAATGAGTCATAACCGGAGAATTGGACAAATAAATGCCTTCCCAAAAGCTGTTGCTTTGGCACGCCGCTCTTTCACAATCATCAGGGAATTGTTCTGCTTCGTAAAACTTTGAAAATGAGCACTTGGATAATTAGTTCGAGTGCCAACAAATCAAGTCCCAAATAATCAGAATTGTTAAAAGAATCGATTATATTGGATTGTTTGACAATCCACGGTTCATATTTGAAAAAGTCATTCTCTTAATCTCTTAGAATAAACAACATAATCAAATGTAGATAACATTTGATAATTGTAATAACGCTTAGTGACGGAAGCAACGAAATTTGTCACTTCCATGAAAGTATGCGAATCAACTCGCAACTTGATCACTAGCTTGATATAATGTGTCAACTCGGATAACTAGAAAAGACTAGCCCGTACTAACGTTTAAAATTCTCGACAAATTTGAATTAATCTTGATATAAATATCTTCATAACTGCGTGAATTGGGTCATGCTTCCGTTATATCAATTTGGAAGGAAAATTTTATAGTAATCAATAAACAATGGTCGTTGTGCTGATGTACTTAGGATAATGATATTAAGACTGATGTAATGAAAGTGGCAACAATATCGGAGAAAAATTATAACATGATCAAACTAGTGGTGTTTGTATTGAAGCTTTGGGCGGTGACGGTGTATCGAGTCTATTGGCATCCAAATACCGAGGAAAAGTAAAGAGCTAGTTGAAAAAATATGTAGCACTGATCACTGTTCAATGCTTTGAATATGAGCAAAGTCTTTGAATGATGAATCTCATTGTCATTCATTTTCTCTGGTTTATGAATAAATTACTACGCAATAGAACAAATAAATACAAGTTTTTTCAATTTCACATGCAAGATTTGGAGTTTTGGAGAATTTGAATTTTCAATCAGTAAAAGAAGTTACCATCAAATTGTAGGAAGTAGGAACACTCTTTTCTCAAGAGTTGCTTTCCTCCATGAGCAACAATTTCTCTACACAAGAACAAGGCATCATAATGGGCACCACCACCTCCATAATTGAATCATTCTATACGAGTGATCTCTTTGCTATAGTCATGACATTTTTCTACTGTTTGGGTCTATTAGTGCAATCTCAGCCTAGTTTCTACACTATTTATCAATAGAATGACGATAGGTCGCACTCAAAGTGTATGCCAGTTCTTGGGCAGATTATAGTTTAGGTTACATCTTTTCTTGCACCCAACAATGGTTTCAGGTAATGCCAATTCTGGGTTGATGGATGCTTTGTGGGGTCCTTAAAATAGTCGATGAGTGGGGTCCCATGCTGTGTAAAGTATTGAGCATTGGAAATAAGGACTATTTTGTCATCAAGGCTCTTGGTTTACTCATTCTACCAATTACTCCCATGGGAAGTTGTCAAAAATGGGTTATCTGTCTTTGTGAAAAGAGAAAAAACAGTAGTTATCTGTTGGGGTCCATCCTCAAAGGTAAGCCCCAGCTCCTTTGCTATAAAGGCATCTATAGTAATCTTATTCTCAACCTTACCTAATCGTTTAATCTTCATTTGCCCTTATATTAGAAGGAAGGCTTTTACCTTTCCAACAATCACAAGTCACAACAGATCAGTATCATCCTTTGTAATCTTCAGGGTATATATAGAATTGTAAAGTCAGTATCATTCATTAATTTGACCAAGTTATAGCAGATGGATGGATACTACTATTTTTGTGTCAAATTACACAATTAAATGTGATGACATTTTTAAAATATGGGAAGGGCATAGATGTATTATTGTATCATAAATTTGTATCTTTATAAAATATAAGGATGTATTTCTTGGAAAAATAAATAATTCTTGTGCAATAGAGACACTTGAGAGATTTGGTCCTTAGCATGATATTGAATGAACCTCCACCTAACAGCTTTGTTTAATGGGAGAGTTGGTCCTTGCTAACCTCATTACCTTGTAAAAGTTTTGTAGACAGCAATAAAATTCATTAATGAAGGCTGAATACTGGCCTACATCTAATTGTGACATTTTTTGCAGCACTATACCTTGAGTGCTGCTTCACTTTGTTGAATTTGATTGGCAGGTAGACTGTTCTTTCATTTCATATTTATTTCTTGATAACGAAATTAAAGAAGATTCTAATTTGATATGCTTCAATAAATCATGCAAATATTTCTTTTCTTTATAACATATTGTCTTAAATTACTAAATTAGTGATGAAAAGTTCGTGGCAAGAGCCAAAATTATATTTTCTGTAAGCTAGGTTTCATCTTTATTGTCACCTAAAACTTGCCACACAAGCTTCTAATTAATTGAGCTGTGAGGAATTTTTTTATTTTTTTAAAATGAAAATATAAGGGTGATCAACCCTAAAAAGGTTGCAGTTTGGTCCATCCACGTGTTAAATGATTATTCAGTTCAATTTAGTATTAATTCAGTTTTACATGTCCTTAAGAAATCATCGGTAGATATCAGGGAACAAAAGATGGAGCTAACCTAATCGTAGAAATATTACTTTGACAGTGCTTCCCCATGTTTATATCACAGATGGGACAATGTTCCTGTACCTTAGAATATATATATATATATATATATGAGTGGGAAAACAAAACAAAGAGATTCATCAGTGGCTGGAAATTGGGATGAGAAACCCCGAAGTCCATATCTTATAGGAAAAGTCTTGCTGGCTGGCTGTTCTACAGACAGACTCCAAATATTATTCCTTCAATTCAGCAGACTTAGATTGTGGTTGCAGTCACGTTCCTCTAATCAAGCAACACTTCCACTGACTTTGCAGTTTGCAGCCTACTTCCTTTTTTACAATTTCCAAATTGTCACGGATAACATTTTCGCTTTTTAGTCACATCCTGTGTCTTCCTCTTTTGTTTCTAAATAGACCAGAAAAAAAAAAAAAAATCCCTTCTGCCGGCTTTTCAGAGAAGAACACTAAACCTCCTTTGATCTTCAGTTCTTCACAAAATATCTCTAGCCCTTGAAACTAAATGAATGGTAACACAAACTCTTCTTTTTATACTCTTTATCTGTATGCCTCCTATTTCTTTGTCTCTTTGACTTATAATCAAAAGCAGCTCCAATTCTTCCCCCCTTTCAAATTTCAATCCATAAGGCTCTTTTCTTTTACTGTTTGAAGTTTGAATTTTTTTCCTTGCTATTTCCTTGTTACTTACATCATTAGTTATTTGAACCTTGGAAACACACCTTGGTTTCTGTTTTTGTTTTCCCACTTCAATTTTCCTTGTTAAGGTTGTCATGCGTTCTGAAACAGTTCCCGCGCGTCCTTCTTTCTCTCATGATCCCTCTGAGCTAAAGTTTTTACCAGTGAAAGATGATGTTCCTCGCAAAGACACATTGCTTCTGGAGTCAAATCATGACTTTGAGTTCAGCACTAGCAGAAGCCTCGGGTTTGAGTCATCTTCTGCAGATGAGCTTTTCTCTAATGGGGTGATACTCCCAATTCAGATGCAACAAGAGAAAACCACCACAACCCGGAAACACACACGTCATGGGGAACCTCCTTATATGAAGCTTCCTCCACGTCCATCTTCCCCTACCCTTCACAACATGAAGAAAGATAACATCAAAGAAGTTTTAGATGTGAATGTTGGTTATGAGAAAAAAGCTCAGTCCAAGTCTTTCTGGGGATTCGGTAGAAGCAAGAGTCTCAGTTGTGATACAAAGAAAAGCTTCATGTGCTCTTTACCTCCTTTGTCACGTAGCAACTCAACAGGTTCAGGTTCAGTGGCAAATCCAAAGAGGACAAGTTCAAACAAGCAGCAATCAGCATCTAAGGCACTATCATCATCATCACCATCTTCATGTTCTGCATTAAATTTGTATCCTGTGCCAAGGTCTCCTTCAAGTAAGAGTTATGGAGGGTCTTATGCAAATGGTCTTCGGGTTTGTCCTGTCTTAAACGTGCCTACTCCTTACATTTCTAAGGGGAGTGCGAGTCTCTTTGGGTTGGGTTCATTTTTTCGTGTTGGGAAGGTTAAGAAGAGCAAGAACTGATTTGTGCATATGATACCATGTTATGGATTAATGATTACTATCTGGCTTATCAGAATCTTTATTGTTTATTCTGATCAGACAAGAAAGAAAGAAGCAATAGAGTTTAACTAGCATGGTACTCGGTGATGTTGATTATGTTATACCAAGATAATGATTAGAAGGAAGGAGAGATTAAAAGAAGTAGTAAATGTCATGCAGATTAGAGGGCCAGGAGCTTGGGAGACACAACAACGGAAATCCGTCATGAATGCTTTGTCTGATCTTGTTTTCTTCTGTGATTCCGACAAAAATGGAAGCTTGTTCATATTAGCGCTTGTCTTAGTTGTTTACTTATGAGAAAAGCTCCTTTTGTTCAACTAATATTTTGTCTCTATTGCAACAAAAATATGAGTAGTAATTCTTCATGGAACTTTTACCTTTGGAAAATTTGTTGAGTTAACCTTTTTAGCCGCTAACTCACCTAATATTGACCATCCTCTAATTTATCTAACGGCGTGAATAGACCGGCGTGGATTTAATGCATTTGTATTGAATCCTCCAAATAAAGTGTTATCCATTGGACAGCCAGAAATCATGTCATTAATGCTTCCCAATTGGGTTTTTTTTTTTTTTTAAATAATCAACTTAAAAATTATTTTGATTTAAAATCTTACCCGCTATGACTTATAATTTACATAATATTTAAGAATTATTTAATAAATATAAATAAAATTTTAAATTAAAAGAATTTTTAAATATACTACTTAAAAAAATTTAATCTTGATCGGAGGAAGAGTTAGAGTTTCGGATTTGAGAATCTTACTGATCATTGTTTCCCCAAACACCTTCCTCCGTACAAGAATTGATTCATTTCCATTCACCACTTGATCATTATTTCAAGCAGTTTGAACTTTGAACTAGTTTTGATTCAAGCAAATTTTATTTTTATTTTTCTTTTCTTTACTTTTTCATGAGCAAAGGAATTTAGGAAAAGAAATGTTTGGTATATTTATTTTTTATTTGAGGACATCTAAATTGGATGCGGACAAAATCTTCTCTTTTTTTTTTTTTTTTATTGATATCATCGTGATGGTTTCCTAGCCACACGTTTGAATTGGGTAAGCTCCCAGTTATTTTTTTGGACATATCATATTTGTGTTATGCCCGTAGGGCAGGTGTCTTTATGGCCGGATTCTGATCCTCGATCCACTCTGGATGATGTGGTCGTTGAATCATTCATGTTTATTTAGGATTTTTATTGTCCCAATTGATACGGAAAGGATTCATGACACGGAAAGGATACAACTATTATGATTGGATGGTATTTTTTGTCTTCCCTTCGCATGCATGAGGGTGCGTTTGGGTAAGATTGTTTTGACAAAAAATATTATTTTTATTAAAAGAATTATTTTTTATATATTTAAATAAATTTTTAAAAATAATAAGAAGATTAAAAAGATTATTTTTAATTTTTTTAATTATATAAAAAATTTTAATTTCATAATCACTTTTTTTAAAAATTAAAATAAATGCACCTAAATATGATGTCACCTATAATTTGAGCTTGCTAAAGGTTAGTGTTTAGCTTTATTTTGTTGGCCATCATGAACTCAGCAGAGTAAGGTGTCAAATTTGTCCACCAATTATTTTCTTATAAATTTAAAACCTTGACGTGACTATAATGAAAAATCTCCATCCTAAGTTGCTAATAATCATATTTTTAACGACTAACTCGGGGATAAATCAAATCGTTCAACATTAAAACAAAAAAAAAAAAAAAAAGGAAATCAACTTTGATTCATGAGTTAGTTCCCAACGGTTTAACATATATCCACCTTCGACTATTGCAAACTCTGTTACCATTCGAGGATTTCTTTTTTGTTTTCTACAAATGGAACAATTTTCTTTAAATAGAATTTAACACAGCAATGGAAATATTAAGTAGTTTCCTACTAACTAAACCCTTTTTTACCTTTTTAAATCTTATTTTTCTCCCTCATTTTATAATAATATTCAATGACCCCTCCCCCCCCCCCCCCCTTCCCCCCGGGGAACAACAAAACAAGAAAAAAAAATGGCAAAGGAAACCGTTGCCAAACAATCAGAACTTCTTTTCTTGTTATTATTATTATTATTATTTGTTTTTGGGCGGTCAATGGAACTTCTTTCTTATCATCGAGAAACTCATGTAATAAAAGCCTGAGCCATGTATCAAGAAACTTACCTGGGGATAGGCAACGGTTTGACAAGCGTGAATTGGGCTCGTTATGTCAAATAGAACAGCCCAATGTTCTCTTGGCCGGTTCGTCATGGCATGTACATTAATCCAATCCCCACATAGGCGTTGACCAAAACGGACAGGCCTTGTTCATTAGAGCACATAGAACTATCCATATACAGCCAAGCGATGTAGAAAACCTGTGCAAAACCGAAATGATGTGCAAGCCAAGAATTATATTTAGAATAGTGTTCAGTGAATGCACGAAATTGTGACACATACGAAAAAAAAAAGTAAGAAAAATGATAAAAATCATAAAAATATTTGAATGATGGTCCTATATAATTATTATTATTTTTGTTCATTTTTTTTAATCTAGAAATTTACTAGCATTTTTTAATAATATGCTAATAACTTTTTGAGAAAAAAATTAAACAAAAGTAACAATGATAATGTAATATCCATCATTCAAGAATTTTTATTATCTTCCTCACTTTTCCAGTATGCGTTACAATTTTCTGTGTTCGCCTATTATTACTCTTATATTTATATCTCAACAAACCCCTTTTGGCAATGCCCTGAGTGCTGATACTCGAGCTCTTTTGGTATGAAAGAACCCTTCACAATAATAGCTCTGATTAATAATAACTACCACTTTAAGTCTTGAACAGCTCTATAAGAGTGAAAACAGCAGGAGTGAGATCTTTTGATGTATGTAGGTCATTGCATTGTTATTTTTCACTTAACTCATATTGTTCCTTCCATTTTTGGCTCTTATGAAGCACATGTTAAGTGAAAAAAAGAGTCTGCAATTGGTTCTGTGTCTGCTTCAATCACCTAGCTATGTAAAGTTAGTTTTCATCAATGTCCATACACCTCTCTACATCTTAATCGGCAGTACCTGTCTGTGTACTTGTTTTGCAGTGCGAATGACACAAGAATTTCAAGAATTATCACATGCATATATATAAATATATACACGTGCAACTGCAATCATCATACTTGCTTCACCTGTACTGACATGAGCCAGAAGAATCTTAGCAGGGTTGGTGAGGGTCCAAGACCTCTTAAACAGGATGGTGGCAAGAAGATCCTTAACGGATTGCTACTATTTCCTCACGGAATGTTGTAATTTCATTTGAAGATGACCATCACACCCCCATGCAATTAAGAAAACTCTTGCTTCAGATATTTGTTGAGGTTTTCTCCAGTAACAGATGTAATCAACACTAAGAAATCTGCTGAAGACAAGAACAGAAGACAAAGCGAAAAAAAATGCTTTCCTACTGTTCTTTCTCCTGTAACAGATGGTTTGCATGACAATTCGATCTGAATTAAGTCACTGCAGTAAGTGCTCGAGAGGAAACACAATCACAGCAGGTATTTTCTGGATGAACTTTGAACTATTTTCACCAGCAAAACAGCATCTGCAAGTTTCACCAGTTCCTTTTTGGGGGCAACTGGTCTTGCCTCTCATGGAAAGCCTCCTTAATCCAACTCAATAATGGCCCTGAGTCTATTGCTTTCCTAAATTGGAAAAGCCAATCAATGAAACTGTAACAACAAAATTTTCCTTTCATTTGTATTTATTTGTTCTGGACACGAATTTAGTTTTAATATTTCTGGCTAAACTCTCTGCTAGACTATTTTGGTAGAATACAATATCATTAACAAAAGTGGATTAGTTTCATGTGTTACATTATATATCTATTACTTACTATTTATTCCAATAGATTAAGCCAACCAAACAGCTATATTCTTTCCTCTTTATTTGGTCAAATACAAAGGAAAAAGGATCACCTTTCGCCATACTTTATCATAATTGGTAACAGATTATATCATTAGTGGTCGTATTTTTTAATTTTAAAGTTAGTGGTGCAAGATAGGGAAATATAAATATGCCAATTTTTCTCTCTCTTCATAACTGATAAAACTTATGCCATAAATAGCTTCTTAGTACTATATTATATCAATAGGGTTTACATTCATAACTTCTTGAGGTAGATTCACATAATGCCTACTCAGAAAGAATAAACTCATGTTGATCGATAACACATTCCCACCAAAAAGAGTAAAAACCTATGTTCTGTGACAGATTAACAACAACTCAATAGCTCCAAATTTTGTGGAACAGCAGCAGCTCTACCACAAAGTACAAACACTAAAAATGGATTTTTCACTTTCTTGAATGCATTCCAAAAATTGGAACTAAACAAACAACCGAGAAGTTAGAAAGACTTAAGAGTTATCAAAGTGGAATGAAAGAAAGCAAGCAGTAATTTATATTAATCTATAGAATGTACAAGCTGCTACAATTAGGATAACAAAATGCAGAACTCGACAATTTCATTATTATTGAATGAAAGTTTTTGATTTACATAGACGATTTGGCAATTACCATTAGTTATGTCACACTGTGTAAGACAAGAAGTCAGCAAGCACTGCCATAATTCCAGCCCCTGCGTGACCATTGGCCAGAAAATTCCAGTTAGTGAATCAATTAAAATTCACATCTGCATGAAACAAAGACATAAGATAGCAAAAGCCAAAAACACACATTCACTCCATTTACCTCATTCAGGGACATCAGGGACTTTGTAAGATTCTGCAGTGACCTCAGTGAGCCACAATCCAGGAAAAAGTGTCTGCAAAAGAAAAAATTGAACCAAAACCAGCAAGACAAAATTCAAATGAAATGTTCAAAATCTTATTTCGACAGCATAACAAACAAAATCAAACAGAAACAAAACATGATACAATCATGGTTCTTATCTTACATCGAGTTGCCTCTGCACAATCCTAGGCCTCTTCTTGGGCCTCCTGGGGGGCCTGGTCCCAACCAAGGCCCAGAAATCTTGTTCCACCTCCGCCTTTGACAGTGAAACAGAAAACTTGGGCCTCTCATCCATCATCTTCTTCTGCACCACGGTCTTGGGGTTCACCTTGGCCACACCCACCACAGCTTCAGGTACAGAATCGAGATTCTTGTGTTGTTGTTGTTGTTGTTCTTGAGGGTGCGGTGGTGGTGGTGGTGCCTTGCACGCAGCTCTTCGGGTCCTGAGATTCCAGGGCCTGGTGGGGTTGTTGGTGTTGGTGACACCACCTTCCTCAAAGATCGAAACTTTGAGCTTGTCGGTGGCGACCCTCAGATCCATCATGAGCTTCTCGCGAACCGCGTCGATGTTGTTGAGGTTGTCGATGTCGCTGTTGGATGTGGCTTTGCGCTTCGAACCGTGAAATGGGTCGGGTTGGGAGGATCGGCGATGATGGAGTGGAGGGGGGTCGTCGGCGGCGACTTTGACGCAGCGGAGGAACCTCTGGTGACCCCATTTCAAGCCCATGGAGAAGTTGTGCAGTGGCTTCGATCTCTCGGGCCCCATGGCCATGATGATGATGATGACGAGCTTTCTCCTTCCTCGTACACTGTCGGAGACACTCAATTCCCTTGACTTTGTTTTCCTTTTTTCTTTTTTTCTGTGCACAGGTTTGGTTTTTCTATCTCTGTGTGTGTCTGTGATGTGAGGTGGTTGTGTGATGAATTTTTTGGTAGGAGTTGGGGAATGTGAATTGGAGAAGGTTAGCGGAGATGGGTATTCCCTCTTGTCTCTGGAACTCCCCGCGAAGTTTAGTTTACGTGTTTATATATGCAACAACGGAAAATGGCTGGCACAACGAGAGAGAGAGAGAGAGAGAGAGAGAGGTAACGTTCGGTTGCTATTGGGGTTGCCAAACTAGAAGTTTTCTTTTCTTTTTATTTTTTCAGATAAAAGTAGACCGCATTGTGTGTTACATTATACAATAATATGTCTATGGTGCACCGTGCACCATCAGCAAGACCAAACTTTATTATTTATGACATGTATTCAGTGTATTCAGTCTTAAATCTTAATGCGCAAGTATTTTTTAGCCAGGTATAAATTTTTTTCAATTAGATCAATGTCTTAGTAATTTTAAAGCATTTAAAATGTGTTTGATTTTATTTGAGTACTTTTCTGTTAAATTAATTTTAAATTTGTGACATAAAATGACACACGTGAACATTGCAATTTTGTAGCTGTGCAACTAAGGGTATAAACTGATTGATTTAAATTGCGTTTGAGTGAAAAATAAATTCAAATCGATCAAATTTAATTGGATTGGTTTGGTTTAAATTTTAAATATTTTTTCAACAAATCCGAACAAAATCAATCCGATTAAGACCAAGTTAGTTTGGTTCGGGTCATCGAATTGAAATAAAAAATAAAGAATTGTATTTTTTTAAAAAAATTATTTTTATAACAACTAATAATAATGTAAAGCTTGATTATGATATATTTAATAATAATATAAATAGATAAATTTCTTAAATAAATATTAACAAAAAGATAAAAAAAGTGACTTTATTACTAAAAATTTAAATGTAAAACTTTGAAATATTGGAAATTTAAAAAAAAAAATTAGTTGATCAGGTGATCGGGTTGAATGTTTGAGTAATCAGATTGAAAAATCATAAATTCGAAATCGAATTAATAATAATTGATTCAGTTTGGTTCCACCTTAAAAATGAATCGATTATTCAAACCAATCTGAACCAATTTCATTAGTCTGATTTAAATCTTCATGTTCATTGGATCAATCTGATCCGCTCAGACCCCTATATGCAACTAGATGCTGCAACGTAGAACTAGCTGCTTCACGTTCGCTAGCTTGGATTTTTTGAAAATTACTGACCCAAGAAATTAGCTTAAGGATAGGTCTTATTTGTCAATTACTTCGAAGTATGAAAGAGGCAAGGACTCTCATAATGTTGTTATTTCCTTATCCGCTCAATCATTCTTCACACATGAAATTGAGCTTGGAGTTCAGGCGTGCATAACGTTTTAATGTAATGTATGAATGAATGATTCAGAACGTTTTAAGTTTGAATGATTCAATTAAAATAATCTGTCCAGCAAAAGATTCAAAATGTGGTACATGATAATCTGGATTGGGTTTGAGTCTTGACCAAGTACAACGCAGGGATGGAAGTTATGAAGGATGGGTACTACATTTTGGCAAAAAATACTCATATCGACTATGTTGTGGCTATGGGTATGTCTAGGTTAAAAAAAAATATTGGGTATGGCAGGGGAATACTAGAGTACAACTTGGGTACGATTCAAATATGCAACTTATTAAAACTACGATGTTTTGGAATTTTTTTCCCCCCAAAAATTAGAAACAACCCCAAACTCCTGCCTTCATTTTGCAAGTCCTATTCCCTCAGCCCCACCACACTTCCAACTCTCACCCACCATCACTCATCTCCCTCACTCCACCGCCGACAATAGCACAATGGTGGCGGCAGCAGCTCTCAGTACACAGTAGCGCGGCGAGCAGAAATGTAGCAGCAACACACTAGCATAAATGCATAAAATGCAGCAATAGCCGCGATTTCAAGCAAGGCAGTGACCCAACACAGTAGCGAGGGTGGCTTCTCTCTCTGGCAACCCACTTAGAGCTGATATTTTGCCAGACTTTAGTGACTTGTGAGTTATCTATATTTTGTGACTTGTCTCTGAATTTTATTCTATATTGATACTTTTTTTTTTTTGGCTACAATTGTTTTCGGAAATAACTTGAGACATAATATTGAAAAATTCAAGCTTATTTTAGGTTGAAGTTTGTGTATTTTTTTATTTATTATGTGAAATTTTTATATTTTTAAATAAATATATTGACATATTCGTATCCAATTTTTACAAAATTTGTATACTGCATATGGTGATGAGTGAAAGAAAGAAGCAAAGGTTCTTAGCATGCAATATGACGCCTTTTGTATAAGCCCAGAAAACAATAAAGAAAAAATAAAAGAAAACCAATCACTGGCGGCATGCATGAGGCAAGGGATGCTACAAAGAGAGCAGGACCTGACATGACAAGGCACCCTGACTAGAACAACATGCAGGGAAAACACGAGACAGCTCACTGTTGGGTTGGGTGTCCAAATGCTTATTGCTTGCTTAGGTTATACGTGGAAACCGGAAAGCCCAGAGTATCCGAGCAAGTGCAAACCAGTTCCAGCAGTAAACCAGAACTGGATAAAACGATCCTTCACTCTTGCAGAAGGAGGCTGTGTATCAGAAAACTTTGTGTAAAGCACTGCAAAGCATAACTCAATTGCCCAATAAAGACTGTTGCGTGGAACGCCCGAGGGTCAGGCAAGGGCTGTTCTTTAATAGTTCTAATAGTTTAACCCTCTCCCCAACCCCAACCTCAATTGTCTCGTTTGTGGAATACAAACACCTTTGGGGGCTTATTCAAAAGGAAAAGATGAATCCCAGCTAAAATCGGAGGCGTCCAAAAGGTTTCAAAGTAGTCGCCGTAATGAGGCTAGAGAAAGTTCTAAGGAAAATATATGGAGATTCTGCAGCATGAACAACAGCTCCGGGCCACCAACTCAAGGATTGAGTGGGCCACCATTGCTTTGCCAACACCTAGTATTTTTCACACTTCAACTCTCATGGGAAGGGATAAATACTTGCATGCTTCAGAATCACCGTATGGTTATATTTTCAGTCAATCACAAAAATATATTTTATATAGAATTATGTGTTAATAATAAATTTTATATAAAATATATTTATATGATTAATTTTGAAATACAATAATATAATACTCCCAAATCATGCAAATATTTCTATATAGAAAGGAGATAGAGGGTGTGTTTATATAATTTTCTTAAAAATATATTTTTAATATAAAAATTAAGAGCACATTTAATTTGAATATTTCCTGTTTTCATTTACACTAAATACAAAAAATAGAGATGAAAACGTGTTTAGTTGAACCTTTCAAGAAATATTTTCATAAAATATTTTTTTAACCGGAGGAAAATATCAAAACATCAATTCATCAATTTCATTATTTTCATGAAAACATTTTGTTAGCGGCCGAAAAGATTGTCAAATGAAAACGCGGTGGCATTTGAGTAATTACATGAAATCTCCTTTCCTTTTGCCGATTTTCTGAGTTGCACATCTACTTATCCGTGGTTCGAGATCCAAGATTGGCATATACGAAATGAAGACAAATTTTTTTTGTCCTATTCTCAATCCTTTCTCTCATATTTTACTAGAGGCCTGTTAAGAGATTTCCTTGCCAAGTTTATATGGTGGAGCGTGTCCAAAACCTTTTAAAATATTATAATGAATTTATAAAACTGACAATTTTAAGTTTAGTGACGTGATATAGTTTTTTCTCTTGACTTGATTAATGTTCAACCAAATTTGCCATTAATTAGTCCATATTTTCAAACACAAATACTGAAACATGTTTTTGTTTTAGATTTGTTTCAATTTGGTATAAAAAGGTTAAACTAAAACATGTTTTTATTGTTTACATTCATGGAAAGTGAAACAGGAAACATTCTGTTAAAAAAATTTCCTATTATTATTATTATATCACTATATATTGTACATGTAATATCAATGATTTATCACCTTAAAACAAAAAATTCTAGCAACTTTTTAGATGTAGCTATAAAATAATACTTGCTATAGTATTTAAATATTTAATCAAAACTTAATAATTGATAATTGTAATAAAATAACTTAAGAGTGAACAATTTATCTTAGAGTTTAAATTTGATATATTGATCCAATTTAATTTTTCTATTTGAATGACCTTTTAAGTAGTGCATGTGAAAGTCAACCATATTTGTTGACATGACAATATGTAATTGGGTAATAATATAAATTTTTTTATATTATCACTATATCAAAATTAATTTTTTTTATTTTATTCTTAATATTTTATAGAATCATTTATTATTTTAATAATAATTTTTAGTAGATAAATCAGGTGACCCACTATATATAATTTTTATTTTTAATAATAAATATAATTTTATTATTTTAATTTGATTTTTTAAATTATATTTTAAAAATAGACAAACCAAACATATTTTCATTGTTGTTTCTATATGAAAATTAAATCTATTATTATCAACCAAAAACATTTCCTAAAGTTGGAAAATTTGAAAATGGAAATTATTTTCAAAATAAAATAAAATATTCACAAACCAAATGCACCTTATACCTCTAGACACATGGGACCGCCGGTTGTCTCTAGCTTCTACTGCATTCCCAACTTCTTTGACGCAGCATAATACAATTCCAACAAAAATAAATAGCAAGATACATCAAATTTTAGAATATATATCTATTTTAGTCCTAATATTTCAAAATTAATATTAATTTAATCTTGAAAAAAAATTTAATATTAATTTAGTCCTAATATTTTAAATTGATATCAATTGAATCCTGTACCGATGATTTTAAAGTAATATCAAAATTCAAAATGTTAAAACTAAATTAACATCAAAATTATTTTCAAGACCATATTGATGTTAACTTCAAAATATTGAGACTAAATTAATGTCAAAAAAAAATTTCAGCACTAAAACGATACCACCTTTAAAATGTTTAGACTAAAACGGTTATTTACTCTAACATTTTTATGAACATAAAGAATATTACAGGCATTAGCAAGATAGAAATATCACTTCGGTAGGAATATCATTTGAGCCTGCATAAAAACCCCGTAACAAATCAGTCCGCATATACTTCTAGCCAGGGAATTTGGAGACAAATTGCTCAGCGTGATTAGAGCGCAGTCAGCGTACTTAAATTTAATGAACTATAATGATAATAGGAATCGAGGATGGGCTGCAAAAATATACATTGCATAACGAAGAAGTTCGGAAAAAAGTCGGTCTGTAAATATCACTATATAGTAACTGATTAGGTGCTTCTATACCTAGCTTGCGAGAGCTCAAAAGAGGGTAAGAGGTCTCTATGGAAGTAGCTCACTTTCATAATGTATAAAGACCAAACGATAACCAGGCTCCTGGTCGGGGGAAAAATTTGGATTGGCTATACAAATATTTACAAACTCTGTCTACCTCCCTGTGAAAATCAGCACACTAAGAGCAGCTGGAATTTGATGCCTCACCCTTAATCACCCGGGTATTGTAAGAGCCACAAAATCCACATTTGTGGTATAACCAGTGGAAGCGCGAAGTGCCCTTTTTATCACAGTCATGGCAGAGTATGTCCTGCATGCCATTACAAAAGTGACTTAACACACAATAAACTCAAAAAATTATTTGCTGGCCAACTAAAATGCAGAATGCTTTCGGTGATAAAATCCACATTAGCTTTGGAAAGGAATGAAGTGAAGAGTAAAATGGAAGAGAAACAAACGTATTCACCTGACACCGGTCCCTATACTCTTCAGGAAGCTCCTCAGCAGCCAATAACGCATCAAGCATGCCAAAGTAAACCTGGGTATGTAGAGAACAATTAAGTATGGCTTTTCCTTAATTGTCATAACCCAATACCTTACAAAGAGTACAACTGCAACCCCCACACACTGGTTGACAAAAAAATCACTCACCCAATCCCAATATCGTAATCAAATTTTGGCTTTCTTTAATTACCTCTGTGGCCATCCATACCCCATACAATATAAGGTAGCGAGATTTGACATGAATATTCAATTTCCTCTTATACTATCTCAGATTCTCAATTTAAAAACGGAAATAATGTATGCATAGATTTGTTAAAAGTTAATAAATGTATACTTTTAGGTTTTAAAATTTTCAAACTGAGCAAACACATGAGTTTAATTTAACTAAATTATATGAAAAACTTCGTTGAGTGCAAAAGATATATCTAATGGAAGGAAATCTTCTTACCGCCATATCTCCCAATGACTTGCTGCAGATCGGACATGTATAGTGACTACAAGTGTATGCCTAACATATTATAACAAAGTATAAGATTGAATCCACAACCTTTGAGAATACTTCATTTAATTTTTTTTTTTTCCCTTTTTGTTTAGAGAGGGGACTGAAAACTATAATAGGTGTGAAACAGACCTGAAAGCAAGCAGAATGCATATAATGGCCACAAGGCAGAGCTCTAACTGGTGCACTTGAAGTGAACAAATCATCACAGCAAATTGGGCAGTTCATTTCTAAACCTTTCTCCAGGCACTTGTGCGATGCTGATTTTATCCCCAGGCAGCAATTGCATTTCATGCAATGGAAATAATCGATCCCAAGCCCTCGTCCAACACGACATAAATTGCAAAATGGGCAATGATATACATTCCTGAAAATGAATGATGCAAAATTTAACAGAAAGAAGTTACAAGGAAAAATAAAATTAACAAACTGAAAAAGGTGAAAGACTAAGTTGCAGTCAATCATATTATATTGCTTGCTAGAACATTCACATAGCATTAAACAGACTAAATAACAATTTTAAGTAAACAAGCATAAATATGTTCATCTATATATGATAGCATCAAAAGAATTGAATTCATGTTTTTCAAAACATTGGTATATTTTCAGGGAAAGAGGTGATTTTTCCCAAGAGAGCAAGGGTTGAGCCTTGCATTTTGCTCTACCATTGATGTCTATGTTTTCTTTGAAACCTCCATAAGCCAATTTGGTATATAGAGTAACTTCGCCACTAGAATGGTAATGTACCTGCATATGTTGTTCATAAGTTGTCAATCTCAGTCCCAATGTAATGAGTTGTAAACTCAAGATACTTGGCCCATGGCATTGATCCCAATTTTCCCGATAAGGAAGGCAATAGCAATTTTGATTCTAAAACATTTGAATTCTAAAATAAGAACTAAAAGGTACCTTTCATCATCAAAAAATTTGCATATACTGCAATAGTACTTTGCCATTGAAAGTCCGTTACATGAAGGTGTCATGCATTTAGGCCCTATTGGCTGTATATTCAGGCAGTGCATACACATCATTTCCAACGTTGCTTTTCTGTAATGATCAAGCAGATGATTAGAAGTATATACTACCATAAAATAAAAGAAGTCCCATCAGAAATTTACCTATCCATTGAGTGATCGCTCACATTGTCATGACAAAATCTGCAAGTAAATAGCTTGCCACAACATGCAGCTCGAAGCTTGCAATTTCTCTTATAGTGCTCACACCCAAATACATGTTTACCTAGGTCCCGAAATGACGGTAATTGCCCTTCTATTTGTTCATCATTAGATGATTCTTCAGATAGGGTTTTAGGTGATTTCTGCTGAGCAGCTATCCAACGACTACAGTACACAAATAGGTAATCAATGATTGGAGCTTCATGAGGAAAGGGTAAAGTGCTATCAAATGAATATGCAGTTAATTACATTACATTTAAATAAAACCAGGGAATTATGGTCACTCAAACCAACCTTGTCATTAGATGCTGCACAAGATATGCCTTTCTCCTTGGATCAAGAGTTGAGTCACGATAAACCTTACGGATCTCTGACTCAAGTTCATTCTGATTCATCCGGAATATGTCTTTCCAACCTGGCTTGAACATTTGATCTTTGTGGTCCAAGCTTTCTTGATATTCAGCACCTAGGAATGAAGAATAACACACTATACTATTAACTATCCATCCTACAATCTCCATAAAACTTGGAAGAAACTGAAAGCATATTATAAACCTCTTTGAGAAGTGCTATGATCCGATGTTTCTGTCTGTTGTAAAGGTGTTGGACTCTCTTTCCAGCATTCATTAAGCCATTCATTGAACATGGTGTTCTTAGTTGCCTGCTTCCATGTGTCCATCATTTTGTTCTGTTCATCCTGAGTAAGTGCAGAAGTTACCCAAGGTAGCATTGATTGGAGAACTTCAGCACCAGTAGTTCCAATTATCCGGCCCACTATCTTGTCTTGTTCTTCCACAGTGAAATGTTTCCCAAACAATGGCCAGAGTTCACACTCCTCCCTGAAAAGATGATGATCCAGTGTAACTCTTATGGATTTGCACATCCCTTGAAGCTTCGTTGCAAGTTCATTATACTTTTTAATATTATCACAGTCCTTGGAATCAGAAGTTCCAAAATTACTTTCACTTAAATACTCTGACATATGGTTCATCTGCAAGGCTTCATGAAGGACAGAAAGCTCAGAAAGAACGCAGGAAATATCTTCAAATAATTGTTCTTCCTGCTTATGATCCAGCATGTATGAATGACTCACGTTATGAAGTGCCTCTTTGGACTCCAGTGCTGGAAATACTATATCATCTTCTGCATTACTATGAGCTCTATATAAACCCCACAAAAGACGAAACCTTCCACTAAATTGCCGAAGAACTGTCTCATCACCGTCACTCAGCTTTCCAGATTCAACATCTAGATACTCCAAATCTTTTCGTACAGCTTTGTGGAAATTAAATATGGTATCAATTGGTCTTTGTGCAGAGCCAACATCAGAAGAGCTGCTCTCTGTTTCCCACATGAAAAGACTGGAATTGAGAGATGGGGCAGAAGAGCTGAAAGACAAGGACCGCAAGGACTTGGCTGTAGAAAGAGAACTCAGTCCCAAATTGTTACTGTTTACTCCTAAACCTGGCACACAACAAGACCGAGCACTACATTGTTTCTGGATACTTTCAGTCTCTGGAGTTTCATTTATATCTCCATTCTTGTGCGACTCCAATAAGTTTTGTTTGACTGATCTTTTGTTCCCATCTGATTCATCTAATACTGAGCAATCTCTACCAGATAATGCAGAAGCACAAGCACAGGATGGCCAAACAATGTTTTCTTCGATATCAGAAAGTATCTGAACAGGACAGCAACCTGATGCACCAGAAGACAAGCATAGACCTTCATTACGAGCCTTGCAAGCCCAGCCACAGAAGAGGGTGACTAGAGCAGAATCCATTGTTGGAGCTGAAAGAGTGAGAAGTTGTCAGATATAGATTTCTTTTCTGATAAAAAGTCAGATATAGATTATGAAATATCATTTCTTTTTTAGCAGGCAAGCAAATTAAAAATAGACATAGAACCTGCCAATTGCATGTTTCTCAGAAGCATCTTTGCTTCATCTGCAGTTAATGATCCTACCAACCATGGAAGGACCCGCTCAATCAATTTCAGAGGCATCATGCATAAGCTTTGATACAGAAGTTCACGTTGCCTTTTAAAGCTAAAGTGCTTTCTTGCAAGTGGAAGAACCTACAGAATAGACCAATTAAGCACACTTAATATTGATTAAAAGGTAACTTAGTGTTGCAAATTTCTTATCAAAGTCACAGAATAAAATTCAATTATGCATTACCAAACAAGAACTTCCCATGTCATATTTCTCTTCTGATAAAATTAAGTTAATTGACTGACAGATACAAGAATTACCCATATTGATCAACTTCTGCACATATGACACTCAAATCCCACCAAACCAATAAACCAATCTTTCTGTAGCAGATTAAAATTAAATTTGTTAAACTCATTCTCACACAAGCCACTCAGAAAGATTATCACATGAACAATGATGACTCACCTGAACTTCTTCATTATGGAAATGCCTCTGTATGGTTTCCATTATATGATCAGCATGTGAGCATAACTTTGAAAAAAATTCAACTTCTGAATTAGACATTGCTCCTTCAATTTGAATACCTTCAATTAAACACCGGAAGTCATTGAATTGGCTTTCTTCTTCGGCATGCTCCTGAAAAAAGGAAAATTCTCCATCTACTGCTGGAAAAATAACATTGTCCTCAGCAATACTGCATTCATAGAAATAAATGATCAATACTTCAGAAAAGGAATGTTGGTCTTTATTACTCAAATAACATCATATTTACAACAGTATATAAAGTACAGAAATAATTCATACAGTACAACAAATTAAATTATGGAATTTTTTAATTGAAGAAACACAAGATACTTCCACAAGATAAGTATTGGTAAACTAAATCAAGGTGATACCTATGAAATATGCAAACTTCAGCAATGAATTGCAATCTTTGATTAAATGCCGATAGATTAGTAAAATCTCCAGAGTGTTGTATCTTTCGGGTCTCCACTGCTATCTCACTTAGCTCTTTTTTTATTGCATTATGCCAGAGCAATATTTCATCTATAGGATGTGTTCCAGTGGCATCAGAAACATCTAGGGTAGATCCAGAATATTTCCTTTTTCCAGTTGTTGTGGAGGCACAAGCACAGGTTGCTTTCTCAACCTGATGGGATAATGGGCTAGAACTACATCGAACTTGAGAATGTTTTACACAACTTTCAACTGTGTTAACACTACTTCTCCCTTCCATCCACGTGAAAATAACCTTCAATAAGCAAGAATAATATAAGATATATTACAATTACATATCAAATGTACATAAATTGCATCATCAGCTTCAGCCCATAAAGCAACAGTAACAAGGAAAAGAAACAACAATGCCCTAAAACAGCATTTAAAACCACACCTTTTGAAGAAGCTTTTCCTCTGGCACTATCTTGATTAAGCAATTTCGCAAATCCTGCAATTCATCTGGTGATATAGATGTTGAAAGCCACGGAAGAAATTCTGCCATCATATTCACGGGAATACTACAAAGAAACTGCCAAACTAAGGATGCCTGTTCCTCAAGAGAGAACTTCTCCATAAGCAGAGGAAATACCTAATATCACCCAACAAACAAAACGAAAATCAGACACATCCCCAAACAAATAAGATTATACAGCCATTTTAACTACAGGGCCATGACAAAACATTACTGCAGTGAATCCTTTAGAAAATCAGCTTAGTAAATAGATATCTATAATGTGAACACTTACTTAAAGGAGACTGGAAGTGATACTTTACCATGTTACCTAGCTAGTATATCAACCCATCAATCAAAAAAGATACTCAACACATATCAAACCATCAATTAATCACAGTAAATAGCATAATAAAAAACAACGTCAATACATATTAACCCTTTAATCAATCAAACGATTTTCAATTTACCCCATGTCACAAATTCTACTTGCAATGGAACATATGTGAAATTTTTTCATAATTGCTCCTTGAAATCAACTTTTTATACAAAATACTCACTTTGCAAGACCGAAGTGTTAATAATTTAAAAATTTTACATATAAGGAATAAGATTTCTCTTTTAGCAACCTCTTACATAGTTTGGAAGTAAACAATAATAATTTTTCAAGAAAAAATACATGACTAATTAATTTGATCTTGAAAACATCTAATTTTGAAAGAAACTTACAAAATTGATAGGTAAATGTAGCACTAAGCATATATTTATTAATATTACATTAATGGTTTAATAATTTGAATGTGTTGATGTCAGTCAACGGGACCATATCGCCCTAAGCCCCAAACTTAATGCAACTATCACCCCATTTGGCATGCTATTTAATACACCAGAAGCTGCGTAAGTCCAAACAAGGGAGTTATCTTTTTCTGGATGGGCACAAAAATAGTTTGAAGTTTAGGATCATTTCTCCTAGACAAGTAATAAGGGAAAAATATGTCGAAAAAAAAAATGCTTACCGTAAGGCAAGTGTCCTACAATTTATTAAATCTCTCATGATAAGATTCATACATTGGTGTTACCAATCAGAGCCAAAGGGCATGAGAAGACAAAGGTTCATAGTTTTGACAGATTGTCAACAGATAAAAGAGCGCAAACCATCTAGTTAAAGTGGATAAAGCAATATCAAAGGATATAACTAAAAATTGACTTGACGATTAAGATTTTATAAGTTATAATCTCCTTTTTACAAGGAACATAATTAGTTCAATGATTTGGATCTAACGTCCAATAATTTCTAAAGGGAAAACAGAGGGATCCCAATTTGGATTGTTAAGCAGGAAGAGATTATTTTTATTTGTTTAACCAAGATGTCTAATCCCGCCCCCAGTTGAACATCTCTTTCTTCTTTCTAATACTATCTTCTTTTTATCCAGGAAAAAGAAAATATAGATAACTTCCTTTTTTGTTGTTAAGCCACTCACTTAATGTCTAAACCTAAATAACATCATACTAAATTCCTTAAGAGAAACACAAAAACCATTTTATTTTTTCTTTTAGCTACTTCTTCTTATGCATAAACATATTCATATTTCTAAAGATAAATTTCAATCATTGCCACAGTTACAAGATAGACTTGTTTTCTAGGCATCTTTATAAATGTCACCTGATGGTCTCATTAGAACGACCATTTTGTAAGATAATCAGGATAGACTGGAGGCCTGCATGTTGATATGCTTTTCTAGATCTATAAAGGGAGTGTTTGCCAACCTCCAAAAACGAGATGGCTAGGTACAATAGGGCCAGTTTTGAAATCTTAGTGACAACTGAGAAACTAGTTCTTATTTGATAATTGTTTGAGACAAATATAACTCAAACTTGGTTTTGAAGTAACCAGATTTTGTTTAAATAGAAGTTCATTTTTCTCTCCACCTTTCTCTTTACCTTTCTCTCTTTTTACTATAGTTGAAATTTACAGAAGATTCACCAAGATTTAACAAACAACATCTCCACCACTTTGCAGGAATGATCCAAGATACCTAGACAGTGCAATTTTTTATATGAAATGATCCCAATTTTAACCTCCCAAACATTGCTAACCCCCATCTTATAAACAAGGGAAGAAAAAAAAAACTCCTTGATTCCAGAGCCTCTCTCCATAATTCAGGATTATAACATACTCTTTCTGTTTATATCATCTGTAAAAAGTATGTATTGAGGCCCTGGTTCCAAGAATGTCACTTCATGTGTCTATACACTCTTCCATTGTCTTTCCTAATAAAGACTCTTCCTTGATATATTAAGAAAGCGGCTATTTTATATTAATTTAGGTTTACTTTTATAAGTCAATAAACATGCTCAACAGCATTTTATAGCATTTAACTGTTCATTCATTAAATCCTCAATAACTATTGCAACTTATCATGCTTAACAAACTGATTTTTGGGATACCTTCTTTGGTTTTTGACAGCATCTCCAATGTTCGTAACCTTCAAGAATGTAAGTTTTAAGGGGGGGAAAAAACAAACCAGAGCGGAAAATAGCAAGAAAGCAAGTTCTTCAAATGTTCTAGCAAGTATTCATCACGTTGAAAGAAACTAAGGGCACATTTGGATACTACTACTTATGACTTTTTTTAACTTCTTGGAAATCAAAAGTCACATTTTTAACTTTTGTCCTGTTTGCCTATACAACTTACTACTTCACAAAAAGTCATTTTTAATACTTTCTAGGAAGTTACAATATTTAGCTTTTCAAAAAGCATTTTTTAAAACACTCAAGACAAGTATTTTTATTATTGCATATCCAAACATAAAATAACTTATTCATAAGTTACTTTTTTTAGAAGTTCCTTTCACATAAGGGCTTACATAAGCTATTTACCCAAATGCGCCCTAAATATCATCTTGCATACTTAATAATATACAAGTTAGTTAAAAAGATGATTTCTAAAATATAAATCTGACCAACATAATTGATTGTTGCAGGTTCTACTGTTGATTTTTGAATCACTAGACAAACTCAATATGGTTGCATTAAAAGCAATAGTCAATGCAAATAACCCAGCAAGTAAGCAAAGCACTAATCTATTAGTATACATCAAACTTATATAATTTCTATAGTTCCACCACATTGGCCAATTTGGCATCCCCCATGTTCCAATATTTAGCAATACAGCTCTTTTCACAATAGGGAGGATCCCTTATCCTCTAAACTGTTTGTAGTTAGCTTCTCTTCATTTTAATGAATCTCTTGTTTGATCAAAAAGAAACATTAGTAATTCTAGCATGCAGCGATGGAAAAACATTAGTAATTGTAGCATGCAGGTATGGAAAAAAGTAAGTCCATCTTGCTATTGCCGTACTTTGGATTTATCTCATTATAAGGGTCCAGGTGGAAATTCAAGGTAAGGCCTATTAAATAAACTTATACCTGCTCTTCTTCCTTTGCCATGTGTTGACTAACTGACGTCTGCAAAGCTCCTGTGCAGGATGCTAACTCTCTGGGGAAACTTTCATCATGATGGACAGAAGAATTTAACAGATCAAATAGATGATCAAAAAGATTGCTTTCGCCCTTGTGTTCAAGAGAATATGTCTGTGCTACATTCTTCACACGTATATCTAGAGCTGGAAAAATCACCTGCATTCCAGAATATATTTCCCTCAGAACGTTTGAAACCATAGCAGAACAGAAGGAGTAATATAGCCAATTAATAGAAAAATGCTTCAAGGAAAGCATGAAGGAGTCACAAGCAAAGCACATAGCCTTAACATTTAAAAAGAAGGCAGTCATCCAACTCAATCAATTCTATACGGAATTCTAGAAAGGACAAATCTAACAAAATGGAAGTTCTGGTAATTTAGATTTCAACTTGACAAAGCCTTCCCATCCCTCTAAATAGTTTATTTTAAGAAATACATTGAACGACTGACAGTAAAAGATCACTTCATATCATATAGGAAAGAAAGAAATAAGCTAATGTGCCACTAGCTGTTTGCCAACTACATTAACTGACTTACTTCTAAAGGCTTAATAATTTAGTAAATTAGCATCCAACCAGTGTTTTTTTTCCTCCCTGTTTTGGTACATAGCATTCAGTCAGTTCTACTGTAGCTATTTAGTAACAACAAACAAGTTAACAACCCTGCAACAGCACATAGTATAACCACAACAGCTGGTCAACTACATTAACACTCATTCCATTGGGCAATAAATCCTATTAACTGCACAGTGTAAAAAACATTGACAATACCAAAAACTATACGGAACATTCAAAGTCATTAATGAAATCAGGTCCACTGTTTCAATTTTAAAATATTTTTCCGCAACCCGAACTTAACTTCTTCCCCTAAAGCTAAATTGCTTAATAACACAGTCTTCCTTTTCTCTTGCCATCTCTTTCCGCGAACAGTAGCAGAAGATTAAGAAAGATTCATAGCTGTAAATCAAGTGATTTCGTACATGAAAAAAACAGAGAAACAGAATCGCGGTAGCGATTACGAAATTGTTCCCCTTGTTCTCCACAGTTTGACCTAAATTTACAAAGAGGAAATGGCCTAGGGAACACACAAACAACAGCGCCATTTCGATTGTACATCGAAAATGCAACCAGCTAGAAGCCTTAATTTTCTACACCATTTCTATCAGCAAGGGGAATTCGAATACACAATTCAACATGGAATGAACTCCAAAAACAACAAATTCGAGCCAAGATTTGCACCTCGTCTTCGGCATTGGAGTGGTGCCTGTACATGGAGCTTAGGAAACGGTAGCGCTCGTACAGAGGCTGGATATCGGAGCGGTTGCCGGTGGCGAATGCCATGGCCAAGCGGTGCAGCGCGTCGAGCTCGTTCCGAAACGCCTTGTGGAAGAACAAGAAAATCAAAATTGGCGACTCCAGCTTCTTCGAGCACTTGATGCCGCCATTGAGCGCCGACGAGGACGAGGGATCCACCTTCTCGACGGAATTGGAGAGCACCGCTACTCCTCCGCCCCCGTCCAAGTGCTGCAGCCCCGAAAACGGCGTCGCCATGCGCTATTTTCTCTGTCGTCTTTGTTGTTTGGCAATTTTCTCGGACTTTCTGGGAGCTTATTATTTTCCGGGTAAGTTTTTTTAAGTGCGCGTGCACTTTCTTTTATGTTGTGTTTGTTTGCGTGATGAAATGAAATGAAAGGAAAGCGGCGAGTTTGTGCTATTTTTCTCTCCGGCAGCAAAAGACGGTTTTAGAGAGAGAGGGGGGGTTTGTTTCTCTCTCTAAATCTTCATTTTATTGTTGTGGAAGCGAGGATGAAGGAGGGAGGGAGGAGGTCACCGATAAGAGGAGAACATACGAGAGTACGAGTGGGAGTGCGTGGGACGACCAAGTTTATATCCGTGGGTCAGTGCCACGTGGCTTCATGTGCCACGTTGGATGGCGATGTCATTAATATTGCTTGCATTTTTAATCTCTCTCGTATTAAATACATATTTACCAAAGATTTATTTTTTTCATTTTTCACAAATATTCTATCACTTAGAGGTAGTTCTATTTGAATATTATATAATATTTAATATGGTCCATTCTCTTAATCAAGATTTAAATTATAATTTATCACATTAAGGTGAACTAATCCCTTATTATTAAATAAAATATCAATTGATAATAAAAATTTAAATTTGATTTATTAGTATAAAATTTTTATGTATAATTATTTAATTATATATTATTATATTATTAAAATTGATTATTTTTTGTAATTAATATTTTACAAGTAACACATAAAATAGTATAAAATTAAATAATAGCATAAAGTATTTTATACTAATTATATATCAAAATTAATTTTATTTAATAAACATAAAAATTGATAATAGTTTTTGTGACTGATTAAAACTAAAAGATTAAAAATGTGGAGATTATTTTTACACTCTTAGTAATGGTAAGGGTGTCAATATTCTCCACTAACGAACGATTAACATTAAGCCATCGTTTTGATTGATAGAAAATGGAAAGAAAAAAAAATGGAGGAAGAGAAAATGGACAAAATATTTTCTTTTTTTTTTCGTTTGGTTGATCAAAGAAAATTGGAAGGAAGAGAAAAAGTATAAGTAGGGCCTACATATAAGTTTTCTGTACTCATCTCCGAAGAAAATCACAGGAGAAGGAAGCAAATATTTCAATAACAATTTTGCCGCTAAAGGAATAAATGGGCATGCATAGAGAATGTGTATGTGGATGAGAAAAATAATTTAAATTTTATTCCATTTTATAAAAAAAAAGGAGAAAAATTTAATATATTGATAATAAAGATATGAGTTTGTCTGTTGATAAAATAAATCATATTATAAATTAAAATTAAGATAATTTTTACATATAAAAATATAAATAAGTTTATACAAAAATTATTTTTATTTAAATTAATAGTTTTATACTAATATTTAGAATTTAAATATTAATAAATTAAATTTTAATTAATATTTATTATAATTATGGAACTTATAGAAGTTACTTAAAAATTAAATAAAAAATAATATATTTATACTTTATTATATAACAAGAATATATATGTCATTTTATAATTTTTTTTATTTTCTTTCTTCTTATCTTCTCTCTCATGTTCTCTTCATCCACACAACATAAAAGAAAATTTATTTTTCTCTTCATCTTCTTTCTCTTATTTTCTCTTCACACCCAAACAAAATGTAAACTATGAACCCATTAATTTAAAATATAGATTTTTATATTTTATTTAAAACATATGGCTTAATATTAAAGCACTACTTCTTAGTTACCGTTGCAAAGTAACTTTGGCATTGAGGATGACAATAAGGAGGGTTGGATGCGGGTAAAAGGTGTTCAGAGAACTCCAAGACTTGTGTGTCCTTCTCCTCCAAAAATGTGGAGAGTATTTGTAAGGACTCCAATACACTTAAGTTCGTAAGGATTCAGAGGTATTGGGATAGAATAATAATTTAAAAATACACCTAAGTTATAACCTGATATTTATAATGATGGTTAGGATAAGGTGGTTTCGCCTTTCCGGGATATCCTTAGTGACAGTTTGCTCCATAACTAGAAGGGTCTTGTGTAACCGTCTCCAAGATAGAACTCTATGAGAACCACGTCTTGAGGAAACACCTTAGCGTTGGGCTAAGTTCCGTCTTGGGTGCTTTGATTGGGTTGCAGTCTTAGTATTGAGTTAGTTTAGCAGCCTTTGTATGTAACAATTACAATAATCCTTGAAGAGTTACTCCCACAATAATACTTATAAACATATCATACTCAAAAAGAAAAAAGAAATATTAAGCTATGCTAAAACCTTTAAAAAAAAAAAAAAGTAGAACACCAGAGAAATCCCTTAAAATATATAATGAATTCTCCTGAAAACACATCTTGCAAACAAATTGAGTAAATCTTATTGTACAAATACTATCTCATATTTAATAAAAGTACATACTCCATTTTTGTTTTTTTTTTTATAATAAGTACATGCACTTTTTTTTTTTTGGAGTAACTCATAGGCCAATACAGAGTATAGTACATACTCATTTTAGAAAGAGTTTACTTTTCATTTTTTTTAGGGCTATAAGAAAATGTAAATTACCTAAAATTTTCACAGCTTGGTCCATTTCTAAAAAAAATATATTTAAGACTGAAAGAAAATTATCTTTTTATAAATGCGCTATGAATAACCTAAAGCAACAGAGGAATTAATTCTTATATATATGTTTCGTGATAGAAACTAAATGTAATTATTTTAAGCATTATGTGATGTACAGTTAATGTGTGCACTAAAATAAGAAAAACAGTTACTGTAGTAGATTGCTTGGTAAAATCTAAGAGAAATTATCTAAACCTATAAAGTCAAATTAATTGCAATTTCATTAGTCTAATTTACGAACTAGTAATTGATATTTTGATAATTTCTTTTTTTGGTGATGAATTGATATTTTGATATGGAGAGGACTTTTCGATTATTTTTTCATTAATTGAAATTAAATCTTTGATACAATGATTTTAAGGGCGCACCCTCAAATCCAAATAACCAAAGTAAATTTTAAAAAATACTATTTAATTAATTACTTAGCTCTTTGTGTCTATAAAAAATAAAATAAAATCTATTCAATCATTAAAAACCACTTTCAAGATTGTCTTGCAAGCTTAATTTACAACTAAAGATTCGTTGGATTGGTTTGTGCATTTTTTGTTAATTTCTTTGATTACTGGTAATAAAAAATTGTTTTTGTCATACATCGAATCATAGAAACCACCTCTTCGATACTTCACATAGTAATCTGACTTTTCACTAGATGTAAAAAACTAAGCTTTAATCCCCTCTCACAACTGTAGGAAAAAGAATGAATCATATGAGAAATAATAATTACTCCAAAATATAGTAAATATTTTTTTAAAATAAGTGTGTATATTTAAAAAATTTGCACTGATTAATAAGAAGGCGGCTGTCAAAAAATGCACACATCATTTTATCAATATATATTAAACCAGCGATAAAAAACATAAATAGTATAACTGTGATGACTTTCACAAATAAGATTAATATGACTAAATTAATTTGAGTTGAAAAATAAATAGGAATCTCATAATGAAAACGAGAGGGCAAAGAATAACTTACATTTATGCAATGTGGTTTAAATAAATTCATTTGTTAACACCATATGTCAGTAATTTAGGTATTATTATTTTTGAAATAAAATCCATGCGAGTGAGAATAGTGACCATTAATTAATAATGCAGGGGCCAAGACGATGACGAAACGTAACCTCGTGGCTCATAAGGAGGAAAAAACAAAAAATAATTGAATGTTCTTCATCATTTGTTCATACTAGCTAACATTCAAATGGTTTGAAAGTTGGAATTTGAAGAGATGAATTATGATAAAAAAAATTAAGAGGGTTATCCAAAACTGTTTATGTCATGGTCGAAAACATGAGGCTTGAAATGCTAGAAGACAAATGAATGTATGAAATGAAATAAAGTGGTATTACGTAACTTGGGAATCTAAATATGGAATATCACTTTCAATTTATTTTCAAAAAATTGTTCAACCTGTAAGCTCAAGCTACTGAAATGAATTTATTGTGAATCTCATAATTTTGGTGTGGGTCAAACTATCTTTAACCAAATCGAGAGGTAAACTAATTAAGGTGTATATGTTTAAGCTGGTTCGAATATTATATGACTACAATATGAAAAATATAATTAAATTGTTGATATTTTCATATTCTCCTTTTTTTGGTGTATGATATGTTCATATTCTTATCTGAATTCTTTTTTAGCCTGTTTTGCTTTCATGGTGTTGGAAATACATTTGTTAGGCTTGGAACCCACAGGAAGGGGAAGGGGGGAAAAAACAAGAAAAAAAGATGGCTTTTCTTTTGTTTGACTTTTGTTTCTCCAAGGAGTTTAATAATATAGCACGCGTGGTTAAGCCTTAAACAATAAGTTTAAGTACTTCAAGAGTAATATTTTTTCACTGTTGGCATTTATTTAATATAAAAAATTGTAGGATCTGTGCACTTTCAGTGAACTGAATATATCACATCGAGTCTCATTGAACAAAAGCTAATCAACAGGCCTAATCAACAGCATGTAGTCTGCGCATCTTTGTTTGTTTAAAGTGGGAAGACAGAAAAAAGAATCATGATGAGTTCCTAATAGCATATAAAGAAATAGATGAATATTCGGAAACAGAATAAGAGAAAAAGAATATTATTATCTTAGTCTGATTATAAATATTTATATTTTTTAAATATAAAACTAATTATATTTGAGATATGATAAAATTTATATACGTAATATTACTCTTGGGTACCATTCACGAAGGATCCCAAAAAAGGTTTGAAATAAAAGAAAAGAAAAAGTTACCATAAGCTGATAAACACATGGTATATTTAAGCTATGTGTTGGGGGTTGTTTGTTGGTGAGAAGTCACGGTCAAGTTGTTAGTTTTAGATGAAAAATTGGAAAAGGAAAGGTAGAAAACAGTGGGCAAATTATAAAAAGATAAAGATTTATTGAGGATGAGAAAGGCACAAGGGGACACGAGAGAAGAGTGTGGCTTCGATAAGTTGGCGTTTGACAGAGGCATGCCAAGCTATGCTTAACCCTCTCTGCGCTTTGGATAACACATTCGTCATCCAAGTGCTTGCTTCATCCGTAGACGTTACTTTCTGTTTTTATGCTGTTGTTTATAAGATCAGAAGAAAGCAATAGCACAATTATTAATAGTTATTACTTCTATGCTGTGAAAGTGGAGAACAAGACGCGGGACAAGGTCATTAATCTCTAGCAATTAGCAGTCATCTATAAAAGTTTTAATTTTAGTTTTTTTTTTGTTTAAATTATCTGTATTCAAAATTTATTAAACTTTGATTATTCTAATTTGAATTGAAACAGTCTATTACTTTTCTAATACTAGTTTAAATTGCATTTATTATTTATTTAATCATATACTATCCTATTTTCATTAAAAATAAATAATTTAACTAATTGCTAATGTTAATAACGTCAGCTTAAGGAGTATCTGTAAGTCATTTACGAATACTAATGTAGGAGTAATTCATTACGGATGTTTGTTGCATGTCTAAATTTTAAGATGAAGCAATCTTTCTTTCTCCTAAATTTTTGTCAAAAAATTAAATATTTAAATACTTACTATAATAAATTTTTTTTTATAAACCACTTTTTATTAATGGGATTCAGCCCATCAAAAGGGCTTGGTTCTCCATAAATTGGCAAATCATGTTTCGAATTTTAATTGGGAGATGTTTCCATATTTATTGGCTGGCCATGTTTTGATTAGGATTACATTCAATAGAGGATATATGTGCAAAACTAAAAATATACAACCACTTTTTTGTATTTTTAATAAAAAAAAACTGTCCAATTACCTTAACAACTTTGTCCGGCCTTTTTAATCAAACAAATGGTTTTTTTATAATAGGAACGCGAATAAACAGGCCCTTAATTATAACTCAGCTCTTTAAATACTTAATGTAATCATAAATAAATTAAATTATTTTAACAATTAATGTAATAGTTCATGGTTGAATTATAGATTTTTTTATTTATAAAAAAACACACAGCTTGCTTTGACAAACACATTCGCCTTTTGATTTTGATATAGGCCTTTTTGATTTTGCATTTCACATTTGCTTTTGTATGTGATATTTTTTAAAGATATATTTGTGCTCAACCCAATCCAATTTACTGATAAGCAAGTTGGGTCAAAAAAATAAAATTTTACCTATAATATGACCTTTTTTTTTTTTCTAGAGTATCACACCATCCGATAAATAAGAAACTAATATTTTCGGATATAATCAGACTTTTAAACAGGAACCCATCCCAATATTTTTCTTTTTTTTATATACATGAATCTTATAATCAAACTCAGAATCATATACTTAGAAGACTCAAATCCTTTCTACTAGAACTAACATCATGTTGGCTCATAACATGATCTTTTGATGAATATATTAAATCTAAAAGTACCACAAACCCAACACTAAAGCTAGAGAAAACCCATCCTCTATTTTTTGTTTCTTTTCTTAGTGATAATGTGACTTTTGTCTCATTAATTTGTAACAACCGAATGAGTTTCTATTTAAGCTTATATTTAAATGTTTGCTAATAAAAATTTCGGCACTTATAATTAGTTTTGATTGAAGTTCACAATTCAAACTTCAAATAAATCAACAGGTTATAAATAAATCAAATTGGACTAGGAATGTTTCTCAGTCTAGGACACATGCAAGAGAAGAATCGACCTCTCTTAGTCCAAGACGAATTTGCGATGAATCAATTTAAGAAACTTTTTAATGGGACGATCAACGATACTTCATTTTTTTTCAATAATTATTAATTGGAAAGAGCTCTAAGCAAAAAGTCAAGATACATCAGCATACAAACCAAAAGTAAAAAGAAACTAAACAAAACTCCAAGACACAACAAAAAAATGCCTAATCAAAAGAACAAAACCAACTCTAAAGATAACATATCTCCGCTCAGATGACACCACCAACACACTAACGCCACGCCCAAATGATAGGACGATGTTGTTTCACTAAGTATTCCTTTTTGAAAGAAAACGAAATTGTTTAACTGTGGTTCTTACAAACAATTGTGGCTAAGTGAATTTTGCTCGATAGAGTTGAAAAAACATACATAGATTGAGTTAGGTTTATGCAAAGTTAGGATTTCTCGACTAGCAAACTAATTCATACATGGTAACTTGACTATTTTAAAACTCAACACAACTAATAAACCCAATTAACTCGTCGTTTATGGATTAGATTCGGTCACATCAACGAATTACTGTATTAATCAATCTTTAAGGCACCCTTAAAAGCCAAATTAATGGTAGGAGCTCAAAAATATTACAAACACGCCATTTAAAATTACATGTGTCGCACGTGTCTTTTATTCTATCAATTTTATAAACGGTACATAATAGCAAGGGGTTTGTGTTGTTATCAACATATATAAATATTAATGGAGGCTAATATAATTTTTAAAATAGAGTAGTGTCAAAAATAATTGTTATAAAATTGCAGTAGAGTTTAGTGTAATTTCTCTTTTATTTTAGACAAAATAAGCTCTTTTAGTCTTCAATCTTAAGTGTTATTTTTATGTGGTCTTTTTTTTTTTTATTTAGTCTCTTATATTATAAATTGTCTACTAATGTAGTCTTTAGTCACTTTTCTATCATGGAATTAACGAAAAATCTTGACATAACAAAAATGATATCATATTCATAACAAAAATGATATCATATTCACGTGTGTGTTATGTTAGTAATTTTTAGTTATTTTTGTAATAGAAAAATGATTAGAGCTTACATTGATAGATGATTTGTAATGTAGAGAACTAAATTAAAACAAATTAAAGATAAATAACCATATTAAAAAAAATTAAAAATGAGGGACTAATTTTTTTTGGGTCTTTATTTTATTAACAAATTTATTTAAAACTTTATCTAATTTATATAAACATTTAATCATCAATTACAACTTTCTTATTCTACAATTTTATAAACGGTAACTTAAAAGGGAGAGGTTTGTATTATTAACATATAAATCTTGAGGGAAGGTGGTGTAATTTTTAAAATTAGAAAAGTGTCGAGTGTAACTACAAACTTCAAAAGAATTCAATGTATTTTCTCTCTATTTATTTAAAAGGGTATTAAACTTTATTTAATTTATATAAACATTTAATCATCAATTACAGCTTTCTATCCATAAAATGAAATTGTATTATAATTATAAGAGAGCATGCACCAAAGACAAATTTATTATTATTGTAATTAATTAAACTCACTATTATATTTTATTGCATATTAAAAAAAATACAAGCAATGATATATCAAAAAAGGATGTAGGAAGACTGAACTAACTAGGACGCCAAGTGGTTAATTCGGTGACGGATGAGCATGAGATTTGCAGGCAAACTTGATTAACATTTTTTATATTATTTAATAAATTATATAATTATGCGAAATCTAACATACAAGGGTGGCTCCACATGTATTATAATAATGGTAAAAATTTAATTTTATAAATATTTATTCCATTTATTTTAATTTTAACAATCAAATAAAAGAGAAAAAGTTCTCAATTTTTTATGCAAACATTCAAATAAAAAGAATTAAATCCTATTCCATTCCTTCTCTTATTTTCCATTTCCTTGCCTTTCGCTGTCTTCCTTTTATATGTTAATATATATGTGTGTAAAAGAAAGACGAAGGCAACTGTCATCTTTATCTTCCTATCCATGCGCATGTGTTAGACACATTTTACCAATAAAATATTGACAAGTCCTTTTACTCAAAATGGATCCACTAAGGTTTCGTTTTGAGCGCTCTCGTTTCAATCCTACTTTAATTGGAGATTCCTTATCCATTCCTTCAATAATCAATCCGAAAGAATATAATGTGACTTTACCGTATATTTACATAGATGCATATACTGTGTTGGGCCATTTTCATTCCTAACATTTCCCACTATCTTAGTGTCTGCCTTTTTGTTAATGTGCTCGTAGCATCGGGGATAACCAAAGTTCTAAATGGTCACTCCACTTGGGGAGTTCAACACTTGACTCAATCCGGTAATTCGTCATGACCTAAAGGTTATTTAACTAGATTTGAGTTTCAAATATTTGATCCATATGTATTCATATTTAGGGATGATTCAAACCGAATCAAATTTAAATAACTCTTAAAAAGTTATATATTTTTTTAAAAATTAATAATAAATTATAATATTGTTAAACTTTAAATAACACATTTTATATAATATGATATTATTTTAATATTGATATAATTTATTTTAAAATATATATTATAAACTATTTCTTAAATATTATCTCTTCTAAAATTTTATGACTTTATTAAACATAATATTTAAATTTATATATATTGTCTATGTATATTATCGATCTGATCATTAGTTCGGTCACTATCATATTGGATTTGAATTTGAATTCAAAAAAATAACTGCAATAAAAAATTCAGATTGCACTCAACTTTGGAGAAACCTAACCTAACTTGTCCTTTATACATTCCCTAACTTTACTGATGGAACAAACATTACATCTCATGAAACTCTGAACGTGTGTTTGTCTCCTGTCATGATTAATAATTTAATATTCAAGCTCAATGGGAAAAAAATATAAAGGAAGAGAGTAAAATGTATAATCAGCAGTAAACTTTAAGTGGACAACTATGATCTGAAGAATGAGGACCAACAAGCACTCTTAATGATAGATTGAGAAGCAAAATAATTGCAATGATATGACCATCTTTAAGGAAGCTCACATTGATATGTTCTTTGGATATTATATGTATGATGCTCGGAATATCCAAAACCAATTTGGAAGTTTTGTTGTTTACAAGTGGAATGGTAATGATTATTAGGTTTAAAACTTATATTTTATAACACCAGTGGGAGGGGACAAGTAGTTGTGAGTTTTGTAGTCATAGGCATTTTGATATCTCTCTGAATTATCTTTATTCTTGAAGTTGCTAATGCTCACACTTCTTCACTCTTGTGGTCAACAAAGCTTGCTATGCAGAGAAGTGATATAATGAAGCTTGCTTGCAAGAAGAATTTGCTAATTGTGGACGGTAGGCAATTCACAATTAGTATATTCCTTTAAATTAATACATTAATTAAATGCCACTATGAGTATATAGAAAGTTGAGCTGGGTTGGGTTGAATATGCCTTGTAATTTTTAGAAGACTTGGAAGTTTGAATTGAGCCTATTAATAATCTTGTCGAAATTAAGGAAAACTAACTTCAAGATAAAGTGCTGCTTAATACGTGTAAAGAACATAAACTAATCTTAACGAGTGATTCAAATATACCAATGGACCTTTTATTTTACTAGTTTTTGGGGTACTACCCCCAATGTGATTTAACCTCACTTACGTGACCCAAAGTGAGGCTATATACCCCTTTTTGCTTTATCAAGTAAATTAACTCTTATCAACTTGGATTGGACTGAAATGTGTGTCAGCACCACCCAACTTCGGTGCTTTAATGTGCAAACACATATTTCCATTTAGTATCGACAAATATTTGATCGTGAAAAAGGTTAGAAAGTGAGAAAAATACAGGCACAAGTGCTCAGCCATCATATCTACCAACTTAATGGCGGTCAAATCATTGTTTACATACGCTGTTTCACTAATTGACTTCACATAAATAAAGTTTTATATAGGAGTGTGATTTTTAAGATGCAAGTGCAGGCGAAAAAGTAATTGAATGAAAAGTATCGCACTCAGACATTGCGCCATTGCCCAACACCACCGAGCAGCAGCCAGAAGAGCCAGTGAGGCAAGGAGGAATATGACTCTGGAAGTGTATATTCAAGACATAAAATAAATAAGTATACATAAAATATTAAATTAAATTTATATTATTAGAAATATAAATATAATAATAAATGCAATTTCCTGGCCCTTGTGAAAAAAAAGAACTTTAATTATTGAAGTATTCTCCATATTCCTGCAAAAAATATGAACATAAAAGTTTTAAATAATACGTTCCTGCCCTCACTACAGAATAAAAGGACCAATAAGCAGCTATTCATATAATTATCATTATTGCGATGGTTTATCATACAGTAACATTTTTAGCGCATACGCAATTTGAACATTGCTGGTACTTCCGACCAAAAAAAAAAAAAAAAACATTACTGGTACTTGTCATAATATATAATTCTTACGTATTTGGAAGAGAGTGATTGTGTTATCCAATTCCGTTTAATTCAGTCAAGTTAATTGTAGCATAAAAATTGAAAAAAAAATTGCAGATTTGTCATGTGGACACAGTTACTTTCCGTAAAAATTGTGTTAAAATACTTAATACAAGCTAACATATGTTTAGTTTATAAAAGGAAAAAAAAAAAAATTCAAGTTAAGTTATGTATAATAAATTTGAACACATTTAGTCACCATAAAATTTAAAACGCAGCATATCCCCATCCAAACATTGTATTTATCAAAAAGTAGAATATTATCTTTATCTTAAGACACCCGTTGTTGTCTTTGTCTTCAAGTATAGAAATTGAAGCCGAGTAGAGTGATTCAGTAATATTGTTAAAATCCATGTTGCAACCTTCACTTCAAAAACTTTCGCCGGAATATACAAAGCAGAGCAATTATTTATAGTCAATCAAGTTATCTTGCGTTAAAATGGAAACATAAATGATTTTCTCCATTTCTTTCCTTTCACTTATAATCGAATTGGAGATTTTCTCCATTCCTTTCTCTATTTTCAGAGCTTGTTCTTGCTGTCTTTTAAGTGTTTTTGAGTGGGGCAATTATGGGGGCTGTTCTTTTGGTGGATTGCGTGCTCTTTCTCCGGGTTGTTTTGTTGTGTTCACCTCAGTTATATACTTTGCTCTGCTCCTCTCTTCTTCGAGAGTTCGAGCCTTTGTCTACTTATCTTCCAACCCAAAAAAAAAAGGTGTGGAGATTTCGAGCCAACAAAACTAGAAGATTACTATATAATAAGGAATAATAGTAGAAAATAAGGATTGATGCCACACTAGAAAACCCCGAGTTAGAGGCACCGATTTCCAGCTCTTGGAACTTGATTAGTAATTTATGCTTAAGTGCAACATATTAGGGTAGAAACAGCCTGCATGTCAATAAAATAATTTAGCATCAAAACAAAATTACTAATTATCAAGGGATGCTCTAAGAATAGTAATGGATTTAGTATTAGTATCTTTTTCCGCCTCATCCCTTCATTTTCAGTTTTTCACCACTGATTTCAGTGTAGTGTGCAACCAAACCATTTCTTGCAAAAACCAAACAACGCCTGCGTCTTATCATAATTTCAGCGTGGAATATTTAATTAAAAATTAAATGAACTTTCACAATTTCTTTAACATGCAGCTAAAACAAAATTTCGAGATTTCGGATGAAAATGGCCAAAAAGGCAACCGCACAGAAGTACCAAACTGAAGATAACCAGGTCAGGTTACTTCAGCATTATTTCCAAGAAAATGATACTATACACGTTCTTTAAAAGTTTCAATTTAAGGGCAAAAGTTCCGATAACAATTCCCTCATGTATCTGGGGGGAAAAAAAAAACACAGAAAATAGCCAAACAACATCCAACTTGAGAATTTACTTCTTAATAGGCTCATTTTGTGACATGTAGGACCAGAAACAAACAAGGAAACAAAAAAGTATAAAGGAATCATAAGCAATGACAAAAGAATAAATTAAAGATAGAATCTACAGAACTAACCTAAGGGCTCAGCACAAATAATAAACAGCCTCAATCAACCACAGCTTCTGATAATAAATCAAAATCCTCGAATGTTACAAAAGAAAGTCTGGAATTGCTGGTGTTTGTGAGACCACATTTAAGGGTGAATTGGCTCTTTGGCGAGTTTTATGCTTACCATGGCGTTGACTACTCTTTTTCTTCTTTCCCTTCTGATCATGCTCTTCCCCATCAACAATCTTCTCTTTACCCCTCTGTCTTCTATCTTTACTATGAGCATCATCCTTGCTACTTGACCTCGGATTGTCAAGGTCAGGCTTTTCTGCATCACCCAGATTTTCCTTCATTTCAGATGGAATATCTGCAGCACTTTGTTTCTTTTTCTCCTTCCGCTTGCTTGATGACTTATTGGAAGGATTACTTTGAGATGAACTAGGCTTGGCTGCACTTCCTAGCAGAACATCTTTTATAGCACCAGAAAGTGAATCATCCCCCCTTGGCTCTTGCCTCTTGATTGAGATTGGTGCCACATCTCCATCATCCAATCTCACCACTACAGGCCTGGGCTTCGTATGGTTTGGCTTTTTCTTCAAAAGAAGTGATTGCTCTGTCAGCTTGGCTAACTCTGCAGTTTCATCATTTACATTACTGTTAGACTTTGGGTCATTTGCAGGAGGATAATCATCTGGAACAATCTCATTCTTCTCCGAAGGAAGGTAATATAAACCATGCCGCTTCCGGTGGTCAAGCAAAGATGTAGATTCGTTTAATGGTGCTAACTCTTCATTTTTCTGAAGATTTGTTGAAGATGCATCAGAAGTAGTGCCGAAGTAAGGGCCTCCTATGCCAAATGAACTCGATGAAGGTAGTTCGACATCACCACATACTGCTGTTAACTCGTCAAGGTTCTCTTTAAGAACCAATCCATCTGGTACAGCAACTCTTCCCTGAGCACTTATTGAGACTGGACCAAGGTCTGTACAAAAAGCATCACGCATCAATTTGATAATAATTGAAACTTGAGTATCTTTCTTGTCCACGGTGTCCACTTTCTGGGCTGAATTATCAATTAATTCTGCTTTAACCAACTGAACAAAGGCAAGTACATTACATGCTCTGTCCAGTACTTCAACATCCTGATTTGCTGCTAGGGGGCCCAAAACTAATTCAATTCGATTTAATAGGCTAAAAATAGACTCATGCGTAATTGCTGGACCGTGAGGGACGACTCTATCAGCATTGTTTTCAACAACAGAAAGATCTTCAAAAGACTCGTTTGTATTCCTTGGGTTAAAACCTTCCTCCTGTTCAAGATTGGAGCCTTCACATGTTGCCAATTCAGGAGCCTCAGTGTATCTTTTTCCAAAAAACAACTCTGATGACCGTCCCCTGGCCAAATTTCCAGAAAATGAGGATGCAGTAGTACCTTCATCTTGCAGAAGGTAACAATCTAGGCAAAAAATCAACACCTTAAAAGCAGAATGAATATAAACTGCTCTTATCGATGGCGGCAAGAGATTGGTACGAGGTTGTAGTAGTGCATCCACGAGCTCGAACGGATTGTTGGCGACGTCAACATACTCTCCCACAACCCAGGCAGAAGCACATAATATCCTATGCAAGTACACATTACCCAGCAATGCAGGGTCAATCAACAGATCACGAGCAACCCGGACAAGCTGCAGCCTAGCATCCTGAACTCTCATACCGATATCAATAAGCTGATGCTCAATTTCTTCACCCTTTTGGCAATTAGGAATCCTCGCCATTTCTCCAAGAAGAGACACATACCAATCAAAGTCAACAATTATCTCATAAACATTCCGAGAACACGTTGCCAAAACAGAATCCAAGATCTCATTACAGAATTCTGGATCAGATTTCAATGCATAATTGACCAACACACTGCAAATCTCTGCCACATTGCTGTCAGACACCATGGCCATCACAAGGCGCAAAGACTCGACCCTAATATTCGAATCCTCATCACTCAAGGACTTGATCACAGCTTCCTTGTTCTCCAAGACTGCCCACAAGTGCTTCTCGGCCGCAACCAAAAGCGCCTGGAGCCCTAGATACCTAAGATTGGGATCCTCATCAACCAGCAACTCCTTCACCTTGGAAACAGCCAGCTTAACAGCATTCCCATAACCACTCAAGCTAGTGAGCACAGTCCTAACACACTCAAACATCAAAGACTTCGCCCCAGTCCCTCTCATAAGCTCACAAACAGGCTCAACAACCCTCTTCCCCAACCTAGGTTCCAAAGGAGCCAACTTTGCAAAAATCTTAAGCACCTTAATCAAAACCCAATTGTTCTTACAATCAACCAAAACCCTATAAAACTCCGGCGCCAATGGAAGATACGACCTCGGGTCCCTCGAAGCGAGCTCGCAGAAAACCCCAACAACAGCACTCACAATCTGAGGATCCGAACTCTCGAGATTCTCAACTAAACGCTTAAAGCAAACCCTAACTGCGTCAGGGTACTTATCGAAGACCCTCAAAACGACAGCGATCGCCTTCTTCCTCACGAAAACCCTACCGGAGGAGAGTAAGGCGAAGACCTCAGGGGTCAAATCCCTAGCAAGATCAACGGTGGCGATTTTGGAGAGAGTGTGGAGAGCGAGGGTTACCTCGAAGGGGTTGGAGGAGGAGAGGTCCTTGCGGAGCTGGTTGGTGGTGAGGAGGAGGACGGGGGTGGCGTCGTGGAAGGAGAGGGCGGCGGCGTGATAGCCGACGGACTTGTGGGAGAAGCGGGAGGAGGACATGACCTCGACGGCGTGGAAGGCGGCCCACGACATGTCGACGCCGTGGATGGCGGAGAGGTAACACAGCTTGTGGAGGGCGGTGGACTTGGTGTGGGGATCCGTCGACTTGATCTCGCGGCGGATCTCCTCCACGGCCTTCGAGATGAAGGCTGATTCGCCGATCAGTTGGAGGCGCATCCCCTTGATCAGGTCGTCCAGGGTCCGCTGGAACAGGTTCTCCATGATCGATGACCCCGCCATTGATCGATTCGAAAAAGCACCGACGGCGATTCGATTCGAATTTATCAGAGGCTCTCCTAGAAATCCATGGTTAGGGGCATTCGCTTCTACGATACGATTTGATTCAGCGTTTCTTTATATCAGAGATTAACTGTTTCCCCCTTTTCTTTTCTTTTTCAATGATGAACTTTGGACTTTTTAGTGTTTCTTTATCCAATTCAAAGGAGATGAACTTTGAGATTCGGAGGCTGGGTTCGGAGGCTCAATTAGCTGGGCCAGCCCTTTAGCTCTAAGGCCCATATCATCAGGATTTGCCCCAATCGTCTTTCTTTCAGTTTTTAGCTAGATATGGATTACTAGGATGTTTTTTTTTCCTAATAAGCTATCTAGAAATGTTCTGAGATTTTTTATTAGAACTGTATTGATTTTTGTTGATTATTTTTCTAGGTTGAGATTATTTGTGTTAGCAGATTTTAATCCATTATACTCAAATTTTGGGTGTGTTTATTTTAACTTTTTTTAAAAATAATTTTAAAATTTAAATTTTGAATATAATTAAAAAAGTTAAAAATTAATTTTTTTCAGAAATTATTTTTTTAATTTTTACAAAAAAAAATCGAAGACAGATTTTTTTGATAAAAAAAAGTGATTTTTTTTAAAAAAATCTTAAACAAACAAACCCTGTCATTATTTATTGATTAATGAAACTTATCTGACCAGAAAAAAGGTTATTACGATGTTGACCCCAAAAAAATATAGATAGATTACTAGGGTAATTTCATCTATGCGTGTATATTGACTCAACCGATTCACCACGTAAGAAAAATAATAATGACTCAACCGTAGTCTAATTGTTCGTCGGTTAATTTTTTTTATTCTTTATTATTTTTGTCGGTTAAGTTCTAAAACATTGATTAAAAAGAATAGACATAATTAAACACGAAACTAAATTCTTTTTAACGGTTTGATTTAATGCACGTTTTATAACCATTTTTCCATTCAAAAAGAGAAAAGTTGCGATGAAATTGTTTTTTTTTTTTTTTCTCATCATATTCCATTGGTACCATTTTGATAACTATCAAATTGTAAAAATGTAAATTTCTGACCATATTACATTAATATAGTAAGATAAGATTAACCAGCTCAAGTCAAGTACAAATACTATGGTTTTGTAGTCAATTTAAGTATCTTTACTTCTTTTTATGTCAAGTTTGATAGTAGATGCTTACAGACCGACCAACATCCCGTATTAATTTTTCGCTGACTCCCACTTTTGTGTGCTAATCTTGTTTGTGTTGATGTTGTTGGTGATTCCGTGAGCAATGAGCATGAAGAATGATAACAAGCAGGAAGAACGGTCCCCTGCATATGCGAGGCTCTTCAGTGCTCAACAACTCCATCTCTTCAGATTGTTCTCTCATGTTCTACTCTTTGCCGCTGGTTTCCTCATTGGCGTCACCCTCGCTTTCTCTCTTAAACACTTGTTCCTCAACCTTCAAATCCATCAGGTTCTCCTCCCATCCTTTTCTCCTTCTAACCCCATGGTCTCAATATCCAATAATGTTTCAACATCACATAACCACACAAAAGTCATCACCTTCACCCGGGATGGGTTAAAGGGTTTCTTGAGGCCACCCAAGGCAATGCATGATATGACTGAACAAGAGTTGTTGTGGAGAGCTTCGGTGGCTCCTAGGATTCGGGAGCTTCCACTCAAAATGACCCCAAAGATTGCATTCATGTTTTTGACAAGAGGGCCTGTGTTTTTGGCTCCTCTGTGGGAGAGATTCTTCGAAGGGAATGAAGGTCTGTATTCCATCTACGTCCATTCCCATCCTTCTTTCAATGGAACGGTTCCCCAGAGCTCTGTGTTTCATGGCCGCAGAATCCCAAGCAAGGTCAGTTTGTGATACTTCCTTCATCAAATATTTCGTAATTGGCTTTCATTTTTTCATTCTGTCCTTTCTGCAAGTTTTAGACTCATTAACAGAACCTCAATCTGGTATTCTCGAAGTGATCAGTAAGTATGTTTGAGTTTAAAAAATCCTCAAAAAAGAAAAGAAAAAAAAAAAATCTATTTCCTAACCCTCTAATGGTTCGTAATCATAGGTCACAGCATAATACGCTTATTAGCTTTTGTCTTCTACCATCATACTCGAAGTGCAAGAACTATAATTGAGGTTGCTCCAAACTCCAAACCCAAGAGATTGAGTACTATGTTTTTTCTTTCTTCTTCTTCTTCTTTTTTTTTTTTCCCTCTTTCTTTCTGGTGGGTGTTTAGTACTATATTTTCCAATTCCATTTACCTTTTGGGATTCGGTGTTTTTGCGTATGAGAAGGGACGTAGAAAACTAGAAACCGATTTTGGTTATGATGTCAAACACGAGGTACGCCTCAATCCACGCCTTATTTAATGGCTTCCCAAGTGTAGCATGAGTTGTTCTTTTGGCAGTGGACTGCAAGTCTTCTAAATTATAATTTTTTTTTTCCTTTTTTGGGGGGTGCTCCAGGTTTAAGTGCACGGTAACAATGCCACCCTACATATTTATATATTGAGAGCTACTTTTGGTATTCGCAAACATGTTTCTATCTTCGTGGATCTTGGATTCAATAATATATTGTGACATTCTTTATCAGATTTCAACATCTATATATTGAATGATAACATACTTCTCTACCTCTGTTTATTCATCGTCTAGGTGATATTGGTAGACAACTAATTATGGACTTAACAAGTTTTTGTTATTTTTTTATTTTTTTGGTAATCTATTTAGCATATTAGTCTATAATAATTGCTTCCTATAATAATGTAGCTTTTAAAAATGGAAAACTACTAACTTGGGCAGCACCTGTCCGAATAAACCTGAGAGCCACTTGTTGTTTTATGCAATAGTTTCTTCCAATTAGAGTTGAACACATTATTATGAGTCTTCTGCAACGTAACAGGCCAACAGCCTTGTTGTTGGGGTTATATTCGTGGTCAGCACTTGATGATTGCTTGTAAGAGGAGGCTTTCATGAGATGAGAGATCAAATTATCAGATACCACCTAAGCCTCCGAAAGAGCACTCCAAATAACGGCTTTTGAAGTCATCTCTTCAGATTTCAGAATGAGAAAATTTATGCTTTTACTACCCGCCAAAAAAAATTATGCTTTTACTAGTGCAGTTATTTTTAAAGTGAGCTGCAAAATTTTCTTAATGAAAGTAACATTTCCCATTTTTTGAGGTTATTAGTTAACTGTCATTCATTTGTCCCTTTTTGGGGAAAAAAAATATTTGAGTTCCTCCCTTCTTAAAGTGAGATTTTTTATTTTTCAAAGAATTATTAAGTTTGTCTTGACTAGGAGGTGAAAAAACTGAACTGCTTGTTGGTTGCTTCCAGAGTTGAGCACCTGAGCTGTTAAAGCAAATTGTCCATACTTTTCTTTGATTCCACTCCTTTTAATTTGCACTTCGAGAAAATTTTATTCTCCATTTCCATAAATACTTTTACATCCTCATTATCAGACTTTTCATAATTCCTTTCTTCATGGTTTCATTACTGTGACATGTGATGCTGTATTCGTCTTTTTGGGTCGGCGTGTGTGCATAAGCAAGTGAACGGGGAAAAATTCTCGGGTCCCCAAGTGGATCTTATACAATAAAAATGATTGTGAGAGTTGCAAAAGTGATAGGACAAGTGGATGGTGATGGTAACTATTTTTGTGCAGGAAGAGACTTCTTCCGCTTAGAGCAGAAAAGAATTTCTTGTGCATATGTGTGTGAACTCTGCAGATTGGAGTTCCTGTCATATGCTGAGGTGATGGGAAAAACTTTTACAGATGGAGTAAGAAAAAGTTGGTGCATATTTGTTTATTTATATTTTTTTTGGTCGTGGTGCGTATTCTTTTTTTTTTTGGGGTATAGTGGTGCAACTTAAGTGTGTTGACAAAGCCGAGCCTTTTTAAAGGCCCAAACAAAGCAAAGCCTCCAGTATTAGCACAGTCCGCTAAAGATGCTAGTGGACTTTGGGCTGGCTCATTTAGGGAATCCGTTACCAAAGATGCTAGTCTGGCTCATGTAGGGATCAACGTGCAACAGTTAATTTGGATAATCAACCAATGTTGATCATGACCACAAAAAAGGGGTAAAAAAAAAAAAGCAACACATATATTGATTAAAAAAACAAAAGCAACGTTTATGTTGACAAAAAAAAAAAAAAAAAGGAACATATATGCAACCAAAATAATAATAATAATTAAGCAACATATAAAACGTCTTCTTACCCTTTTATTTGATTTTTCAAACACACACACACTGCCAATATATATCAATTTGAATTTTTTTAACTGATATGAATATGATATTCATGTCTATCAAAGAGTTTTTCCTATTGCTATTAATTACTGGAAGCATTTTTTTTTTTTTTTAATTCTGTTGGGAAGCATGTTGACTAATCATGTTACGTTTATCCATGCCCGGACTTTATAATTAGGCCGCTAACTAGACATATTAGTGCATTATAACACATTGTCTATTCAAAGGCCTAGAGAAACACTTCCCAAATGACTAGTTACTGTTCTAGGATACTTCTGTCCAACCAAGGTGTGCTGAGAATCCTCAATTTACCGACTCTGCTAAGATGTTGCAGGGTGTAAGGTGGGGTGACTTCAACATGATAGAGGCAGAGAGGCGTCTACTAGCCAATGCACTCCTTGACTTCTCCAACCAACGTTTTGTTCTGCTCTCAGAGTCATGCATTCCTTTGTTCAACTTCTCAACCATCTACAATTACCTCATGAACTCAACCAAGACCTTTGTGGAAGCCTATGATCTTTCAGGCCCTGTGGGGCGTGGCAGGTACAACCCCAGAATGAGGCCACTGGTCAAGCTCTCTCAGTGGAGGAAGGGCTCCCAATGGTTCCAGATAGACCGCGCCCTCGCCCTTGAAATAGTGTCTGACCAGATATACTACCCAGTGTTCAAGCAGCATTGCAGGAATGGATGTATTGGCGATGAGCACTACTTGCCCACATTGGTTAGCATCAAATTTTGGAGGCGGAACTCAAATAGAACCTTGACATGGGTTGATTGGTCAAGGGGTGGACCTCATCCATCAAGGTATGTCAGAACTGATGTAACTATTGGTTTCTTGAAGAGGCTAAGGCATGGAAGCAGATGTCACTACAATGGGAAGAGCACTAATGTTTGTCATTTGTTTGCAAGAAAGTTCATGCCTCAGGCTCTAGATAGACTGCTAAGGTTTGCTCCACGGGTAATGCAATTCAATTGATTTGTGTTTGTTCATTGATATAGATACTTTTTTTTTTTTGGTTATCATTTTCATATGTTTGTTACTACACAATACATTTTATACTGATCAAGGTTTTGATAGAATATACCATACTTAAACATCATTATTCATTGTATAAGCAACACGGTTTTATATATAAAGAATTTACACGTGGTAATTTGAACTGTAGTGAAGCCTCTTTTTCTCATGGGTAGTCATGTTGTCTTGAATTTCTCGTTTCATTCGTATTTGCAGAGTTAAAAGATCATGGTTCATTACCTATGATGGTTGAAAATGGTTCTTTTTAAGGTGAAAAAAGATTAATCTTTTTCTTAGATATTTCCATAGTTTTTCATTTTCTTTTAAGAAATGCGCTATTGCATAAATTGGTGCTTTTACTCCCTTAGAATAAAGAGAAATGGATTTTATATAAAAGTCGTAAATTACCCAAATTGATATGTGATAATCAAAATACAGATTTAAGTTAAATAAGTGTTAAATATAATATTGACTAATAATAAATATATACTAAAAATAATGCATCGATTTAATACTTATATAATTAAAATTTACATTTATTTAAATTACAATTGATCTGATACCTCAATCACTATGTTCAAATCAAAGAACCATAATATGAAAAGAGAGTTCTTTTCGGTAAGAATACTCGTTTGTACCATTTACACAAACAATTATATGCCAAACAATTCTTTTCTCTTTCTATCAAAACCCATTGTGATTTCTGACTTTACAGCACTCTTATTGATGCCACTTTTTCCGTATAAAATTTTGTGAAATTATTTTCATAACAAATAGTATCACTCAATATAAAATTGCTTTTGTGAATTAGAAACAACACGATATAACAAGGTTGTCCTCTCTTATCAATTATCACAACCAAAAAGATCAACAGTTGCGTGCGGGAAGCGTTTCAACTGTACCATGGTACACTTGAAATAGCAGTGTACTAGCTATTACCCGGTGACCGGTGGGGAAAAAACACTTTTGTAGATATCAAAAGATCATTGTACCCGTAACTTAATAATATGCCTAAGATTCCTGTAAGCAGCTCTAATAATTTTTTAATATAATATCCCCTAATTTTTTCCGCTACAAATATTATCAACTAATTTTTTTTTTTTGTGCGACATGGTCATTAGGCCAAGAGGAGGCCTAACTCCTTGAAACGCTGACCCAAAAATTAAAATATAATCAAATATAGTATAAATTATAACACAGATACTTCGCTCTTTATTTTTTGGTTGAAGGATGCATATACTTAAATTTTAGAGTAAATAATTTTTTTAGTTTTAGGATTTTATAATTGATATTAATTTAATCCTAAAAATTTTTTAGACATTAATTTATTTTTAATATTTTAAAATTTGACATCAATTTGGTTTTACCATTAAATTTATTAACATTCATTACTCATTTCTTGGTTGGGTTACACATTATAAACTATACATCATCATCAACTAGAGATCATTAAATTCACTCTGATAAATCTATTTGTGTAACTAGAAACCCAAGCTTGCAATATTAGATTGCATAAAACATAGCTAACATAGCAGGAACTTTTTCTTGTCCTCGTAACATCAAGGTCTGCCTTTACATCACCATCTCAATATGGGTGTATCCAACTTGATTTTAACTTGCTAAATATGTTTACTCCTAAAGACTATATTAGAGCAACGAAGGCTAACACCTAATGAATAAAAAGGACCAGCAAAGCCATGGTGTTATCAGGTTTGTAGTATAAAGACCAGACTCAAAAACACTACTTCCTTTCAAACTAAAGCCATGTTCCAGCTAAGATTAAAAAATACGATAGCAATAGTCATGATATAAACCCAAACCTCCCATAACAGAATCCAAAATATCCCATATATCAGCCAAGCTAAGTTTAATCCCAAACTTAGAAAATAATGTAAATCAAATCAGAGCCCTGAACATACAAATCAAACCCATTAAAAAAATAAAAGAAATAAAAAAATCAAAATCAAAATCAATCTGCCCTCACCACTATGACTTTCTTCAAATCACCACCCTTCACAGTGAATATCGCACCACCGCGACCCATAGTTGTACCTTCGTTGTTCTGCTAAAACGAGCTCCACCAAGTCGCCGCCACTCCACCTTGCTCCAGATCCATTGCCTCTACTCTCACCGCTGCAATTCCAAACACCGTGCCTTCACTACCAACCATTGTTGAATACACTCCTCACAACCCGTGAGCCATTACACTACTGCAATTTGAATGCCAGTCAATGGATGGTGGCCAGAGGAGGATGGTGCATGAGGGAGAGGAAAGGGTGGACGGTGTTAGTTTGCTAGGCTCGAATAGGGTTGATGATGAGCAAGGAGAAGGAATTAAGAAAATTAGGTTTTTTTTTTTCATTTTGATTTTCTAATATTTGTAATTTTAATGATGATGATGACAATGACAACAACGATGATGATGTAGAGTTTAAAGAGTATAATGTGTAACCCAGCCAAGAAATAAGTAACGAGCGTTAGTAAAATACGTAGGACGTTAGTGTATTTAAGAGTAAAATCAAATTGATGTCAAATATTCAAATGTGAAGACTAAATTGATGTCAAAAAATTTTTTAGGATGAAATTGATGTCAATTGCAAAATCTTAGAACTAAAAAATTAAGGTTGTCAAACGAGGTGAACTAGCTCGTTTAAGCCAAGCCTGTTTAGGCCTACGAAATAAACGGGTTAAACGGGTTGGCCCATTGGGCTAGCCAATTTTATTTTTTATTTTTTTGCTTTTCATGTTTTAAATATTTATTTTTATTAAAAATAATTTTCATTTTTTAAAAAAAGATAAAATTCTTATTTTTTTAATGAAAAAAGTGAGAATATCTTAAATTTAATTATTAAATTATATTTTCATGTCCTAAATTTATACAATTTTATTTAAAAAAATAAATGTTGGTAAATGGGCCAGCCTGTTTACCTGTGCGGGCTTGCCCGTTTAACCTATGAGTTAAATGAGCTGGATTGAAAACGAGTTAATTTAAATGAATTATTATTTTTTAAGTCTAACCCATTTATTTTTTGTGAGTAAACGGGTTGACTTGATGAATTTTGCCTATTTTGACGACCCTATAAAAAAATTATTTAGTCTAACTTTTAGTTAGCCTTACATATAGCTTCCTCCCGGTACGCACAATTATCTCCGAATTCTCAAGCTGCCCATTATAGTCATTCTACAATCCACCATATCTACTTTTAAATACATTAACTTAAAAACCGAATCCCCACTTATACTCTTCAATGTGTGCTACTTATCATAGACTTCCCATGTGCAATCTTCACCGTGACATAACTTCTTGCTGCATCTACACGGTTTATAATAACTAGCACACTATTATTTCAATGGTACACTCGAAACGCTTCCGTTGTGTGTGTCTCTCTTTGGGTTAATAACAAATTGGTGCAAATCATAACATATGAACAGTAAAAATTAATATTTTTTGTTGAGATTATAACTCATAGGAAAGAACATATATTTATAAATGAAATAAAAAATGCAGTCTATACAGACAAAAATATTCGATTATTAATAAAAAAATCAATATACTTCTAATATTGAATCGGCATCAATTAGGCCAGAAATAAAACATTGGTCAAATATTAAGGTAATAGCTATAAATAATTGACTCCCGGCAAAGGGTAGAAGAATGCAAATAATAGATCAACTGTATGTCCTACCCAAACATGTTTTTTTATTTATTACTTTGAATCTTCAAAAATTTGAAAATGTTGTAAAAATCAGATCAAATAATAAATGCTGAGACTTCTTCAAACTCAACCGCTTAAAAGAATTAGTCAAACCAAGCAATGTTATAAGAATAATTTAAATACTTGATAACAAGAAATATATAAAACGGTATTAAATGCTAATTTTTTAAAATTTATGCTAAATTTGTTAATGAATGATTGGTTTAGTAAGATTTTTTTGACATTTATGATTGGTTTAGTAAGATGAATCGGCAAGTTAAATTAGATTTTAATCGATTTTAAATAGTCTAAAAATAGTCTGACCATCAAATCGATTATGAAGTTAAACCATGACCGATTAAGAGTCGGGTTTATATTAGACTAGTCGAACTGTCCAATCAGGTTCAGTTTTGGCAACACTCCTGTGAAGATTAAAATAAAATAGTAAAAGAGGATCACAGGAGCAGATATGGCACTTTTCCCTGCATTTGGAGTTTTAAGTTTGAATGTTTTTATCACTTTTTCTTTTTTCTAATTACTGTTAATCTATACTATTAATATTTCAAAGGTTGAAACAATGAAACTTTACACATGTCAGCTTTTGGTGAATTTGCTTTTTCACTAGTTGGAGGATCTATATAATTATCGAAACCAGTTTGAGACTTTTATGAGCCCACTACATAGCCCATACATGATCCACTACATTATTTGTTTAATGGATGGATGGTAGATTGATTTTTACCCAAAAAAATTAACTTTTTTATTTTTTAAAAAATATTAAATTATTGTGTTTGGTAAGCAATATTGATATTTTTTTGAAATATTAAATTCATGCAATACAGATATTTTTTTATCTCAATATATGAAACCCATTATGGCATTTTAATGAGCCCACTATAATATTTATTTTTGGTGGTCTGCGGATTCATTTTACTAAAAAGGAAAATTAACTTTTATAATTTAAATTTAAAATTAGTTATTGCTTTCTTTTACTCCTAAGTTCTTTTTTCAGATTCTATCATATTGTCTACTATCTAATACTTTTTATAGGTTTAATTGAAGTCTATGGATGAGTAATGAATCAATACAAAAAAAAAAGGTACTGAATTGTCATTCACTGTACATTGCTCATTTGTGATCATTCAATCCATTTTAAGATTTCTCTCCTTTTCTTCTTAGACCCCTCTCTTTCTCTGTTTCTTCTCTTGACTTCTCTCTTTAATCTGTCTCTTTGCATCTCTCTTGACTTTGAAATAGTATGTGTTATTTTCGAATAAACTTACTTTATTCATTTATTAATTGTAGAATGATTTTGTTAGTATTTTAGAGTTTGAGGATGCTTGTGTGTTGACTTTTTAATACAGGGACTTGGAAGTTTGTATATATTGCAAATGGCTCTTCTAGATTTTTAGATATTAGAAAAACAAATAGTAATGGTATAATTGAATTAGTTAATATGCCCATAAAGATAACTGGAGTACGTTATAGTATATTAATTATTCTATCATATGTCATATTGCATACAGCTAATTTATTACTCTTTTTGTGCTTTTTTTTTTCTCTGTTTCAGGGTAGTTATATTCCATAATTTTTGACAATAAATAATATGTTGGTGATGCTAAAATCAATGTAGAAGGTGTATATATATGGCCTTTTTGACAGCTTCGAATTGTAGCCAACATGTGAATTTCGTAAATATCAAATGTGTAGATCAAGTTATATTAATCACATTTTTTATTTTCGTTTGATAAAAACATGTTTGATTGTTGCTACATGAAGGTATTACTACCATGACTTGAACACATTGACTCTTGTATTTTTAGTTTTTAATTGACGAGTAAGCATTCTTTATTAAAATGATAACACTTTTTAATAAATTTCGGAATTTGATGCAGCAGTTTATTGATGGAGATACTTTTGAATATTCCCAGGCTGAGAATGATATTCCACATTTGAAATGAACATTTGTTATTTTCTTTTTCTCTTATCATTTAGTACCTTTTATATTAAACATTATTGTTAATTTGAGTAAATTGTATTTGTCAATTCTTTTGTATTTTTGTATGGAATTTCAGGATTTGTTATAATCAAATAATTTGGTTGAATTAGTTTTTTCCCAAGCAATGCATTTCAAGAGGTTCTTTAGCCCGTGCATCGCAGGGCTCACAAATACTATTAATGCTAATTTAAGACAAATTGATCAAGTCAATGTTTTTCAAAGAGTCTCCTCTCTTATACAACAAGTTGTACACTAATTATTATATCCAATTATGTTCAAGCATAATTCTAAACTCGAAGCATGCTTTGGTAGTTACAACTATAGAGTCCTACAGACCAGAAGAGGAAAAGAAAGAAGAAGAAGAAGAAAATTTTCAGCGTCCTATTACGCAGAAACCGCTTGATAGTTTCACTTCAGCTTCCTTTTATATATTATTATAACTAATACAGCACCAACCATCCATCACCGTCAGTACTAGAAAGAAGAAACTCTTTCTTGGTCATTTTTGTGTGTTTTCTCCTGCTCCTTTTTCTGCGAAAATGTTCTCTGCTCATGTCCAAAAGACATTGTTGAATTTGAATGACCAGGCACAAAAGTTAAATTAAAGCAAGACGTGTTTATCATATCGCATGAAAATTACAGTTTATGCCTAATTGCAAAAGTTGGAACTTGATTTGCATTTTTCAGTTAAAATCAACCACAATAAATGTGTATTAAATTTAATTAGCCTCTCTTTGGAGGGGAGCTCTTTTTGGTTTTTTTCTTGGACAAAGTTGAGAGGGACAAACAAAGACCCGCGTTGAGCGTGTGCCATGTAGACTAGAATTTAGAAGCTCAACAGAGTGACCCACACCCACACAGCCATGGAAACAGGAAGGAGCTGCCAAACTTCCTCTTTGCAACATCAGGAATGAATGGGCACTCGCTTTTGCACTTTTTAGTTCTCAACTCACTTGCCACATAGCCAATTGAGCTATTGTTATTTCCACAATGTTTTGGGCCATACATGTATATCTATCAAACATCTCGGGGCCTACTTCCATAACCGAGTAGGAATGTGTATAATCAATTATCTTGGGGCCTACTTCAATAACCGAGTAGGAATAAATAATTCAGGTGCGGGCTACATGTGGTTGTGATTCTGAAAATTAATAAGGCATAGAAAACTTATATTGAATACATAATAATATATCTTTTTTAAAGATTAATTTTGAAAGAAACAATGCCTTTTGCCTTTCTAATTTGATGAAAAGAAAATGTTTAACTACTTAATGAAACAGTCAATAAATAATGGTTTGAGTACAATTTATAGCTTCAATTCTTGATGTATATATATATAAAAAAAAGATCTCCTGAGATGTGCCTTGATTTGATTGGCTGGCAAACAAGGTTTCACGTCAAATTAACTGTTCAAACACTTTTCAAGCCTTAAAACAGTACTTTAAGTTGTTAAAAATAGGGTTATCTTGATAGTATAACAAGAATCTTTATTTTGGTGGTACGGATGAGCTCGGGTCACCGCAGTTGAGAGCTCCAACACGCTGTCGATCCTTCCTAGAAACCTGTAGTTTGACCAAATTGGTAAACGCCCAAGCATACAAGAAAGCAAATTATAGGAAATTTACTAGATTACATAATGTAATAAACAATGTAAATCTTGTTGTTGTTGTTGTCGTCGTCGTCGTCGTCGTCCTACGATCGACTCTGTGCTGTCAAAGTAAAACTGCTCGCGTTTTTGTTACAAAGTTTGTAATAAAGAGAACCCTTATATGCTTGTGAAATGTGAAATCAAAAAAGGCTCTTTACTTTAAGTTAACACAGAAAAAGAATATTCAAATTAATTTTAGACCCGCTATCACCTAGCACACACTTTACTTGATCACAATTAATGCTCCGAATTAAGAGATTCCTCTTTCCATGATGGCATGATCACCCCATGAACGCATTACACACATAAAGATGCTGATACCAACTTTTCACTTTTAGCATCTGTTATGAATCTGATGGTATATATGATGATACTACAGTCTACATACCTGAATTTTTGTGCTATTCAACCCATAACGATGGGCCTTCCAAATTTTCTGGGACCTACACTTAGCCTTTAGGCCTCCTTGACCCTTCTCATATACTATAAAGATTTGGGGTTGACTTTGGATGGCTGTTGAGGTCAAAGTCTTCACATCATATGATACGCTTCCAGGCTACAGCATGCTATTTTCTTGGCTATTTCCTCCGACATTCCAAGCACCTTCTTTCCTGATTTATGTTATTTCTGAACGTAACCCAATTCTGCTGTCTCACTCTGACATAGTTTTGCAGTATAAAAACCAAATCATAGCCTCTCCTCTGGTCCTGTATCTCCTCTTCCTCAGTGCAATCTTATACCAACATCTTTCACTCTCTCTTATTCCCTGCTTCCAAATTCTTGAGAGAAAAATGGCGGCCAAACGGTTCTTTGATGATTCTGACAAAGACCCAGATGAGCAAAACAACAAACGCATCAGACCTAATAGACCTTCTTTTGCTTCGTATGTTAACTTATAGTTTACACCAAGCATGAATTCATTCGATTACTTGAATTTATATGCTCCTGATTGCGTAATCTTCTATCATCATCAAGTTAATTTGGTCCAGTTATTATAAAGCTTCGGAGTTATCTAAACGTGTCTCACTTCTCATGAACTAATCCAATTCTTCTTGGCAGGATAATAGGAGAAGTTGTTATGGTGAAAAACATGCAGAACCTTTTCTCAGGCTTGGAACCTTTGCTTAGAAGAGTGGTAAGTCATTCTAAGCTTTGCCATAACATTATTAACATATATAGAAATGAATATCAAGCAGACTTTAATTTGATGCATGATACTAGCTATGAGAAGAAGCAAATCAACATTCTCACATAAAAGTTTAATTATATTTCTTTCAAATTTTATCAGGTCAATGAAGAGGTGGAGCGAGTCATGAGACATAGCTATCCACGCTCAATAACAAGGTCCCCTTCATTGAGAATCGAAGCGATGGAGCAACCATCAAACTTTCAACTCATGTTCAGCAACGAGCTTTTGCTCCCTATATTCACCGGTAGCAGGATACTTGACAAAGATGGGAACCCCATCCAAGTGATTCTTGTTGACAAAAGCGGTGATCAAGTGGTTCGAACAAGCCTCCCACATCCCATAAAGCTAGAAATGGTGGTCCTCGATGGAGATTTTCCACCTGGTGAGAACGAGTCATGGACGAGTGAGGAATTCAACAACCACAGAGTGAAGGAAAGACAAGGAAAACGGCCATTGCTCACCGGAGAATTGAACCTGACCATGAGGGATGGTATTGCACCAATAACTGGGGACTTAGAGTTCACAGATAACTCGAGCTGGATACGTAGCAGGAAGTTCAGGGTTGCAGTGAGAGTGGTTCCTGGGAGTAACCAAGGTGTCAGAATTCGTGAAGGCATGACTGAAGCATTCATTGTTAAGGATCACCGTGGTGAATGTGAGTTCTTCTTAATTATCAACTGAAATTGATTTATATATGCTATCAAATGCCGTGGCTTGCATTTCATTTTTAAGCATATTTTCTGCTATCTGCAATCATGACTGTTTTAGAGAAGATGTAGATTGTGCTAAGTAACTTTCAATGCTTTCTTCGATCGCCAAACGATTGCTTCATCTCCATGTCACATAGAATCAGATATATGTTTGATAGTTGAGGCTTTAACTTATTAATTTATATTCACATACTGATATTGTTCACAAGTGCTTTAATTTATTTATAAGTTGTGGATAACTACTGATCAGAAAGCATAGTCGAGGTCTATGAAAAGTTATCCCATCTTTAGCATGCGCGCTAGTGACTTTATTATTGTTCTCACATTTTAACTAACAATTCTTTTGTGTAAATTTTATCAATGACTAGGTGATGCCGTGCTTACAAAATTCCTTTTATTTTTCATTTTTTCAAAAAAGTTGCAAGTTAGTTCATAAAATAGGTAGTTTTTCGGAAGACCATATATTAATTAGTGAGTTTACTTGATAAAATTAACTTGTAAATAAAGCTATCACATACTCAAAAGTGTTGCAACTTTCAGACGAATGATAATTATTCTCAATTAACACATAAAAAGTCAGATTATTTTTGCGTATGATACAAACTATATTATTTAAACTTAAAAATTCACTATATTATTATATTTTACACTCAATTTGTTTCAATTTAACTATTAATTAAAACAACTTAATATATTTTTAAATCAATATATCTAAATATAATTATATAGAAAATAGTAAATTTTTGTCAAGAAGGAATAGTAAATTATGAATAGAAAGTAATTTTTGTTCAAAACTTGTACGTTTATACGTTTCTTATATTAAATAGAATAATTTCTATCTAAAGATTGAAAAAGCCAAAAATTACATAAAATCTTGATGTAAAACTACTTTTATTAAAAATCTTACATAGATTGTGATATCAAATTATAGCACTTATTATAGTAACATTGGTCTTACCTCTGACAGGACAGGGTATTTCATTTTCACCTTTTCTAGCAAGCAATAGAAACAATTTCTTATTTGTTTATTTTCTTTTGTTTGGATTTTTTTTTTTTTTTATATGATGACTGGAAAGTGATGGTCAAACATGAAACGTACATCTAACTAGGAGGTTTACACAGCAACCAATGGATGCTCAACATTGGTCCCACCAATGTAACCATACGGTGTGAAATGAAGAAAACCCACATACAACTCCAGATTATTGATGCAATGAACTCTGGGTGTACGAGCTTTTTTTTTTTTCCCTATTACTATTGCATTTTTTTACCAATTTCTAATCTGGTTTTAGTAATCCGCTTGCTGTGCGTTGATTTCAAGTCAATGGTTTCAAAGACATATCCAAGGACGTAGCTAGTGGTCGTTTAAAAAAGAAAAAAATGTTAATTTTGTGGTAATTTTGTTAGTTCCATGACATCCAAGATTTGGTGGGCTTTTAAAGCAGTTTATTATTTGTATCATTATATTATATTATACAGTACTAAATAATTATTTGCTAATATATTTTTTTACCCATAATTTGAAGTGTACAAAAAGCACCACCCACCAACGCTCGAGGACGAAGTGTGGCGCCTAGAGAAGATAGGCAAAGAGGGAGCGTTCCACAAAAAATTGTCCAACGAGGGGATTAATACAGTGCAAGAATTTCTCAAGTTATCCGTTGTTGATCCTCATAGGCTCAGAAAGGTATTAAAAAAAAAAAAAAAGAAAGAAGGAAAAACATTATTAAAAAGAGATTTTTATAATGGATTCTTCATTGTTAAATGATTATGTAATTTACATGGATTAATACATTCTTGTTTGTATGGTTTTGCAATCAGATTTTGGGCATTGGGATGTCAGAGAAAATGTGGGATGTGACAATCAAGCATGCAAAGACTTGCAACATGGGCAACAAGCTCTATGTCTACCGTGGCCCTGACTTTAACATCTATCTGAATGCCATATGCCAGCTGATTAGGGCTGATATCAACGGCCAAGTCTTCGCCGGCAGAGAGCTTAGCAACATGAATAGGGTACCCTTCTACTCAAAATCCCCTCTGTTCCTTTAATTTCTGGATTTTACTACATGTTGACTTTGATTTGATCCTCTAATTCATTTCAATGGGTACTTTATTTTGCAGGACTATACAGAGAAATTGGTGAGAGAAGCATATGCTAAATGGAATAACTTGGAGGAAATTGATTGGGTTTTGAACGATAACGTTGATTTGTTAACCCAAGGTATGTTCTGTTAATAAATGTGTTTTATGTGGCTATGCGATGTTATTTTACAATTACAAATCCTTTTCGTTCTTGGATTCAAGGACCGTAACTGACATCAATCAATCTATCTATATGTTTCTAACTCAATAGGTGAAACTGCGGAGCAATTTCGAAACAACCATCAACCATTAGTTGTTGCATATGATCAGAACAACTATTTCGGTGACAAATCTACAGAGGTTGGAAACTATGCACAAAGCCATAATAATGCACAAATTGAGTGCAGCGAGTGGCCAGTGAATGCAGCATTTGCCACATCATCATTCGGGAATGTTAATGGCATGCCTTTCAGCTTCTCAGAGTCACAATCAAACGGTGACATAACGCCATCAGGTTCAAGTTCTGTCATTGACGTTGTCCCAAGGTGGAGTTAGGAAAGCTAGTGATTTGGCTTTCAGCTGTATATACCAGTTAGCAGTTGGAGTATCAAATTAGGCTTAGTCTGTGAAGTGTTTGGCCCATAACAAAACTACCTAGCTAAAGGTCGGGCTCTTGTTAGAGTTAGTTTAATGCCTGGTCCATTTCATGGATCAGTAACAGATGGGCCAGGCTGCTCACCTGGAAAAAGTTCAACCTGCCTTTTCTGGGCCAGTGTTGGTATGTTACTTATTTTCAGCAATCACGAAATGAATACTTTAGTTTGATCCAATTCTCTCGTCTGGTAATATTATTGAACGCTATGCTTGTGTTTATTGAATAAAATAATTTTTTTTTCTACAGATCATTTGAAGTAAATATAATGAGCCAAACACTTTTAGTGGTAAAATAACATATAATTGGATAATTATATAATATTTTATTATATAAACAGTATATATATTAGAAAGTTTGTGTACAACTATTACGATTAAGATACACAGATAAAATTTAAAAATAATTGGTTGTCATAGAAGTGAACTATGATTTCAATTTAATTATATTTATAAATGTAGGACTTCAAACTTTAATATTGTCATTTGAGAGAATTTTAGCTAATCATTACTTGAATCTGAAATTAGGTGAGTAATTCTTAAAATATAAAGATAGACATACAGAAATTGAAGACAAAATTAATATCATTGTTTGATAATTTGTTCATTATCAAACTCAGTTATATAAATTATGTAATAATATTGCCAGAGTAGACTGTATTGAGAACATTTTGGTGCTTACATATATTTGTAGATCTTCGGTCACTATTTTTTTTTTGAACGTATATTAACCTGCCAAGTTGAATATACACAAGCAAGCGATAAGGTCCGAAATTAGCTGTGTATATTTTCTTTGATTCTTTTAGTTGAATGCTACACTACTCATAAGATTCGGTAAGCAAATTACATTAATTATTTTCAAATTAAATTAATTAATTGATTAGATAACATTAATTATAGTTAAATATTCATTAGTAAGTCTATGGTACAATTAATTATCGTTTTGTTTTATTTGAGGTCGAAGCGAAAGCTTAGACAATACGCAATCTCCAAAATCACGACGAATCCCCCCCCCCTTCTCTCTCTCTCTCTCCTTCGGTCAACAAATCACGATGAACTTGAGCTTCAATTTTCAAGTAATGTATGGAAAAGATCTAGAAATTTTGAAATTTTGAAATTGTACAATACTATAATGGAGAAACGAATCCCCCCCCCCCTTCTCTCTCTCTCTCTCTCCTTCGGTCAACAAATCACGATGAACTTGAGCTTCAATTTTCAAGTAATGTATGGAAAAGATCTAGAAATTTTGAAATTTTGAAATTGTACAATACTATAATGGAGAAAAGCGCATAGAACACCGTTTTTTCAATAGACAACGGGTTACGGGTACAAAGTACCCGGCAAAAGAAGAGAAAAGACAGAAGCAATCAGTGACATCGCCCTCTCAGGGAGAGCAACGCCCACTAAGAGCGCATAGAACACTGTAATATACTAATATTAAACTAAAGCTGAACCCCAACCACAGGTCAATGATCACATCATACCTTAATTGTTACATTTGATTGGATATGTTAGGTTTTTTTCTTTTTGACGAGAGCGGAGATATATTAGATTAATCAAATTTATTACGGAGTAAATATAGTGATTCAGACAACTAATATATATTAGACTTAACGTTAACTATATCAAGTATCAACTCATCGGATCCTTAGGTCAGCGATTATATCATATATTGAATTTGTTAAAAAAAAAAAAATCATATTTTCAATTAAGGGTGTGCTTGCTTCATTTATTTTTTTTTTCAAAAAGTTTATTTTTATAAAAAACTACTCATCTTAAATTTTATTCAAAAACTAAAAAAATATATATAGATTTTTAATTTTTATGTAAAAATTAAAATAAACAATTTCCATAAAAAATAATTTTTTAATAATTAAAAAATTACTTTTATCCAAAAAATAAATAAATGCATAATTAACATTGATATAATATTAATATAAAAATATTTTATATTATCAACTAATTATATATCATTATACATGCAACTTTGAAGTAATTATATTACATTAATTAAATATATTATAAAGTATTTACGTAATAATTAAAGCATTGTAAAAATTAATCTATATATTTTTAATGTTAAGTATGTATATATTTTTAATTATATAAAATTAATATAGTAATTACATAAATATGTTTACCTTTTTAAATCACATTTCTTAAACTTTTCCATGAAACTCAGAATATAAAACGTGCACAAAAATAATATGGAAATATATGGTTAGTCAATATTTCTTTTGATTAACATATCGTTAGTCAATATTCAGTAGTCAATAGGCACTCGCTTACTCCCTTTCGACGAAATTTCGCATTTCCGTTCCGATCGAATTTATGTAAGTTATGCTTGATATTATCAAAATATAATTCGATTTGATTTAATTTTATAAAAATTTATTTAATTATAAAAAATTATTATATTTGGAATGAAACATAAGAAATAAAAGTTGAATTTATTTTAAAATTAATTTTTTATTTAGAATGATATAAAAATGAATGAAATTCATTTTATTTTATTAATTTTAGTTATTTTAATTAACATGAGCAAATGCCAAGAATAAACCTTACAATGTACACGAAGACTTGTGTATAAGCGGGTGTATCTGTATTACACATGCTTGTGTCCTCCGTTGTCTCCCTCAAGGTCAAGGATAGATAGTTAACACCACACTTTCTTCTCTGCATGATCTTCATCGTCAAAAATGGAAGACCACACCCCTTTACTCCTTACATCCATAGTCACCATGATCTTCTCCTTCTTCTTGACATCCTATTCTCAACAACTAGACAGCTACACAGCATGTAGCCGCCGATACAGCTGCGGACAAATCTCCAACATCAACTACCCTTTCTGGGGAGGCAACAGGCCCAGTTTCTGCGGCAACACCAACCCATTATTCAATCTCACTTGCCACGGTAACCAGAACACGTCCCTTCAAGTTGGCTCACAAACTTTCCAAGTGCTGCGCATTGATCAGTTCACTCACAGCATAACCATGTTTCGAACAGGACTTGCCTACGATCATTGCTCTTCCTCCCCTTTGACCAACACTTCCTTAGACACAACTCTCTTTCGCTATCAGTCAAATGTCAAGAACCTCACCATCTTCTATAACTGTTCCTCAAACTCCCAGCTTTCGAATGGCACGCACTCTTTTCCGTGCGGGGGTGGTGGAAACAATAAGCGTGCTTTCTATTTGGAAGAAGCTGAATTGCCCGAGTTTCCAGAGCTCCAGAAGTGTGGAGTTCGTGTTGAAGTGCCTGTGACGCAAGGACTGGGACGTGAGGGTGGGATTGAAGGGCTGAACAAAGTTGTGGGTGCTGGGTTTGATGTCAATTATACGTTAGACGATCGAAGATGCTTAAGATGCCTTATAAGTGGCGGCAACTGTGGCAACAGTGATAACTCTCGGTTTTCCTGTTTTTGCCGGGACGGCACTTATGCTTTGCAGTGTTCTCATAACAATAGTATGCCTTCCTTTTTTACCTTTTCTCTTTATTTTCCTTGATAATAGGCAATTTTTATGTATGAGTGATGAGTCTACATATAGTTGGATAGAAACACATACTCATATTGTTGTCCTGTTATTGGCTGTTCTTTTGATTAGTCTTAGTTTATCTATCTGTAAGGCATACTGATCTAGTGACAAGTTTTAAGGAAAATTAAATGGCGCCCTTAGGTTGCAAGAATTTAGGGTGAAGCACCTTGCTTGGTGGCCCCAGTTGCATCCATGCGCTAGAAGAACTGCAGAATTACGAATGCTTTCTATTTTAGGAATTCACTACAAATAGTGGATGTTGGATTTATTTGGCTAGCATCACATTTAAGAGTCAATAGACTTAATATGCTAGCTCATATCACCTATAATAGGTGTAATTCTTTATACTAGATGCGATTTTGAAAAACTCTAAGAAATAAAGTTTCATCCTTGCCATAAACTATATACAGCTAAAATTGGGTTTAAAGAATATTAAATGGTGCCCTTATATTGCAAGAAATTTAGGGTGAAATGCCGTAATTGGTGATCCTAATTGCAGCTACCCGTTAGAAGAATTACAAAAGTAGGAATGCTTTTAATTTTAGAAATGCACAGTAGATAGTGGTAAAATATATGGAGAGTTAAATGTGATCAGGCCATATTAATTTGTTATTTCCCTTTCAACTATTTTATGATTGCTTCTATTAGAATTCTCAAAGTCTTTATAAACTTTCCACAATATTAAGTCATCAATACTAACAGCCTTCTCTTTTCTCTCACTACTTGCTGTTGCTGTTGCAGCTAATCACTGGAATTGGAAAAGGAAATTCATTGTAGGTAATGAGATATCTAATTTTCTATTGTACTATGTTTTCAATGTTCAGTTTTGTTGTTTGTGAACAATCATTATCCTTCTTTTGGAGGCAAGCAATCCACATTTTGCATATGCTTAATTGGAATGATCGCATACTTTCCCTATATCTCATTTGTTGAGGTTACATTTTCTGGAAGTAGAAGAATATGACTCAATCATTAATTAACTTTGTGTATCTGCAAACAGGTTTTACATGTGCAGCAGTTATAGCATTGCTTATATGTAGCATTATTTGCTATTTTAGACGCAGATCACCAATTCAAGCTTGGAAGAGGAAAAAGAGTGACAAAGATGTTGAGGCTTTTGTAGGAAATCATGGACCTCTAACCCTAAAAAGATTTAAATTCTCGGAGGTCAAGAAAATGACCAATTCCTTCAAAGTTAAATTGGGACAAGGTGGCTTTGGTGCTGTATACAAAGGAGAGCTATCCACTGGTTGCCTTGTGGCTGTAAAGTTATTGAATGCATCCAAAGGAAATGGCAAAGACTTTATCAATGAGGTTGACAGCATCAGTAGAACTTCTCATATTAATATTGTTACCCTTCTTGGATTTTGTTTGGAAGGCCGCAAAAAAGCACTCATCTACGAATTTATGCCTAATGGCTCCCTTGATAAGTTCATTTACAAAAATGCAGCTGAACCTCCGATGTTAAGCTGGGATGTTTTGTTCCAAATTGCAACGGGGATAGCTCGAGGGCTTGAATACTTGCATAGGGGATTAAGCACTCAGATTTTACATTTTGACATTAAACCACATAACATTCTCTTGGATGAGAATTTTGTCCCCAAGATCTCAGATTTTGGGCTAGCAAAGTTGTGCTCTACAAAAGAGAGCATTATTTCTATGTCATATGCTAGAGGGACACTTGGGTATGTGGCTCCAGAAGTATGGAGTAGACATTTTGGAGGTGTTTCACATAAGTCTGATGTATATAGCTATGGAATGATGCTGCTAGAGATGGTTGGAGGGCGGAAGAACTTTATCGCTGAAGTCAGTCATACAAGTGAGATGTACTTTCCTCATTGGATATACAATAAGCTTGAGTTGGACAGTGATTTGGGACTTGATAGTGTAAAGACCACAGAAGAGAATGAGATTGCAAAGAGAATGACTATGGTGGGTTTATGGTGCATTCAAACCATTCCCAATCACAGACCCACAATGAGTAAAGTGGTAGATATGTTGGAAGGCAACATGGATTTCCTAGAAATGCCACCAAAGCCTTTTATGTCTACTCCCACAAGATCAGAAACAAAATCGTCCACTCTTTTGAATTAAGTTCATTGCATTGTGTCAAATAAATTATCACTGAAGAATTTATTTTTCTCTTGAGAAATATTTTTTTAAACATACTATATATAAATATAATATAGATATAATATATTTATATGAGTATAGACGAATATCAAAATATGCATATATTAAAATAAGATAATATATTATATATTTATCTCTGATGGGGTTGTATTTAGTATCTCACCCTTATATGCAACTTCTTTTCTCTTCTTATGTCCAATCATAAAAACTTTGATTTAATGATGCAAGTGTGAAGTGTTTGCCCCGTCAGAAACGGCCCCAAAAGGTAATTCTGTAGCACATTACAAGTAGCAAGGTTGGCAGCCATAGAAAAAGCGCGTCCAGCTTGTCATGGATTAGGTTGGACTCACTTTTTGGTTGGGCTAAAATCAGAAACAGAGCGGTTTCAAGGATCGACAAGCCACATTTTCTGGGCCAGGAAAATCAGCCTATGCTGTGACGAATCAGCATGATGTAATGTAACATAATGCGATCCTGTTTATCCACTTGAAATATGAGATACAAAGTCACTATGTTGTAGAGATAATCATCGCGAAGATTTTAATCCTTTTTTATATAATATGTCTGGTCCCCATATAAATCATGTATAAATTTTTAAAGTCCAGGCGGAATAGCAAACAGCAACTATCTATATGTAAACGGGAATAGCCGTCACATATTTTGGTGGATTCATGTGTTCCCGTTTTCCATGGTAGTTGCACACTTTTTGGCTTTAATCCTTTAAGTCAAGATGCTCTTTTGTTCTTATTTGAAACATTTAGTGGTCCTCGTTCATAAATATAATTCTAGTTAAAAGACGGGATAGGATAGCTCCAAACACTTGCCTTTCCAAGAAACTCTACCGTCAAACACAGTAAATTTCACTTTACAAAATTTTGAACAAAACGTTAACCTTCACCATTCCATTCCAGTTTTAAAGAATGAAGCACGCTATGAGGACTTCAGGATGGATGAAACCTCTTCCTTTAGCCTTACACAATAAATGTCTTAAGTGGCAATTTTGTAAATTACCTATTTAGATTATCAATAATATAGATTATCATTTATAAAGATTATTATTTTTAAAATTACTGATAATATTAAATATAATATTTGATATACATAGATAATCTAAGTAGCAATTTATATTATCATGTTTGATATATCAAAAAGATTATTAGATAATATATGTATTAAATTAATATAATAATAATATTAATAACTAATAATTAATAAGAATAAAATTATTTATTTATTAATTATGATTATAATAGTTAATATTATTAATAATTAATATTAAAAAATAATTAATATAATTAATATTAATTAATTAATAATAATATTTATTTTTAATAATAATAATAATAATAGAATATAAATTACCACATTGGTAATAATTTACGTTACTTTAAAAATCTGGATTATTAGTAATATACTCCAATCAAATAGAATAATATTATAAATCTAAATAATTTAATTAAATATTACTAATAATCTATATAAATTACTTCATACCAAATGCCAACTAAATTTAATATAAGATATTCAAGTCAAGATAATACCAGAACTGGGATATTACCTGGCGCGCGCTGACCTTTTCCACTTTAGTATTTTATCCCTCCTTTTGGTCGTCGCGGGTCTGGGTCCGAAGCTGCCTCCGCCGCCTGTGTCTACCAGCACCAGGCGCACCCAGCAGCTCCCTTCGACAGTGCGTGGTCGTCGTTCGAGCCTCTCAAGGGCACCGCCGTCCAACAACTCGATTGGCTGTGGAGGGATTATTCATGGCGTTGCAAACCATTCACTGAAGGAACGATCTCCTGTTCGAAGAGGGTGTGGCGTGTTCCCCAACTCCTTGAATATTCAGATTTTGATTTTCTTTTCTTTCTTTTTCAATTTTGAATTAAAGCACCGTGCACTTGACAAAATAATTAACCTCGTAGCTAACCCTTGCCCACCATCGACCCATTCAAACTCACTTTCTCGTGTTGCTCCTTTTGGACCCCACTAAGAACAAATGCCATGTTACTATTTGATACACGTAAGATCTTCATGCGCAGCACGTGAGCAAGCACCTAACACCCCAGAATAGACTACAGAACAGTTCCAAGTCTGCTCCAAGTCCAAGTTTATCGCGTGCTATTATTTTGTTGTTTTCCTCTTCCTGAAGGAACCAATAAAGCTCTTAAACAAAGTACTCCTTTCCATTTCAAGTTTTGAACAAGGTATCACCCAGGCCTTCGGCATTAAGATCACCCCAACCATTCCTTCCTTCTACGCAATAATGGGTACCCATTTCCCCTTCCTCACATTCACATCCATCCTCACCATTGTTTTCTTCTTGACAACTTTGCCACAATCCTACTCTCAAAAAAATGATACATACTCCATTTGCAGCCAACCATTCAGTTGTGGACTCATAAACGCATCCTATCCTTTCTGGGGTGGGAACCGACCCCAGTTTTGTGGAAGCCATGGCTTCAAGCTCACATGCATGAACAACCAAAACACCTCAATTCAAATTGGTTCACAAAAGTTCCATCTACTAAGTATTAACCAAACAGCTAGTACCTTGAGAATGGTGCGAACAGACCTTGTCTATGATCACTGCTCTTCAAATTTCTTCAACACTTCTCTTAGTGGCAGTCCCTTTCATTCTCTCCCAACCGTTCAGAACGTCACTATATTCTATGATTGTCCTTCTGGGAATTCAGCTGTTGGGAACACTTTTACGTGCCAGAATGATAGCAGTAAACATGGTTTCTATGTGGTCAATGGAACTCAGCTGCAGCAGTTTCAGAACTGCAGGGTTAGCGTTCAAGTGCAAGTTTCACGAGATGTTGTTTGGGACCTTGCAGAGAATGGAGCTGAAGCGCTGAAGAAAGCGCTGGATCAAGGGTTTGATGTGCAGTATGATGCAGAATGGTCTTCCCAGTGCTCAGCATGCATGGAATCTGGAGGAACATGTGGGACGAATGAGAATGATTCGTCTCAGTTTTCCTGTTATTGCCCCGGTGGAACTCATGACTCAGCGTGTCCTACTCACAAAAGTATGTTCTCTTTTCTCTATTCTCCTCATTTTCATGAATTGAATAGCTCCAGTAGAAGATACGTGTATTTTGATGTCCTTTATTTTTGGCCTTACAAACAAGTTGTCTAGCTGAAGTTGCTCTTGATAATTAAACGATAAGTAATCAACTCTTGGTCCTGGGATGGAGATCTTTTGTTTCCTCTTCCTGTCTCAGTGTCTACGCACGTTGATTCAAGTGTGACATAATGAAAACTCAACTAGATTAAATTTCTGAAATGATAGAAAACGAGTCCGTCTCTAGTTTATCTCCGTAGTTCCACAGCACAAAGGCTTTTGTTAGCGTTTGAACATGGCATCCTGTATTGAAATGAACTTCCTCATATAAAAATTTCATATAATTTAACTATGTATTAATTTTTACTATTAATTAAAAAGGTAGATATTAGCCTAGGTTTCACAGGAAAATTTAATCAATAACAATAATCAATACATGATCGAATCATATAAAATTTTCACGACATGGGACCGAGTGAATATTGATGCAATGGGAGTTCAGCCAATCAGTCCAAAAGCGTCAGAAAGAGAGTCAAATCCATCAGCTAAAAAAAGACCAATGGCTCTTTTGTTTCAGTTTTTAATGCCGAAAGGCCAAAGGCCACCATCACTACTTGTATCCAAAAACCACCTATGACGTTGCTCATCAAAACTGTTCATGCCGTTGTGACGTGTTTGACAACTACAACATTAAAATTTAAATGAAAAACATGTATATAATAATTCTTCAAGTAATTTTATAGTAGTAACTGACCAATTTTCTTCTGTTCACATTGACTTCTTAGTGTCTAAGCTCTAGAGTATGGGAAATAAATTAATGTGGCATGTGTGTCATGAGACAGAGAAAGGATAAGAGACACCTAATACGGGATCTCCATTGCAATGGTTGTTACTTAGAATCCTGTTAAATTACAGCACACACCGTCCTACTTTTAGCTTCTTTCAGCATCATAAGTTGATTTGGATGTTGCAGCTGAGACGTTCCCACCTAACCTAACCATCGCCCTATTTCTTGTTAAAAAACGTGCACTCTATGCAGCTGTGCATACATGGGGTAGACAACATTGGCACCTGTGCATACGAATAATAAAACCAATAAGTTTCTTTCTTTTTAATTAATGAAAGACATTAAGTCTAAAGACGATCGAAAAAACAGCTCAAAGAAAAGTGGACATTTCCATAGGAGCAAACATGACATGACTAATTTACACCAAATTCTCCACAGTTGTTGACTTGCCATTGCCTTCCTCCGTAATTTAATGGCAGGCTACATGGCGGTGTCGTTTGATGGATAACAGATTACGTTCGAGAATCAATTTCATAATTACATTTGAAACAAATAATTGTTTAACTATCCTATGGTTAACTATCGTGAAACAGATGTTTAGCATTAAATATTTTTAAGCGTAATAGTTATAATCGTCTTTTTTATTATAATTTTTTTTTCCTTTGGTTTTGTGTTATTCTTTTCGATGATAAAGCAAGTCACCAATCCTGGTGACTCTTTTGCTAACTTCCCATGGTTAATTTGGACACAATTGTATGTAAAAACAGATTGGACAGAAATGTTTTGGCAATGTATATCTAAATTTACGTGAGAATAAATTCATATAAAAAGAATGTGATTTAAAAAGTGAAACATTTATCCATGTAACAATCACCTCTAGACACTTAAATCTAAAATTCTAAGCCAATGTACTTTTTTTTCCCTTCTTTTTCTTTTGCCCCGGATGCCATGCTTTCAGCTACTCATTTTCGTACGGTAAAGTCATACTTGCAGTTGCTCTCGACTCCAAACTGTAGAGTTCCGAACGCAAGCAAACTAACTGTAATTTTTTTTTTTTTCTGTGGCAGGTAGGACGAAGCACAGAGTGTTGAAGCTGGTTTTAGGTACAGTTTTTCTCAAACACAAGTTCCTTATTAGACGCAATTCGTTTTTTGAACGAATATAAATTATTTTTCAGTATCTGATTTCTAACTAAGAAAGTAAGAGTTCAATGCGTGCCCTTGAAATTTTTATCAAGCTTGTTAATCAGTTTGATTCTTGAAACCTTGTATACAACTATCTTATATGTGAAATCTTGAATTTCACACTGTTTATGTGTAATGCCAAAGTATGGGACAGCTGGATGTCCAAGGTTTCTAATACTGCAGTGGCATGACCAAGCTCAGAGTGTCCTTTCTTCATTTTTACCTTTTCATTTCTACGAGGGAAGCAACATAATGCAGTGAACTATCGTTTTTTTTTTTTTTTTTTTAAGGATTTTTAATTAATTACTTCCACGAGTCTGCACATTAACTAAATTCTCACATAGGACTTTGGTGTAAAATGATATACAGCGAAAATGACGTGCATGTACTATTTCAATTCTTCTCCACAGCTGAATGACCCTTAATTCTGCTGACAGGTTTCATAGGTACTGGAATTGGACTTCCTCTAATTGCTGTCATCATATGCCGTAATAAAGCTAAGGTGTGGAAGTTTATATCAACCCAATTTGGTATAAAAAAAAGGAATGATCGAGCTATAGAAGCCTTCCTAGAAAGTCAAGGTCCTCTGGGGATAAAAAGATATAGTTTCTCTGATGTCAAGAAAATGACTGACTCCTTTAAAGTTAAACTGGGAGAAGGTGGTTATGGTTCTGTATACAAGGGAAAATTATCCAATGGTTGCTCTGTGGCTGTAAAGATACTGAATGAATCGAAAAGGAATGGAGAAGAATTTGTCAATGAGGTTGCCAGCATTGGAAAAACATCCCATGTTAATGTTGTCACTCTTCTTGGATTTTGCTTAGAAGGAAGCAGAAAAGCTCTCATCTATGAATTCATGTCCAATGGTTCCCTTGAAAAATTCATTCGCAAGAAGGCAGCTGAAAATGCTCCAACCTTGAGTTGGGAGAACTTGTACCAGATTGCAATAGGGATAGCTAAAGGGCTTGAGTACTTGCATAAAGGATGCAACACTCGGATTCTGCATTTCGACATTAAGCCGCATAATATCCTTTTGGATGAAAATTATCGTCCAAAGATATCAGATTTTGGACTTGCTAAGCTTAGCATAGGGGATGAGAGCATTGTTTCAATGTCAGATGCTAGAGGGACAGTTGGGTATGTAGCTCCCGAAATGTGTAACAAGAGTTTTGGAGGCGTTTCTCATAAATCTGATGTCTATAGCTATGGAATGATGTTGCTAGAAATAGTTGGAGGGCATAAGAATGCTAATGTTGAAGCTAGTCGCTCAAGTGAGATATATTTTCCACATTTGGTGGTTTATAAGAAGCTTGAGCTTGGAAGTGATGTGGTACTTGATGGGATGATGTCCATAGAGGAAAATGAGATAGCAAAGAAAATGACTATGGTGGGTTTGTGGTGCATTCAGACAATTCCTTCTCATAGACCTACAATAAGTAAAGTGATTGACATGTTGGAAGGTAGCATGGATTCCCTGGAAATGCCACCAAAACCTGTTATGTCTTCTCCTCCAAGATCAACAACAGAATTTTCCACTGCATCATTATCAGTTGATAGTGTCTAATGCCTAGCCTCTGCAGGAGTTGCATGTGTTGTTCCAAGATTTCCAACAACAAAAAACGTTGATAATAAAGTAAGTGTGGCATATGAATATAGGTGTTAATGATCTAGAATTACACTTTCATGGTGCGCCTTTGATTCTGGATAATCGATGTAAACTGAGGGGAAAAAAAACCCTTGAGCATCGATATACAGAAAAACAGCATGATGGACATAATTATTCGTATTTTGTGTATCTTCATTTTAATATGTGCTATGTAGAGGTGTTTTTCACTTTTTGTTTCTTGCTTCATTAACGACTGCTAATTAAAATGGTTGACCTTCCTTCAACTTCGATTTCTTCAAATTTATATGTCTATGTACTAGGTACTATATATTAAAGTAAGTTGTTACAAGTTACTTAATGTCAAGTATCATAAGTAATAATTTATATTTTTCTAAAAAAATAAAGTTTATCATTTTAAATTATTTAATTTTACTTGAACCATCCCAAACAGCAGAGAATGCAAGGACCCCGAGAGGCTGGCTTATTTGTTGCCTCTTGCGGTGCATTTTTTTTTTTTGGTGCGGTTACATCATATCAGAAATGCAATGGGCTCGTTGTATTAAAAGATGGGCTAGATTTCACGTAAATAGTAATGGGCTACTCTTTCGTGTTTTTAATTTATATGCAAAGATAAATGATACAACAAAAAGTCCCACTAAGAAAACATACAGCTGTATTCTTTTATACTCACCCAAACTTCAAAAAAACCAAAGAAGTCGTGTTACCTGTATTGCCTATTGTCCATTCCGGTGATTAAATTGTATGGATTAATGTACCGAAAAATTATATATGGATCAGCATAATTGGGGGTGGGCAAAAGGGAGTCATTGGCATGTGGTTCGGTACTACGTCGTGATAAAGTGGAATAAACCTTTCCGAGGTTCGAATATTACCAAAAGGAAAGATACATGGTGCTTGCAATTAATTCCCTTGTCATAACACAACTGCTTGAGATAGAATTCAATCTCTGTCGTTCATGTTGCCGTCACTCTGTAGAAAGTAAATAACTGCTGGAATGGCACTCAGATTAGGCTAAGATCCACAGATAATTTTAGCACAATGAGCCCACCGTCTATACGTAATTATAGAAGTAATTTGTTACGTGTCATGTTTTGATTAGCTAAAGGTAGTATTCTCATAATATATAATAATTTTTACAGATAATGTATTCTTCTTCTAGAATTTGAATGTAACACATTGAAGCCATTGTTTGAAGTTATAAAAAGATAAAATTTTGGCTTGGAACTTATTATAAAGGATTTGATTTGAATGTATTGTTAATATAAAATTTTTTTACACAAACATCCAATCATATATTGTCAAATCAACAAAATTTTTTGACAGAATCACCCATTATTTGAATGATCATACAAATAGAAGGTTTTAATTACATGTCAGTGCACCTAAGTTAAACTCTATTATGAATACGCCAACTAATAAATCTATGCACATGTTCATCATTATGATATATAAATTTTGTTGTTAAGTACTGCTAAGAAATTGTTTCCTAAACCAAAAAAAAAGAAAAGATTTAAATAAAACTAAAACACTCATTATATAAGCATTCTAGAAGTGTTTATTATTTTATTTTTAAGTAATTTAAATTATTCAACAAATAGTAATAAATATTCATTAATAAGTATACTTAGAGTATGTTTAGAATGTTTAAAATCTTATAAATTTGTATGATTAGAGTTTAATCTTAAAGAGATAGACTATTTTACCTTTATTAAGTTTTCTATTTCACTACTCATACTTAATAACCTACCTTTGCAATGAAAAAAACATTAATTTATAAGTGTAAAATACAAAATTTATTCTTAACAAATTTAATCTTATTTTTTTATTAAAAAATGAATCATTTAGCATGAAAATTAGAGTCGAGGGGGCAGCAAACTGGAAGGATGCACCTCCATTAATTTTTTTTGGGTGAATAAATGGAGCTAAAAAGCCCAAAACGATGTACCTCCATTCAAATACAAGAGACTTACGTTTTAGCAAGCTGAGATACATTTTCACAATGCGTTTCTAATACGGGATGTAATTTTAATCAGTTTTTTTCAAACTTTTTATTCATTACAATTTAGATTAATTTTTCTTTTTTCGCTTGTTCAATTTTTTCAAAATGTGTGTGTGGCATCATACATGTTCACTTAAGACATTAACATAACAGTTAATCCAAAAGTGGAAAAGATATTAACATAAGAGAAATGTTATTCAAATTAATATTTTCTCAACCTCTTGCACCGAACAAAATCAAGCGATCAAAAATTCCAATACAGCCGACAGGACGCCAATTACATTCCTCGTCGCACGAGCGAGCGTCATCCCATCAAAGAACTCCGCACTTGCAACTCGCAAACAAGTTGGTACACTCGTCTTCTCCTTGTTCGCTTCGCCCCTAGCTTTCTGCCTTTACCGTAAATAAATGAATAAATACCACATCTCTCGCGTCTTCTTCTTCTTCTTCTTCTTATTCTCTCTTTCACGCACACTCGCTCTCTCTCTCTCTGAAGAGAAATCTTACGCTTCTTGATTTCGTTCTGCTCTGATCAGGTAGCCATGGTTGTGTTCAAAGTCTCTCGCGTTCAGATCACTCCCTTCGATGGCCAGAAGCCTGGAACCTCTGGTCTCCGCAAGAAGGTCACATTTCTCCTCTCTTACTTCCTCTATTTTCAACTCCATTTGATCCTTTGCTCAATCGTTTTATAATCTTGCATTTTTCGATAGATTTTTCTTTTTTTCTTTTAATTTTCTTTTATCTGATAATCAAGTTATTGGATCGTTCTTGAAATGAGATCTCCTGAATCGGATCTGTTTGCGATCAAGTTGTTTGCATCGCGATTCTTTATCTGATGTTTTGGCTTTGTGATTTATATGAATCGTGTTGGATCAGAACTATGCTAGCGGAGATATATGCAGTATTTGCCTGTTTGCATCAAAATTTGGTGTCGTTTAGAGCAATTTGCGATCAACCTGATTGTTTGGTCATTTGGAATCACATTGCATTTCGAATCAAATTTTCTGTTGCGAGATCCGTTTCACATGGATTGTTGCTTGGCATTCCTTGCTTGTTCCTTGCACCATCTGATAAGGGATTGGCTGGGTCTTTTCAGGTGAAAGTGTTCGTGCAACCTCATTACCTGCATAACTTTGTTCAGTCCACATTCAATGCACTTACTGCTGAAAAAGTTAGGGGTAGGTGTCCTTCGTGCGCATTCACCATTTCTTGTCTTCGATGATAAATTGTGGAATTTGATATGCTTTTTGTAAACTGTTTTCCTTTTCATGTTTCAATTACACTGCATGTGTGGGATTATTAGATGCTTCCTTCCGTACTTGTAGGTGCAACGCTGGTTGTATCTGGTGATGGTCGTTATTTTTCAAAGGAAGCTATTCAGGTACATTTTCACAGAACAACTTCTTCTCTCTCTCTCTCTCTCTCTCTCTCTCTCTCTCTCTTTTAAAATTTTTTCCTTTTGCTCCTTAGTGTAGAGTTCTTGGTGTCTTAAGTATTTGACTTATTGACTATGTTATTAGCCGCCTTTGTATTGATGCCTTGATAGTGGTCTTTGATGTAATCTCTTTGAAATTGAGCTTCTTTGGTTTGATGTTGATTAGTTAGTACTGTTCAGTATCATCTAATTAGTATCTTTGAGCCCCAAAGTATCATATATTGACCAGAGACTTGTTTCTTTAGCTCACTACACCATTGATCATGCATTCCTTCACTGATGAATTTCTCATACAAGGGGATATACACTTCTTACTACACATCACATACCTATCTTCTTAGTGTCAATATCATATTGTACAGCACTAATAATTTTAATGGATCTGCAGATTATAACTAAAATGGCAGCAGCAAATGGAGTAAGACGTGTTTGGGTTGGTCAAAACGGATTGCTTTCAACTCCTGCAGTATCTTGTGTTATACGTGAAAGAGTTGGTGCTGATGTAAGTCATATTCTCTGCAATTTGCTTCTCTTTATCCTTGACTCTTTCTTTACCTAGAAAGTTTTTTGTTTCATTGAAGATAGTCCATGATTTTTATGATGGCATTACAAGTGAAGGTTATAATTTTTGTTTTTCCTGATTTAAAACAAAACAGTGGATAAAAAATTGTGTTGTCTGTACAGGGATCAAAGGCAACAGGTGCATTTATACTGACTGCAAGTCACAATCCCGGTGGCCCTCATGAGGTGAGTACTGCCATATTTACTTTTGATTATCACTGTGTATGATGATATCTGGTATGGAGATTTAATGTGTGGATCTCTCACATCTATTTCTGATATAGTAGGCTGACATTTATCCTGTGGTGACTTGAATTATTTTAGGTTGACCTCCTTTGTTTGTATGTAGTTTATACATGTCATGGAATTACATGATAAAGCTTTTCTGTCCTTGACTGTTTTCGGCTAAGGTGATGACACAATAAGTGATATTACCTATTTTTCTTTTCAAATTCCCATTTCAACTTTCAAAAGGGGAAAGGTAGTTAGTGGCCTCAGATGATACTGTTTATGAGGATCTGTTTTGAATCTGTAAAACCAAAAAACAAGAAATAGTGGGAAAACATGCACTGTTTTTGGATGGCGAACATAGAAAATTGCAGTTTCTCTTAGATATCAATAAGACGTAAGTTAATAAGAGGAATATTTTCAAAGGTGAAGGTACTGACTAGATGGATGTTTGGCTTGGTTTCTACGAAATAGAATCAATGAATTGATTCGACTTTTAAGTTTTTTGTATGGTGTTATGGTAAGACCTTGCATATAAAGTTAACTCTGAGTGATTCTTATTGTTGTTTGGTTTCCATGATGCAGGATTTTGGTATTAAGTATAACATGGAAAATGGTGGGCCAGCACCAGAGGGAATTACTAACAAGATATATGAATACACAACAACAATGAAGGAGTACTTGATTGCTGAAGATCTGCCAGATGTATTACTCACAAGCTGCCTACAAACATTCCCATTTATTTACTTATTCCACCTTGTTTTTAATTAAGTTTGCTTGGTGTTTCATCTACCTAAACCTTGTTTCCAACTCTCAATTTGTTTTCCCAGGTGGATATTACTGCAATAGGTGTGACAAACTTTACAGGCCCTGAAGGACCCTTTGATGTTGAGGTTTTTGATTCAGCAAGTGACTATATAAGATTGATGAAGTACGATTTTGACTGGATTAATATTATCTCGTACTCTGCATTTATAGAAAGGAGCTATATGGAAGTGGATTTATTTGTTTCATATCATGATGCTGCTTTACCTGCAAACTGTTGTATGTTAAAGGGAAAAAATGTTCGAAAATTGGTCATGCTGCAAAATTTCCTTTGAATAAATTTTCTTGATCTTTCCATTTTTTAAGTATCCTGTTGCATTGGAGTCACTTATGAGCCAGTTGTTCTTACAATTAATAATCTTAATTTTCATAAGATAATTGAACATTCTGTCTTCATTGTGCTTCTACTAATTTGGTCCTTTCTTACCCCTCAATTGAAATTTTGCAGGTCAATTTTTGATTTTGATTCTATCAGGAAACTGCTGACATCTCCTAGATTCACATTCTGGTATATTTTGTGGATGTTTTATACTGTGATATAGAATATTCTTCTTCTTTGTTCTTTTCTTCATCCCAAAACATTTGGTAATTCTGTGATATTATTGAAGTTATGATGCACTACACGGAGTTGCTGGAGCTTATGCAAAGCGTATTTTTTTGGATGAGCTTGGGGCACAAGAAAGCTCTTTACTTAACTGTATACCAAAGGTCCTATTCTCTGGTTGATTAATGCCAAGGGTCAGCTTTAAGTTAATTCTGAATGATATAGTGATGATTTACTTTTGATTCGTGGATTACTTCCGTGGATACAGGAAGATTTTGGAGGAGGACATCCAGATCCCAATTTGACTTATGCAAAAGAGTTGGTTGCTCGCATGGGATTGGGCAAATCAGAAACACATGAGCCACCAGAGTTTGGTGCTGCTGCTGATGGTGATGCAGATCGCAACATGATACTTGGCAAAAGGTAGTGGAGCCTTTAATTTGTGATAAATTTGAATCTTATAATACTGTTAGCTTGTAATTTATATGTATACCTTGTTTTTCAGGTTTTTTGTCACTCCTTCAGATTCTGTGGCCATTATTGCTGCAAATGCTGTTGAATCTATACCATACTTTTCTGCCGGCTTAAAGGGAGTTGCCAGGTTTTCATCATTCTTTTAAGCTTCTGTGTGTGTGTGTGTGTTATGCTGCTTGGGTCTGCATGCAAAAAGCACGTGTGAGTAGGTGCAATGCAGTAATGGCAGGTTTTACTTGCGTATGCTTGGTAATAATCAACTTCTTGTAAATTGTAATCATCTAGCTGCTTGCTGAAAAAGAATTAATTAAATATGCCATTGGTTGTCGAGTTATTTCCTTTGAACCTTGCGATTTGGATCTCTTCATTTCATGCTACTAGTTTTACCAATATATACCAATTTTAAACTGCATATAATTTGCAGGAGCATGCCAACCTCTGCTGCCCTGGATGTTGTAGCCAAACATCTGAATTTGAAATTTTTTGAGGTATATTGTTTCTCAAATTCTTGAAGTTTGAAAAGGTGCGCTACTGGCTTGTAGAGTAATATAATTTAACTTATTATTCAAATCCAGGTCCCCACTGGTTGGAAGTTCTTTGGTAATTTAATGGATGCTGGATTATGTTCAATTTGTGGTGAAGAAAGTTTTGGGACTGGTATGTGTTTGCTATTCGATTTGGAAAGAGCAAACTACCACTTGTAATGATGGTCAACGGTCAAACCTCATTTTATCTTGTGATTATTCCTTGTGTACGTGAATAGGTTCGGACCATATTCGTGAGAAAGATGGAATCTGGGCGGTTTTGGCCTGGCTATCTATACTTGCATATAAAAATAAAGATAAACTTGAAGACAAGCTTGTAACAGTTGAAGACATAGTTCGCCAGCATTGGGCTACTTATGGGCGCCACTATTATACTCGATATGACTATGAGGTACTAGACAGTTGCATTTTGTCCTACTCTGGTATAATCTGCTTTGAAATTCAGTTAACCTGTTCAAGTTTGTTTCTTAAAGAATGTGGATGCAAGTTCAGCAAAGGAGCTGATGGCATACTTGGTCAAACTGCAATCCTCACTTTCAGAAGTCAATCAGTATGTTAATTTTACTACTTCAACATTATTTTAATTGTGACTGCTTAAAGCGTATTTCCCATCTGATGCAATAAAAGCTTTTGCAAATCTGTCTGTCATTGATGTGACATTCTCTAATGTTATTGATGTTTTAAAACTGATTTCTACTTCCAAATAAAGTATGGGCCATAGTAATTTCCCAGTCCTTCCCTATCCTTCTGATACTCTCCAAAATATGCTTCCAGTTAAAGCTGTCCTAAATTAGAGCTTGTATTTTTCAAGAAAATAACTTTTCATCAATCAAATTCATTAAATAAGAGCTTTACAAATGGCAGGGTCAAATTTGTGGTTTAAATCTAATGAATTCTATTTGCTGTCTTACTAGGATTGTTAAGGGAGTAAGATCAGATGTTTCAAATGTTGTCCACGCGGATGAATTTGAGTACAAAGATCCTGTGGATGGTTCCGTTTCATCACATCAGGGCATCCGATATTTGTTTGAGGATGGATCACGATTGGTAAGTTTACTGCTTGGGAATATTTTTGGGGTGCAACTTGTTAAATATTTGTTACTAGCTTAATGAGAAAAGGAACAATTTATGAATATAATGTGGACTTCTAGATTGAAAAGGGATCTTGTCTTGTATTTAATCACTAGTTTTAGTTCATCTATTGCCAGTGCTAGAAATATAAGGTCAATGTATTTTTTATTTTGTCGCTGTATATAATTCCATTTTTACATTGACTTTTTCTCCTCAGTTTTTTTGAGGCCATCTAACTTTACTTTTTATTTTTTTAACCTATGAAACGCTTCCCCAGATTTTCCGCCTCTCTGGAACTGGATCAGAAGGTGCAACTATTCGACTATATATTGAGCAATATGAGAAGGATCCATCAAAAATTGGGAGACTTTCCCAAGAAGCCCTTGCTTCTCTTGTAAGATGTCTATAGTATTTAAATATAAAATTCGTTGCCAAACTCGCAATCGTCTGACCGATTGAAATTTATCTTAATTACAGGTGGAGGTTGCATTGAAACTTTCGAAGATGCAGGAATTCACCGGTCGATCTGCTCCAACAGTCATTACATGAATGCACACTACTGGAAGTCGGTTTGATCCAAGTCGTTTCTTCTTGTCTGTCTGCATTTCAATCCAGTGTTAATCTTATGAGTAGCCAACCTGTACTGTTGGTTGTTTGCAGCCCTTACTACGGGCACTTGAGTGGAACTTGAATTACTCCAACTAAATTTTGATGTGCTGAATAATTTAAAACTGCCGGGTGCTGATTGTATACATTCTTAATATAATGATTTCTCTTTTATTGGCTTTCCCCCCTTCTTTTTGGGCACTCTTTCCTTGCCCCGGGAAGATGGATTTTCCACCAGCTGAAGATATGAAGGCTAGAACAAGCTTGGAAATAATGCCTTTTTATTTTTGGGTTTATGGATTATCCCAGATAATTTCCTAGTTATGTGCACGCAACCCCATTATCTTGTCCGTCACGAGCTGCCAATGCCGTAGGAAATTATAGAGAGAAGAATGTGTTACGAACATCTCCAAGAGCAAACTTATCTTAGACGTCACGCATGGTAATTCCAGTGAAATAAAATAAGGGATAATGCTAATTTGTATGGAATTAAAATTTGTGATTGGTCACACGAATTATAAAGTTAGTATTGCACTGTTTTATTTTTTTTTCTAAGTTTTTTTCTCATCCAACAAATCATAGTAATTTTTTGAGATATGATTAAATGTCTAGATAGAGATATTTTTCAATGGTGCTTTTTTCCCTAATATGAATTTCTGAATCAAATTTAGGTAAATTATTTGAATTCCTTATATTTGGATCAATATCTTGTTTGATTATTGCATGATTCTTTTTAAAGATTAATTTTTATGCACTTAAAATAATTTTATACTGTTAGTTAATAAAATTTAAAAAAAATGATAAATTATGATAAACTTTACGCTATTAGTTGGTATATCATCACCATTTGATATATTTTGTTTAAATCTCAATTAGCCCAACCATAATCCGGCTAAGTCTAGGCCCATTTAGTTCAAGTATGAAAAGCTAGCTTTATGGTAGCTTAAACATGGAGATATTTTTTAATAGTCATCTTGAGGTGTCACTCAAATATTAATTAAGAATAGATCTCATATCTAGAAAAATATTTTTAAGAGTGAGTAACACTACTCATTCTAAGCTAAGTAACTCAGCAACAGTGCACAGCGGCACAGGACAGGAGCTTCCAAACGTCTGCCATCTCGCCAACCATCGCTGCTGCGTTTACTATGATTGTGGTTGTGGCCGCAGGTACATCTACCATTCCTCTGGTTCTATCTGATTCGGCGGTCATTCATATTATTATTCTTCCAATACAACCCTCTCCCTTTTGTGTATTTAATTTCCTCCCCAAAAAAAAAAAAAAATCCCTCCTTTTATACCCAAAAAGAAATTAAGAATTAGCCCAAATGTAAATATATATTACTATAAATGTATACTTTTTTTACACCATATTCAATAATATTCATCTTACGCACATGTCTGTGTATCCGATTCCCATTTTTTTTTAAAAGATTTATAGTAGAAAGTTCTTTCACTTATTGAATAATTAGAAATATTAAGTGTTTAGGGTGCATTTATTTCAATTTTTTAATAAAAAATACTTTTTAATTAAAAAATTACTTTTTATATATTTAGATAAAATTTTGAAAAATAATTAAAATATTAAAAAATCTATTTTAATTTTTTAATAGAAATTGAAAAAAATAACTTTTTAAAAAAAATTATTTTCAATTTTTTAATTCTATAAAAAATTCAAGATTTATAATCATTATTTTCAAAAATTAAAATAAATACACCCTAAATATATTTTTAAAACTTATATAGAGTGAATTGAAGTGATAAAGAATTTTATTTGTTTCAGATAAAAATAGAAGTTCAAATATTAAGAAAATAACTCTTATGAAAAAATTGTACAACTTTCATACCTTTACTTTTACAGTCGAAAAAAAAATAGTTTTATATGATTCAAATAAAAACAACTATATAAAGATATTCTGTAATTTTAAAAAAAAATGCTTTTAGCGGATCTATTGAACTTCCTATCATTTGTAATGTTTAAATTAATGGCACAATTTCACTAATATTATTAGAGAAATATCTTTTTAACGTGCAGGAAGGACTCACAACGTGATGCACACGCACAAAAAAAGAAACTTAAGCGTTGTGCATTGTTCTCAAACGTTCAAATAACAGCCTCCATATTATTATGAGGGCAACAAGACAAAAAGGATATATGCATCTTTTCTGTTCAATTGGTACGGACATTTGGCCCTATCAGGCAACCTATATGCGGCTTTTTCACATAAATAAATGAAAAAAAATAAGTAAATACGAAAATGTCCTTTTTTCATCTTTTTTTTTTTTTGAAAATATCCTGATTTGGGTTTCTATGTAAATCGTGTGAGGCTAGAACGATTTATAATTGAACAGAAATCGTGGCAGCCCTACACGATTTATGGCTTCCAAAACTATCAATCAGAAATCGTGGGAGGGTGCCACAATTTCTGTGTCAACCAATTGAACTGAAATCGTGCCAGGGTGACACGATTTCTATTCAATTGGATCCAACAGAAATCGTGGCATCCTCCCATGATTTCTGGTTGATTTATGTAAATCGTGTGAGACTCACACGATTTTCATACAAATCCCCCCACCACATATACTCAACTTCCACCGTCCAATGTCATTTTCAACCTATCCAATTATTTTTCCAACAAGAAGAATACGTCTTTTCCCCAAAATTTGAGTGATAGATGGAGAAATTTTACATTCTTATTCATCATAATGGTGAAATCATAAATACAAATAAGTGAGTAACATTTTGCAGTTTAAACTCAGTTTGTCTGAATATTCATCCTTCTATTACTTTACTGGAGCTACAGAGCAAAATATTGCAGAAGTTGCGCCAACAAAATAACAAGCATATAACACAAAATGGTGTACAGGTTACCTATAGCAGTTGGGAAAGATCTGATTCGGTACAATAGTCTTGAGATCAACTGTGATGAAGATATCGGAGTGATGTTTGATTGCCGTGCTCAATTTCCGGAGATTCATATTATGGAGCTATTCATTGTTTTACAAGACTCAGCTTTAAGCTCCGGAGGATCTGCTCCCAATCCAGCATCTATTGCATTGTCACTGGCCGAACGTTCACCTACATTTGCAATGGCATCGCAAAGACCTGTGCAGATCCAAAATGTTAATGTAGAAGATGCGGATGATTTGATGGGCGGGCCAAGTTTTGCACAGCTTGCAATGGAGATAGCAGCACCACTTTCGCAGCATAGTCCTATTGCAGGTTATGACTTTATTGTTGATAATGGAGATGAAGAAGATGAGCCAAATGTAATACCAGATGATAGCGATAGTGGGGGAGGATGGAGAGGCAGTGCCTGCAACTCAGAGCCAACCACGGAGCAGCCAATCTCGATTTGGTTCCCATTCTCATTCTCAATCATATGCACATGTGTCTCATTATAATTCTTTAAATTTAGAAGTCATGCATGAGAGTCCGGCTTTAGGAATTGGAGGCATGGTAGATAGTAGTGATATTTTGGGTGAGGCAGGAGAAAATGAGTTGGAAATTGGGCAATAGTTTCCTAATAAGGAGGCTGTATTATTTGCTGTTAAAATTTACAGTATTCGAAGATCAGTTGAGTACAAGGCTGATCATATAAAATATCATGGCAAATGCAAGCAGTTTGGAAATGGATGCAGTTGGAGCATACGTGTGACTTATAGCCAGAAAAAAGGAGTGTGGGAAATTCGGAAGTACAATGGACCACACACGTGTTTGTCTGCATTGCTTTCACAGGACCATTCTAAGTCAGATACTAATGTTATATGTGTCAACATATTTTCCATGGTGCAAGCTGATCCAACAATTTCTATTAAAGTTTTGCAAGGGTCAGTGAAGGTAAAGTATGGATTCAAGACTTCGTATAGGAAGGTTTGACTCACCAAGCAGAAGGCCATTGGTAAGATTTTCGGTAATTGGGAAGAGTCTTGTAATGAACTTTCGAAATGGCTACAAGGGTTGCAGGCATTTAATCCAGGTACAATTATTCAATTGGTGACTCAGTTATACTATGTAGAAAATTTTGTTGATCATAGATGTATAATGTTTCATCATTTATTCTGGACATTTGCTCCTTGCATTGAAGCATTTAAATACTGCAAGCCGCTGATTACAGTTGATGGTACGCACTTGTATGGGAAGTATGGTGGAACACTATTAATGGCAACTGCTCAAGATGGTAACTCTAATATTCTGCCAATTGCATTTGCCGTGGTTGAGGGGGAGACAAAAGAAGCATGGTCATTCTTCTTGAATAATCTTCGGCAACATGTGACTCCGCAGGAGGGTATTCTCATTATTTCTGATAGGCATGGTGCTATCAAAGCTGCTTTAAATGCCGATGACAGTGGGTGGCATCCTCCACGAGCCCATCATGCATATTGTATACGGCACATCGTTTCAAACTTTGCTCTAGCTTTCAAGAGCAAAGATGCAAAGCGAGCTCTGATGAATGCGGCCTATTCAAAGACCCGCCGAGAGTATGTTTATTATCGCGGCTTGTTGAGAGATGAGAATTCAGCTATGTGTGATTGGATAGACAGAATTCCCATTGAAAAGTGAGCACAACATGCTGATGAGGGCCGGAGGTTTGGGCATATGACAACGAATTTGTCAGAGTGCATTAATACTGTTCTTAAAGGCACACACAATCTTCCAATTACAGCTTTGGTGAAGTCTACCTATTTCTGTCTTGCAGCATTGTTTGTGAAGAAAGGGAAGGCAGCGGAGGCTCAGCTTGCAAGCGGACAAGTGTTTTCACAAGCCTTGTTGCGGCAATAATATTCAAATCGTCAAGCTGTCTCCGTAATGCCAGCAACCATCTCTTGTGGTTGTTAGAGGTGCAACGATAATCCCTCCACCTGAAACAAATTAAAGCAATAATCTTAATAATATTCAAATATGAAAGGTAAAAAAATATAAAATTAATTTATTTTTTCATAACTATACCTCGCAGCAAGTGGAAAAGTGAGCTCAGCTGGAGGAGGTCTCAATGGTAAGATTTTGAACCAAATCCATGACTGTAAAAGGGCCAAGCACCCAGAAATATCGCTCACTCTCATATTGGTAGCGTGACAAAGATTGCGATATAGAGTCGCAAGCACTGTAGACCCCCAGCTAAAGCTCCCAAAATACTCAAAGTCATGCAATAGTGGCAGTCACCTCAAATGAACTCTGGACCCTGACTTATCCACCATTAAAAAACCCCCAAACATCATCATAATATAAGCTCGAGTGTGACGTATAACCGTTTCCGCAGGTGCATCTACCTGCAAATCACGAAATGTGGTACTAAACCAAGACAGAAACACTGAATATCCATCTCGCTCATCTAAACTTGGCACTGTGCCAAATAAATCATAACATATGGTCCATATATCTCTGCCATGATATTTGCCCCACGATCCAGTGCATCTGCTAACTGCCTGTCCATCAACCTGCAGCCCTAACTGATAGGCAACATCCTCTAATGTGATGGTGCACTCTCCGTATGGAAGATGGAACGTGTGGGTCTCCGGTCGCCAGCGCTCCACAAACGTGCTGATCAGCGCGTTATCGTACTCATAATATGGGACCTGAGCTGCATACCATAAGCCTGCCTGCCTCAAGTATGGCTCCATAAGAGGATGTGGCGCAGGTATGCGGCGACGCCTAGCAATCAACACTCGAGATGGATGTAAAAGCATGAACATAATATCATTCGTATTCAAAGACTCAAACAAACCTAAATTAAATTATCTCAAACTAAAGGCAGTAAACTATATTTATTAAAAATATATTAATTAAATTAAACTTTATAACACTAACACTATATAATAAATCAAATAAATATTAAAATTAAACTTTATAATATAATAACAACAAAATTATCAATAATTAACTTAAATATATTAAACTAAACCTTAAAATAATAATCTTAATTAAAATTTATAAAATTTAAATTAACTTACATTTATTTTCCTTATAATATCAATAAAAAATAAAATAATATTAAACTAAAAATGATTAAAATTAATTTGTAAACTAAAGTTTTGATTAATATATAAATATTTTATATAACAAATGATTACTTTACTAAACTAACCAAAACTAAACTAAGCTAACTAATTTTTTTTCACTAATCTAAACTAATCATAACCCTCAACTAAACTAACCAAATATTTTTTATACTAATCTAAACTAAAATAAAAAAATAAATAATTATTAATATTGAATATAACTAAATTAAAATATAGATATGTAAACAAGTACTTTTTCATGCAGATGCGCAGAAATATGTGAAACTTCATCTAACCGGCGTAAATTATTTTGTGTCATTTCTGCAGAAATTCCCCTTTTTCTCTCTCCTTCGCTCACCTCCCACGATTTCTTTGCAAATGGCTCTCCCATGATTTCTGAACGAATGAACAGTCCTCACACGATTTCGCTTTTTATTGGGAAAACAGAAATCGTAGGAGGGTGCCACGATTTCTGTGGGATCCAATTGAATAGAAATCGTGTCACCCTGGCACGATTTCAGTGCAATTGGTTGACAAAGAAATCGTGGCACCCTCCCACGATTTCTGATTGATAGTTTTGGAAGCCATAAATCGTGTAAGGCTTACGATTGCTCAATTATAAATCGTTCTAGCCTCACACGATTTACATAGAAACCCAAATCAGGACATTTTCGAAAAAAAAAAGATGAAAGAGGATATTTTTGTATCTAATTATTTTTTTTCATTTATTTATGTGAAAAAGCCACTTATATGCACCCATGATTTTGAAGAATCCAAGTTAATTTATAAAATTCTATAACGCAATATGAAAATCATCCTTATTAGATTCAAAATTAGAAAAAAAAACAATTTAATGCTTCACAGATTTTTCAAACAATAACAAATATACATGCATTATAAACTTATAATTTGCAGAACTATCCGAGTTAAAAATCAAATGGCACTAGTGCAACACAGTTTATACCTTCGTAATTTTTTATAGTTTGTGAAAGTATATGAGAACGTTTCTTTTATTATTTTAGTTTATACAAAATAAATAATGTAACATTAATAATATAATACGAATAATGTGTCAATACCATTATTGTAATTTAAAGCGCCAAAACATTAGGTAAATGGTACCAAAATTTTGCTACGTCACTACCTCTGACCTTAAAACGTACGCATCGCCATCCATTGCTGGCGATAATTATTTATGATGTTTACCTTTTGGCTTAATTAATATGCATGGTATTCCCCCATTTATATAGTGTTTCCCTATTGGCCTAATTGATACGGTGATTCTAAATGCATTGCTTGTTTGCGACTGGTTGTTCACTATAGAGCCATAATTTTTGTGTAAATTTATTTATGAAAGTGGTAGGTATATGTATTGATCTAAGAGGACTATATTATTTCCACTACAACATAATTTAAATTTAGTAACATTTCAAATGTTACTGAATTAACATAACTTATATAAAATATTTTTTATATTTTTAATAACATTTAGCAACATTTTTCAAATGTTGTAATTTTTATGCATATTGCTAAAAATTAAATATATAGTACTATTTATTCTATTATATAGTCACTCTTATTCTCCAAGTTTTAACAATTCTTTTGTCTCACCACTCTTGTTCAACTATGGAAGAAATTCTTGTAAGAGAAATATTATTTATACTTAATTTTTTTTTTTTTTGTCTTTGCATTGACTCACTTGCATCCACCATTGAATGAAGTGTGGACTTCATTTGGTTTAGATTCCACAAGCCATCCATTGGTAGATCGGAGTGAGTAGGTATGAAAAAATCAAGAAAGTTTGAGTACAATAACATAATTCATTTTAACACTTTATCTTTAATTTCTTTTAAAGTGTATTAGTATCTTATTTGCAAAATAATTTAAAGATATAAAGTGTTAGAGGAACCTTGTCCTTCAACCACATTTCAGTAATGAGTTAATGAAAAAATGAAAAAATTCAACATTAATATTTTGCAAATCTGTTAATATTAAATGATGCCTTTCATTTTAAGTTAGGTATTTTGTTTCCATATTTCTTCCTTTTCATTTTCTCTGGTTTGGTTCAACATTATATTAAATGGAGATGTTTGTTTCGTCTATTGAATAGTTGATTCAAGCTTGTGCTTCCAAAAGACAGCTATTAGAAATGACAGAAGGTGGGCCAGTAGTTAGCAAGTTTTTCAAGTCCTAAACATCTTATCACCTGCCTTCGTTTTCTTTTGCTTTCCCATAATCGTATTATTATTATCGGAAAAAGAGATGCTAGTTTACAACTTGGTGCAAACGGCTGATCAGGAAAAGTGCAGAAGAAGACTTGACTCAGCGTGAGCTGTACTTTTAGATCAAAACCAATCAGTCGTTCATTTTGTTAATCTGATGGTCTAGATTAGCGCAAATCATATTTAGAACTCAGAATGTTAACATCAACAAAGGACCACAATCTAATTGTGTTAAGCCAAACCATGTGAGTTAGCTCATGGAAAAATTAATCAGTAATCGTGTTCTCAACTATAAATGACATGTATACTATATTATTTACACATGCCCTTTAATTCCATGTGAGGTGCTTATATGATATGCTCGTTATTTCATGCAATAACTAAATTAACATTTGTCTTTCAGCAGAAACAACGAGAAAAAGAAGACCAAAAAGTGTTTTGTCCATTTTAGAAAATAAATTTCGGAATTTATAATCATTTATAAGGCCAAGTTTCCCGCAGGTTTGGATTTAGAGTTAAAGAGTTATCGTAAGAACTATATATATCATCAACTACACTGATTCTTTTAGTTTAATTAGATAATTAAATAAGTGTAACAAAAAATAAGGCGAGACAACGCTATTTATGGACATATTTAATCAGATGACAATTTTTCGAACACGAAGAACATACTTTTCTTCTAGCATCAGGAAGTCGTTATTTACTAATTAAATCTTGAACCTCAATATTCTTCTATCAAACCTCAAATTAATTAATTGGGAATCTAAATTCAAATTGGTTACGAGACTCGTCTTGTATTTTCTTTTAGTGTACTTTTCTCTTCCAAATTTGTTTTCTACTCGATTTGACTTTTCACAAAACAGAAAAGAAAAAAAGGCCAAAAGGGTAATGTTTTTGCACGTCATTTTAATTTGCTTATTTGTTTTGTAAGTTTCTACATCTATTTTCATGAAAAATTCCACCATTTACGATGGAACACAAAATTCTTCCTCTATATTATTTTTTCATCACAAAATTTTTATAAACAATATAATAAATAGATCTCACACACAAAATTTTATGAGGTCATAATTTATTATAAAGAAATAAGCACTCTTCCCTCTAATGGATACTAGAAGGTTTATCTTGTGCACGTTTGTGGGTCGTAATGTAGGAATGTTAACTAACACTTCTAATTGATAAGAAAAAAGCATGACGTGATATATCAAAGTAAGTGCGATTAGATGTCAAATTTATACATATGCAATTATTTAACTAAACGGAAAAGGAAGCTTGGTTCTTTTTTACAACTTTATTGAACCTATACGTGATACCATATCTATATATATCCTTTGAATATTACAAGTTGCACAAACAGTCAAACAGTACCCTAAAGGCAATGGAAGAATACGGAAACAGACACATAAACAAAGTGCACAGCGTCTTTTGTCGCATTTGTACAATTGAGAACCCAACACAAACTACGTGACAATTTCATCAACTTTATAAAGTCACTATCCCAATTCTTGCAAACGACCGAGTCCTCTCCACCACTTTCCAACATTCTTATCTCTGTCTTCTTCACAAACCTGCATCAAACGGTACCCCACTACCAGGAATCCAGGACTCTCCAGCCAAGAAATCACCAACCGAGAACTTCACAGCCTCAGCAGGATCCTTGATCACATGAAACCCTGGCCACTTAACCCTACCTGCAGTGTTAGCACCAGGTCCCGTGTTCATATACTCACCATAATAGAGCGTGCTCAGAGCAAAGTTCCCACTCCACGGAGCCCAACCCGCAGGGTTAATCAACGCGTCAAGGCTACTCTTCATCACCACCGTCCTCGAGTACTTCTGCCATGGACGACCCAGAAAGGTTCTGAAGGAACCTTGCACGGGTTTCAGGTCCCCAGAAGCAGTGATAACGCAGTTATGGATGACAATGCCTGTGTTCTCATTTGGATCGGTTCTTGCTTGAGCAGTGACCGTGTTCTGCTGGTTGCTCATGGGTTTCCTCACGTAGATGTTGCAGTTTTGAAGCACTGTGACGGCGTCGCCGAAGATGAAGTCTACGGTGCCGTAGATGTCGCAGTCACGGTAGAATTGGCGCTGAGCGTAGACGTATAAGGTGTCTTGGTAGCCCTTGAAGCTGCAGCGGTAGAATACTGAGTGGTCGGCGCCGGAGCGGAGAGCCACCGCTTGGTGCTTCTCTGGCCCCGCCGTGTTCTCGAAGGTTATGTCCCGGGCGATGAAGCCTTCACCGGAAACCCCTGCAACAACACAAGGGTTTTAAACTTTTAATTGATGAAAAATGATAGATAACTAGAATTTTTATAAGAATTTTCAGATGATAAGCGACTGATATTATTTTCTTTCCTTTTTTTTTGAGCTGAAATGATAATATTTTACATGTCAAAGAAAAAAGATATTATTTTATTTCATTTAATAGTTATTTTTATTTTTTATAAAAAAATTCTAATAATTTTTTTATTTTTTTTTCTAGCTGTGTAATATTCTTCTTAATTAATTATTGAGTTTGTGACACATTTTTTCAGGATTATTATAGTTTTGCAATTTTAAACTGTAATATTGAAAGTGTAATCGGTTGCGTGTGTTTGTGCTGTAAGACACTTAAAAATATTTTTAGTATTATAACTATATGGTACAGTACATATTGAATGGTAATAAAGTAAGAGAATTTTTTTAAGTCAAGAGATATGAGATTTTTTTTTTTTTTGGGGTCTTGGTCAAGAGATATGAGATGAGGCTTTGATATTTTACTCAGTTTCTGAAAAATAGTTTGTATATTAAATTTTATACACAATATATAAACTAGTGACTCATATATAAATAAATAGGAGTAACATTATTTGTATTATTTTTAAAGATATTTTTAAAAGAATATTATGAAAAGTTCTTTAAATATTAATTGAGAGAAATCTCAATTTTTCTCTCAATTAATATTTAAATAACACCTCAAGATGTCTCCTTTAAAAATATCTAAAAAGTAAGATAAATAACATAATTCATGAATAACTAATTATCACAAAATAATATATGATAATTAAGAAATTATTAATCAACTACTATGATTTTTAGTGTATATATATATATATATATATATATATATATGTTACTAGCATATGTATTATGTGATGATTGGTATTAAAAAAATATAAAATGACATGTGAATGGCAATTGGTTGTTTTTATGATCATCCGTAACACTTTCTTGTACAGAAATAAGTACTGCATGTCCCTGTCTCGTTTGGGGCCAGGTGACAAAGAACAAGGAGTTTAGTCTTCGAAGTGTGTGAATAACGTAGTCGATATATATTATTCCTTTTGACGAATATCAGATGCACCCATATATGTTATACACACACACACACAAAGAGACATATGTTGTTGATGATGATCACTTACCGAACGTAGCTGAACGAAAAGTTGTGGAGTCTTGTTTGCTACGGCTGCCAGTAACAACAGTAGCATCGATTCCATCTCCAACGATCATTAGGTTCTTCACAGTTTTCTTGACATCAACATTCTCTCTGTACACACCTGCTTTCACGTACACAACAACTCTCCCTTTCCCACTCCTCTTAGCAGCTGCAGCCACACCCTCTGAGATGGTCTTATAGTTCCCACTCCCATCCTGTGCCACCACGATATCACCCTTTGGTGCTGCCTGAAGAAGCCTTCTATCTGAAGCCGAAACCCAATTGGGAAACCCATCTGAAAGTAACCTTCTCCCACGAACTTGTTTAGTTGATGATGATGATGATGCCATGGCCACAGCCTTGCTAATGGACAAGGAGTTGCTAAGCAATTTGGAGAAGTTACTCAACATGGATGGGAAGTAGTTTAGGTGAGAGGGAAGGTTGAATTCAATGAAGCCATTTTGGCAAGTTTGATGGTTTGCAATTGATGCACTTTGCCAAGTTAACCTGTCATTTAGATTGTCTGAGCTCAATGAGCGGTTCAGCTGGTAAATTGTGTCCTCATAGAGCTCCAAACAATCTTTCCATGCCAACTTGGCTCGTTTGTCTTTGAAGTTATTCAATTCCATGGTTGAGACAAGTTTGTGGGCTCTAATGGCTTGGTCCATGGTGACCTTAAGGGCCACATCATGGAAGGAAGAAGATGAAGCATCATGGGTTGATATTGTATTGGTAGTCTCAAGGTAATGCTTGCACACATGCGGGTATGGGGTTTGACTGCATGATAATAGTTCTTTGCCATGCACAAGTACAAAGAGAGAATAAAGAAGAAAATACCCAATGCAACAGTTGAATATTAAGAGCTTGTCCATATATGAAAAATGAAATGACGACCAAAATGTTTTTCTACTATATGGCAAGCTAGCTAAGGATGAGAGGATTCTCTTGCTCTCTTAGAAATGCTTATGAATGACAAGTGCAAGGGAATGGCGCTATATATAGGCTAGAACTTGGCTTTGGTAGGCCATGCAGGTACACATATTTGTGGGTGTAGATGCACAAGATGTTCTGACGAAACATTTTCGGGTTTTACATTTCAAAAGGTTGTTCGCTATGTTATTTGAGGGGCCATGCACGACGTGTACGTGAAAATAAAAATACAATGTTAGCTAGCATTACATACTCTTCAAATTAAATTAACAGAGAAATATTACATATATAGTCATACAAAATTGACCGAATTTTGAATAAAAAATAAAACTAATTATTAAGTAAAATAAAATAAGATGATGAACTTACTCATCTAAAAGTCTGTAACTTGCATGTCCCATTATTCAAATAAATAAATTTGGAAAAATATTCTAGTCCCTAATATTTTCCTCAAAATAATATAGGGATAGAGAATGAGGAATCTTCTGATTTTTACTCTTGTATTAAATATAAGAGAAATGAGTTATGGTACAAATACGAATTCGTAATCACTGCTTGCCGTATTTTTCGTCAAACACCCAACTTTTATTTTTATTTTTTAAATATCTTTGTTTAACTGATGTGCAATTATGTGATGACCCGTTTATATTCGTAAGTTGCGTGGAAAACTCATTCGAGCCATTTAGCACTCCTGTCAATATAAATGCTATTATTTTCTAAACTTAAAATTCGTTGAAGCGGTCAATCTAAGCCACTAATTTATACGCCTCAATGTTTGTTAGAATTTTTCTTTCATGTGAATTTCTTTTTTGAGAATTTCGTCCATGTAAAATATCAAAAATTGGAAGTGATGGATTCAATATAACAATTAAATAATGGCCCTGCATAATATCACTTTAGAAAACATTAGTCAACTAACTTCGATAGATAATGGCTGGCATACTACGTTCACTGACCTCTGGCTCCCATTCGGTTGATTTTGACCGTATATTTCCTTCCACTAATCCTCTCTTGCAAATAGGAGAATTTCAAACAAAGTTTGATTACTACGAAATTTTTTGAATCAAGCTTTATAACTACCCAAAATCCAGAACCTAGATTTCCAGTAACCGGAATAAATTTTGTACATTATTTATGGATATCATCTCAGGTATCCTATGGATTATAAATAGAAGAAAGATAAACTAAAAATTTACAAAAAAAAAAAAAATCAGTGTTTTTAATCACAAATACATATATGATATCTAAGACTGATGTCTAATAACTATATTTAAATAACATAGTCCTTCCAGTAACTTCTTTAAAGGTAACTTGAGTTATATTCCCCCAAAATCCACCAAAAATTAAGAAAAAGAAAAAGAAGACCAAAAAGTGATCAGGCAGTCATTAATTAGCTCCAGAAGACGTAGCCTCCTTTTGTTCCACACCCACAGCTCTCCTAACACACGAAATAACTCGTGAAGCTTTGGGGTTTTGATTATGATATACCATTTTGCTTTTTCCATCTAAACGAGAACCTGAACCAGTAATTGGATTAGGTTAATGTCACAGCTCCATGGACATTGTGCTCTCTTTATCTCCAGCCACCAACAAGCAACGACAGATACGGTTGTTGGTAAGTCGTATACCTGTTCATGCGTAGATATTGTACACTTCTGTGACACCACGTGGCCCCCCCAAGGGGTTCGTTCTTATCTAGCCATTTGATAGAAGTATCTGGTGCGATGCACACGTGTCAATCCAGTGGCCTCTAATTTCCCGATATTCATCTACACAGCTATTAGTAAATGGATATAATTTCTGTTTTTTTGCTTGTGCGTCGTTCATTAATTGATAATTGTAGTTCATCAATAATAAAAATTATATAGTAGTCCTTTTCGTAATCTCTTTCATTAAGACAAAGACTACTTCAACCACCAAAGCAAAGGCAGAATGAAAAGTTGTGTACCAAAGTAGCAGACCTGCCGCCAATAAGTTTGTGAGCAACCTTGCCCACACATTTTATTTCTAAGATTTTGTTTGAGTCAATTTTAATTGACTAATTCTAGAATTTCATAATCGGGCTTCAAAAAGATTCCCTTGTGCTTCCTTGAAATTGCACGACTGATTCTTTAAGTTTGTGAATGTTTATTTTGAAAAGGAATATTTGATTAGCAATTTAGCATCACTTAATATATAAAATACAATTTTAAAATTTTATCAACAATAGTAATTTAAAACAATCTACGTCAAGTTACCAGTTAGTTTCTATTACATATATATTCTCAATCTACGTTATCAATTTGGAAATTGAGAACATCTCTTTTCAAAATATTAGAAAGGTCAATGCATCATTAGTATCTGATGCAACGAACAGTTTGCAGTGATGGCATCGAATCAAAATCCGGTACCTATCAGATGGCATAACATCTTCCAAACAACTGTTGGATTGTAAACTTTTCATTACATCTAGTTATTAAGACTTGTGCTCATGTTCTTCTATTTCGGGTAAGGTTTTGATTTATCTCTCTTGTTTATATTACTGTGCTGAACTTAGTTCAGGAACGACCACAGCTCAATTAGACAATTCGTAAGAAGTTAGATCAAACCTTACACGTACATGAATAGCACTCCTTGCATGAAATTTTGCAGCTAACATGATAAGTCTTACTTTCATAAAGTGGACGAAATTTCCTTGTACATTATCAACCACATAATTTTATAGATCCCATTAATTTTATGAACTTATATTTATGAAACCCATCAGATCAACTAATTGTCGTTGTCCTGGGGTAAGCGATAGTTCTTACACTAAGCAACTTTTTTAATTATTTATCAAAGAAAGTGGCAACACATATATATAGTTTGAAGAAGAAGTAAAAGCATGATTAAGACTTACTAACAGAATATTTAATTCGACCTAATTTTCTAAATTATCATGTTTGTTATAATCCGTGCTAGCACGACCTTTTGACCATTGCAACGATGCTGGCTCTCTTTTCTATCAATTTTGGCAAAAGTTGGGCAGCCATACGCTTCAATATGGCTAAAGCACACCCAAGTTATTGCCTAGTAGTTTCATCGTCCGTATATGCTGGAGTTAATTAGTCAAATTTAATAGAGGATGGAAAATGAAGCCCTCCTCCATGCCATCTAGGCTCTAGCTAGTGCCTTATCGCTTATCAACGCTTTACACTATGGCAGGCATGCACGCTAATTCTATCCCATTTCTGCAGTCACAAGCAATACGAGAATAACTAAAGCTAAATAAAGGAGTGACACAAACTGAGAATTGAGGTCATTATTGAGGAATGAGCAGTTAACTTACATAATTTTAGAGAAAGTTGATAATTAATGGACACGTCAATATTTTAAATGATAATTATCTGGCACAGAGATTTACGTAATTATATGATGAAAAATGATTATATATGTTTTTTTTTTTGGGTATACAATCAGGCCCAAGTCCAAAATAAATATATATTAGCATAAATTATATTAACCTCTCTTCAGATTAGGTGATATTACATATAATATTTTTTAACTTTTGAAAATATATACTAATTTCTCTTGATATAAAGATAATCTTCCACATAATATCCTTATATTTTATAAAATATACTAAACACCCTTGCAAATATTATGACATTACCCTCCCCCTAATTAAGGGGTGCCTGTGTAATTAAGTCTTGTTATTTATATGTTATGTTATTTATATGCATTAAGTCTTGTTACAAAAAAAAAAAAAAAAAAAGGTCTATGCAAGAATTTCTTGGTCATGAGACAGTGGGAACTGTCACACAACACGAGGCTTGATAGTAGAGGTTCTACTATACGTGTGTGGTTTATTCATAGTGTTAGCAACAGGTTCCTGTTTCTCTACCCTCTAGCACCTAAACCATGACGATGGCAATTTCCAACGGTTAAATATTCGCCGCAAAAAATTGTAATCACATCCAATTGTATTGAACAAGTTCGAATAATCAATCTCTATAATTTTGTTTGGCTCGATAACTGTGATTAACATTAGCAAGCAAGGTTACGTGCAGTAATACAATCATAACTGGAATCCCACCTGAAAAATACAAGATAAACCACTCTTCCCTAATATACATAAAAAATTCCTTAGCATAATGCAAAAATGGGTGTGAAGCCAAAGTCGAGAACAATAAAGAATATAACATCTATCCAGAAAAAAGGAACATCTATCCACGTTGTAAACTTGTAATTGACAGATCTTTCAGCTGCTGGGGATCCACCTCAGATGGTGTCCTTGTGAGGGCACACTGTGCAGTAGTTGTCTTTGGGAAAGCTATGACGTCCCTGATAGAGTTGGCCCCCGCCAACAACATAACCAACCTGTCCAACCCATATGCTATGCCTCCTACATTTCATATAAAAGAAGTGTCCATAAAACCTATAACTACTGATCATATAAAGTCGAGAAAGAATTGGAGTTGCTTATGCTTCATAGTTCAACAAATCATACACTAATCAAATTGCACCAAGATAAAATTACCCCCCGGGGAGTGGAAAAAAAAAAAAGGTCAGTACCGTCCAATATGTAAAACCATATTCGTGCAAATAGAACCATAGGCGTCAAAAGAAAAAAACAAGACAGAAAAATCCTACAATTGACTTAGTAATATCAAATTCCTAACACACTCCTCAGTCCTCACAACTCCCTATGACCCACTGGAGAACAACTAAACCTCAAAAAAAGAAAAAAAAAAAAAAAAAAACATTTTTTAAAACGTTTCAAATTCTGCTCAATTTCATAACTAGACTGTTCGATTATCATTTTCCCTAGAAAAGTTATAAATTTAAGGCATCCCTTAACTAAAGCACAAAAATAATGCTAAAGCCCCAATTTTTTAATTGCTTGTGACTCTGTCTGTGCTTAACTGAAAATCAGCTGACAACGTTATGTTTCAAGAAAAATAAATGCAAATCTGGTTCACTCTGTTCGTTCCTCACATTCAACCTAATTGTCAAACTGAACCATCAAGGGCTGCAAATGAGATACTTCTTGTCTAAATTGCAGTTAGCTCACTGCTATAGATGGCCCATTACTTCGCCCCCGCGTTTTTTTGGGGGGGAGGGGGGGGGTTGTTGGGAGATTGTCCTTTCACATATCGATACTTCTTTAGCAAGATACTTTTCAGATTCTCCACAGGGAAGGGAGGGTTAGGGCTATACACGATTTTAGAAGATGTACAAAGCTACATACCATGTGGTGGAGCCCCCATGTCAAGCGCTTCGAGAAGATAACCAAACTTTGACTCAGCCTGAAAGAAATTATAAATTTATATTACATAATCCAGGTCAGTGAAAGGCTAAAGTATCTTCAAAGGTTATTCGGCCTAAATTGCAGAACCAAAAAGTTGGTATGATCAAGTGTGTAGGATCATCCAAGAAACAGAACTCAAGCTGCATTTTGCACAAAGATACGTATCTCAAAATAACATATGTAGATGTGTATAAGTAAATTCATGGCATCAATGCAAGCCGATGCAGAAGCTTTTGAGCTAAACTCACGAATTTCAAAACATCAACCAAGCTTATTATTTTCTAATTGCCCTTGTCTCTCTTCTTTTTTCCTTTCGACTGATTCACACAGACTAGCACCAAAAACTGGCATAAAATGCATGTCATGTGAGCCCCCCTGAAAAGAACAGGCAAGAACTCGAGCTGTTTGGAACCATTTGTCCCACCCCAATTGATCTAATCCACACGGCAGACATATAATAATTTCACTTTTCTCTTGCATCTCCCCTAGAGCTATACCATTGCAGAGAGCCTTTTGTAACAGGCTTATATTTTTCCTTCCATTTCCTCGTAATGATAAGATGATTCATTCACACCATTCATTGAAACCAGAATAACCCTAACCCATCTAACAATTTGCTTCAGGGGAAAAGTCCCAAACCTAGTCTTCCAACAATAACGTGGTAGATAGTGAAGCCAGAATAATTTCCCATGTCACAATGGGAAAAAGGAAACTATACATAATTCTACTCCAAATTTGTCCAGCCAACATTGAAACATTTCATGAATATGCAAGATAGAAAATAGAAGTAAAATATCCAATAAGCATATGAATGAAATCATATTTATATTTCATGAAAAACGGTCCACTAACCTGCTCCATTGAGATGCCAACAATCTCCAAAACCTTTTGTTGTATATCACGTTTATAAATTCTAAGACTTCCCCCACCAATCTGACAGAAAATAGGTGCAAAATAATCTTATCAGTTATTAAGATACATTTGTGGTAACATCATAACAATTGCAGCCTACAGAGAGCAGAAAATAATCAAGAAACAAATCTCAATTACCTCCACCCCATTGTAAACCATGTCATAAGCCAATGCACGGGCAGATGTGAGGTCATTCATGTCTTCCGGATTTGGTGCAGTAAAAGGATGATGCAGAGCCTGCACTAGACAATAATTGAAAGAATAATATAAGAATATGATTTATTATAACCATAACTTTGCAAGGAGATATTCTATCCAATGCTCAAGTTCAAAAATCTCAAGCTAACAGACGAATTGAGTAACATTTAGGTACAAACCGATGAAAGGAAATTTCTCAATTCAGATAATAAAATAAATTCAAAGAAAAAGAGAAAATAATTGTAATAACAAAGAACAATTTTAAAATTTCATAACTAAACATGTTATATTGAGAAATACATTGATGTATGTTACTAAAGTGAGAACGGACCTCAAGCCTCTGCTCTGGATCATTCCACTCGAACATTGGAAAATCAGTGATCCACAAAATTGAATGCCTGGCCTAAAACCCAGATAACCAACTAATATCAGAAAAAGGAATGGTGGGCAGAGAGAGGGGGAGAGAGAGAGAGCTCTTTCTTTTTCTCTTACAAGTCAGATCACTAACTTACATGGTCAATCAAACCAAGGTCATTGGCTACATAAACTCTAATGCGGTCTAGAGTTTTATTAGCAGACACATAATGACCCACAGCAAATAGGATAAGATCACCCGGTGCTGCAGAGCATCGCTTTAACAAATTCTCTCTAGTTTTAGTGTCCATACTTGATACTAATGCAGCAATTCCCTCAGTCTCCCCTAAAATCAAAGGTTTACACAATAAATCATAGAACAAAAATATGACTCTCACATCATAAAATAAATATTAATAGAATATCCATTCTTTACCATTATCCAAGACCTTGAGAAAAGGTAAACCCTTAGCATCAGCTTTGAGCGCTTCATTGTAAATATCACCTTTCTTAAGAGCCGAATTTGAGTAACTTTTTGCACCAGAAGGTACACATATCACTTTAATAACTCCCCCACTCTCCAAGGAATCAGAGAAAACCCTGAAGGAAGATCCTAAGAAAATGTCAGATACCTGCAGCCCAATGAAAAATCATATTTCAGCAAGATCCCTTAAGAAGCAAAATATAGGTCAATTACCACAATACAAACTGTAACACAAAATAACAATAATTTTAAACAAGGAATTTCAGCAAGCTATACCAAATCGAAGAGTTTATGAACATAGAAAAGTGGACCATCTCAAATATGAGACACTAGAAAACACACTGCTATGGACAAGGAAAAAGAAACATCATTACATCTTTTAACTCAAGATCAAATCTGGTATCTGGCCTGTCTGAGCCATATCTACTCATTGCTTCAGCATATGTAAGCCTGGGAAAAGGGTTTGGTAATTCCACGCCTTTAATATCAAGAAAAACCTGCAACAAATACTTCCTGTTTACACCATCTGATGAGCATATATTGTATAATTGTAATCTAGGAAAAGAGCAATTTCAAAATAAACATAAATAATTGCCCTCTAAACAATCTACCAGATGCCCACACTCATACATTCAACTGTCCTAAATCACCCAGCAATTAGCTACATGATTCAATTTTTAAAGTCATTGTTATATAAAGTCAAGCCAACCCCACCTAGTTGGAAAAGCCTTATTTGTTGTTGTTGTTGTTGTCATAATGTAAAACCATGTCCATAAACGATCTGTGTCCAAAAGATTTACCAAGATTATACACTAGCATCACCCAATCTCAACACTTGTCTTTTCTAAAGGATTGAACTAAGTGACAATAAATTTTAAGACATTACATTACAAACACGAAGTCGTTACAAGAATTGTAAATTGACACCTCTTTCCCTCTCTCAATTTCTGCTTTCTAAATCTCTTAATAGGATTAATGTAAATTTTCTATTAAACTCTTCATCTTTAGGTACCATCCATTCACAAACCATTTTTTATACCTACTTCTAAATCTTTAGTAGTGTCGTTTGACATTTCAAATTAGTAAAGAAATTTCTCATCTAGTTTTACCCTTACTTCCAAATTTAAAAATAAATGAAATATGTATTGTTATAACCTGTTAAGGTCAGATTACAAATGGCATTAGCTAACCTTTCTGATCAATTCTTCATTAAGAGTCAGCATATCCTCCAAAGGAGTAAAAGCCATTTCCATATCTAGCTGGGTGAACTCAGGTTGTCTATCAGCTCTTAGATCTTCATCACGAAAACACCTGGCAAAAAGGTAACTTGGGTCACAATTGCTTTAATTTTTTCAATTTTTAATAGAACAAATGCTTTACGATTTTAGTTTGGTTTGTGTTAAAAAGACAGACATTCTATATTCTTAGTTTATGTAAGTCACTCAGACCAAAAACATTCTTTTATAGAAAAAGAAGAAAATTTATTACAGAGAAAAAAGGGAAAGTACCATGCGGAGTTTAACAGATGTGAACACATTAAAAATCAACAATGCAGCATGGCCAACAAACTCTTTGCATATCATGAACATGCAAATATCAATAGAGATTCAAAAATGAAAAAGAAAATCTCACCTTGCTATCTGATAATATTTATCAAAACCAGCTACCATTAGCATTTGTTTAAATAGCTGTGGACTTTGCGGCAAGGCATAGAATGTTCCTGGCTTCATAATTCATATGAGTCAATGCACAACACTTATTCACACAAAATATGAAAATACATACAAAAAACTTATAATGTTTTTCCTCTTATAAATGTTAACTACCAAGACAAAACAAAAATATGTACCAGGATGATGCTTTAAGAGCGTATGTAATTAACAGTGTTACTACCAAAGCATATGCATAAGGCAAAAGCTCTGTGATAATGCCATTGAGGTATATATAACCTCTTTTGGATTTGGGATAATTGATCCCATAAAGTTAGGAATTCAACATTGTAATTTCTATTTGAACAATTGAAAGAAACTGATCTGTTTCTACAAAAGCTAAACCTAAATTGCCGCACCGTACTTTTAATCAGAAATATCTTTAAGGTTTGCTGACTTCTTCACTCTATTGTAATTGGAACACATTAAAAAGGAAAAGCAAAAGTAAAAAAAAAAGACTAACCAAATTTTTCAGAGAAATCTAATGCAAGGTTGTCCGAACTGGACCTCCTTATTAGTGATAAGGAGGAACCCAATAATGTCATATACAAATAAATAATTAGAGATACGTTTGGGAAATTTTCATATCATAGTATTAGGCCACAATCTTGAGTAACAAAAGCTGAAAAGAATAATTGTCAGACTGCCAAGAGGTGAACATATGTAACTACCTGGATTCTTGAAGGAACTAAATAGTCTCGTGCACCTTCTGGTGTGGATTTAGACAGTATTGGAGTTTCAATCTACCTTATGACCAAAAAAGTGTAAAAAAATCAACACTAGGATACCAAGTACCAACAATCAAATTGAAGTAACAGTGGATGGCAAGAGACACAATAAATCACTGAAGAGAGAAAATGACTCAAATGATGGACTCACAGAACAGTACCTCAACAAAACCATGTATGTCTTCTAGATATCTTCGAATGAGTTTAACGACTTTATGCCGCAGCAATATGTTGAAACTCATTTGCTGCCGCCTTAGATCAAGGCATCGATACCTTCCAATAAGTAATCATAAGCAATATATCTCCCATAAACTTAAATTTTGCAAGAAAACTAATTCTGAACATGGTATGCAGCACACAGCACCAATGGAAAAAATAAAAAATAAAACAAGTTCAACAAAACCTAAGACCAGAGAAAAGGAAGTCCATTTTCCCACCAGATTAACAAGTAAACTAGGGAGAAGTTTGGACATCAAAATGACCATATTTGTATGAGAAACCAACCAAATTAAACACAAATAAGCCATTGGGAGCCTCATGCAACTTGGGTACTACCTCAAACGAATTTCCTCTTTAAGAGAATCTTTTGCATCATCTGCTGTAGTAACTAAGAATGGTAACTTTGAATTTACGGCATTTAATACTTGAACACTGGTTGCAGCAACCTGCCACACAAACAAACGTATATAACTCTGGCAAATAGGTAAGAAAAAATGTAAACAAATAAAACATTTCAAACCCAAAAAAAAAAAAAAAAAAAAAAGGGATATTCTCATAGCCTGGAAACCAATTCTGTATATATCTTCACAGACTAACAAGCAAGGAAGAAGAAGAATTGAAAAAAGAAAAAACAGAAATTACACATAAAAATTAAAACCTTTTGGACTACCGAATTGCTATGAATCCCATATAAAAATGAAATCACTCTGTATTAACGACATATACCTCAATGAAGCCTGTTTTCATTTTATTGTTGATTGACTCATTTGGCCGAGACCGGACAATACCTTCAATGGCAACCACGTACTCAAGTCTCAGGTCATTTATAGCAGAATGAGCATCTGGAAATTCATCTGGAAGGGTAGTAATCTGATTTTCAAGTTTAATTAGTACACACACACGCACACTCCCATGGTACAAGTACAACCACAAACAGCAGTGATAGTAAAGTGGTAAAAGCAGCAAGAAAACTAAAAGCTATAGTAGTATGCATAACGGAAATTACAATAGCAGCAAAGATATGAAAAGTTTTGATGACAAAAGCAGCATTAGTAATACAAAATGCTTCTTTGAAATGAATGAGGTTAAGTATACAATCATACAAATTTTCCTATTCTTTCCCACTAAAATTTCATAGGAGAGCTGCATTGAAGCAACCAACTATTTGCAATAGCCAAGTACCTGAACAATGCCAGTATAGTCTCTGAGATTGAGAAATGTAAGGCCACCATGGACTCTGTGAAGGGCAACCCAGCCACAAAGGTGGACCCTTTTACCCACATCGTTTGAAGACAATTCACCGCAGAAAGCAGTCCTAGAAACCCAATCAAGAGACTCCTTGAGGGCCAAAGGAGTCTTAGCATTTGATGTGAGTGTTTCCAAAGCTGAAGGAGGTGGTGGTTGTATTGAAGGGGACGTTGATGCAGAAACAGAAGACACAGTTCTGGTTCTGGAAAGAACCCTTGGAATGGTGTTGGAAACGCTGCATAGAAAGACGAATGATGGCCTGGAACGAAGGGCCATCAAAGGCAAGGCTTCGAGGAACAGAGACATGTTGCTCTTAAAAATATATGTGACAAACAATGGGTACCCACTAAAAATTTATCTACAAAGACCCCTTAATTACTCAGAACCTAAACAAAAGATTCAGTCTTGATCGAGAGGAAACAGATTGAAAGATTAACAAAAAAAAAAAATCCAGAATTCATTTAAAAGAGTCAAATTTGCTGGAGATTCAAGCTAAGAGGAACACTTGTGCCTATTGAAAATAGCGGTGGGATGATAGAGAATTGGAAAAATAGAAGAATTGTAGAGTACCCGTTGAAGAAGATGAAGTGCTGAGATGGAGAACAGTGCAAAGAAAGACAGAGTGTCAGCCAGAAGCTGAAGTGAAGACCGTGGCGTCACAAGAGGATAACAGATACGTGACTCTTTTGCTGAAACGGCGTAGTTTCTTCGGCTGATGAGTATTGGGCCAGAAAGTGCAGTAATGGGCACACCAGGACTCAAAAACACTATTAATGGACCTAATGAATAATTACCGAAATTCTAGCCTAGCCCAGCTTCTAGAGAAATTTGGGCCTATTGGATCTCCCCCCAAAACATGTGTTTGGGGCTAACTTGATCATGAACTATTCTGAGATGGGAACTTGGGCTCATATGCCTTTGCTGTTTTACAAACTTGCGGGCTTATTATTGTCGATGATCCTATTGCCTGCTGCATAGTTGGGCCCTTGTATTTCTTGCTCTTGCTTAAGAAATTGCAAAACCCAAAAGCAAAAAAAAAAGGAGGGGGGCCAAGTGCGGTTTCTCAGAGCTAACCACATTAGTTCGACCCCCCAAAAAAAAAAAAAAAGTTAACCACATTTGTAACAGAGACGCTTCAAATAAGCAAAAATAAATGAATAAGCTAATCTTCTAGATGGTGGCATAAGCCATGAGCTTATTCAACTCAGATTAATTAAAATTTAGTAAAATTTGAATATTGATGATTTAGATAAAAAATTATTTTTTTTTGAACCGAGACAAAAAGATAATAATTTTTTAAAAGGAGAATATTTATGATTTGACTCATTCAAACTATTAGTGAAATTAATTCTCATTTGTTTAAGCAAATGCAATAATTATGCAGTTTTCTAAATAGAATTGCTCATCTGCGAGTTAAACTTATATTTTAATTTACTTGCTTAATTTTAGATATGTATACACATAATTACGTGTCATTTCCACTTTGGGACTGATCATTTGAATGACAAAATGTGCTCCTCGTGATTCTATAATTGTTTCAGTTTGACCTGTTTCGAACATATGGAATAAAATATTGTCATATCGCCCATAATTTGTTGCTCGTAATTCTATTCGTGTTTCGATGAGGGACACAAAACCCAGACATTCGAGAAACTCGTGCCACAGAAAATACAAACATGATTTCCCATTTTTCTTAAAAGAAAACATTAGTTAACTGAAATATTGCGTAATCAGCTACTAGTATTCAATTTTTCTTAGTTAAAAAGAATATATATTGATCAGTTTTTTTAAGATTTCTTTAATTAAAAAAAAATCAGCATTACATGGTACAAAACCATCTCATTAAAAATGAAATTGACCGAAGTGCAATGATTAGAATAAGTAACATGATATACTTCAGCTCGATAACAACAGTTTTGATTGTCCGTGAATTTAACTTAGGTCATATACCACAAGCAACAGATTATCATCAGCTTTTCATCTTGGGACCGCATAAAGCTTCATATATAATAAATATTTATTTATTATTAGAAGAAGCGAACAACTATTCTCTCCCGTGAACCACTACTAGCGAGCTATTTATCAAGGAAAGAATAGAAGTGTCGTTTCTGTTTATGGTATCCACGAATCATGATGCTAAATAAGTAGCGGTGGTGTGGCTAACTCTTTGTCCCACTCTCACTTGGTACCTGCTCTGCTTCTAGTCTTTTCATTTCACGGGCTGCATCTGTCCCTAGGCTCAAGTTCAAAACTATACATAAAACAAGCCAAACAATTCCTCTAACCTTTTCTGCTCCTGTCACTCTCATGGCTATTTTCGAAGGTGGATCATGCATTACATATGGGAGGGTGGTGATAGGGCTAATGTGGTTGAAACTTTTGGAAACATTCACATCTTATTTTTGGGTTCACATCCCCCAAAATGTATAGGAGCAATCCATTACTTTTGGCTGTATATTAATTTATGTGTTCTTATTTAATTTATTAATTTTTTATTGGTCACATGCATAATCACATTTGCAAAAATTTATTACCACTTACTACTCTTTTAACAGTTTTACAAGTGGAAATCACTTTTAATAAGTAATGATCGATTCACTATTGTGGCCTTCATACAGAATGTAAGTTTGCACTAAGAATTATTTAGTACCAAAAATGATTTAGAAAACATATACAAATCACTTTAGCAACAACAAAAGTAAAATCATCACTTTCCTAAAATTCATGACTTGAAAAAAGTTGAAGCGAAGAAAATGCTCCACTATTAATATTGTTCGTACAAGAAATTTTTTTACTAAATAACATTTTTGTTGCCCAAATCTATATTATTATCATTCACAAAAGGTTAATTGAAGTGATTAGTAATTTCGACCTCTTAAAACAAGGATGAAAGCTTGAATGCAGAGGAATAATTCTTGTGAAAAGGCAACATAATTCTTAATTATATTCATATAGTCAACTAAAAATTAATCATTTTTTTATAATTGGAAACAGACTCAACGCAAGCTCTCTAGAAAAAAACTATGTTATTTGCACAATTTAATATTCATAACTACAGACGACTCACATTTGAGTGGCTGTTTTTTTTTTTTTTTTTTTACATAAATCATCACAAGACATTTATCACAACTTAAAATTATCATTTACTTTCGATCCTCACCTACCTTGAGTCACATTTTCCGTGTTGAAAGTATAAAATGATTCCAGAACCTCGGATGATGTCAAGAGTCTTTACATTGAGGAGAATTCTTAGGCACCTCCAAGTTTTTTATACCCTATACTTTTGACCGGAGGATCCTGCTTTCAAAGTCTCCTATCAATGACCAATGGCATCGCTATCCAGCCAACTAAACCTTTGAGGGTATCATAAAATCGCAAATACAAAATTGAATTGTGTTTTCAATCAATGCATTGTGTTTGGCTCCTTTTTCTTCCAGTGAAATAGATTAAACACTTAATTTACAGATGTAGGAACTTTTAAATATGTAACATGCAGTCACTGAGCATTGAACCCAGAGGTCTATATTAATATGTGCCTCTAAATGTTAAAATTAAACATGTCGTTGAATTATATAGTCCTTCTCTTTTTGGGTGAGGTGAGACAGTTAGTATTCGTTGTGTCTATTAAACATGTGTAGCATAGGGCATGGACAAATGAATTTAACACAATTGTGTACCAAAAAAGAATACACACTTCGATTATATTTTCCCTGGCTAATTTTTTTGCTGTGGCCGAAGGTTCAACTAAGTCCTTCCTGATTAAGTTGGTTCAGAGTTGTTATACATGAGGGGAGAAATGGAAATTACTACAACAGAATGCGTTTGGCTGATTGTACCACAAATAAATACTAACCATATGAAAATGACCCATATACAATTATTGCTACTTGCTAGCTAGTTCCGGCGAAGAAATGGGCAAAAATACTTGATTCCAATATTCCTGAACAAGGACTGATTAATTCTGTGCTAACTAAAAGACAATTGCTTGATTAAGTTTGTAGCTAACCCAATAATTGGCTAGCTCTTAATTAATATCCTCCCCTGCCCTTCTGTAGCCTGCTTTTATATATAAATAATTAAATAGTATAGCTAACCATTATACACGTAGTTTTTTGTTTTATTTCAAGTGACAAACTGTCCTCAAACTATTTAAATCTGCCTGCTGCATTAATGAGGTGTTTAGTTCGGAATTGCGCATGATATCAGTGACGTGGTTTCTACCGTAATCCTCCAATTTAAATAAGCCACATAAATAATGACAAGGCAATACTTTCAAAATTTATATTTAAGTCCCTTTAACTTATTTTTTGTATAATTTTACCCCAAAGTTAATTATTCAAAAAATAAAAAACCGTTCAATTCCAAACATCAAATTTATTTGATCCCAAACATTTAAACATTCTTTTGCCCCAAATATATAAAAACCCTAATCCAAAATTTTATAGATCCTCACTATTTTCTCGATTTTAATGCAAATCATATCTATTATTTAGATCTAAATCCTTTTTAAAAATTAATTTATAATTTTTTAATCTGTTCCTATGTGTCTACCGATTAAAGAATTCACTCTTACTCTTACTGGAGGTTGTTCATGGCTTACATCGACTGCCAATGCTTAAAAAATAAGAAAACAATTAAAAAAAAAAGGATTGCAAAGCGGTGAAAAAAAAATACTATGAATCATGAAATTGATAATAACTAGGCTTAGCGAGTATAGATGGCAACAAAAAGCTCAATTTGACTTTCTTAGTTTGATCGTACACATGAATTCGTCATCGCTACCTCGACATTGAAATCAGAAAAATCGAAACTTGAAAAAAGAAAACACGAGACTTTTGAGGAAAATTAGAGGAGGGTTTTCCGGTGGAATCATTGAAGAAAAGAAACGCGATGACTGAAACGACTGAATGGAAAATAGAATAGGGATTTAAATAGGTAGAGAGTGGAATTGTTAGGGTTCTTAATTAGATTTACGATTAGAGTTCTTACATATTTAGGGAAAAAAAGAATGTTAGTGTAAATAACTTTGATGTTTGGAATTGAAAAGTCTTTAATTTTTTTAAATAATTATGCAGTAAAATTGTAGGATTTAATTTAAATACCCTGTCAGTGTAAAAAATTTTTACACAGATATCTAATCATAAATTATCACATTAGCAAAATTCTTTGACATAATCACCCACTATTTGAATGATCATGTAAATAGAAGATTTTAATTGGATGACAATGTGAATACACCTAAATTAAACTCAAAATTGTAACAAAAATTAAGTTAAATTGTCTAAATATAAATTTTTAAATATTGCTATGTCATTTTCTATGTGGTTAATAATTTGTCATACATTCAAATATGATTGGACATATAAAAAAAGTTTCAAATCTCGTCAAATTAAAAGGGAACTAAAAAAATACGTAATAAAAATGGTTTCAAACCTCTTTAAATTAAAAGGGTACTAAAGAAACCACCTATTAGTATTAGCAAATAATACAAAACGACAAATGTTATGTAGAGATGAAAAATGTAGACATCTCATAAATAAATAGAGAAAAAGAGACACAAAGTCTTATGTGATAATAAATGATAAAAGAAAAAAATAAAAATTTTGTATCTTTCTCTATATATTAATATTAATATATTCATGAGACGTTTAATTCTTAGGGCTTGTTTGGCACTCCTAATAATATAAAGCCTAATACGATAAGGGTTGATAGTATAATGTCTCATAAAAATTTAATATTATGCAATGTTTGATATGTCACCGTATAAGATATTATATTATATGCAATATAACCAAAAAAAAAGATTATAATAAATACAATTTTTGAATATTAAATTTAAAATTTAAAAATTAATATAATTATTTTAATATTTATTATAATTATTTTAGCTATTTTTTATTATATATAAATATAATTTTATATTAAAAATTATTTATTTATTTTTAATATTTTTTCATAATATAAAAAATATGTGAGAGAGAGAGAGAGAAAAAAAAATAGAAAAAGTTTTTATACATCAAAATTCAAAGAAGTCTAGTATCATATTCTTATATTTGGTTGTATTTTTTATTATATATAATTAAATTTATATTAAATATTATTTATATATTTTGTTAATAATTTTTATTCTTATATTTTTATATGAATTTAATTGATGGCAGTGTAAAATAGTTTTACACTGTCAACTAATAGAAATAGTGAAAAGTGTCAACTCATACAAATAACCGCCCATTATAATGAGGGACCCATCATAATTTCTCACTTTCTTCTATTTTTATTGGTTGACAGTATAAAACTATTTTACACTGTCAATGCATACCAATTAAACTCTTTTTATACTAGTTTGAATAGTTATTTTATAATTATTATTTTTAAAAAATATTTATTTATTATTAATTTTTTATTAAATAATATTATTTTGTTGTTTATATAATTTTTATTTTTTATTATTTATTTAATAATTATTTTTTTAATAAAATATATTTAAAAAAAATGAAAGAACCCTTATACATCAAAAAGTTAATCAGCTCTAATACGGTCTCTCTAAACTGGATTAAGTTACATCATTCTAACGTATAAGTGAGGTTTGATGAATAAGTTTATACAATACATTGATTACGCCTAACAACGAATAAGATCATAACGTATTGTATTGCCTTATCCTATCATATTTAATACGACATGCCAAACACACCCTTAATGTACAACTAATATTTTTCAATACAAAAAGCCCAAAGCATAGTGCCAAAAAAGCATGCTGGTGTATCTTTGATGCATTGATTGTGAAACTATACCAAACACAAGCACCGTCCACTATATTACACGAAGTGCTTCCCCAGAAAGTGCCGCTCAAACAAAGCTGAACCATTTTAAAATTTAAGTAGCTGGAACACCGTACACTGGGATTTTTTTATTTTTCTTTTAATAAATAATGAAAGAGAAAAGAACAGACAGCATCTTTATTTTTATTATTATCATTAAAAGAGAAGCTAAATTGTATTGATAAAATGGTCATCGCGGGGCACTGCATAATTTATTCGTAGTTGTACAACTTTCTAAAGTAAAAGGGTTACACGAGTCATTGATAGTTTCGTCGTGTTCCGTCACTAAATTCGTAGATAATAGATCAGCAACGTACAAAGTGGATGTGAATTCATATGCTTCGGCCCAGTTTGCATAAAGCTAAATAAGTGACATGTAGATGTAGGTGAATTGATACACCTTTTCACCAAAATCTAATTTGTGTTTGCACTCGTATTATGAGTTACGGCAATGGATTATTTAGACTTAATTGGATTCTCTCTTTATAGGATGATTAGACTGCTACGCTTTCTCATAAAACATAAAAGTTATGTCTGAAGGTAGCCTGTCTCATCCACGTCTTCATGCATTGCGTTTTTTAATTTTAGTTAAGTAAAAGAAAGATAAAAAAATATGTATAGATTGTGTGCATAAACATCATAATTGAAGGGAAAAAGGGAAATATTCGTGCATGGGAACATAATCAAGAAGATCAATCATGCCCCGCAGTCCTATACATCAAAAATAGTGGAATCTGGTTGATGAAGATTGTTGTGGACCCTCCAGATCAGGCAATTTGCGTAGTGAATCATGTTATTCCATCGCATGATTGAAGAAAATATTCCTGAAATTAAATTCGATAATAATTAATGATCATACAGTGATTCTATGGTTGCAGTGCTTCCTCTTAATACATCAATAACTTGCAAGCAAAATTTACCTTGGCGTGACTATTCACTTGCGCAATATCTTTGCGTGTTAATCAACTTCATCATTATTTATTGTGATGTTTAACTTGAAATATATATATGTAATTAATCCTATGTCTGAATATCAAATATGCACATCACTTCCTTTCACATGGGATGAAAACATTTTAAACCTGTAAAGTTGGAGCATTAACACTGATAGTCACTTATCACGTTTCTTACAATAATTATATGCTGGTTAATGAGTAATGATATGAGACAGTATATATATATGTATTAAGCTTTACTTACTTTAAATAATAACCACAACATACTAACAACCCACCAAACTAAAAGAGCAAAAACAGCAAGACCGAAATGTACATAGAAAGAGGATTCACATCTTTTCTTCTTTTTCTTTTTTCTCTTTTTCCTTTCACACACACTACACTTTTGACTTGCACAGTAAAATCTATTCTTTCCAAAAGAAATCAGATCGGACGGTCGCAAATCGTTGGTTTCAAAGTCAAGGCATTCCCTTGTTGGCGTAGCTATTGACGAGCGCCAAAGCGTTGCTGGTGAACTTCTTCACCTTCGTGACCCGGTCGCACACGTCCGCCTTCACCGGACAGTCCGCCACGTCCTGGAAGCCGTCCGTACAGGTCTCCTCGTCGGTGAGTGCGGCGCTCATCCACGTCTGCACGTTGCTCATCTGGAACAAGAACGAGCTGGCGCCGGCGCCGGCGGCTCCTATCTGCCGCATCTGCTTCAGCGAGCCGCGGATTTCGTCGACGGCGTCGTCGAGGTTCGTGAAGCAGTCGTGGAGCGCGGAGGAGGCGCGCGAGTCGACGCTGTAGTCGGCGTCGCGCGTGAGGTTGGAGATGTAGGAGGCGGCGCGGTGGACCTTCGACAGGCTGACGGCGATGGCGACGCGAGCGAGCTGGCCAGGGTCCTGCTGGACCGCATTGGCGTAGCGAGCGAGGGAGGTGTAGCACACGTCCGGGTAGAGCGTGGTGTTGCAGCTCGTACGGATGAAGGTGGTGTCGCCGTCGTCGCCGCCGGCAGGGGACTCGACGCTTTCTCCGGCGGCAGAGGTCGCGTGGAGGTTGGAGAATGCGACTGCGAAGAGGAGGAGGGAGAGGAGGAGAAGATGAGGCCGTTGGGTTCTCATGGTTGATTCTGTTACGGTTTGTTAGCGTCCGTGGGGAGAGAGAGAGAGAGATAGATGGGTTTTTGTAGGCACCAGTTATGCTTGAAATTACGTTGTGGCCGCTGTCTTTGGGTTTATTAACGAGAATTGCCATCCTCGATTTTCTTTGGTTTGGCAATTTGGCTCGTGTTTTTATTCTTTTTTTTTTTATTATTTTTCTAGCTAAACAATTTATTTTTCGAACTATTGTTTTGATTTTTAAAATATCGGATTGACGTTAATTTGATTTTTGAAACATGAGTAGCATTAATTTAATTTTTTAATCATAGAAAAGTGACATTGAAACTATTTTTTGTACGAGAAATTCAATAATACAAAATTAAATTAAAGTTTTTTTTTTAAGGAACCAAATTAACGTAAAATATTTACGGCTCAAGAATGAAGGAAGTTAATATTGTTTTTTGTTGTTGAGGAGTTGAATTAATATTAAATTCTTTAAGGAATTGATTTAATCATTTGTAAATTTTTCATCTAACACGGTTTGCATCGATTGAATTGTGAATTGAATGAACAAAAAGAAAAGTAACTATCTGATGTTTAAATTGATATAGCAACGTTGCATTTAATGAATTCATTCAAGATTCATTCAAGGTTCGCGAATTGGGATACGTGTGAAAGTTTGTTGGGGAAAATAAAATAGGCTCTCAAATGATAGATTAAATGTGAAAGAAGGCTGAAATCTCAAGCTTCCTTAGTAAAAAGTTAAGGACGAATAAAGAGAATAACAGAATTTTAGTCTTTAATTGTGTCCTTCATGTCAATTTTTTTTTTATTCTGAGTGTTTTGTTTATATTTTAGGATAAAGAAATTTAATTCTTTCACAGAATATCTTAAACCTTATTTTAAAAGTTGAAAAGGAAAGATAAAGGAAATAAAAGAGAAATTATTAATGCTAAATATTTTATCATGGAAAAGGAAGTTTTATTCATCCTTGAGCATATAACAAATTTTGCCTTATTTCTCATCTCCTTTGTCATATTTTATTAGGGAACTATGTCAAAATCTCCTCACGAAATTCTTTGGTTAAGTCTTTAAGACTGATCTTAGTAATGATTTGAGACTTCTATTATTATGTTTCAGTAATAATTTGAAACTTTTATTATTATGTTTTCTTTTTTTTGTAAAAAAAAGAATTATTTGTCTCTAAACTAGTTGCACAACATTTTTCTGTTAAAGAGTTTTCCCATGATATAGACCTGACTGAAAGTTTGCTTAGTAACTCCCTTAAGAAGTTTGTTAACAAGACAATAAAGAAATAAAAAAATACAAATTGAGACACAAAATGTTTTATCTCTTATCAACTATGTTATCAACACATGTGTTCTACAACATCTGACTTACAAGAATGGGAAATCTACTGGTTTTTGTTGATTGGAATTGTAATGCACGGTTTTGTAGAAGAGGCGTATTAAATTTAACCAATGTGTGGATAAGAGGAGAGTAATGTTCATAAAACTCGAAATGGTCCAGAGTCTAGGCTGATGAGATTTCTTGTGTAGGAAAGCTTGCAAAAGCAGCTGGACTTGGTTAATACATGTTAGATGTACGTGGCCAGGACCCAGGAGTCTTATAGTATTTCAATTCCATCTCCTAAGGTTGCGGTGATGTGCTGGCAAGTAATACGTTCATTATGTCAACAAGGACATAGTTGCAGGTTTTTCTCCTTTCACGAAAATGCTAATTATTGAGTGGGATATCTCATAGAGTTTTCTCAAATGAAAATTAAGATAATAAGAACAAATTTTTTTTAATTAATTAATACATTTAAGACATTTAATTAAAAAAATCTTTAAGATATTAATTAAGAAATTAAAAAAACAAAATTTTATAGGTTTTGTTAAAGGTAATTATTAAGAATTAAAAGATATTGAGAAAAATTAAAAGTTCTAAAAATATTTATTACATAAAAAAGCTTAGAAGCTGAATTTTTGTACAATTATCTGTTTTTAAATTCTTAACAAGTGTACTTAATAAAATTCAAACTTCAAAAATAATAAATAGTACGAACTATTGTTCATGAAAGGACGTACGAACAAAACATGAACGAGTGGTGTCTTGATAAATAGCAGATTTTCGCTTTCCTCTATTTAACTTTCCTCTCCTCTTTTGTTTAGTTATATGGGCTTTGTTATAATTTTACTATAATATTTTCGTATTGTTTAGCATTGCTCTTCATACTTTATAAGTTTTAAATACATTAAATGTAATAAAAATAAATATTTTTTCTTTTTAAATTTTTTTAATCAATGCTTTAGGACACTCATCAAATAAACAAACAAAAAATAGGAGATTAAGTAACGATATATTTTATTTATTATCATTATATCCTTCAAGCTTATCTTTTATATCCATTTTATTTGAAGCTCAAAATTACGTATTTGAATGTAAAACTGCCTTTATTTGTTAAATTTCCTCATCTATGATAGAGGCTTAATCAAAAACAAAATCCTAGGATTATTTCGTTGTGTCCGAAGACTCAAGAAACAAAATAATAGCAGGCATGTGTATGTAATAATGGGTGAAGAAGAAGGAAGGGACACAGCTAGGCGTGGGGACGCCACCTTTTTATATGATAATAAATAATAATTTAAGTGACAATGTGTGGAAGCGACCAAAGCAGCCAAGGTGCCTATCGTTGGCACTGGCATGGCATGGCCGTGCCCACTTCAATTTTGCGGCTAGTGCTCGATTCTTACAAATCAACCGCCACTTTCCTTTCCACAACCAAATCAACGGCACATACATACATATATATAGAGAGAGGTTGAGAAAAAAAATTCACTCCCATTCAAGATTTTGATATGTCTCTTGATTTATTAAGCACTTACTGAAATATTTATAAATTATTCACTAATCGAATAATTCAAGAGCTGAATCAGTCAAGTGAGTCAACTATTATTAGCTTACAAGATATATTTATACTTTTATTATTTTATATCTCTATATATTTGATTATTTGATCATAATAAAATTTATTTTATTTTATACATGTTTGTATTTTTATTCTTATATATATATTCTTCAAATAAATGTGTATCTAAAATGATTTCATTACTCAAAATCGAGCTGTGTACAAAGTAATTGCTTTGTAGTTATGATCGGGTTTGAAACTGATCAAGCTTATGTTCATGAATCATGATAGATTTTCAAAACAATCCCATTAAACTTGACTAATTTCTTAGCTCACCTATATTGGTCTAACTTAATTTTTATTATTAAAATAAAATTTAAAAAGGTTAACAGTTAGATGTAAATTGAGCTTTATTTTTTTAAAAAAATTAATATTATTATCCAATTATTTCGATATTTGAATATAATGGTAGGCTATTATTACTTTTAGATGGATTATAACCCTTCTCAGATAAAATATTTTTATATAGTAATTTTACATGATATTTTAATTTATTCTATTTTTTTAAGATACAATTTTAATATATTATTAATATCAAAGTTATCTGCATCATTGACTATAATTCATTATAAATATTTCACATTTTTAGTTTAATTATTTGACTCACAATCAAACCACTTGCTAAGTCAATCTTCTAATTTAGTTTGGTCTCGTCCACTCACACAAGCACATATTAGGGAAAAACTAAGTGAAAGGAGTGATTAATTGTAAGAATGAGGTAATCAAATTTTGATCATTAGATCTTAGATAGATAATTAAAATTAAAATATAAAATCATATGAATATTTTAAGTGATTATAGATGTAGAACTTTTAAATAACTTTCAATCTTGACAATTTATGTATATTTATACAGCTAAAATTTGTTTATATCATTCTCATAATAAAGTATTTCTCTCACTTAATATATCTCTTATATGTATATATTTGTTTAAATCATTAATATATAAGGTTTAATAAACAATAACTAATTTAACTCAAATCAGATCTATTTATAAAAAAATAAAGTTCTATTAATATTATTATTTTTTTATCTTATATGGCTTGAACTCAGGATACTCCACTTCATAGGTTACACTAACACAACTATAGTTCATAGTGCTTTTATGCACAACAGTCGCACCGACCAAAGTAACATTCGAGTGGCACTGCTCATTGTAACGTACAGAGACAGGAATGAAAGGGATAAAAATTCGAGGTGGCAAACTGTAGTTGAGGTATTTTATGGTAATGGCGTCCATTATACCCACGTCAATGGGCAACAACCTAACAAAAGCAAAAAGGACCTAACCCAGCCCGAGCAGGTGAGCACTTTTTCTCGGGTCTTTTAGAGTTGTTAGTTAGGAAATTTGAGGCACATAGCAATAATGTTCCTCACACTTGCCCACTACGCCTCAAGCGTGATGCTTTAGCTTCTCCCTTTTTCACAGATAGTGGCCTGGTTGCCTTCGCTTCCCCACACAAACACTATTCAAATAGGGAGAATTTCTCAAATAAATTCTAGTGTCTCTTGCCCTATGCACTAGCTGTGCCAGAGAAAATGTTAGATGCACCAGGTTGGATTATACTTTAATCACTTATAGAGTAACATTTCAATTTAGGGTAGAACAAGGATCCACCACTAATATACATATTTATATTTATATGTTATGCCAAAAGTAGTCATAGTATAATCCAATTTGATGTTTTTTGAACAATTAATAATTTCTCACGTGGCTATGCGAATCTGCCTTCCCCACAATCACAGTTTTATCCCATGAGGGAATTTCGGCTATGCTCTAAACCAATTGTCAGCCAGAGCTTAAGCATTGTGGAAAAGGTCACCACTAATTACACATAGGATTAAGAAAGTAACTTGGGTGTTGAAGTGGAAACCATCAATTTTGTAATATCTAAAGATAAATGCTGTATATTCGGTCTGCTTCATTTCAAACCATCATAGGGAGACAGTTAAAAAAGGTTCAAAAAGAAAAGGCGGGTGTTCATAAATCATACTAATTGTGATGCCCACCATTCAAGCAACTCTTCGCTTCAAACTTTAGTACAGGTTTCAAGGACAATGTAACGATCTTCGGGGGGAAAAAATTTAAAAAAAAAAAAAAAAAAAAAAAAAAGAAGAATAAGAAGAAGAAAAGCTACATGATTGTGTGGCATGTTACTTCATCGTTACGAGGCTCTAATACCTTGTTGTTCTTAGCTTTAACTTTGACCTTTTAACAGGTCAAACAACAAAAGTAGTTAGTACAGGAAATAAGAACCTCATAATTATTTGTGGTTTGAAAACACTGACCCTGCCTTTAGCGTCTAGGTGAATCCATGTGACAAGAACATTTTACCAAATAACGGGCTCAACGGCGCAATTAGCTCTTTTTTAATCCAAAAAGTAAGACTGGGAAAACTTTTCCGTTTAGTATCAACATTATCTTCTTACACATCGTATGCATTCCATGAAAAACTTCTTTAGCATCCTCTTTAAATTACGATGGGATCAGTTTGAGGTAGAAGTTTTTGTGTACGGGATAGCAAATTGTAGTCAAAATAGAATTATCAATTTCAAGTAAACTATTAAGTATAATTTATATTTCAAATGCATAATGAGGCATGAAGCCACATTTTTTTTTTTTGTCAAAATCACAAGTATTCTCCTATCAGAGACAATCAAACTCAATTCAGATAGGACTCCTTGGACAGCAAAAATCTCCCTTTTAAGTTTTAGTATAACTACGTACTAAGAACTCAAACCTTAGATCTCCATTTAAGCTAGAACACCTATTGCTAGCTCATCTATGCACTCGTTTGCAGGCATGAAGCTACATTTTTGAATTTTAGTTGTATTGACTATTTCTTCTCATTTTGTAAAGAAGAAAAATTGATGTGGTATGTTTTGTTACTGCAATGAAATAGTAAAAATTAAATGTTTCCACCTCAGTCCACAATTAATTTTTTTTTTTCCCTCAAACATCTAGTTTGGATATGAGTAATCTGCTTTTAGTCGAACACATCAATAAAAAAAATTAAATCTATAGGAAAGACTATGCTAAGACTTTGCCTAAATAGCATTCTTGTCATTATTAGGTTCTGAATACATGTATGAAAATAACATTTTGGACTTGGAAGCGAAGAGCTAATTTTTGTTGTCATTGTCTACCCATTCACCCTAATCAAGAAACGTAGATATACATAACGTAGTTCTGTTAGGGATAGAAAGGAATCAGAGGAAAAGCGAATGAGATAAGGTGGGAATTGAAATTGAAATATTGGTCTAAAATAAATACCTGCCGTACTGTAAAGGGGAGACAAGTTAAAAAGCATAGATAAACACCTTTCGTGTGGATCTCTAAAGCGTTGGCATGACCCATCTGCATATGCACATCGCATCATTGTCAAAACAGCGAGATCCCGGGCCAATAAGACTCCGTGAATGAGGGATAATTGCAAAACTTCGCTGTTACTGTTAAATTATCTGTCTGAGTATAAATCCTAATTGGTCTTCTTTCTTTCTTTCTTTCTTTCTTTCTTTTTTGCCTTTTTTTTTTTGGGGGGGGGGGGGGGGGAAATTCTGTCTTGAATTATTATTTTCGTTGGACCAACAAATGAGCGACAGAGACGGAAGACCCTCTCATTAGTTATGTATGACAAGTCACTCTGTGAATGCGAACCGAGAAACTCTTTACGATATCATATGTACATGCATTAAGAAGAACGGCTTGCCATAAATATTGTGTTGCCTTTATCAAGAAAGCTAGTAGTCATGGGGAATTTTAAATTGATAGCAGCACCATTCACCCATCCTTAATGCAATGGCACTTGCTACATTCCACCGGAAAGGACTAGTGAAATCTGTTACCAAGTGATCATGTCCAACTTTGTTTCAGCTCATCAGGGGTGGGTTTTGAGCAAATCATGATTCAATCATTGGAATCCCAATAAAAATTAGACCTTGGAACAGAATCTGCGTGATGCTTGACGTTCCACCGCAGATTATGCGTAAATGATGTTTCATTACAGTAGTGGAACAGTAATTCGTACTCGTATGTCCAGAAATCAAATCAGATATGAGGTGGTAAAATAAGCAGTACATAGATACATGTACTGGGAAAATAAATAAATAAATAAATAATAGCAGTAGATATCAAATCGCAATAATATATGTAAAATGACGTAATGTCTATGAAGAGTCCCATCGACAAAACGAAAACCATATCTTGTACAGATATTTCTAATGTATTACTTGTATCATTTTTCGTCTCCTCTAAAGAATAAGATATCCTCCTAAAAAACAACCAAAAAACAAAATGAGAAAAATATCAAGAGAACAAAGCTCGCAATCCTATCAAGATAGCCAACCAAGAAACGCCTATAAGATATCCACTGCCTAAACAAGGAATTCAATGACAAAAGAGACTCAGAAACATAGCAGGGGAAATATGCTAATGATATCATATCCTAAAAACAACACCGTCAACAACAACAACAACAACAATCAAGCCATATCCCACTAGGTGGAGTTGGCTACATGAATAAAATGACACTATAGTATTCTATCATAAATCATGTCTATAGTCAAACCATTAAAATCTAAATCTTTTCTAATGGTTTCTCTTATAAACTTTTTTTGGGTCACCCTTTACTTCTAACTATAAGATTATCTTCCATCTGATCTACTCTTCTTAATAGAGCTTCTACATATATTCTCCACACATGACCAAATTACCCAAGGCAAAATTTTACCATCTTTTTCACAATAAGTGATACCTCAACTTTCTCTATAATGCATTTATTAATAATACTATTCTGTCTATTGTGTCTACTCATTCAATGCAACATCCTCAGTTTTGCAACATTAAACTTATTTTCTTGTTAGCTTTTTACTATTCAACATTTATTTCCTACAACATCACTGACGTTGTAGTTGTTTTGTCCTAAAATCACACTTTCATTAATATAAAATGATGTGTTATCATACAAGTCTTTACAAGATCTAAAGTCAGGACAAAAGGAATCTCTAACCTTATCCTTTGTAACATTAGAATTTTATGCTTGATATATATAGGCAGCTTGACATTTCACGAAAAGTTATCCTGGCCTCAACAACACTGCAAGAAAGATTAAAATGTGGGATCTTACACTCCCTCAAGAGCAAACAAGATCACATTGTCCGAGGCTCATGTATATGACATTTGAGTCCAGGCAATGGTAGTCATGCTTCATGCTTCCTCAATCCCTGACAAGATAACCACAACTTAAATGTGTCTGAACAAATGGGTTCTTGATGCAATATACTGTTTGAACACTTAAGTTTAGTCATTTTCCATTTATTTTTATCACTTTGCTTTCCACTTATGTTTTTCCTTTTAAACAGTGTGTAATCATACTGTTTCATAAGCCCTACGAGATGAGCTCTGCCACAGTTTCAAAACATTAGTTGAATCACAATCCATTATTTATTATAAAGGTTATGAATTTCTAATGAAATTTTTATTTCTAATCAAGCATAATGTATACCGATTGTAATAACATACTACTGTACCAACTGTAACATCTTTAATTGTATCCTCTTTCCCTTTTTTAAACTTTGCCAGGTGTTGATGATACTCTTCAAGCTCTTTCTCCAACTTTTCAATGAACTGGCTTGTATGTTCAAGGGACTGCTCGTACCTATATTTCTCCAAGGCCTGGAAGTTTTACATTTTCATAAGAAGTTAGAAACCATAAGCGTTATTATGCAAAAAGAATAGAATCCAATGCTTTCTCAACAAAATATATGCCAGCATAAAACTATGAATCAACCATTCATACTATTTAAATTATCATCCACTCCATCAAAGCACCAACCCTTTCATTTCTCACAAAACAAACACAAGGCTTATCTAAATTAATGAGAATTAGTGCCTCAATAGAAAACATAAATTATAGCTTCAATTTACCAGCCAGGACGTGGAAGGGCTCCCTGAAATTGCTCTTAGCTACAATATATTAAGGCATAAATCCATAGCAGTAAGCAAACTTTTATAGGTAACCATATACATCAAATATGGACGATATTTAATAAAACAAACAGTATGATATACTGCTGATTAATATTAAAAATAATGTAAAAGATGCAAATCATTCCATCAACCTAGTTTATGCTCATCAAGAAAAGATGATTGTGATTATAACTTCAAAATTTTCATGTATAATATTAACCCTCTAATATTGCTATATGTGACACTGTCATTCATTCAAGCTTGATAACCGCAAACCGTCGAGTAGATTATTTCTACACTGGATAAAATGCTCACTATAAAGGAATGAAAAAGGGATACTGCTTTCTGAATGGCAGGAAAAGATACAAATAGTCCAATATTAAATATCATATCATATTTATTATCAAATACATTTGGCCAATGAATAACTAACATGAAGCTGAAATTACCTTTGCTTTTGATAATGTATTTGGGGGTGACATTACTTTTGGCTGTACATAGTTCTTCCCACGGTAAAAAATGATAGTATTATTGGGCTTGATGTCAATCACAATGCCTTTGCTCAGTCGAGCAAGCTCTTCAGCATATTCATGAACCTGCCCTGGTTTGCAAGGCTTGCAGATAACCTTTACCGTCTCGTGATTCTTCCAATGAAGATGCATGTTTAGAACTACTCCACCAAACACTCCTCGTCTCCCAACCAGAACATAATGTTTCTTTTTCTCACCTGTTCGCTTCAGGTAATGCCTCTCCTCCTCAGTTAAAATTTCAGGATCAAAAGTTTCTGCAGGGATTATTGGCACATGAAATTTCCTTAGCTTCTCAATCAACCATGTTTCCTTTCGCTTGGCCTGCAGGTTTATAAGTTAGAAAGGAAAAAATTAAGGGGGAAAGGAACAACGCCCGTTCCAGCCTATCTAGGGCACAGGAGTCTGTAACTACTCAGATGAAGATACTAAAGCCAAGTTAAAACAGAAAGAACACTATTATCCAAATGATGTATAGTGTGATAGTACACTAATAGCAAGGTAATTGAGAAACTTTACATTCAGTCTTAATTAAAAACATAACCCCACAGAAGCCTTCCCAAGTACAAAAAGATGTCCAACTGCTGTAACAAGTATGTAATGTTCAGTTAAAAGTATTCGCATCCTAATGAAAAATAAAACCTCAGGGAGGCACTTCAACTACAAATCCACATGTAGCAACATTCTGGTTATATTCAATGCCCAAAGAATAAAAAGCACTGGCAGCACTTTCAATTAGGGATTATCAGAACATTGCCCATACAATTATCAGAAAACTGGAGAATGCCCAAAAACATAGATGATAAAATCATAAAAGTAAATTATCAATACCAACAATCAAGCAGCTGAAGCAAGGTACAAAAAGCTGCTACAGGAAATAAAGTTGTAAACTGCAAATTTCAGTAAAAAGGAAACCCAACCTTTTCAAGCTTATATCTAATTCTAACTTCTGGATTTGGGGAATTCATCTTCTTTTTGGCCTTCAAACGATAGAATCTAAGCTCATTCAGTTTAGCCTTTCTAGAAATTTTCTTCTTCTGGCTCTTTTTCACATTAATATCATCAGGTGTACCCAGAGAGAACCTTACAATATCATAGTCAGTCCTTAGCTCAACTGATTCATTACTTATGTATCTCGCAGCAGGTAGCCAGTTTCTCAGAATACTGTAACTTCCAAATATATTTGATATCTGCCATAAAAGAAGTCCTGACGGAGAAGATACAGATGGCACTCTTGAAAGATGCCTTGCTGTACTGTAAGTTCTTGGATGTATGCATGTATGAGGAGTGGTAGACCGGAAGTATGAAGTTGCAGTAGGGGATGATGCAACAGTTGGAAAATCCTCAACTAGGCAGCATAACCTGAATAATCTATCTCTCCAATTGTGAAAATATAAATCTGTCATTAGAGGCGAAGAGCTCCACAAAATGAACAGGATCTAGGACAAATAACATTCACAACAATGAAATTAACTGCACACTGGGGAATGGCTGTGTTTTACTACTTTAGTCAACATTTAAGAAAGACAATTCCTGATTCCAATTGAGGATAATGGAGACAAAACTGTTCAACAAGATGCATATTATCTGTTAATACAATTTAGAAGGTTATAGCCCTGTCCAGGGTGATCAATAGCTAAAGGCATGAGACTAAGTTATACCTTCTACAGAGTATATATTTTGTTGTGTGAACAAAAATTCTACATTATACAATTACCTTTAACATTTGGTTTACACAAGTAACTTGAGAAGATATTAAGCTTATTCAGAAGCAGCCCTAATATATTCCAGCAAATATAAGAATAAAAATTCCCCCTCCCCCCCCCCCCCTCTTTTTTGACTCAATAGGCAAGCAAGCATGCATAAAATGCAAAAGATAAAATTCAGCCAATAAAGATTTAACAAATGAACAGACAACAAAAAGAGCTTTATTTAAGTGAGAAAAATGAACCTCTTGAATGTGCAGGAAAACCCATGCCTTGCTCCTCTGACTGAAGATGCAGAAAACATAAAAGTCCAAATCCAGCTGAAAAATAATAAATGGAAAATTGATAAGCCAAAAAAAGGGAAAGAAAGAGAAAGAATTGGGTGAATTAAAAAGTGTAGAAACCCCCTGCAGGGCTCTGCAATAAGCAAAGCAACTCAATAAAAAAAACTCAGGGAATGGCTCCTAATTCATTGGATTAGTGAATAATTGAAAATACAATCCTGTTTAGAAAAGATGAAATCATCTCTGCTAAAAAAAGTTGGGTTATGGATTCCAGTTTTGCACATTGAGGGCAGCAACTAATCCTAATGCATCCTTCACATCCGTCATAAAACCATTACTCTTGATTTAATTGTGTGAATGATAATAGTCTAAATATATTTTATTTACCCCATAAAATAAATAAACAATGGCAAGAATAAATAAATAAATAAATAAGTAATCAACAATTGAAAGCTAAATCATAATATTTACAAGTTTTCACGGTATTAAAAGACGAATTGCATAAATATTTATTAATGGGGAGAAAAGTAAAGTTCAAAGGCCAAATTACAAAATTAACAAACTAGGCTTACCACAAGTTTCTGCATTCCTTAATGTACAATGTGGAGGTTAAAGTTAATTAGTTCCTTCAGAAAATAATTATGGGTTGGTTAACTTTAAATATTTAGTTTGAAATATTAACAAAAAATTGAGAAACTTTTATTTAGAAAATAGTGCACGCAAGAGCTTGTAAAATAGAATGCAGCCTCCCCAAATACACGGCTGGGAACTTAATCCAAAACACTAATCAGAAGCTAATCATCCAAACAAACACTGCACACTGCCAAGATGGGCAAATGGCATGAAACCCATGACTCTAACAATACTAGTGAATTGCATTCTGCCCCTTTTTCTACGGAAAAATGAAAAGGCTGACCCAAGCATGGTTGAGCTACAGCTATGAGTTGATGGTGGTTGGGGATTGGTGAGAGGGGCAGTTGAACATGTTGGACTCATAGAAACATGTGAGAAGTATAATTAAAACATTGTGTTGGGTTATAATATCAGTGGATAGTGAGAGAGATGCAGAACTAAACACAAACAGAGCAAAATCATTCCATTCAGGACATACTTCGAACAGATTATGCTCACGGTCAAACCAAATTCAATTAGTAAGATACCCAAATATAAATTAAAACAAAGTCAAAGAAGCAAGCGAATGGCAGAAATACTACAAACCAACAGATAAATATGTAACTTACCGAAGGGAAGGACTCCTCCCTCTAATCTCAGCGGCGGTCGAGAGGCCAATGTCGGGCACCTTCGGTTTGCTCCGCAATTCAACGTTCACCCGCTGCTCCCAGTCTTCCAAGTGAAGCAGTGAACCCAATCCTTGGTGGACCTTTCATGCCATTATGGGCTTCAACTTGGGCTTAAGAATTAAGTCTTCAATTAACATTACTGGACATTTTTCAGATTTTGACAAAAATAAAAGATTTCGACCAAAAAATAAATAAATAAATAAATAAAAACATTTTTCAGTAATGAAAAATGTTATAATTTGGCGTTCACATCCTTACAATCTAATTTTTCCTGAAGACAAAAAAAAAAAAAGATAATAATATTGTGATATTTTCAAATTTTATATATGTTTGATTTAGCTATTGAAAAAAAAAAAAATACTTGTGTGATTTGTTACTCATTTTTATCAAATAATAAAAATTTAAATGCAAAATTTAACCTACACAATTAAGAATCAATCTATTTCGATATTTTTAAACAAGTTTCTATTTTTTAACAAAGTATCTTCTAGTGTGTTTGATTTTTTTAGTTATCAATTTAGAATGCGTTTATTTTAGATTTTGAAAAAAATAATTTTAAAATTTAAATTTTATATATAATTAAAAAAATAAAAAATTAATTTTTTTTATAAATTGTTCTTTTCAATTTTTTTAAAAAAGTTAAAAATTAATTTTTTTAATAATATGATTATTTCTAAAAAATTATTAATTTTTTAATAAAAAAAAAATTTACCCAAAAAAAGCACAAACAAACACATTCTTCCTGAATACTACGGGTGTTCCGCCTTCCTCGTTAGTTCTGTTGCTTTTCTTACATTCCTACTATACCAATGCATATAGAGGACAGGCAACACGCAAGCGAGAGCCTGTTTTACTTTCAATTATTTCCTTTTTTTAAAATTTTTTTATACACTTTTTTTTCAATTATGAATTTGCTCTTTTTTGTCATTGAACATATCTAGTTTTAATTATTTCAACTTAAAGGAAATGCAGTGCAACTAAGTATTTATTGCATAATGTATTGACTCAATATTTGAGTTCCTTTTTTTAAAACAACTTATTTTGTGGGTGTGAGTTAGATGCATTTGTTTCAACTTTTAGAAAAAAATAATTATAAATTAAAATTTATATAATAAAAAAATTAAAAATTAATTTTTTTCAAAAATTACTCATTTCAACTTTTATAAAAAAAATTGAAAATAGTGATGGCAAAATGGATTTAACTCACCGAGTTAGCTTGCCAAAACTGTCAAAAATAGTGGGTTAAGTTGGTATATTTGGTCCGTCATAAATTTTTAATCCACCTAACCGACCTCGCCTAACCCGTGAGCTTTGGTAGATTGGGGTGGGTTGGGCCGACAGACCAAGGGGTTGTCTTTTTTTTTTTTTTTTAAGATACAAGTTTTTTTATAGTTACACTTATATCATTAGTATATTTGAAACATAATAATTACTTTTTATTATGAAAATTGTGGATTGCAAACTATCTTTTATTTCTTGTTTAATGATAGTGACAATCATGCTGTATTTAGCAAAAACAGATTATGGGATGCATATAAATGTTGATGATGGTTAGTTTCTCAAAGGCATAATGATCAAGAGACAACAGTGATAATTTTTATTTAGTATTTTTTTAATTTAAATATTTTTAAAATTAATTTAACTTATTAAAAATATTAAAATAAATTTATTTATATATTTTTTTATTTTTTTGGCAGATCAACCCACCTTTAAATGGGACGGGCTAGAATATTGAGCTAACTATCCTAATTTGACTTGCTCCGCCCAGCCTCGCTTTTGGCGAGCCGGCCTGCTTTGCCATCACTAGCTGAAAATAGAATTTTTTGAGATTTGACTATTTAAAAAAAAGTATTCAAATATATCAAAATTAAATTTTTAATAAAAAAAGTAATTTTCTACCAAAAAAATTATAAACAAACACACCCTTAGTTTCATTGTTGGAGAAACTATACATACGGTAATGAAATTTCTCTATTTTGAGGCTACTACTAGTGATGTAGTATATATGAGGTCAATGGTTCAAACCTCATTGTCACTAATGTATAACAAAAAAAAAAAAATCTCTTTATTTTGGTCAAGTTACCAAATTCCTTATCCTTCCTACTACATATTGTCATTGTTAACCTGCTTGTACAATATAGGCCATAGCTATAAAACTTAGGCCAAATTAGCTGAGCTGAAGAACAAACTAGTCTTGCTTAAGAACCAATGTGACCCTGTTGGACTCGACTAGTTCAGAGAAAAATCAATGTCCTAGCTTAATTTAGCAAAGCCCTAACATCAGTTGGGTGATGCATATTTTCATTTTTTGAATTTTTTTAACTTTTTAGAGGCAAAATTGATGACTTTTTCAAGTCAAGATGATGGAAGTAATGGAGCCTTCTTATTTTATAGAACAAATATTGACTTCCACTTACTTTTATTTTTAGTGTGGGATTAAGTAATAATGGGAAGCATTTTATAGTATAAGTCTTGGCTTGCACCTTTTATGTGGGATTAATAGTGTGAAGCAACTCTTTTTTTTTTTTTTGGATCTTCTGAAGCAACTCATTTATGCTATAACTTACTTCCACTTACTCTAACATGGGCTTATATTGGGTCTTTAGTGAGATCTAAACAAAATTAAAATAAAATTTTATTTTAGATATATGTTTTTTATAATTTAAATGTATTAATTACTATATAATAATTGTATACATGCTTTTTATATATATTTATATAAGCATACAAATTTTTAAAATGTGTTAAATTATTAATTACTTGTATTATTTCATTGTATTTATTTAAATTTTAATATTTGTTATATATTTATTTAACTATATCCAGTTCAACCAATAACCCAATACTTTAGCCGAATCAATCATCAAGTTAAGTTTTATAATTATGGTTTAGGCTACAAAGTCGGGTCCTAGCATCTCCCAATCGTGATTGTTTTAGTCATAACTTGCATATTACTAAATCGGAGACGTTTATGACCTGGTTGTACCATACCGAAAAATTTGTTATTTGGTGATAATTAATTGATCCCTTATAGTTTTCACTATACTTACATGAAATCATTTTCATAATTAGAATCACGATTGTTAGATTTTAGTGTTAACTATTATATATGAATTTAGATCTTCAAATCAACTTACTTAAAAGCCTAATCAAAATAAATTTGACAAAATTAAGTAAATTTATGAGTTTACTATGAGTTTCTCTCCTAAATTGTAGCACATATAAACTTGCAACAATCCATCTCAACAAACGAGTGATAAATCCGTCGCAATAGCTCCATCACAGTGTCCACTCCACTTAAGTTATAGGCTTTCAACTCAATAAAGGGATGACAAAAAAAAGTAGTTTACATTTGTGATAAAAAAAATTAGGGGATTACTTGTGATGGAGGGTAGACACAAGAACAGTTTTGATCTCTACGGAGATGAAAATAGAGTATCCACTTACAAAATGAGACAAGAGAGGAGGATTCTATCTCTACCTATGGACACTAGTTAGGTTTCTATATATGTGAATTTACTTAAACCCTTAAATATTTGCAATTTGGTTTTTGTGATTGTCTTTTATGATTATATAATTAAAATTATTTGGTTTTTATCATGTATTTTTATTGTTAATTTGGAATGTGTTGTGTCAGTAGTATTATAATGGATTATGAATATTATATGTACTTTATTAAGATTCAAGAGCATCTTTTTAATGAATTTTTCTCTATTTTTTAATATTTTAATTTTTTTTCATAAACCTAAAATATCCATAGGGATTTAAATTTCGATGAGAGGACAAAAACAATAACAGGGTGTAACTTTCCCAACAAGAATGGGGTGGCGGGGACATGCATTATTCATAGATATCTATTGTTTTCCCTAACTTAATAACTTGACATAGCATGATGATTTTAATTATTTAGTGTTAGTTTTAGTTAATTATTAAAAAGTAAAACTCTTATGAGTTTACTTAACATTCACGAGTTTAAGTCAAAAAAATTTAATCTTTACTTTAAAACATTTTCACTTTTAACAAATTACTTGAAAAACTTCATTTCCATTTTAAATTAATCTCGAATAAGAAGACACACATAATCCATTTACAATTTTATGTCTGGAGCGTAAAAAGGATCACTATATAAAAATTTATCCAATAATTTTAGCATAAAACTCTATAAAAATATTTTGTGAACTTAGTAGTTGTAACTCAAGTGACATCTTTTATATTTCTTATAAATAGGAAATTGGTGTGGTCTTGAATAATAGATTCTATCCCTAATTATTTATGTCTTATTCACTTTATCTATTAGCCCCATTAACTACTCTTTATTTTCATGTTTATTTATTTATTTATTTTTTACCAAGGTAGGGGATAGAAATTGAATATCGGGATATCCCATATTTAACGAGACATGTAAAAAATAATTACCAAACTATAGACTCAATTTTCTTACTAGCAACCCTTAATGGTAAAAAGAAAATAAAAACAATAATGATAACAATCCAAACGCCCATATTCTTAATGATTATAATACCAACGATACTTAGATTTGCCATGGCAATCCACTAAAAGAAAAGGCGAATCCCTGCTACAGGTTGGAATATTTTCTTAGAAGCTAGTGATTGTAAATTAAATATTAAATTACAAGTATGCCAATAGTTTATCATTCTTCGGTTTTTTTTTTTTTTTTTAATTTTAGTTGCCATTCGAAGCCTTTCTAAATTATTATTATTATTATATACCTGTCCAACTTGATTGATAATATTGATGCCAACTATTTTTTTTCCCGTTTGGTAAGAAAATATTTAAATTTTAATGAATTTATTGTAATTCCTTTTCAGAAATCCAACCCGTGCAAGCACGGATATACCCAATCAGTGACCAAGAATTCAACCACACAGCATAAACTCACATGCTTCCCTCTTCCCCATACAGATAGATAGATACCCAACACAACACAAGGGAACATACAGTCAAACAATCGGACGCATCACAATCATTCCCCCATTTTTCATCAAAAGTTGCGGCTACACCACATGCTCCCTCCCCACCCTCCAGGACCCACACCTCCCCTTTCTCCTATTCCACGTGTTCCCCACCAATTGGCGGTGCCCGTCACATGCCCTCATTATCCCCCCCGACCCTATTCCTAAAAGTTTGACCCGGTCGGAACCCCAGACCCGAACCCGGTCAAGATCCGGTTCCATTTCGGTCAAGCCATGTCTGCATCGGGCTCCAAAAACCAAACCAGTAGTATGCCTCCACGTGGCAATCACGCATTGGAGAACTCACTGGAATCCAAAGATGCTTTCTATATAACCAACAACCTCGACGGTTTCACCTTCGTCCCTTCACTCACTCTCTTACACTCCCTTCCTTGGCAGTTGGCACTAACAGCACCACAGAGGGGCAGAGTGGGGAAAACACTGAAAAAATGGCGCCAAATGCCGTCTCCTATGTTCCCGCATTTCGCGTCCTCACCATACTCCTACTCCTCCTCCGCCCAACCTCCGCCAGCCACGACTACCGCGACGCCCTCCGCAAGAGCATCCTCTTCTTCGAAGGCCAGCGCTCCGGGAGGCTCCCCCCGGATCAGCGCCTCCGATGGCGCCGCGACTCCGCATTGCACGACGGCGCCACCGCCGGAGTAAGTCCACCACTTCCACGTACTCCGTTCTACTGTGACTGATTTTTACAATGCAGCACATTTCATGAGCTACATTGTGTTGTTCTTGGGTTGTTTTCAGGTGGACCTGACCGGAGGATACTACGACGCCGGCGACAACATAAAGTTCGGGTTTCCGATGGCGTTCACGACGACGATGCTGGCGTGGAGCGTGATAGACTTCGGAAGGAGCATGGGGCCTGAGCTCGGGAACGCGCTGAAGGCGGTGAGGTGGGGAACGGACTACCTGCTGAAGGCGACGTCGAAGGTAGGAGCGGGCGTGGTGTTCGTGCAGGTAGGAGACCCTTACTCGGACCATAACTGTTGGGAGAGGCCCGAGGACATGGACACGCTGCGCACCGTTTACAAGGTGGATGGGTCGCACCCTGGCTCTGACGTGGCAGGAGAAACCGCCGCTGCTCTTGCCGCTGCATCCATCGTCTTCAGATCACGTGACCCCGCCTACTCTGCCATGCTCCTCAATCGAGCCGTTACGGTAGCGTCGCTTTCGCCCCCAACTCTCTACCCTATCTTCCTCTTTCTTCGCAATTCCCACCTTTTTTTTTTTTTTTTTTAAAACCTTTGGTTGAAAACGTAACTGTGGTAAGTTTGAAAAGTGATTCGTGAAAAAGCACCAAAATAATAAAAAAGCTAGACTTTAACCACAGACATGAAATCACTCTTGCACCCGTTGCACCCTACACTTTACCGGGAGTTGAATTCTCCCTTTTTTTTTCTTTCTTATTTTTATAATTTTGCTTTTGTGTTTTTACTGTGTTTTTTTATTTTTTATTCTATGTAAAGTAGGGTAGTAGTAGTGGTAAAAAGAAAGGCGTTTAATATAAATTCCGTTAAAATATCGCGAGAAAATGACGGTTGGTTGGGGTGAGGGTGCAGGTGTTTCGGTTTGCTGACAGGCATCGTGGTGCATACAGTAACAGCCTGCGCCAAGCAGTCTGCCCATTTTACTGCGACGTCAATGGTTACCAGGTGTGTGGGTGTGTGTGTGATGATAATAATGCATCCAATAGTAACCGTCCGATTCGACGACTTTGTGAAATTGAAATTTTAATTAATTAAAAAAGTTATTTTGGGGATGTTTGTTGATATTAGGACGAGCTGCTGTGGGCAGCGGCGTGGTTGCACAAGGCCTCGCGTAGGCGTCAGTACAGAGAATACATTGTGAGGAACGAGGTAGTGTTGAGAGCTGGGGACACCATCAATGAGTTTGGTTGGGATAACAAGCATGCCGGGATCAATGTCCTCATTTCCAAGGTAACATAATCAACCACTTCTACACGTTATTTTAGTACTACTAGTTACAAGTACTTTGTCGACTCCATTCCAACTTTATTTAATTAATTGATTGATACTATTTCTTATTTCATGTATGTTATTATTATTTAATTGGACTGCTCCATTTCATTGTATATTATATTTGTGTGTGTGGTTATCAAAATGCCTTTGTCTTTTATGGGTTGTTTTTGTTCCTCTCGTCTTGCGTCCCCCGTTGGGCATGTGAGTGTGGTACTGTTCATTCATTCAATCTAGCTGCAGAATATAGGATAAAGTTCTGCTCATCACGTGGCGTGTGGAATTTGATTTACTTTTGTGTCTACATGGGACTCTCATTCTCATTGGTCCCTTCTCAATCTGTACATATATGATATTATTAATCATTGACATCACAAGCATAATAGGGAATTTCACTCGAATAATATTCTTTGCATGACACTAGCTTTACAATTAGTTACGTTCTTAGATGTGTATTTTTAAATTTGAGTTAGATTTAGATCATCTACTTTATTTTTATTTTTATTTTATAACATGACCTTAAAATTTTAAGATAGAAGCGAATATAATACTTTATTTTATCACTTTCTTAAAATGTCAAGTTCATCTAAAAATGATAAAAATGAGTCCATCTCAAGAAAAGCTGATAGAATAAATAAAATAAAATTTACCAATATATAAATACCAGCAGTAGACCTATTTGCTTTGTAAGCTGCATTGGTTCTTTCAAATCATGTGTGAAAAATGTAACAGAGAAAAAGGAATTTTAAATTTGCCTTTCTCGTATTGGTGGGTCATATAAGGAATCTAGGTGATGGTGAATAAGGTTGTGTGCATCCTTATGGTACAACTAGATAGGGAATGTGAATACAGATTGGATTTAAGAAAAGTTTTATCCATTTTTTTCTATAAAAGAAAAACTTTTATCCGTTTATTCATGAGTATAAAAGAAGTCAAGATGGCAATGACAAAAGGTGGTGTGGAGTGCTGATGATTGCACATGATATGAATCCTATTTAAGTTTTATGTGGACACCATTTTTGTTACTATTATGCAGGCGGGACATTCCCTAATAATTGGAGCTTGGATGTAAATCATGCCACTATATTCGTTTATGATATTGATATATCGAGGGGCAGAGTTGTCTTTAAAATAAGTAAGGTTATGATGAGGGTCGTGTAGAATGTCCTGTCTCGTCAATCAGAACCAAGGTGCAGGTGGCTAAAATCCATGCCCTCCATATAGTCAACATTTGGAACAATGAGTCTTTGCCCCTTAATTATAGTGATCCTTTTAGATCTGGCCAATGGCTGGGCCCCAGTACTGCATCATCCATGTGCACCATGCTCTTAGCCATTATGTTTTCTGCACAATCGCTTCACTTTCCCTCAAAGCGATTGTTAGTCTGGGACTTCTTGTTCAAGCTCTCATCGCTATCACATTTCTCCATTCTTTTTCTTTGAACTGACCGTTATGGTACATAACATTTTATGCTCAGAAAAAGGCAAAAACTTAAAGAAGAAAAAATATGCTATCTATGTACATCCATACATACAAGCTCATCGGGTTTTGTACTTGATGCTGTCGGGGTCAGCGATATTAGATTGGCTTATGTACATAATATTAATTTGTACCTTCAAGGGCATAATTTGTACATAATATCAATTTGGGGTCAGCAATATTAATTTGTACATAATATTCATTTGTACCTTCAAGGGCACATAACATAAAAAAAAAAAAAAAATGGAACAATGCAGAAATGAATATAAATTTATTTTCTGCAGGAGGTGCTGATGGGAAGAGCAAACTATTTTACCTCGTTCACGCAAAACGCAGATGGATTTATCTGTTCAATATTGCCCGGAATTTCCCACCCTCAAGTTCAATATTCCCCAGGTATTTCCTCACTAATTTCAATATTTCCTCTTTTTTTAATTCGTCTTTTTAGAGAAAAGCGATATTCGCGTGATTATGGCATGTAAACAATGATTATGAGACCCATCCAAAGCCATTAATTATGCCTTGCTTTTGTAAGGAAAAAGCCTTTGATTGAGTTTTTGTTTGCAAATCCATGCATTGGTAATTCTGCACAATTATTTCAGTAACAACATTTGGTCACTTTTCCCCCCAAAGCTAACGTCCTCTTTTGTTGGTTAATTGAAAAAGGTGGGCTTATTTTCAAGGCTGGAGGAAGCAACATGCAGCATGTAACATCCCTCTCTTTCCTGCTTGTAGCCTATTCTAACTACCTAAGCCATGCCAATAAGGTCGTGCCATGTGGCGAGACCACTGCCACGCCAGCTTTACTCAAACACCTTGCTAAACGCCAGGTGAGTGGTAACCTCACCTCATTCATTTGTACTAGTGGGACCCATCATCAGCTTCACACAACCGTTGATCGATTGGGGACCACCAGGACCGGTTTCTAGTTTCCAACATCAGACAAAATTAACGGCTAGAATTTGTCCTTTCTGAAACTAAGTAAAATAACATCATCACGTGACATCTATAAAGTAGCAATATATTATGTTGATTCTGAGGGTAATTTACCAATAATGAGTGGGTGTACGTGGCTTCTATTTACTAGGTGGACTACATTCTTGGGGATAACCCGCTGGGAATGTCGTACATGGTTGGATACGGTGCACGCTACCCGCAGAGGATACATCACCGGGGCAGCTCGCTTCCTTCGGTGGCGGCCCACCCAGCCCACATTGGCTGCAAAGCTGGCTCTCGATATTTCCTTAGCCCAAACCCCAACCCCAATGTGTTGGTTGGCGCTGTGGTGGGTGGGCCTACCAACAACACAGATTCTTTTCCTGATTCCAGGCCTTTCTTTCAGGAGACCGAGCCCACGACATACATCAATGCCCCTCTCATGGGCCTGCTCGCTTTCTTTTCAGCCCACTCTTAATTTTGCATATGTATAGTTTCTATGTGGTGCGCAAAATGGTCACCCTGCTTTTCTCCTAAGAAAAAAATAGTCGAAATGAAAAGAAAATGGAAAAGAAGAATGTCTCTGTGTCAGTAATAGTATCCTGATCGGTGGTTGTTTCCTATCCATTAAGTGAAGTAATAGTGCAATCTGTATACTAAAAGCTTTTATGTAATGGGGCAAGTCTATAGAAAATTTATGGTCTTCTGAGGATAAAAGTTGTCAGTTTTCACCATTATGAATTAAATCCTTTAAATTATTTGAAAGTTAATTATATTACGAAAAAGTGTGATATTCTAAGAGTTGCACTCTCAATACAATCCCAATTTGCCAATAATGTATAGGTTTTTAAGAGTTTGGACTCCATATGTTATACAACATTTGCTAGCACTATTGGATTTAGCTTTCTAACGTACGAGCCCAAAGTCAGTGGTGAGCTAACGAAAAGCTCCAAACGTGTTCTTTTTCGTTGACCTAAAGAGACTTCAACTGGGCCTGCCACACTAACAAAAGCAACACTAATACGTAAATAGAACGTGTTTGTTTTGGCATTGCCAAAACCAATATCATGTTTAACGAAATTTTGGAAGAAAAATTTTTGTTTGGCTATCTTCTGTCAAAAGCAATTCTCATCCCAAACCCCAGTTAGAGTGGAAGCAACATATTGTTGCTTTTACGTTGAAGTTTTCCCATTCAACTTCTATATATATATTTTATTATCAATAATTTTTCAATTCTACCCCTACAAAATTATGATCACTCTCTATCTTTGTATTATAATATATATTTTTTTTAATAATTATACATTTAAAAATAATTTTGATTCATATCATTCAAACAATATTCATTATACCATAATCACTTTTAATATAAAAGTTTTCAAATATGAATCACATTGACACTAACTCATTTTTTTTAATCAAAATCAATTTTATAGAATCAAGTTGAAGCAAACTCCTGTTTACAAATGCTAATCCAAACACACAGATAGACTTGGGAAATTAGCACACTGAGTGAGCCGGATAGCGATTTGTGCAGAATTCACTGGTTGGAAGCTTATCCTAATGTATCTAAAATACCAATCAAAAGAAAATATTGATTTTCTCTATCACCCGGAGTACTAACAATTAGGGCCAATTCGATTCCCTTACCGCATGGAAAGAGCTACATGACAAGCAGAGTACACAGATCAAGTAGCATGCACACGTTCACTATAATCTCACTGACTTTAATTATAACCACAACAAACATAATTAAACACTGTTGCATTATTGCATAAAACAACAATAATAAACTTTTTTCTGAATTGGTGTAAACGGCTAATTTCTTAAAAATATGAAAGATAATATATTTGATTTTCCATTAAAAGATTTTTAAACTATTGTTCGAGTAAACACTTCTCTCATAGTTTTTGCTCAAATTATAGTTTGAAATTTTCAAAATTATTGTGCGAAAGTAGGTATGGGACAGTTTCTCAATATAATCTATCCTCCATATATTTCATATTTTACAAACTGTACATCCAATAAAATGGTGCATTTGTGATTTGTGTATGATTTGCATGTGATTTTTTTCGTAACACATAGCACAACTCCTTCCAAAAAGAAAACCTAACTATACTAAAAGTTTTGGTTAATTGTAAATTGACAAACACCATCCCCTTTTGGGCCAAATGCTTGGGTTTGGTGTACTCTTCTCGTTACCTGCAAAGGCCCAAAAAAGCGGTAGAACCCATCCGTTTACCTATTAGATAGATTTTCATCTTATTGTTTTCTTGAGATCTTGGCACCTGGATCAAAATTGCTGAATTACTCCAATATAGAAAAATTTAAGAGAGTTAAAAATTTTGTCAAAATCTAATTAACATAACAATATGACATGATTATTGACCCTTGAAAAAATAAGTGGATTATACAAATTCATTTCTTCCAACAATCACTATAACTTATACTAAAATTTTAACTAATGCTAAAATTTTTTAATTTTTTTGATTATGTAGCATTATTGGTTAAAACTACTTTTGTGATTAACCTTTTATTTAATTGAGATTCTGTGAAAGCACGAGATTTTTTAGCGATAATTGCGTCACTTTGATATTCTAACAATAATAGGCGCATATTAGGACTTAAATGAGAACGGACAACAGAAACATCCTTCCCACCAAATACTTCGCGAACATAAACACGAGTACGTGGCACTCTTATCTTTGCTTTTTTCCTGATCATTAACAAAACGACCCCAAAAACACTCGTAGTACTAAGGACACTTTATTTCATAATCACACTACAGTCAAACCACCAGCTAACATGCGAGAACATCGTTCATCTGCAACATGATGAGTGTTCAACACAAAAGGCACAGCACAATGGAATGCCACCGGCTAACGGCTCATGCCACCTTGCACCGCCGGAGCCTCCGTGGCGCCGTAGGAATGCATTTTCACATTTCCATCCCAACCTACAAGTAATATTATAGTACTTACTTGGAGCTCCCATATATATATATATATATATATATATTTACTAACAAAAACCAACGCGTGAAAAGTAGAATTGCTTTTGATAAGAGGACGAAAAAAATAAATAAATAAGAGAGTTAAATTAATTACCAGCTGCCAAGTCGAATCCACGGGCAGTGAGCTCACGATACTCCTGGCAAATGGAACAGGGAGAGCAGAACCAGCTCACACAACAATCACCACATTCGGTTCCCTCAATCCCATATTGCTTCCTCAATTTTGTACGATAAACACAAGCATAGATTGACGCAATGTGAGGGAAACCAACAAAATGAGTGAAACAGCTAAGTAGGGCGAACAGTCCTCCATGTAGTAAGCAAGCTATACCATTGCCAACACAAAATTAAGGTTAATTTTAATTAGAATATGAAACAGTAACTAAGGTTCTAGCTTCACGCACTTACTAGGTTGTCCTTTATCTACGATCTCAGCTATCCTTCCGAAGGCAACGCAGGGGCACCAGCACGTGAGGCAACCTGGTGATCGATCAAAAATGAAAATGAAATGAAAAGTTGCTTTACTAGCTAGCTAGCTTAACCCTTAAGGATCGCCTTAGAGAAATTCTTAATTGCTTTCAAGAAGAAATTAAAAAGGTGTATCACATCTATCATTCTCTGCACTTCAGTTTATGGGCGATTACTGTCTTCCACTTTATTATATTTTTAACGCAACATAACTGAATTGTTTATTTAAAAATAATACATACAAACATAAATTTTATTTTACTTTTTTTAAAATTTATGAATTTAAGAAGTCGTTAACTGCATAAAGATATGGAAAGGGGGAGAAATTAAGGAGCGCAGGATAAGTGAGCTACAAGTGTGGCAGTCAGAGCAGCAGTCGCACATGCCAGCGGACCATGTTCCAGCAGCAGCCATGCTGGTTTGATGAAGGCTTTAATAACTATGCAGTGTAGCTGAGGCCTCAAAGGATAATTCAATTTAATTGAACAGAAAGGGTAAGAGTTGCGGCTTGGGGGTTGGTCACTTGTTTGGCATGATTGACATATCTTATATAGGCACAGAAAGCCGCAGGTGTGAAACGAATTTTGCGTCTACACTTCGAAGCAAAAATGTGTCTAACTTTATCATAACTTCCGTACAATATAACTTCCGCATGCTTAATTATATTTTAGTTTTTGGAGCTATCTTAGTTTAAACTCAAAAGAGCCATTAATTTGTGTTTGTTATAATTAGTTACAAAGGGAATTGTGATATTGTAGTGTCCAACTTTGTGAAATCATAATCTGTATCATTTGGAGGAGTCCAAATGATTTTACATGAACTATTTATACGTAAGAAATCAAGCTCAGTTAATTAAAGTTGCTTTTTGTAACTGTTTTCGACCTTCTATTTATTATTTTTTTTGCCGGATATCCCGTTCTGTATTTACTTTGGTGGCTAAGCATTTTGAGGGGGAAAAATAGGCACAGAAAGTTTTTTGCGAATATCATGACTAAATGAAACGCTAAAAACGACTAGTATTCTGTTACCCCGCTTCTCCAAGTTACTAAAGCGTGTGTTTAGGGTATGACTTAAGAAAGAGAGTCAATATCCTAGTATAATTCCAATATCTTCATTCTTAGTAGTAGTACCATATTTGGCTAGGCTAACTACGTTATACCCGTATACTGCGGACAGCATATTCAGCATGATAAACATATATATATATAGTCCATGATGGTTTTCATGGGAATCGATGAAGGAAGTGCTGAGACTCGCTTCTAGGACCCTCTTAGTTGGCGTTTGCTACGGGGTAATCCGTCTGGATTATCAACAATGTTTGATTAAATTATTTGGATACATAATATTACCTTATTTAGTTAAACAATATTACTAGTAATCTAAATTTTAAAAGTAATGTAGATTACCACTAATATAGTAATGTGTATTGCCCCCTTAAAAGATGATAATGTGGCAATCCTTCCATTATAATTATTATTATTGTTATTGTTGTTGTTATTATTATTAAAAATGATAATAATTGTTATTAATTAATAATAATATTATTATTATCAATAAATAATAATAATTTATTATTATTAAAATAAATATTATTATTGTTAATATTATCATGATTAATTACATTCATAATAATTATTAATAAAATTAACTATTATAATCATAATTAATAATTAAATTTTCTTATTCTTATTAATTAATAATTATTATTAATTATTAATATTATTATAGCTATTAACAACAACAACAATAATAATAATAATAATAAACTATTTTATTATTATTATTATTATTATTATTATTATTATTATATTAGTTTAATATATATATTACCTAGTAATTTTTTTAATATACCAAACAGGATAATATAAATTATCAGTTAGATTATCTATATATACTAACACTGCATTTAATATTACCAGTAATTTAAAATGTCACAATCTTTTTAAATAGTAATTTACATTACTAGTAATCTTAATAGGTAATATACCAAATGCCACCTTAGATCTTCCAATGAATCAAAGTAATTTTAAGAAAGAAATATTATTTATACATATAAAATAGATATAGTATAAACACAGAGATTAAAAAAAATATAAAGGTAATGAGTTCAATACATAGAACCTTTTGTAATTTTTTTTTTCCCTCTTTCCTATACTATGTTTATATGTCCAAATACCATTCCTCCTTTCTATAAAATTCTAGTTGGACTCCTTGCTGGACCGCAATACACATAACTCGTAATGCATTTGCCAAATGCCGATTGTGACTTGCCAAATGCCGATTGTGACTTGCCAACTGATCATTCGTTTACAAAGGCAGCCCCACCGCAAAGCACTATGTGCGGCTAAGAGAGGAGGAGACATTCTTGGAATTCTTGAAGTGATGATGCAGGGGAAATGAAATTCCAGGGAATTGATAAAATTTACCCCTTATTTTACTGTGCAAGTGATAAAAATTAAAAGGTACATGAGTTTAAATTTTAAAAAGTTAAATTTTATAGAAAAATTATATATATATGTATATGTTTTCAGAGTTAAACGATAATTTATGTTGTAAGTACTTTACATAAATTGAACTTATGAAAATATTTCAGCATCTAAAAAATTTAAAAAGGAGACATTTGATGCAAGTATTTCTTTTCCCTTTTTAAACCATTATTATGAATGCTTAAAAGTATAAAATATTTTGTATGAAGCACATAAAAAAAAAATTCTCTTCTAATAATATTATAAGTACAAAATGAAGTTTGCTTTTCTCCTCTTTTGTATCGATATCTCTTTCTTTGGAAATTAATTAAAAATTAATAAGTACTGTTATTTGAACATTATATTTTAACATTACATATAATATTTATCTCACAAAACTATATACAGCATTTTTTTATCTCAATAAACATATATATTAACGTTTATATATATACTTAATTATGTTGATATACGATGTTGATATATTATGAATTTAAAAAATTCAAAATTAATTAGTCCAAAGTCATCCTTCTCAAATACCATTAAGCTGAATTTTATACATGTCTCGTTGCCTTTATAAGGGTTTGTTCAGTTTAGCTTACTTTGACCAAAAATTAATTTTTTAACTAAAAAAACACTTTTATAGAAATTGTTTATTTTAATTTTTATTTAAAAATTTAAAAAATTATTTTTTATTTTAAATAAAAACTGAAATAAATTTTTTTCTAATAAGTAACAAATTACTTTTTATCAAAAAAAATAAAAAACAAATGCACCCTCAAGCTCAATCTCTGTAATATTAAGTAGTGCTAATCCTCATAAGCAAGATGAATTTAGGTAGCATTTGATATCGAGTAATCTGTCTAAATTACTGATGGTATTTGATTAAATTGCTTAGACCCACAGCACTACTTTATTTAGTTGAGCAACATTATTGATAATCCAAATTTTCAAAGTAATATGGATTACCCTAATATGGTAATATGTATTGCCCCTATGGGGGTGATAAATGTAGATTATCACCAATGTGATAATCTTTCCATTCTTATTATTGTTGTTGTTATTGTTATTATTAAAAATAATATTAATTATTAATAAAATTAACTACTATAATCATAATTAATAATTAAATTTTGGCAAAACCCCAAAATTGATCCCTGTTAAAAAAAAAGTCAACTAGAGATATCTGTCAATCAAAATCATCAGACACGTTGGTCCCCGTCCACAAGCTTGATGAAATTCGCCACATGGTCGTTAAATCCATGATGTGGCACCGTCCCATTGTTCCCTGTCTCCAGTTCAGCTCCTTAGCCAAAACGGTGTAGTTTCCCATTGCTTCTTCATCAATTACAAACCACAATGCCCATGTAATGGGAGAAGAAACCTAGCAGCCCCAAAATTTAATTCACCCATTACTTTGTTCACTGCAACCAGAAGGAGAAACCATCAATCAAATCAAAATGAGCAGCGCAACTAACTCGCTTGTTGTGAACCATCGTGCACAAAGACAAAGTCAGGCCAACGGTGATGGTAGCTGGAGTGGTAGTGTGTCAAGTGGTGGAGCAGGAATAATGCTCCCAAGTGTTTGTGTGGGTTAAATACTACAATATACCTAACCAAGACTTCGACAAATCCAAACAGACCATTCTATGGATGCCCATACTTCCGGGTTTGTTTGAAAAATTCATTTTCTCCTATATTTTGTTCCCCTTGATTAAAGTTAACCAAAATCTTCACATGCAATTCTCAGGAAAAGAAACCCTGCTATAGCTATTTCTTGTGGGTGGATAAGGCTGATGACAATCTAAGTCTCATTTCATGTGAGATGCATGAAGCAATAGTTAAGGAAATAAAGATGAAGATAGATGAAGAACTTGTCAGGGTATAGGAAGCATTTGCTAGTGTAGACAAGCAAGTCAGATTCTTGAAGATAGGGTATATGTGCTTAGGGTTGATTATAGTAGCAGTGGTGGCTACTTTGATGGAGGGGATGTTGAATTAGTGTGTAGGTAATATGATGATGAAAATGTATTGGGTATTTTGCAAGTGAATGAGTTGTTTTATTTTATGTACCTGTCTTTGCGACAATTTGCAAAGAGTATATATTTATAATGCAAGATTGTCACTTTCCTTGAGTACATGTTTATCCTATGAAATTGCCACATAATGCACATAATGCACTTGTATTTGTGACAAATTTCACCTATCAACATCAATTCCTATACATCTGCTTTTATGTAGATAATGCACCTGTAAATGTGACAAATTTGCACCTGCTATATTCTCAATCACCAACAAACACTAACAATATTTATCACAAAAAAGAATAACAATAATAGCAATGATAGTTGATACGTTTGGGAATAGAAGCGATGTTAACTTTCATTCATTAATATTGTCTGAAAATGACATTTACGTGAATTGTTCACTAATAATAGCACTTATAGTACACTTGACCATTTACAAAAAACAAAATGTACTTTTAAAGTAACCATATTATTCACAACCTAGCCCAAGTTCCAAATTGCAAAATAATCACATGGCTGCCATTCCACCAAAAATAACCAACAACTCATTACAATAGATGACCATAATCCTTTACAAAAAGAGAAAGAGAGGTCCAGTCCATCAAAAATGTGATGATCTATTTCTTTGTAGGCCTGAATCCTAGAGTAGCCATAAACTTGAAGAGCCTTGTTGCTGTACTAGGGCTTGCAGCTGCCATGGTCTCTACAGGAATTGCATGATCTTGGGCCTGGCCTTGTGCAGGAGGCATTGGGCATGGGGAATTAGATCTAGCTTGATGGACTTCACCTTGACTTGGGATTGGTGGAGTTGAGCATGGTAGATGTCCTTCGGTTTGAGCAGGGGGCCTCAATTGAGTAGATGGAGCAGGGGGTCTGAACGAGGTGGATGCTACAAGGGGCTTGAATGGAGTGCTTGCCATTGCCTGTTGAAATAAGAGATGTGTTAATGTCTTAATTTAACTACGAATCAGAAATTATATGTTGATGACAGTAAAGACATTACCTGAGGTGGTCTTCTTGGTAGTGGCCTAAATGATGGCGGCCATAATGTAGATTGATCATAGACCTAAAAATAAAGTAATCACAGATCAATGAAACCAAGAAACATAAAACACAAATTAAAAACACTTTGACAACCTAATACTTTATCCTGGGAGATCTTCTTGGTGGTGGTTAGGGGGAGCATAGTTAGAATAGAGGGAGCATCTTGGTTAGCTTTATTGGTAGTGAGGTTACCTAAATACAAAAAGAAAAAAAATCATTTGTAAGAGGAAAACATAACATAAAAACAAAAGAAAATGACTAGCTAAGAGTCAACCACATGCTGAGACTTTGAAACTGAAACTGAGACTAAGACTGAGACTGATTCAACATTGCCATTGCCTTCATTAGTTGTAGCACTTCCTTGTGCAGGCTAAAAACACAGTGATATCGACGATCAGATTCAGACAAATTAATCCCTCACAAATTTTAAGAACACCCATAATAATCCCTCAATAAAAAAATAATATACCAAATTAGTCCCCGTGCCTAGTTCGAAATGGTTACATGTGAGTTGCCCTCACTCGAGGGTGGGACTGAGTCAAAGGAATTTCCTTATGGTTTTCACCCTTACCCATTTTTACTCACTTCCTTTTTGGCTTTTCTGCTCTTATTCCTTTGCAAGTCTTTGCATAGTGGCCAAATTGTCCATATTTGGGGCAGATTACCTCAACTGTTTTCCTAATCCTATGGCCTGGAATATCTTCATCCTGATCTTTCTTCCTTTGCTTCTTGGGTCTGCTAATTGGTCTTTTGATTATGGGAAGGATAGGTCGATTGTACTCAGACTTGGCCCAATATTCTTCACTATTTACTGGTTGAATGCAGTGTGTATATGTGGCATTGAATGCATCCATTGTTAGCCATTGATGCATATAATCTTCAGCTTTCTTATTTTTCCATGCAATTGTAGCAATTGCATGTTGGCATAGAACACATACAATAGGAATTATTAATGAAAGGAAATTGACTACTATGAAAAACACTACATAATGCAAATTCTTATTTCCCTATGAGTTGCCAGACATTACAAGTACATGTTTGCAGGTCCAAATTTACAGCAAGCTTGCTTGAGTGGTGATGAACCTCAAATCTTGCATGCTCATCATCTCCACTCCATACTGAATTCCACTTGTTGTTGTCAACCTTCAACTTGTCAAGCCTTTTTTGCTAGACAGAAGCAATCTTCCCAATATAAGACCTGAGCACCTTCTTGTGTCCAGCCATCTTTTGCATTATATAATATCTTAACTCTTCACATATGGTCAATATTGGCTTGGTCCTATAATGGATGATCTTAGAATTCCAAACCTCACACATGTTATTTGTGAAGCTGTCAACTTTGCAATAGTGGCTGAAGTAAGCCTTTACCCATGTGGAGGGGTCAAGCTTATTGAGATATGCCCATGCATTGTCATTAACCCTTTTTAGCCTATCCATGCATGCCTTAAACTTGGTCTCCGTTGTGCGTTTGCCATATTCCCATACTATACCTCTTATTTGCTTATCTTTGCACTACTCGATGAAATTTTTCCATATAAGCATGACATAATTTCTGTGATAAGCATATGGCATAACTTCCTTAAGGGTAGGAAGCAAACCCTGTACAACACCCACAAAAAGATTTAAGTTTCATAATAAAATCAATGGTTAAAAAGTATAAAATCAAGATAAAATAAGCTTTACACTGGTACCTTTTATTGGTCTGATATAAAATTCCAACCAAATACTAAGTAATCTCCCAGATCATCATTTAGAAGTTCTAGAAACTATTTCCAACTATGCTTGGTCTCATTATCAACAACAGCATAAGCAATCACATACAAGTGATTGTTTGCATCCTGCCCAACAGCTGATAAAAGTTGTCCTCCATAATAGCCCTTCAAAAAACACCCATCAAGCCAATTAATGGCCTACAACTAGCTTTATAACCAGTTTTGCAAGTATCTAGGCATATATACAGCCTCTAGAACAATGGTGGAGACTCTAGATGTGGTATTACACACATCTTTGCAGTGCTACCCGGATTGCTTCTCAGAATCTCTTCCAAATAGTCCCACAACTTTCCATATTATTTTTTCTCATCTCCTTCAACCATTTCTCTTGCTCTTTTCAATGCCCTATATATTTTCTTGTCATCCAAATGAACAATGTAATCCTCCTTCATATGATCAATAACCTCTCTATGCTTTAGTAGGGATTGAGTCCTAAGTCTCCTTTCTAACTTGTTGCTCATCCAATATCTATCAGCTTGTTTATTCCTAAAAGTCCTACAATATGTGTGAACTTCTTTATAGGTTTTCACTTGAAAGTTCTTGTATGCACTATTCCAAGAGCACATAATCTCCCATTCATATCTCTCACTCCTACATCTTGCTCTAGCCCTGACTTTATCATTTTTCACCCATTTTACATCCCTGCCCAAAGCAACCGTGCAGTTCTTCATAGCACTCTTCAATAGATCAAGAGTGGCAAACTCCATCCCTTTTTCCACATGCACATGACCAAATTTAGCATTCTCATTGAATTATGGAAGGGTAGGCCTTCCCTCATCTTCGGAGGACCAAAGGTTGTGTAAGTCCTCACTTTTGTATTCAAACTCTTGCTCCTCCTTACTTAGGGCCACATCAGCCTCAACCCCCACTGTTTTTTCTTTGCAGTGGTCTTTTTCCTTGCAGCATTTTTCTTTGGAGTGTTCTTCTTCTTCGATTTGTTGTTTGTTTTTTTCTATGTGGTTGTCTCCTTTCAAGTGGTTTCTTGTTGTGGTCCTATGGTTGCAGGAGCTATCTTTTTCACATTCTGATCAGTTTCTTTTCCAGTAACATGTTTCTTTTTACTCTTACCTTTTTTTCTCCCACCCTTGTTCTTACTGTCTCTCTTAACAGCAACTTCCTTCTCCAACTCATCTTCCAATCTAAGGGGAGGTGATTTATAAACGTCATCCTTTGCACTCTTATAGTCATTTGATGATGACTCAGTCAAGTACATCCACAACATCAATAATTTTAGGCTCTGAAACACTGTGCTCAAAGTAAATATGGACCTCATCGGAGTCCTTATTGTTCAGTCTATAACTACACATTTCATTCAATTCCTTATCCCCCTTTATAACATGAAGTCCAGATTCTATATCATGGCTATTGTTGTCCATCCAAAACATTGTTTTATACTCATGATACCTAAGGCTTTTAAAAAAGGTGACCAAGTCAAATAGATTAACAAGGTCAACATCCATCTTAGGAAATCTATCAACTTTGCCATTTAAATAGACAAGAATCCCTTTTTTATCCCTTACAAATTGACCCCCATGATGAAAAATAGGTACCAAATATTCAGTCATCTCTGAAAAATTAATAAACACAGAAACAAACAAAATTTCATGTTACACATCCATCTTTTGCACATTTTTTACAAAAATCACTATAAACTTGACCCATACTCCTATATATGCACCAATACATACAATGTAAATAGAAAAGTCAACTTTAACAAAACAAAAGCACATGATTGACAAAATGGCACACGCATCCACTTTTTTAGTATCGTGGGGGACCATCACACAAAAACCCTTTCTTAACCCTATCCCCGTGTAAATAACCACTTTTAATGCCAATAAATTACAATAAAATAGCTACCAATACACACAAATCAAGTACCTCACAATATTACCTATTTATTTTGCACTTGGGACCATCGGAGTAAAGGAATATTTTGGGAGGAAGAAAAGTTACCTTCAAGGACGTGTCATTTTCTTCCGCCACAAATGTTGCTTCCTTTCTTGATAGTAACGTGCTCGCACTATTGTTTTGGAAGGAAAAAGAACTGAAGTTGGGTTGGAGGGAACGAGAGAGATGATGCGTGATAAAGATAGTGAGAGATGGATTTGGCACGCGGTAATTTGTGATTAGGGCTCTCTGGTGATACGCTGCATTTTTTATGCATGGGGTGAGTCAAAAGGTTTTCGTCGTTAGCAAGAAACGACACCGTTTTGGCTGGGGAGCTAAGCTGGAGACAAGGAATAATGGGATGGTGCCACATCACGGATTTAACAACCACATGGCGAATTCCATCAAGCTTGTGGATGGGGACTAACGATAAGGACCAAAGTGTCCAACGATTTTGATTGACAGGGATCTCTGGTTGACTTTTTTTTAACAGGGAGCAATTTGTTCGACAAGAAATTTTATAGGGACAAATTTGGGGGTTTTGTCTTAAATTTTCTTATTCTTATTAATTAATAATTATTATTAAAAATTAATATTATAATAATAATATTATAACTAATAATTAATACTAATAATAATAATTAATTATTATTATTGTTGTTGTTGTCGTCATCGTCGTCATTGTTGTTGTCATTATGTTAGTTTAAGATATATATTACCTAATAATTTTATTGATATATCAAATAGAATAATATAAATTATTAATTAAATTATTTGTATATATCAAATATTATATTTAATATTATTAATAATTTAAAATATAATAATTTTTTTAAATAATAATTTGTATTTTTAACAATTTTAATAGATAATATATCAAATAACTACCCTAGAGAAGCAAATATTTGCCCCTAACAAAGGCCATCATGAATAAGGATGTCATGGGCTTGTTCAACATAATTAGGTACGAGCCCAAGCGTAAAGAAATTCTTATATAATCCGAAAATATTACATAATAATACTCCCAATTAATCATATAAATATATTTTTATGATATTATATATTAATAATAGGACTCATATAAAATATACTTATATAATTAATCTAAAAGTATAACTATGTAACACTCTCAAATGATGTAAATATTTCTCCCTATCGAATGCCAATGCAACATGTATTATTACATAGCGGATGTCAACGGGTCATGCTCTGGTGGATATATCGACCAGTGCAACTTCGACCAATAAATAAAAGACACATGGCTTAAATGAAAAAAAAATATGAAACCTTATTATTATTCCATTTTACTCTTTTATTCTTCGTTATCTGGCTCCGCTTTGTTTCACTTCCCGAACAACCCAATCTTGTTCATCGTCAAATAGGACATCTTCACCGTCCCTGGAAGATTCACACCCAAGGTGAATGAATAGGCACCGCAGAGAAAAAGCAACCAAAAATACCACCTCTGAGTCGCCGGCCTGTGCTCCTTCCGTCAGTCGTCATCGAACTCCACTCCTCCGTCTGAAGCTCCAGCACCTGCCGAAAATGCGGGAAACAGCTCCGGCGCTTTCAACAGATTCACCGTCCCCGGATCCGCCGCTGTCGTCGTCTTCGTTGTGGCCTTGCTGTTGCTGATGTAGAGAGAGTTGCGTGGAGAGTTATCTTTATTTTTTTTGGTCTTTTTTTTTAATTATTATCACGAATTTACGTGGATCGTGAACTTTTTACTTCATTTTTGGTTGCTTTTTCTCTGCGGCGTAATGATTCATTCATTTGACTATTTTTGCGCATCTCACTGTCCTTTCATATTTTTAAAGGGTGTAGACCTCATATACCATTGAATCTGCAGGAAAACGAGTGTATTACCACCCGCTCGGGAGAGCCATAGTTGAACAAAATTGAAGAAATGCAGAAAAGTAAATATCAAAACAAATAAATAAAATAAGAGATTAATTGTCATATATTAATGGTATAAAATAATTTCATATTATTAATTTTTAAAATTTTAAAAAAATAATAAATTATAATAAATAATTATTATAATATAATAATTTTTTAAAATTATATTAATTAATAATATAAAATAATATATTTAAATTATTCTCATAAAATAAAAAACCTCAAAAGTTCATTAATTATCTTGATTTGAATCATTGACCCTATTAAACATATTCTGATGGATAAACACACACCCGTCAATAAAAAAAGATAGATAATTTACTATCGATTTAATAGCACTGGGAGTGTTGGAGGGACAGAGAGAAATTCTAAGATTTATTGCGGAGAAAAAAAATTCTTTTCTTATATAATTTTTGTATTATAATTAATTTTAAAAGACAAAAAAGTGGTAAAATTAATAAAAATAAATAATAAATATTATATATGAAAGAAAAAAGGGCTTTCCCCACGAAGAAGGAAGGAAGAATTTCTCACGAGGGACTGTGTTGGTTGCGGTGAAAGGGAGCGGAGGGTCGGAAGAGGAGTAAAGGGTAAAGGGGAAGGGCAAAAGAGTAAAATAAAATGATGTTAAGGTTTCATATTTTCTTTATTTAAGCCATGTGTCTTTTATTTATTGGTTTAAGTACAATTTACACTGGTGGATATTTTTTCAAATATCTACCATAGCATGACCTATTATTGTCGAACGAGATTATGGAGTAAGAACTCACTTACATTTTGTTTGGTTTGAGAGAAAACAAGCAGAAAGAAAATGAATAGAGAGAACTTGAGTGAAAAATGTGTTTTTCCTTCGTTTGGATTGGGAGAGAAAACAACGAGAAAAGCGAATATGGCACGTGAGTCCCACAAAAAAGTTTTCTGCGCACGGATGAGAAGAAAACGGGGGAAGATGTGTTCGAGTATTACTTCCCAAAATCGCTCTTTCTTCAACCTCAAGAACTTCCAAAAGAAGGCTTTTGCTTCTCAAACCGACAAGTGATACCAGCAGAGACCAAAATAAAGCTTCTCCTCTAGTACATTCTTTCTTTATGGTACTCTCCCTTTCATTTGATTTTTTTTTTTTTTTGGTTGCCTTTTGCCATTATCCCAGTTGTGCCGGTCTGCATTTCTTTCTTATTTCTAGTATTAGCTTATTTTTCTTTTATGGGTTTTGGTTAAATGGATCTAAGCCTCCATCCTTTTCTGATTCAAACTAATTCCACAAATACTTTATTTGTGTCATAAACTTTTAAAAAATATGCTTAATTATGAAAGAAATGAAACAAAATAATATGCCTAAATTATATCAATTATTTAAAAAATATACTAATATTTTTATTTAAATAAATTATTTTAAACTAAAATTTGTAATTTAAATGTTAGTAAATTAATTTTTAATTAATAATTATTATAAAATTATTTCTCTATGTAATTTACAAAAATAGTTTAAAATTTAGCTAAAAATAATATATTTATACTTTATTGTACAATAAGGATATATATGTCATTTTACATACTTCTCATTTTCTTTCTTCTTATTTTTTCTCTTATTTTCTCTCTATCCAAACAATAGGAGAGAAAACATATTTTTCTCTTTATTTTCTTTTCTTTTCATTTTTTTTCTTTCCATTTTCTTTCCTTTCATTTTCTCTTTATATCCAAACAAAGCATTAAGTAACTAGTTGAACTTTTGAATGAGTGGACCATACGTTGTCAGTGAGCGTCGTTATCTATCACGTTTTTACAAGCAAGGGCGGGTTTGGATTCTGTAGTTGATTACATGCATCGATAATTAGGCCTATTGACGTCATATAACACTTCTCTCAAATTTGTACTGTATATCTGTCTTAGTATACACATACTTCAACAATTACTGTTATTCACATTGATATACATTATTTTATACAATATTCATGTATCTCGAATTCAAAAAACAATTTTTCTTCCGTAAATTCAATCGAGTGTGAAAATTAGCCTCTGTACACATTATTTTCCGCTCACCTTTGTGGGACTGCATGCACCTGGACTTAGTTCGTTAAGGACCTTGCTACGTACTTGCTATGGCTATTACTAGTTTTACACAGCAACAGGGACCCAAAGAGTCAAGGGGAAACAGCACTTGCAACTTCCATATCTTGAGTATATTCTCGTCTTTTATCTTTCATCTGTTGGAGACCAATAACAGGAAACTCCTTGTTATGATAAAAAATGAATAATGTTATTTATATATCAAACACAAATATTTAGAATAAACATTTAAGAGAGAGAGTGACATAAAATTATAGCCCCATCTATGACTATTAAATATTTGGTGTTACTTTCTTTTTTTGATATATCTACTATAGATCTTCATGCTCTTTATACAAATAACATTACTCATATATAAAGCATCGTAGAAATATTTCACAATGGTGTGAGTTCTCATTTCATAATGCAGATATTAATTATATCATGGATGACCTATTTTCCCTTTTAGGTGTTAAACAATTTAATCATTAAAAGTCATTAAAGTCAGCAGTGCTACTTATCAGCTATCACTTATCAGGTAGGGTATAGTGCCTTGGGTTACATCAATGTAACAATTTTTTTTTTTAAATTACTAGTATTTGAAATCCACTTAACTTTAATTAATCTAATTTGAGCTGTATCGCCTGTTATGAAAGTAAATATCTCTCGATACTAATTTTTTTTATTCACAATATTTGAATTTAGGACCTTACTTTAAAAAATAAGTATCAATCATTTGAACCAACTAAGCTACCATAAAATTGCATTTATACTTGGTAGTGCACTTATGTCTTTGTTGACCCTTGCATTCCCACGTTGCACATGAACGACAAACTTACTTAAGATATAATGCTGACCCAAGATCTTCAAAATGAAGGACAGGTGGAAATGAACATAATTTATATTGGAAACGATCAAACCATTATAAATGTTCTATTAATTATTAAATTTAGAAACCAAACATAATCATGTAAGCTTTTGGTGCGGACCCTACATACCAAACCATCAATTTGTCTAATGTATAAAGGATCAATTAAACTTTTAGTAAAGGTACATGGTCGCTTTATATCATGGATAAAGTTTAACATGCATTATGAGCAGAATGGAGCGTGTATCCTAGTAGAAAATAAGGATATATTTGTGGGCAAGTTTAACCTAAATCTCAAATTGATATTTTAATTGAGTCAATTTTTTGGACTGGATTTGATTAAATCATTGCTTGAGAAATAATCAAGTTGGATCAAGTCAGGCTAATATTTAGATGAAATATACACATTGACTCACAAATAAAATTCAATTGATATTAACTTCAATTTGATTTATAAATAAGGTTGGAATTATAGTGGCATTTGGATCATACTTGAATAAAATTAATGCGTGTTCGCTTTGTTGAAAAAGCTCAAATCATGGCTTGAAAGGTGCAAACTTAAATTAAACTCATTTTAATATATTTTATAAAATTATCTTGAGTTATATTTTAATATAATATTTCAAATTATATTTTCAATAGAAATGAAAAAAAAATTACCTTTCACCGAATCAAATTATAACTTACAAACTGTAAATCAAGTGTAGCCTTTTTTTTGGGTCGAAGGCAGGGAAGGGAGGGGAGAGCAATGGAGCTCTGCCCTCCAACTCGAAGTCGTGCCTTGGAGGGTGTGGCTACTTAACTTAACGAGGGTGTAAATTACCAATAAGCCTTGCGCCTCGGCCACAAGTACAACCTTGTTGATTAAGCCTCGATTGCATCTCCCATGTTGGGCACCAGTGAGAGATTACAACAGATGTGCGAAGGATTTGTCCCTTTTTTTTGGGCTACAAACAAATTGCACAATGGTATCAAAGTCTAACCGCCATTCATCTAAGTATTCAAGCCCAAAGTGTTTAGACACACGTCACGTATCATCCACCCAATCAAGGGCCTATCCAAGTTAATTATTGTGATGTCTGGAAAAGATAGCCGGCGCAGTCCTCGTAAAGTCCTGAGTTAAGGTCCGTTTGGATGACCAGTTCAATTAAAAGTAGATGAAGCTGCACCCGAGGCCGTGGAACGACTGGCAAAAGCAGTTGGCCACAACAAAGCAGGTGCGTGACTCTAGGGGCGTGCTTTGAGTTGCAGGGGCAAAGCCCCATGGCCCCCCCAACACAAATATTCCCCCTCCCCCGACCCAAAAAAAAAAAGTAGATGAGGCTTCGCCTTTATGGCACTTTTGCATCTTGTGAAGCAGCAACATCAGGGTTCAATTCTTGATGAAGTGAACTAGTGGAAAGCTCTGTTATGCACGGTACACTATAATTTTAAATAAGATCTAAATCAGGTAACATATAAATCTTTTTTACTATAATTAATAATTAATAAAATACAATTAATCTTTTACCACAAATATCAAAATATCACAGCATAATACATAATGTAAAAGATTATGTTTTAGTGCCACATCATAATCATTATACTTCTGTCTTTTTTTTTAATGTGATTATACTTTTGTCTTATATAGAAAAGAGTACCCAAAATAACATAATAGTTAACTCTGAATGTATAATGTTTCATTCCCACTTGATTATCATTATATTATATTCTAAAAACAAAAGGAAGGTTAGAATGGTATTACTTGGTCAGATGGGATGAGATTCATATGAGGAATATATACTCTTTCACTTATATTATTCCCAGAAAAAATTTCAGCACCAATAATATTAACATCAAATTCCACAATAATAAATTGAGTGTTATTACAAAAACCAATTGCTTGATCAATATTTTCAATAACATCACAGGTACTCTCTTCTTTAGTTTCAATGCATGATTAGAAAGCCCCAAGTATTTAATTAGTAAACATTCAAAAAGAATGAATATATAACAAATTAATAGATAATATAAAAGCAAAAAAATAGGTTAATTTATCCCATGATATCTAACACTTTTATCTTGGTTGAATTTGCTTATATAAAATGACTAATATATAATTTCACCTAAACAAAATACAAATAAGATGCATAAGAAGATATACTTCAAGGAGTAGAGAAAAAAAGAATTTGTATTATAAAATGATTATTTAATAGAAAAAGAACTTAATCATCTCTTCATTAAATACAAAAAGAGCTACAAAAGAAACAGTATATTTATGATGAAAGGAAAACTACAACTATAGAAAGACTACAAAAAATGAAGAGTACAAGGACTTGATGAAAAATGAATGACTATATATAAATTATGGCAATCTTGACATAATTAACACCTATTGACAATAACAACATAGCACCAATATAAAAATATTATACTAAGCGAACCTCCCTAGTGCTAATATGGGTAGAGTAGAAGTATTTAAAACTAAAATATCACACTATAAGAAGAAGAGCTAAGTACAAATAATATCAATGATAAAAAAATAGAAGCTATAATATATAGTCTTCAAAAGAGTTTGTTACAACTATATGATAATAGCTAATAAGCTAGATCTCATTAATAGCTAATAAATCAGGCCTCATCAACACCAAAATTATCTTGTAACAATTAATCTTTCAATAGAGTAGTTTAATATTATATCATTTTATGGACTCTAACTTGTTGCCCAAGTGTCAAATAGTGAAGATGACTTGATATGAGTAGTCAAATCAATTGTCATTATTTTATTTTGTGAATTTATATTTTTATTTTAATTTTTTTTTGAAAAAAAGAGGTTGAAATGTGACTAATGGACTCAATGAGATTTTATGTATTAATGATAGAAAAATAAAGGCTAAAAATTGTAATTTTCAAAAAAGTTTACCATAGCTATCTGATAATAACTAGTAAGTTAAATTTCATCAATAACTAATAAGTTACACCTTATCAAAATCAAAATCACCTATAATAACTAATATTTTAATAGAGTAACTTAATATTATATTATTTTATGGGCTATAACTTAGTGCCCAAACTTCGAATAGTTGTCATTTTTTGTTTTATGAATTTTTATTTTTAAAATTTTTTTATTTCAAAAAATGTGAGATTGACATATAGTTCAATGAGATTGTATGTATTAAAGATAAATATTTGGATTTAATTGATTTGATTTGATTTTTATTTTAACTTGATTGAATTTTGACTTGATTTGATATAATATTTTATTATATTTAAATATTTTATATAATTTTATTTGATTTAATTTTAATGATTGAATATAATGATTTTAGTTTATGATTTATTACTTATAATTTTATCTAAAACATCATTTTATTATTGGATGGGGGTTAATTTAGTTGGTACTTTATGAGTATCAAATAATAATTTCTCTAAAAAAAAGTGTATAAGTTGACAATACTTTGTGTAACTTTTTTTAAAATTTTTTAATATTGAGTAATTGTTTTTATATAACATTGATAACTTTTTATTATCATATTAACTAATGTATTGTTTTTTATTAGATACTTGTAAAATATCAATTAGAAATACCATATGGCAAATCCACTTTTTTTTTGTTAGATGTTTGGATTAAATTGATTTGATTTAATTTGATTTTAATTTTGATTTGATATAATATTTTATTATATTATTAAATATTTTATACTTATTTACTTTATTTATTTTAATATTTAAATTTAAATATAATAATTTTTTGAATTTTTTATTTTAAAAATGTGAGAGAGTGACATATGATGATAAAAGAAAAAGAAGATGAATACTAATAATGAATAACGAAAGAGTGGTATAAATAGTAAAATAAATTAATAAAATAAAAAGAGTGTCAGGCAGTGAGACCGCAAGCAAAAGAGGGGTTGTGTTTTTTGGGTTTCAAACCGTGGGTCGTCTTCAACTTTTGTGGTTTCTGAATTTTTTTTTAATTTTTTCCCCAAAAAATTGTGGGATCGACATATGGCTAATAAACTATTCTCAATTGTTATTTGTGAAAATAATAATTAACCAACTATAATTATAATCTTAAGTAATGTTATATCCAGTTTACTGTTAATGGTATAATAATATATCGGTAATTAATAGTGATAAGCATAATTATATTTTTTGAGTCAGCGATAAGAATAATTATATTAAGCAATGAAGTTATTAATTTTTTAAATATTGATTATTATTTAAATCAGAAAAATCAAAGCATAACGGAAAAGCAACTAATAGTATTGTGTTTCTTTCTTGATGCAGCAATGCTCAATTCTTTTATTGGTTGATGCAAGCTGTTTGAGCTGTTCTGAATCATGCACAATGATCAAGAAGGCAGGCGTCAAAGACATTGGTTACAGCTATGAGGTTTCCGAGCTCAATTACAGAAACCTATTCAAAAATAACGATTTTGGAGAAAAGTTCCTTATTTGTTGGTGTTTATGAATTTGTAAATTAAATATTTGAATTAAATTTCAAATATTGCATAATAAAAGGTTGGGGAAGTTGATTCTGATTCTTAATTGATATTTTGAGTGGAAAAAATAAATCCTATTGCAGAAGCTACAATAGACCAGCAGTTCATTTTGATGCAGGCATAGTCAAATTTCCTCTATATTGATGCAAATGGTTTGGGCCATTCTTCGCACACTGCACAAGGAAAGGGCAGAAATGGTAGAAAGTTTGACCAAGAAAAAATATAAGCGGCAGAAAGCTCAAAGGAGGAGAAAAGATAGTTTAGACCCTAACACCACTTGAATTCCGGCTCCTTCACCTTCAACGTTTCTATTCCCACCCAAGCATTGCATTAGTCTATTGCCCATTCGGCCATAGAGTCTAAACCTACAACCCCAGAAACCCAAATGGCAGCACGCTCTTAATGTTATTCAGTGCCAAATGCAAATGGGTCAAGCCCGGAACACATCGAAGGTAGAAATATGTGGGATTTTGCCAACAATATTGGTGTTGTTTGCATAAAAGTTTTGAAGAACCTAAGCGTTTCAGAAGACCGAGGAATCTTCCAGATATTATTGTCCATCTCAACAATCTGAAGTTGAGACATTCCAGCGAAGAAATCTCCAGGAATGGAGTTGATGTTGCTATTGATGGGGTTTTTGATGAACGGACACAAATGCATCACCCCATCTAATAGTAGATGCAATTGTTGAAGCTCATCCTGTGGGTCTCCGTTTTTTCCCCATCTACAGTTTGTCGCTTTCCTCCACGCATGCTTTCTGTCATTTGCTAGCAAAAATCATTTTTTTTTTTCTTCTTTTTTTGGTGTTTGATTTGTGGGTTATAAATTTGACTGTGGAAAGAGCACAACTTTTTTAACTTTATGGTTTTTGTTCTTTTCTGGTGTTGTTGAAGAGTGGAAGAACAACAATTCCCAGAATAAGGAGGAATGCACTATTAAGAAAACCAAAGCAGGTTCATTCCCCATACACCCCCAGCTATTTCAGAAATTTTTTGTCTTTTCACTTTCTCTTCTTTTATTTATTTATTTTTTAAATTCTTTTGTCTCCTACTAATCTTTCACACATGACGTCCATTTGAATGTAGAGAGAGAGCATCGAGGAGGCACTTAAAGGTAAATGTGACAATGCCTGCCAATTGTTTGCTGTTATTTCCCACTGAATGCTAACAAGGTATAATTAACTAAAACACTTTTATTTATTTATTTATTTATTTTTTGCATAATTTTTTTACTTGCTCACTAATGTTATGTTTTGGGTTCAGGGATATCTCAAATGTTGATTTGTTACTAATTTATTCATCTTTTATTCGAAATTTTTTATGTGTGATTTATTTTATTAATATTAATATGGTTTGATAATAACATTTATGTTCATTGGTTTGTTTCAATTCTGATCTCATTTTGAAAGTTTAAAGGATTTTTTTTTTTTAATTCTGATTTTCTTCCATATAAAGATTAAAGGTTCAATTGCATTTTTTTGCATATTTTTAATTTGGCTGAATATCTTCTTCATGTTATTTGATGGTTTATCTTTTTAAATATTTTTTTTAAAAAAATAATTTTGAATGATGTGAGGATTAATAGGATTGGCTTCTGCAACGGTTGGTTTGACTCCTGAAGTTGTTCAAATACCTTGAGGTGAGGGATTACACACTAATATTCTGTTTTGGGTTTTGATACATCTCGACTGTTGATTTGTTAGACTGATTTTTTACTAGTTTGATAATCTTTTATCTGAAATTTTTTTTTATGTCAGATTTATTTTATTAATTGGTTAGATAGTTGTGTTACAGCAATGGTCCGTAAAAAGTGCAGTACTGTAATTTCTTTACATTGAATATCTTGATGATGATGAGTTTGAGGTTTTGGAGAGAGGACTTACTTTTCAACCCTTATGACAAGTGATGCTTCGCAGAGGGGAGATTGATCGTGCTAGTCTTCTATCATAAAGTGAGTGCTTTTATGCCTGTTATTGTGAAGGTTCTTTCATGAAGAGAATTTCAGCTTGCTTTCATGTAAAATGATCAAGAAGCTTAATAGTATTTGGTTGAAATTGCTGGATGTCTCTCTACATTTCCCATAGCCATATGGTTCCCTTATTTGTTGATAGGTTTGAAAACTATCTGTTATTAGGAAGGTAGTTGTTAAAATGAGATCCATTGAGACTGAGAAATCTAATAAGAATAGCGATTTTCAGAAAGAAAAGAAGAACTCCATATTTTAATGCAAATTTATGTTTTTTTTTTTTTTGAATTGTTGTGAAATGTATTCATTTCATAAAACTATCTACTATGATTTCAATGCCTGCCTGTAGTTCTTTGTCATTGATGTGCTATGGTCTTATTGATGGGCTATGGCCCCAAAGACAGGAATACTGTTCTAAAACTAACATATAATCATCACTAATTAAGGCAAATGAAATGGTTATGCAAAAGTAGATTCTATTTTTTTTCCTTATTTAAAAAAAAAAAAAAAGTTCATTGTAAGAACACAACTTATTTTGTGCTTGCAGAGATTGCAATAGGCACAAGTGACTTCAATCAGTTTATTCACCGCTTAAAATATTGACTGCTTACTTAGTTTTTTGCTTTATGTTTCATGTACTGTTATTGGTTAGTATCCTTATTTTCTATTTGCTCTTCAATAATCCTTTTATTATTGCATTAAATTTCAGTTATAGGATTAAGCCGTTGGTTATGGATGATTTGGGTTGTTCAATATTTATTTGTTTGATCGTGAGGCTACTATGTTGGTGAGAAAATCATGTACTGCAATGCTTGAATCTGTTGAAAAGGTGTGTTCATGTTTATTTGGTTAATGCAGTTTTCTTCTTGACCTGAGATAATGCTCTCAATTTTTAATATGCCTGTTTTGCTTTTATTGTACTCTATGATACTGCCGATATAGCATTCCTCTATGCATCATGTTGGCACTGCTGATGTACTTATTGCCTTCTATTCTCAATGGTGTCATTGTCATTGCATATATTTTTTTTTTATTACTTTTATAGCTTGACGATAATCACTGTTTCATGTTCCAAATGTTCTGGATTGAATATTATATTAACTCTCATTGTCTAATGTCAGAGCTTTATATTATTATGCCTTTACTTATTATTTTCTCATTCTGATTATGTCACATAGCTTTATATTATTATTTTATTTATTATTTTCTCATTCTAATATGCAAAAATGAATTCCATTTTTAATATTTCTGATTTCTGATTACTTTATATCCCATAGATTCATACTTTGCTTTTAACTCTTACATATTTCAATTTGAATTAAGAATTAGAACTCAATTTTGACGGAGATAGTACTTTCAATTTTGACGGAGACATGTTCACAGCACCTTTTAAAAGAGTTTCATACTAATTTGTATTGGGCGTTGACGGAAGCATGTTCATAGCCAAGCTGAAGGTAGTCAAGATTGAAAAGGATTGATAAATATGGCTAATGTTTATTGGATTTTTGCTGTGATTTTGATCCCTGTTAAATTGTTTGAATTCCGTTGTAAGGTGTTTATAGCAAAGTTTTTTGTTCTTTTTTTTGTTTTTTGTTCTTTTTTTTTTTTTCTCTGGTACCCCGTTAATTGCGGTCGGCTATTTTGTAAGGGAGTTGTTGTAGTGACGTTATTTCTGGACACCCTTGGTTTGGTATGAAAGCTAAGTGTTTTCTTGGAACCTAACGCCAAGTTTATTGCTTTGTATATTGGGATTTTTATAGACGTATGCTTTGTGATTGTGGTAAATATTTAGTACTTATGCGTTTAATGAATTGCTTCTCATATGTTAATTGTTTATCCGTTATTGAACGTTAGTTTCATTTAGGATGTGTCACCGGTATTATACTTTCGACTTTCTCATATACTGACGTCCCTCATGTCTGTTAAATGATAACAAATATATATGTTGCTTAAGTGATAATAAACATTTATTTATTTATTTACTACGGGGCCTAAGCTCTCTTTATTTATTTATTTATGAGCTCATTAAGTATATAGGAGTGAGCTAATTTTGAGGGGATATTGAAATCTTTTATTTTTTAATATAGGGTGTGAAAAGATATCTATACTTAGCTCTCTATGGAAATGTGAAATCTCGGGGCAACTAGAATAGAATATATGTTGGGGAGCTTTCGTTTTTATCTCCTTCATTTATTTTAAGCTCTCTTTCTTTGCTAAATTATCTTAGCGTTGTGTGTTTTTTGTACATAAAACAAAGGGGTTGCACTGAGTGCACATGGGAAGCTTTTATTTATTTATTTTTTCCTCCTTCCTTTCTTTTAAGCTCTCTTTATTTGCTAACTTATATTGCTATTGCTTCACAATGATATCAACGATAATAATTTGTTATTTACTTTGATGGAAGGATAAAATTGATTTCAAAATTTAAAGTATTGAGAATAAATTGATGTCAAAAAATTTTTAATATTAAATTGAGGTTAACCTCAAATACTTAGGACTAAAAATGATATTTATTCTTATATTTAACAACTTTTTTGTTACCAATTTCATATTAAATGCTTTGATTTTTTTGGGGGGAGTCAATCTTTGTTGTTAGTAATGTAATAACTTCATCAAATCTATTGATAGAATTACATAACTTAAAAAGATTTTTTCGCTTGTATGCTACATTTAATTGCTCAACTTGCTTTTTTCACTGAGCTTTGACAGAGAAAGACAGGACAAGACCATTAGAGATAGTTTGATCTTATACGGATGTCATCATTTTAAGACTTGGAAACTAGAAAGAAGTTAACATATGATGCCTAATAAAATGGTCATATGAGTGTTACAGCTCCATTAGTGGGTTGCTTTGGTGTTGGATCTATTAAAAATTTACATTAAGTGACTTAAATTTGAAACTTAATTTGAGAAGCAAATAAGTAGTGAAGTTTTTAATATGATCAATGCAAATTAAGATAGTATATATTTTTTCATATATTTTCATTTATAATTCTAATTAATTTTCTAATTCTATATCTAAAAACAAGGGATGGCAAAAGTAGCCTCTTTAGATAGGTATTTGCGATGATTACCCGTGATAGGAGCAAGTACAGGGATGGTTAGAGTCCCTTCAGGAATAGGGATCCCATTCCCACTTATTAAACAAGGTGGGGGTGGGGTATTAGATCCCTATAGACCTGTCAATTCACGTTTACATGTGAAATTACCTAAATAATATATATACTCTCTCTATCTCTCTCTCTCTCTGTCTCTCTCTCTCATGCCCATACTCAAATCTTAGTGGAGAATTTTGTTAATTTATTTTTTGTAATTATCTTTTATGAATATAATTGTTATTAAAATTATTGAATTTTCATCATGTATTGTTAGTTGTGTTGTTAGTACTGTTGTAATGAATTATGGATATTATGTATATTTTATTTATGTTTAAAAGTGTTTTTTTTATAAATATCTCTTTTTTTGATTTTTTTTAAAACTTTTTACATAAACCTATAGAAATGTGAGAGATTCAAATCATTGCATGGAATAGGAAATGAGAACCTAATAGGAATGGGGGCGAGGACGAGAAGTAAATTTTTAAATGAGGATGGGGACAGGAGACATGTTTCCACCCCAATGAATATCCATTGTCATCTCTATCAAAAATATCTTTTTTTAATTGCATACAGAGTTTATAAAGTAGTATGAAGGTGAGTTCATAATAGTAAATGATCTCTATGATCCTGTGACACTTCTTTTTTTATTTATTACACTACTCAAATTCAAATAATTTGTATGGCGAGATAACATTAATTGGGTTATGAGATGTCTTTTGTTATCTATAGCTTAATAAATATTAATTGTGTCATTTTTATTTGCTGGATACTAACTTGATCACATTTTATAGTTATGTTTTTAGTAAAAAGAGATGGCATAGTGACTCTATTTACTGTAGGTTATTGTAAGTATTTATTTTTAAAATCATGATTGTATCTTGAATTATTTGACTAAATATATGTAACCAAGTATTTCTAATATATTGTAATCGATGTTATTTTGAATAAGCTGTGCGTAGCACGGGTTCCCAACTAGTGATAATCAATGTAAAGAAACAAGTTGCACGCAGTAAAGCTCCGAACCCCTGCCATTGACCATGACTTGAACCAGTAAGCTGAAATAAATAAAGGTGAATGCTCTGGTACCTTTGTACATGCGTGCCTTTGGTACCCTTGTCGTTTTCCTTTTTATATCTTTTAGTTGCCACCGTTCCGCACACGCGCTCGTAGCACATTTGGATCGTGCTTGCTGTTCTAAACGCCAGGTCGCGAGTTCGAATCACTACCGGCACATTTTTCAAAATTTTTTCATTTTTTTAATTAAAAAAAGAAAAAAGAGGGCAAAAAAAGACAGGAAAAAATGGAAAAACACACAAAAATAGCCTTACTCTTTTATTTAAGCAATAATATCACTTTGCATAAAGAATAAAATTTATTTTATTTTTCTTCTTCTCCCTTTTATTTAAGATCTTACTAATTATTTATTGAAATCAAATAGAAGAAAAATTATATATTAATCAATAAAATTAACATTTAACATATGATGTATTCCTATAATATTTAAGTGTAAATTTGACCAAAAAAATAAAGAAAAAATTGTTTTTTTTCTACTTCCATCTCTTTTTTAGTATAATAATAAAAAAAATCTTATAATTAAGGTGAAGCATATCCATAATATCTTTTTACAATTTATTTTGTTTGAATCCAATACAACCTAATCCTTATAAATTGTACATGAAAAATTTAATTTTTTTTATCCTATTCTCATTCTTTTTAATTTAATTATATTTTATGCAAAACTTTCAAGCTCATATATATAATAACATAAATAATTCTTAATATTATATGATAATTACACATACTTATAAAATATTATTGAATATATTTTTATGTATAACTAATTAAGATGAAGAACGTAATTGTACAAATTAAAATTATAATTGTAATATCATTATTATAGAAAATAAATTACTTTTGAAAAAATTTGCATAAACGCATTCCCTATAATAATAGGGATTATGTTATACTGAATTCAAGTAAAAAATTTATAGATAGATTTTATGGATATGTATCACTTTAATGTTTGATTTTTTTTTTACTAAGATATCAAAGAAAAAGATGGAAGTTGGAAATTAAATAATTTTTTATTAAATTTTTACTGAAATATTATAGGAATATATCATATATTAAATATTAATTTTAATGATTAATATATATATATATATATATTTTATTTGAATTCAATACATTTAATAAGATGTTTAATAAAAGGGAGAAGGAGAAAAATAAAATGAATTATGTTATTTATGTAAAGTGATATAAAAACTATCAAATAGTAATTGGCAAATAGAAGAGTTAAGACTATTTTTGTCTTTTCTCTCTTTTTTTTTTGCCCTTTTTATTCCTATTTTTGTTATTTAAAAAACGAAAAAAAAAAGCGAAAAGTGCCTGTAGGAAGATTCGAACTCGCGACTGTGAAGCTGTGGGGCACGCGCATGAACCAGACGAACTACTACACAATGTGCGGAAAGAGATGCACACAAAGTTTATATAAAAGAAAAGCAAAAAGGTACCAAAGGTACAGATTTATAAAGGTACCAGAGAATCCGCCATCACCTAAATACATTGAACCACTGCACCCTCCTTCACGCCCTTCCTCAAATTCTATGTCTATAATACGACAAAGGATGGAGCCAAATGCGAAGAAAAGCCGCCCTCCGCCAAGAATACCTCTGCAAGGTTGCCCTTCTACTTAGTCCTCAAGTTATCGTTTGATGTGACTCATACGGTTTTTTTTTTTCGTCTTTGAGATATTTCTTTTACCGGGTATTATAAGAGATATTTTTAATGATTATCTTTTCTATAGTGTGAACTTTTGTCCTTTTCTTAGAAATATAGCTCACTCACCATTGAATCTAACTTTTTTTTTTTTTTTTTTCTTTTGGGCTCATAATTTGATTATTATATCCTTGCACGTAAATAAACTGGTATAAAATTCAAGGGGTCTCTTTCTTCTTAATTTTCCCTTATTTATTATTAGCCTATTTAGTTATATTTTTGAGAGGATTAAAAGATTTTTTATTGACAGAAAAATAAATATATATAGTAATTAATATATTTAGATATGTAAATATTTTTTTTAAAGGTTTTTTGGAATTCTAAAAGATTTTATGGGAGAAATATTTTTGAAATAATTTTTATTTTAGAAAAAAATCTATTTCAAAAAAAATTATTATTACTTTTATATCAATAATTAAAAATAATTTTATTTTATTTTATCAAAATAAAAATTATTTTCTTAAATTTATTTTTAACACATTCAAACTAAATAAAAATTATTCTTTTAAAAATAATACTTCCAAAAATTAAACCCATACCTTATGTTGTGTTCATTCCACTATCTCGTGTGGTATTAAATCAACTTTTTTCTTTTTTTTTCCTTTTTTTTGTTTTAAGAAATTCTTAATGGAGTTTGGGGACAGTGAAAAAAAAAAAAAAAAACACGTATAGGGATCAATTCGTTGACCCAATTCTAACGGTCTCCTCCTAATTGTCACTTGAACTAGAGTGTATCGTGTAAGTAGACTTTTCTTAATTGAAACTGCCAGTTGTTGCATGTAGACGAAACCACATCATGTAAGCTATTGCAGACTCGCTCAATTTTCCTTCGTTGTAGGATCTAAAACAAAACACGTGCCGAACCTACACGTTGGAAATTTCCGCATAATGAACAATGCATCTGGCAGCCGGCTTCTGCTGAAACTTTATCACAACTTCCATTGTTTGTATTTACCTAATACGCCGAACTGGTCTAATTTTTTATTCCTCGTTAATTTCTCCGTCTCTGCTGTACGAGCAACCTTCGAAACCAATGAAATCCATTTTCAAACGCCAACAAACATTCGAGTTTCGCAGTTCTCACTGTGTAGTATGGTTTAATTAAACTCCATTAAAACTTCATTTCAATTCTTTATTAATTTTTGGTTATCGAATTAATTGAATTACATAATTTTAAGGATAAAAAAAAGTACGCTTAAATATTGAACTTTTTGGATTACATGTATTTTGGTTTCATGACTGAAAAAATTGTGCAAATTGATTGCTATTCTTTTCTAAATGTGTTATTATATCATTTTATTAAATTTTTCGACAAATTTTAATAAAAAAATATTATTTATATCACTTTTAAATATCTTTATACAGGTATTTTGAGATATCCCTTAAATATCAATAGAAAGTAGATTTTAATTTTTTTTTTCAATAAATGTTTAAGAAATATATAGCTCAAAATATTTTTTTAAATATGCTTTTAAATATACTTTATTCAAACTTTAATTAATGAAATATAAAGCTCCTGATCACTATCCCAAAATTATGGGACAAGGCAGAAAGTTTCAATCTTCCAACAGTGTTTCTCAGTTTCTGGAACACGATGATGAATTCGAACATCATAAGTTTTGTTAATTCGTTTGATGGGGTTGGCAAGGTCCATGACGGAGTTACCAGTATATGACTTGAAGTGGCACGACAATATGTTCCTCTGCATTTTGCTAACATTTCATGTTTTTGGGATTGCAGTGATTGTGTACGCACAGCTTCAACGAGGAAACTATGGTGGTGTCATTGAAGAGGTTTGAGTTTGAGGTGTTTTTGACGGCCATCGAGAAACATATGGTGGCGAATTAGTAGCACGTTCCTCCCATTGTGCTTGCTCTAGTGCAACACACAGCGTGGGTGAAATTTATGATCTCCGATACCATTAAGTTGAGTAAGCACAAAAACCCATTGTCTTTTCTTTCGTATGGGAGTGTGGTTGATATGAGGGTAAATTTATTCATGAATATAATTTATGTTTTTTTCACAATCATTTTTATCTTCATACTAAATATACTTTAGATGCAAAGGTTTATTTTTAGAATTGAGTAGGTCTAATTCAATTCTAAAAACTAGTTTAGGGGGATGATTGTTCAAATTGTTACAAAGGCTAATATAGTTATATCTTTAAATAATGTGAGACTCTAATACACTTTTTTTATGTCTAGAATTGAATATTTGGAGTGTGAAGTTTACAAGATTGGACATTTATAGATAATCCAATAATAATAATAGGATAGACTTTAATATCATCTTAAAATTAAGTAAAGTTCATCTTAAACGTGCCTAGCATATGGCTATATCTATTAAATAGACAAAAAACATTAATAAATTGACCTAAGTATACATTTAGAAAAGTACAAAATTTGTTTTGCATGCCATTTTAGTTTAGAGATTAAAATGAACATGATGCAAGGGTTGAGAAATAAAATGCATTTTTTTTAATTTTAATATTAGTAAAGAAGTTGAGTTGTAGATAATTTCAATTACCTTCTTTCACGTAACATATCATATGTGGACCGAATTTGTTAAAAACTGGTCAAGAATAAATCTTTTATCTATACTATTATAAATCTATGCTATTATAGAAAGGATGTCTTTTGTAACTATTTTTTAGTCTCTATAAACTATATTGAAACTTTTTTGCAGTTTCGTATACATATTTCTAATAACATCTATACATATACAATTAAATATAAATAGATAAAATTGTAAAAAAAAAAAAAGAAAAAGTAAACATCTTCTATCCCAAAACTCTCATTAACTCAATAACTGCTACAACCTAATAATATCATTACCGTCCTCTTAATTTTAACTTAATTAAAAAAAAAACAAAAATTTATACTAGAAATAAAAAATATAGATTAATAGGGACTTTAGTGCCTATTAATCCACTAGTAGTTATAAACTATTTAAAAAATTGAAAGTAATATTTATTCACGCCTTTGTGCGATATTTTTTTATAATAAAATTTAAGTTAAAGGAAAGATTTTTCTTGATACAAAATCAAGATATATTATTGAATTTATTTAGTGTTTATAAAAATATTTATAAATAATATATTAATAGAGGAATTTATAAATCTTGCTCAAATCATAATCGATACAGGAGGAAAAAAGTCAATCAAATAAACCGCCTTCGTGGCTTATGTTTTTATATTGGGATAGTGTACTTATTTTAGTTTTGAGAAATATTTTTTGTATTATTAGCATAGATAGATATCTAAAAAAAAAAAGGGAAAAAAATTTGTAAAAAAAAAAGTAAAAAAATAAAATAATTAATAAAAAATTAAAAAAGAATGTTAGGATATTAGATATATACAAATAATACAAACCTTTAATTTTAATATTTGGTGATAGTACTCATTTGTTCCCACTTTTTGGACGCTCGAACTTACCCTTTACCTGGATCAAAAGAGAAAATAAGAAGAAAAAAATGAAAAGAAAGAAAATAAAAATAAAAAAATGAAAAAAAATATAATTATATGTAAAAGATAATTTTATCAACTTATTTTATATGATTAAAATAAAATTAAAGAAGTAAAATAGATAATTCAATCCATAAACTTTCTCTATCTCATTTTCTCATCAACGAAGGAGAGAAAATATTTTTATGTAAAACTCACACTTTTTTCTTTTTTATTTTCTTTTCTATCCAAATAAAAGGAAACTCCCATTTTCCTTTTTTCCTACTTCTTTCCTTCTATTTTCATGTTTTCCGGATTAAAGTAGCGAATTACGCGGACGCTGCTTCATTCTTTTTGTTTGGTCCCTTCCATAGGGTCAACTATCCAGTCAGACAAGCAAAGCAAAACTGAAATTTCGTTCGTTCTTTCTTTGAGGCTGCTGTGATGTTGACCGCTAGGCTTTGTAAATTCTTTTAAATTTAATTTAAACAAATTAATAATATAAAATAATTTTATATTATTAATTAATAAAAATAATAAAAATATTAATTTTTATAAATAATTATTTATTATAATAAAAAATCTATCATTATTTCTTATTTATTAATATTTTTATTAATTAATAGTATAAAATTATTTTATATTATCAATATATATCAATTAAATTTAATTTTTTCCTATCTAATGTATTATATCTTCACATAAACTTATTGCAGAAATCATATTAGAATATATGGTACTTTTTAAAATCAAATTAGAATATTTTTTTATATATTTAACATTTTAAACTTTATTTTATAAAATTAAATTACCTAGTATATATGTAAATCAATAATTCGATCCGGTCGTCTTTCACATTGAAAAAAAAAAAACCTTGATCCAGTAGTTTTATTTTATCTTATTAACCTGATTTCCAATAGTTAAGGAAGTGGGTTCATATTTTAAATATGAATAAATCTATATTTAGTTGCCAAAAGACTTTTATTTTAATACTTTAGTTCTCAAAAGATTAAATACATATATTTTAGTTTTTGAAATTTTTTCAACATTTTAATTTTTAAAAAATTAAATACATACAATTTGTTCCCCTAAATAATTTTTAAATTTTTTAGTCCTTAAAAAATTAAATATATATACTTTATATATTTTGATATTTTCTTTTTTATATATAAAATATAACTAGAAAAATAAATTATAATAAGGTATAATTTTTATTAATTATTTGATTTAAAAATTACCACAGTTATTTAAATATTTACCATTTTAATCGTAATTATTTTAATTGTTTTAAATTTATGTTATATGTAAATATAATTTATATTAAAATAATTTATTTTATATATATATATATATAGAGAGAGAGAGAGAGAGAGAGAGAGAGTATTTATACATCAAAATTCAATTAGGTTAATCTCATATTCCAAAATTTAATTGAGTTATATATCATATATATAATTATTTTTATTAAATATAATTCAATTTATATTAAATATTCTTAATTAAAAAAATACCATATACATAATTAATTTCACATTCCAAAGTTTTCATTAATGTGTTTAACGTGATTTTCATAATAAAATAAGAATATATAGATAAATATAATTTTTTAATAAATAATATTTAATATGAATTATATATATCATATAGAACTTAATTAATCTTGAAATATAGGATCAACCTTATTGAAATTTGATATATAAAAAACACGCTCTCTCTCTCTCTCTCTCTCTCTCTCTCTCTCTCTCTCTCTCTCTCTCTCTCTCTCTCTCTCTCTCTCTCTCTCTCGTGCATGGCCACTCTCTCTTTCTCTCTCATTTTTATAATTGTTACAAAAATAATAAAAAATTTGTTAATAATATGTAAATAAATAGCAAGTTATTTTCAATATAAATTATATTCATGTATAAAAAATTAAAAAAATAATTACAATTAAAATATTAAATATTTAAATAATTATATTAAATTTTAAATTTTAAATTAGATAATTAATAAAAATTATAATTTATTTTTTTAGTGACATTTTATAGTAAAAAATAGAAAATATCAAAACATATAAACTGTACATATTTAATCTATTAAAAGCTAAAGCATTAAAAAATTATTTAGGGACTTATAAAGTGTATATATTTAATTTTTTTAAAGACTAAAATATTAAAAAAATTTAAAAAATTAAATTGTGTACATTTAATCTGTTAAGTATTGAAGGATTAAAAAAATTCAGATACTAATGTGTAAGTTTTTATATCTTTTAAAGACTGAAATATTAAAATAAAATTTTTTCATAAACTAAAGTATAGACTTCTGTTTTAAATATTTAGTCTCAAACCATGAATGTGTGTATAAATTAATAAATCTTCTTAACTTTATTAAGCTAATGTGGAGTTGCGCATTTTGAAATTTCAAAGAGAAATATTGTTACAATTATCACGAAAATTAACTTAAAGATGTTATGAACATGTAACCAAAAATATAAAACAAAAAATTAACAATCTTATATACAAGATTTTTTTTTATTTTTTTATTTTTTTAACGACATCATGCATGTCGCACAAGTGGTCATTAATAATATGATCTACGTAAAGATCAAGTTGTACGCGGATGAGCCCTGGCACCACTGGCCCTCAATCATTGACCTTGACTTGATCAAGTAAACTGAAACTAATACATTGAACCACCACATCTCCCTTCTTTCTTCCTCAAAATTCTGTGGCTATAAAGGGATGGAGCCAAGTCCATAGTTTCATATCGCACCCCATATCCAATTTTTGTGCTCCAATTCCAACCCAACGCCACGCACATTCCAGGCAGCAGCACCTAGTCTTAATTAGTGATGTATCAACCGCAAGAAGCAAAGCCACCCTACGCCGCCACCGGTTTCCCGGTGTCCTACAGCAGCATTACAGCACCTTACTCCACCTCCACCACCGAGAGCTACCAGCCAGCACCACCTGCCGAACCTAAACCTCTTGAAGAATGGTCCACTGGCCTCTGTGACTGTTTCTCCAACTGCGGCAATTGTAAGCCCCTGCCTCTTCATCACCGCGCACGAGAATATATCACCCCTTTGTAGACACTGAATATATATTATATCATATATACTATGTTTTACAATATTGCTATAACTAAAATGTGTAATTGGTTTCAGGTTGCATAACGTGGTGTTGTCCATGTGTCACCTTTGGCCGAGTTGCGGAGATTGTTGACAAGGGATCAACTTGTAAGAATTAAACTAACTGAACAATTAAGTTCAATTATGATATATATATATATATATATATATATATATATATATATATATATGAAAGTGAAATTAATTCACATGATAATTGGGGGATGATGATCAGGGTTTAATAATTATTGTTCGATTTGTGATTTGCAGCATGTGGTGCCAGTGGGGCTCTGTACGCTCTCGTTTGTTGCTTGATTGGGTGTGGTTGCTTGTACTCTTGCTTCTACCGCTCCAAGATGAGGCGGCAGCACAATTTGCAAGGAAATGATTGTACGGATTGCTTGATTCATTGCTGCTGCGAGCCCTGCGCCTTGTGCCAAGAATATCGTGAGCTTGAACACCGAGGATTTGACATGATCATTGGTATGAACTATATATGTCTCAGCCATTGTTATTTTGTCGCAGGCATCTCAACTATTATTATATTCTAATCAAATGACTGGCCCTTCATTTTTTTATATGTTCTGTTTCCATCCTTCTCGTCTTTCGAAGTAGGATCTAGCTGGACACGTCTTTGCAGTTATAATTAATATTCATGATTAACTATAAAGTTTTGGAAAATATACAGTTTTCTTATTCTATGAATTTTTTTTTTGTTTAATTTATGTTTATTTGAACTTGGCATGTTTAGGGTGGCATGGAAATGTTGAGCAACGGAGCCGGGGAGTAGCCATGGCTGCAACAGCTGCTCCGGCAGTTGAGCACGGCATGAGCCGTTGAAGTGAAGGAACGTATGCAGAATAATACTTGCAGTACCGTCATAGAAACGAGTGTGTCCCACGACCCTTGCGTCAGATCTGAAGATTAATAATGTTTGAAGAATGAATCATTGTCGTTTTTACGTTTTGATATAGTTGTAAAATAGTGGATAAATGCAGTATTGCAATGTATGTAGAATTTCCGATATGTGACGCACGTTACCTTTGATGTTGTGTGGAAAATAAAAAATTTCTCGTGAGCTAGGAGAGTTTTTTTCTTTCAGCATACTAGAGCATGTTATGATTTGAATATGAAAAATGTTATTTGTATATCTGCATAGTTAACATCCTTAAACATCATGTGATGAGTAAGAAGACGGAAATAGAAGAAAAAAAAAATTCAAAAAAAAAAAATTTAAAATTTTTTATACATATACGTGAAGGATTTTTTTTTTTGGTATTTTTATTTCTTTTTTTTAAAGATAGTAGCACTCTTATATTTAATGACTGTGATATCTTTCAATAATTTTATGAGGGTGTCAAAAAAACCCCCCAAAAAGTGAAGGTGTCTTATGATATTTGCAAAATGATTTTTTTTTTTTCTTTTCAGTCACAAGAGGGCAGCCTCGACTTTGGGGGGAGGGCATTCAAGTGCAGGAGCCTTTGATTCAGAGGATTGATCCTGATCTCTCTTAATAGTGAGGCAATATATCAACCATTCGAACTAGTTCCATCCGTGCAAAAAAGAATGTTCAACTATCATTCATCCCTCTTTAAATGTATGACTTTTTGTGCAAACTACCCACTCATGTACTATACAAAAATGGCTATCATTTTAAGTGGTACAAATAAAACTCTCCCATGAAAAAACAGCCTTTTTAATGAATTGATCCAAGTGCATATTTAAAAATTTTTAATTTTTAATTTAAATTGACCCAAGGCAGCCTTTTTAATGAACTTATTATCAACGTAAATCTTATTTTTACACAACGCGTTACAGTGGTACCGAGAGTTTTGACATTTCAAATGATAATTATTACAGTTAAATTAATTTAATGATAATTAAATGATGTTATCCAATTCCTTTCATATGAAGGCATCATAGTTAAATTTGTATTAATTTGAAATTAAGCGTTAAGCTGTCAAGTTGTAACAACATCAATTTGTATTAATTAATTTGTACTGCAACAAAAATTGATACATATATATTATTTAAAAATTCATAAAATAAACCTTTTGTTAATTTAATCACTAAATTATTATTATTATTATTATTATTATTATTATCTTCATTAAAACTGTTAAATTTTAAGAAATTAAATAACTTTAGTTTTACATACTTTATATAACTTGTATGATATTCGGTTAGCCGACGGAATATCGCTTTCCACTTCAATGATTCTGACACACAAAACCTACAACGCGCCAAACGGTGAAGATGACGGAAGGATAAGAGCTCCGAGACGAGTAAGGATGGAAACATGGTGGGGCCCGGTGGATTGAATGCACAGTTTGGTGTAGGGACTCGGCGTGTCCTTTCTGGCATGACAAAGTTCATTTCAAAAAATACGTAGGCACCTTGACATTTTGTGTCTTGACGAGACATATATAAATATATAATAAAAAAATTTAAAAAAAAAACATAGACCAAGAGTGTTTTCGGTGTCTAAAAAATAGGAATATGCAAACAATATTACTTGGGTTATGTTATTTGTACATATCCAAAATTTTAATATCTCAATATTTTTTCTCAACTTTTTTTCTTTCCATCAATTATTTCACTCTTTTCACTTTCTTTTACATTTTTTTTCTCCTTTCTATCTTTGGATGTCCAAGGTATCTACTTACCTCAATGATACAAAAATCATTTCTCATATTACTCTTCTACTTTTGATATTTTATTATTTTTTTAAATTTTGATCATGACTTATTCGACTGAAATTGCATCAGCTTAAAATAAAATAATTATATACATTTAAATATTGTATATGAAATATAATAAAGATTATTTCTAATGATATTAATATATTATATATAATAATTAAGTTAGATTATAAAATTTATATTTTCTCTTTGCATTGACAGTATAAAATAACTTTATATTATCAATTAATAAAAATAGAAAAAAATAAAAAATTATGGTGGGTCTCTTATTATAATAAGTAATTATTTGTATGAGTTGTCACTTTCTAGTATTTCTATTGGCTGCCAGTGTAAAACTGTTTTACATTACTAGTGTATTTAAATTAAATTCTTTATGTTTTTATTTCAAAGAATTTATGACTTTTAAAATATTATGCAATATTAAATTGAGTCCAATCAGCTTAAAATATAACTTAATCTCAATTTTAAAAATATATTTGAGTAATTTCCCAAAAAAATAAAAATAAAAGGTTAGAAATTTTACTAAAATTTTGTTACTTTAATAATATGATGACATAATTTTAAATAAATAAATAGATTATATATATTATTTTATTTTATCTAATAATTATTATAATTTTTATCAAAAATTATAATTATATTTTTCAGACTATAGTATTACTATTTTTAAAAATCTAACTCGACTCATTTAACCATAGAGTTAGATTTAGTCCTGAGCATTCGAGTTATCAATAAAAAACAAGGCGGGTACATATGATATTTGTCATCCGGTACAATCCGAAAGTTGATTTAGGATATGTTCCTTTTGTTTTTGAATATTTGTCTAAAATTAAAAAATAAATATATTAAAGAAACAAAATTAATTTTGATAATGATGTAAAATTATATAAATGGATAAAATTATTTTTACCTAAAAATAATAAGTTGATCTAATATTTTTTTAATTTTAATTATAATGATAGTAGATAATAATTAATTTAAGGGCATAATTAAAAAAAATTAATACTATCTTAATATTAAAAATAGATAAATATTCTAAAATTATAAAATATCAAAATTGGACATATATTTTGAAATAGAAAAAGCAATATTTTAAACTTAAAAAATTCCTTGTCAATTGTCATTAACCATTTGCTTTTTCCTTTTGACGATGTGCTCTTGTTAATTTAGTTTAAATGCGATTTTGTCCATCACATTTTACGATTGTAGCTAACTCATCGATACGATAAAGAAAAATATCGGACAATGATCATCTTTTAGTTAATTAATTTTGGCAAAATGAGTCGGCATATTTTTTAATGTTTACATACGTAATTTTTTTTTAATACAATCACTCTTTAATTATCTGAATATTATCAAGTTCCAATTATTTTTTCCAGGTATTTTGAAAGTTTGCACCCATCACTTTAGACGTTTTAAAAGGAAAACTGTGATAAATTTTGAAACGAAAAGTGGAAGACAAAGTTTTTGACAAATAATTCTATGGCTGCTTCTATTAGAAAAGATAGTTGACAAGGTAAATCTTACCCTCTATGATATTTGAGAATAAACCTTTTTTGGGAGTTTTGTAGACTAAATATTGGATTAAAGTTTAAAATCAAAACAAAAGCTGACATTTAAATATTCACATATCTTAAGTAAATTATTTTTTTGGGTGCAATCTTAAGTAAATTCTTTACAATATCAACGTGGTGCCATATTACGCAAATTATATGATAATGTTAAATCACTTACAGAACTGCAGTAGATAAACACTAAATCAACTTCTTGTATGAATAGGCATGTATATTATGCCCGTTTCATTATTTCATATTTATTTAAGTACTTAAATAGATATATGATGAAAAATGGGTGAATAAATATTACTTAAGTGTCAAATCGATTTAGTATTTTTAGTAATAATGTACATTTGTTAACATTATTAATTATCATAATATTTAATACTTATATAATTAAAATTTACAATTATTTTTACATCATGCACCACATGTTACTAGTTTGATTCTCTAAAAGCTATGGTGAAAAACAAACACATTTTTATCCTTTTTCAATGCTTAATTATTAAGATATCGAAGAAAGTTCCACGCGCTTCTGCCACATCGACACTGCCTTACGTAATGTTGCATTAATATATATATATAAGTAAAGTCCTTCAACCATCCAACGCTCACGAAGGAAGATAGTCAAATTCTGCGTTTATAAATTGTAGAGCCGCCCCACACCCCAACGACCATATTCATATTCATACCACTTGCCAAAACTCTGCTTCTTTTCTTCTATTGAACAGAGCCAAGCTCAATTCCAGCAGCACTTATGTATCCCCCAACCTCAGATCATGCACAACCACCTAACAATCAGCCCCCAGCCACCGGTTTCCCGGTGAATTACAATCCATACAACCCCTCTGTTGTGCAGCCACAGTCGCCACCACCACTTTCTCAGCCGCCTAAAGCTATTGCCGAATGGTCCACAGGCCTCTTTGATTGCTTCTCCGACTTCAAAAACTGTAATCCCTTCCTCTCCTTCACCCTATTAATTAAAGAGAAATTTTTAGATATTCATACAGTATAATGTGAATGTGCCTCTAATCAATAATAAAATAATATTTTAAAATAGGATATATCATTAATTTATATTTTTATGTATAATATTATTTTATTATTAATTATGATTATAATTCATAGCGCTGGCAGGAGGATTTAAGAATTTTTTGTTAGTTAGGCATGTACAAATATGCTTTTATATTTACTTTATACTAAATGTGTACTTTGTTTTAGGTTGCATAACGTGCTGGTGTCCATGTGTCACCTTTGGTCAAATTGCCGAGATTGTTGACAAGGGATCAACTTGTAAGAAACTGAATGATTTCAACTATTAGTTATATAAAAGCGAAATTCGATCACATTATTAGTGGTTGATGTATGATGAATTGAATAAGGCTAAATTATTGTTTGATTTGTGAACTGCAGCATGTGGAGCTAGTGGGGCTCTATATACGTTGATTACTTGTGTGAGTGGCTGTGGTTGCTTATACTCTTGCTTCTACCGCTCCAAGATGAGACAGCAGTACATGTTGAAGGAGAGTCCTTGCGGGGATTGCTTGGTTCATTGCTGCTGCGAGACCTGCGCCTTGTGCCAAGAGTATCGTGAGCTTCAAAACCGTGGATTTGACATGGTCATTGGTATGAGCTTCCAACTATTTTTTTCTTCGATAAATGAACTATATAATGGCTAGAAATTCTTAGATACTCGAAGGCATTTTCCTTGCTTTTATCTATATACTATTTGCCATATTAATGAATATTGGCTGCTCTTATTTTTTTAACTATCACCATTTATTGATGTGATAAATAAAGAAGGGATCAGAGCAAAAAATCTCACACCAGACCCTGAATTTTTATTATCTTTGACCTTCAATGCTCTTTTCTTCCTCCATTAGTCAATAGCTGGATTTGTCATAGATTAAGGGTGTGTTTAAATTAGTTGTGAAATTAAAATTAATTTAATATTTGATTATCAATAAATTGATATTTTTTTTATATAACTGACTATAACAATGAAAAAATCAATTCCACATTTGGATGTACTAATTGAAAAGTAGGTTTTAGGTAGCATCTTTTGTTTGAATTGTGTTAAAAAAATACTTTTATATAATAAATTACTAAAAAGGTATAAATAGTTGATTTATATTATATAATGTTTGATACTTAGGATGTGTTTGATAGATGGGGATGGAGAAAATATTTTATAGATGAGTTTTATGGATAAAATTGCACATAAATTTTTACTTCTTTACCAAAAATACTTTTTAAAGTTAATTTAATTAAGATATCATCACTCTAAAAATAATAAGCTTTTACTTATAATCAAAATGTAAAAAAAAAAAACTATTTTTTAAAAAAAAACTTTTTTAATATAAATAAAATAAATTGAAGATTATGCTCAACTTTATGCAGCTTTTACTAAGCATATTAAATTATATCCAAAACAGATTTTATAATAAAAAAGAATTGTTTTGAGAAAAAAAACTTAAATTTCCCAAACATGCACTAACTTTTAAAATTATTTGTCTTAGCTGTCATCTTTTTTTTTTTTTTGGCTTTATTTTCACGATCATCTCCTCAATAAGTACAGGTCATAGCAAATCATGTTTCAATTATCTTATAACTCTACTATTTCTAAATTTCTTAATTATCCTAGGGCTTTTACTATTTTTTATACGAGAATATGATTTATCTCTCTTCTTAGAAAGTTTATCGTCTCCCATTAATCTTGCAATTGAGTAGGTTATCAATCCTCGACAATTGGGTGACATCTTGCACCTGTGGTACTCTAGTTTAAACTTTAAGATTGTAAACAAAGTGAGCAATTTAGCAATAAGGGTAAAGTTTAAAAGGTAAAATATTTTATCCAGTGGAGGAATTTTGTCGTTTTTGTCGATTCGATTTTCTTTGAAATTGGCTAGGGTGGAATGGAAATGTTGAGCAACGGAACCCAGGAGCGACCATGACTCCGACAGCACCCGCAGTTCAAAACATGATCCGTTGATGTGAGGATCCATTTACATAAATATACATGCAGTTCTGTAATTGATGCGTGTTTACATGTCCGCGGACCACGATGATTGCGATCCGAAGATCAACATTGTTTTAAGAATGGGTTATTAATGTTAGGATTTTTATTTTTTTTAATCTGGTACTGTTAAGTTGATTTATAGTTTTTGTAATCAGAACCATTAAATTCTCCTAAAATATCATCTTAATAGTAATCCTCCTAATTGTAAAATAAGGAAAGTATAGTGTTTTTTATGTTTATGAAATATTAAAAATATTTACTTTTTCATTTAATACTTTCTTCGTTAAGTATTAAGAGAATTATTAGGAGGATATAGCAAAATTTATTTTGTAACTAATGTTTTTGTAATTAATGTTACATGTTATTTGTTAAATGCGGTATTCCATACGTATGAATTATGTCTTTACATGCAAGTTTTACATTAATCTTTATATTTTTATGCTATAGTCATTTGGAGGATTTGGATATATGACTTTTTATTCGAACTCGCTATTTTCAATACAATTTACTATACCAGAATGGCCAATAAAGTAGATTCTTCTAATCAATTGATTCAATTATTGAAATGTATACTTAGTACGAAGCACGGAATAGATTTGTCAGCACGAAAGCTTTTCGTGAAGTAGGTGGTGAAAGACCGAAAGTGGGGGGAAGAGCAGACCTGTGCCTTTTCCATTCAAATTTTCAAACTTCTAACTAGCTAAAATTGGGTTATTTGAATAGAAGTGAAGTAGTAACTAAGCTAACAATGAATGAATGCCGGGCAGATGGAGGGATACATTTTCTCTTTTCATCGATAGACTTCCAATGGAGATGATATGAGATTGGTTATTGCAAATTTTCAATGGAGAAGGGGAAGTTATGGATGGATATGTTTTATAGATGAGAAGAAATAACTTTGATTATCAGTTTGACTTTGTTTGCTTTAAAAAGTTAACATTGGAGGAAGTTAGAAAGGTAGTTAGAAACCTAAATGGTGTTAACATAAGAAAGAAGATTATGAAGGTCTTTTTTTGCTAAATATGATAAGACACCCTTAGAATGGTTCCCTTCTGCAGAAGACCGATAAGATTTTGAAGGTAGTGGGGAGGGAAAAAAAATACATGAAAGATATAAATGATAGAAGAAGTTTTAAAGAGGTGGTGGAAGTTTTGCCGCACCATTCGAAGGCAGTTGATTGGGTGATAAAAAATCATAGGAATGACAATTTTTGATGCTGATAAGAATAAAATAAAGCTTGATAAGATGAAACTTAAGGGGATAGTTCGAGACTCATTGAAGAGATTCTTAACTCAACTAATATGGAGGAGGCCAAGTGGAAAATTGCAATCATGATTGAAGAAGCAATAAATGTAATTCAAAGGGATCAAGATTTTGTGGCTGATTCATTTGATCGAAAGAAGAAAGAAGAGAAGTTGTGGTTGGAAGGTGAGGAGGAGCAACCAAGGGTATTATTCTTGGAAGAAGAATTGATCTTTTCAATGTTGCACAATGACCAACATGTTTTTGGCTCCTTCATTGGCCCTTTTGAATTTTCTTTAGCTTTGGAAGATTTTGGTCATTGTTGCCCAATGGTCGTCCCTTGGAAAAGTGTATTGAGGAAGCAAACCAATCCTCTGGGCTAGATTTGCGAAACCTTTTTCTCCCTCCTTTCAACACATGTTTGAACGAATTAGGCTATGGGAAGCCTGATTGCAGTGGCTGAGAATGTCCACTTGGTTTTGAAGATTTTTTTAGTGTGGTTAGGCTCTCTAACCGGGCTTAAATGTCGAATGTGTCTATGGAAATTTTTGTGTGTAAAAATTCTTTAGAGGAGAAGAATGAAGCTGATTAGAGTTTTGGGGAATCTCTTTGCTCCTTTTCAAATTTGATAGAAAAAGTTCCCCAAACCCCTAAGTTAGAATCAATATCAGTTCTGCAAAAGGACGATAATGAAGTTGAGGTGCCGTGTGAAGAAGATCTCATGGAAACGCGGGTTTTTTGGGATCTTGGGAAGACTTTGGAGCTTAAGGCTAGTAATAACAAGTTGTGATTGTTGTTTTAGTCAAAGTTCAAGAATGTTAAGATTTTGTCATACCAAGAAGAAGAGGCTGTCCCAAGAAAATTAAAGACCGTACCAAGATTTGAGAATTTGGTGTGTAGGCCGCTTGTCGAAGATGATGTTGGGGCGCTTAGCTACATGGCTGTTGGTATAGTCTTAGTGGTTCTCTAGTGTAGCATCCATTGCTCTGTTATCAACATTTTGGGTGTCATTTTGGGAAGATTCATTGTTTTACATAGCTCTCTTTTTCAGCCTTGCATTTTGGACGAGTCCTTGCCAGCTATCTTGTGTATTTTTTTGCAAGTGATCATTGAGTTTGATTTTGTATAGATGGTGCTTGTGCTTAGGTGTTTTTTGGTGATTAAGGTTGGAGATTTATGGTAGATTTCAATTTGATGATGTTGTTTTTTTGGATCCTTGTTACTTTTTGTTGTTGTTTTGATTTATGCCTGTTATGTGACTACCCTTTTCTGAGTAAGTAGCTTGACAATTATCAAAAGAAAAAAAAGGGAATAAATTTGTTTGTGTCCACTGAATTGGTTTTATTTGATGAACTCAAGAATCCAAATCAAATAATGAAATTAACTTGGATTAATTTGGGTAATTAAATTATTTTAATATAAAATCAAACTAAATTGATTATTACTTATCCAATTTCTTGAAATCCAAACACCTAATCTGCGTGAAGCTTGATTCAAATTAGAAGCATCTGAATCCTTTCCACGGTCATATCAGTTGCTGTATTATTTGCATATGCTGCCATCACCCAATTGACTTGCACAGAAACCTCCATTTTCTCAATTTCAAAGGATTGGAGCAAAGTTCTTCAGCTGACAGCTTCATAAAAAAAAAATGTTATATATGCATATATATAAATGTAAAAGGATTGACTTATATCAGTATAAAGTTTAATATATTTATATTATCTAATATTTTTTTATAAATATAATTAGTAATAATTTAACATTATCAAAAAGGTTTTTTAACTAATTATATCAAAATTTTAAAAATTAATCATAATAAAAATATAATTAAGTAATTCTTGTTTTTATATAATACATAAGCATATATTACATTAATCCTACAGTATATTTACTCATCAATACCAAGTTACCAACAATAGTTTTTTGAAAGACGACTAATATTTAAATATTGGATAAGGTAATTATCAAAAAGATCTCTTAATCCTAATTAATTTTTTGGCAATGTCTGTAAAAATATTAACTCATAAGTGTTAAACAATTTTAGATATATATCAGGAGAGACTTGTGTCCTGTTCCGCGTTACGTTAAGCCCACGGAATATCTCTATCCACTTCTTCCAATGGTTCTGCCATTGATATGTCATATGACTTCTTCTCTCTTTTTTTTTTTTTTTTTTCCCCGGTACAATGATATCATATGACTATGAATATGAAAATAGCTACACAAACTGTGTCGATAGAAACAAGATGGGTACGTTCCATTGATCGCAGTTGGGGCGGCCACTTTTTATTTGTTGTCCAGTACAAATCCCAACCAGAGGACTCTTCAACCATTGTTGAACAATAATTTCAAAGTAATATTTTTAACTCAAAAATTATCCTCGTCATTAACCACTTGCTTTTCTTGTCACGATGTGCTCTTGTTAATTTAATATAAAGAGGACTGTTGGACGGCATGGAAGGTTTTTATAATTGTATTCCGGTTAAATGAATATGTAATAAAAATTAAAAATAAAAGTTGAGCGTGTGGCGGAATATACGGGAAAGGTCAGTATGAATTCGTTTTTCTACTATAAATTATTTCTCTAATATAAAATGTACTCTTATCCCTCAAATTTTATAAGAATAGCGCAACTCTTCAATAATATAAAGAATTGTCGTACAATAGTTAACTTTTTTTTTTTTTTCGAAAATGAGTTGATCACATAATTTTTAATTTTTAGATCAATTAATATTTTTACCCTTCACTCTTTAATTTATCTGGATATTATCAAAATTCCAACTGATTTTTTTCAGCTATTTTAAAAATTTCTACTCATCGCTTTTCAAGTAGAATCTTGAAAGGAAGAACTGTGACCAATTTTGAAAAGAAAAGTGGAAGAAAATCACACCCCTGTATATATCTGAGGATGAACCTTTTTTAGGAGTAAAGTAGATTCAATATTGGATTAAAGCTTAATTAAAACCATAAGCCAAAGCTAACATTTAAATATACATACATCTTAAGTAACATTTTTTTCGGTGCAATAAATCAAATTTGGTGCCATATAATTATAATAATAATAATAATAGTTTAAAATCACTTAAAGAATTGCGGTAGATGAAAACCAAATTTCAACTCGTATGAATAGGCATATGAATTATAAAGCCCAACCAAAGGTCCAAAACTAGCACATAATAAATGGAAGCAGAAGTTGCACGCGCTGCTGCCACATTGATATTAACTTATACTGTTGCATTAGTGTACGCCAATTGTTGTTGAACCATTCCAAGCTCACACAGTTCCTCAAATTTCGCGTTTATAAATTGTAGAGCGACATCACACCCCCACCATCACATTCATACATTCAGACCAAAACTCTCTACTTCTTTTCTGCTATACAGAAGCTAGAGAGCCAACACATCAATATTCCAGCAGCACTTCTATATATATATATATATATAATATAATATATTGTCATGTATCCACCACCAGCCTCAGATCATGCACAACCACCTTACAATCAGCCCCCTGCCGGTGTCCTTGTGAGTTACAACACCCACAGCAACAACCCTCCGGTTCCCCAACCCTTGGCGCATACATATAATAAGGTCGAATGGTCCACAGGCCTCTTTGATTGCTTCTCCGACTTCAAAAACTGTAACCCCTTCTTGTGCTTCACCCCATTAAATTAAGTGACTAGTGAATTAATTAGACATATACTATATTGCTTATAATAAATGTGTAATTTGCTTTAGGTTGCATAACGCTCTGGTGTCCATGCGTCACCTTTGGTCAAGTAGCGGAGATTGTTGACAGGGGATCAACTTGTAAGACGAAATTGAACATTTTCAATTATTAGATAGATATACATGTGATTATGGATGTGAAGTTCACATTATTGGTGGTTGATATCGATGTATGATGAATTGAATGAGGCTAATTGCTGTTTGATTCTGTGAGATGCAGCATGCGGAGCTAGTGGGGCTCTGTATACGTTGATAACTTGTGTGATTGGTGGCGGTTGCTTATACTCTTGCTTCTACCGCACCAAGATGAGAAGGCAGTACATGTTGGAGGAGAGCCCTTGTTGGGATTGGTTGGCTCATTGTTGCTGCGAGCCCTGCGCCCTGTGCCAAGAATATCGTGAGCTTCAAAACCGTGGATTTGACATGGTCCTCGGTATGAACTACCAGCTATTATTTTGATAAACTATGAACCACATATTAGCCTCTATATACGCGACCCTATTTTTTTAGGGCTTTGTTATTTGAACATCCCATCTTAAATACATAAGGTGGTATAGAGAGATGAAAGAAGGGCCTACGTTATCGTATTAATAGTATTATATAGTTCTTTGATCAAGAAACTTTTTAGCATTTTTGGAGTGAGACATTTCTTTTGTTTTAATCTATTATCTATTTGTCATATTAGTAAATATTGATAGTTAAGAGGATAAAGATGGCCCGTATTCATTAATGTGGTAAACAATATATAAATTAAAGTAAGAAAATTTCTTACACTAACACTAAAAGCCCTTAAGAATTTCTCTCCACCAACGTTTGTTTTATATAGTGTCACCATAGTTATGTCACAAACCCAATTTACAAATATCTTTCCCTTTTTTTTTTCCTATTTGGTCTTTGATTTTCACGTTCTTTTCTTATTTTATCTATTAATTATTGTCTGGGGTGAAAATGAGCAAAATAAAATAGAATGGAAGAAAATGAAATAATTTAAAACTTTTCTCTTATTCGGTCGAAAAGAAAGAAAAAATAAATAAACTCTGTAGGGTTTATGAAAAAGTTCTCTTCTTTAGTGAAAAGAAAAATGGATGGCTGGAGATGCTCAGTTTCAAATAACATAAAAAAATAAAAAAATTATATATGCTTAGCTTTAAATAAAATAAGAAAATAGAAAATTATTTAAATATAATTACATTTTATTTTTTAATTAAATAATAAAATACACAATTTTGTTGCATTATCATTATAAAAATATTTTATATACACATCTAATTATATATTATTATATTGGTAAAAATATTTGACTCTCACCCCTATTATTTCAAAAATTTTACACAAAATAACATATGATTTAACGGCAATATAAAATTTTTGTACATTAACAATGTATTAAAATTAAGAATAAATATCTTTTTTAATCCTAACATTTTAAAATTGACATCTATTTAGCCTTAAAATAATTTTTGATATCAATTTAGTTCTAATATTTTGATTTTTGATATCAATTTAGTCTTATACTGATGATTTAATGAAAAATTCAATTTCACAAAAGATTTGTTAGGATTAAATTAATGTCAAAATTTAAAGTATGAAAACTAAATTGATATCAAAATTTTTTTAAGATCAAATTGATGTCAACTTCATAATATTATAACTAAATTAATGTCAAAAATTTTTTCAGGACCGTTGATGTCAAATTTAAAATGCTTAGGACTAAAAAGGTTATATATTCTAAAAGTAATCTCATAATAAAAGAGACAATATATTTCTTTCTTTTTTTTCTTTTTTTTTTTACTCTCATTTTCCCTATGTATCTAATCAAAATATTATAGGCCCTAGCTGGACACGTCCTAGATTAACTTTAAAAAATTAGTTGTCTTAACGGTCATTTGATTTTTTTTTTTGAGTAAATAATTTTTTAGTTTAAAATTGGCATTAATTTGGCCCTAAAAAAAAATTTGACATCATTTTAATTCTAATATTTTGAAGTTGGCATCAATTTGGTCCTAAAAATTTTTTTGACATTAATTTAGTTCTAACACTTTGAATTTTTTTTCATAAAATCAAAATTTTCATCAAATTATTAATATTAGACTAAATTAATGTCAAAATTTAAAATATTATGACTAAATTGATGTTGACTTTAAAATATTAGGACTAAAAAAAATTTGCTCTTTTTGTTTTGTTTTTAATTCGGCTCTACATGATCATCTTTTCAATAAGTGCAGGTCATAGCAAATCATGTTTCAATTATAACTCTATTTCTTCGAGACCAAAACAAAAAAAATATACCTCTATTTCTTTATTTCTTGACTATCCTAAGGATTTACCATTTCAAAGTTTTTATATGGGAATCTGATTTATCTCTCTTCCTAGAAAGTCTTTCCTCTCTCCCATAAATCTTGCATTTCTGTAGGATATCAATAATTCAATCTTCGACAAAAATTGACAATTGGTTGACCTCATGCAGACTATTTTGAACTCCAAAATTTTGGAAATCACCTACAATGGGAGGAATTAAATAGCAATAAGGATATAGCTTAAAACATAGTAAAACCTTTTAGTCATGTGGAGGAATCCTTTCTTTTTCTTGAATCGATGTTCTTTGAAATTGGTTAGGGTGGCACGGAAATGTTGAGCGGCGGAACCCAGGGGTGACAATGACTCCAGCAGCTCCGCCAGTTGTAAACATGACCCGTTGAACTGAGGATCCAGATTCATAAATATATATATATATATATGCAGTTCATGCGAATTTACATGCGCATAGCCGCGTAGGAAGTTTGCGATCTGAAGATCAACAATGCTTTAAGAATGTGTTATTTCTGTTTTCTTGATTTATAGTTCTTGTAATTTACGTTACATGTTCTTTTATAATGGTTTTCGATATGTTTGAAGAATGTCCAAGGTGTGATGTAAGTTTTGACTTAATATTCATATTATCATATTAAACTCATTGTGATGATTTATATATATGACTTTTTATTCAAACTAACTTTTTTTTTTTCAAATAAAATTTACTATACCAAAATGGCCACAAAAGTAGATTGTTCTAATCAATAATTCCAATAATCCAAATATGTACTACTAATAGTAAATCACGAAATAGATTTGCAGAGTGAAATTATTTGTAATTTATTACATTCCCTTTAAATAAAAAATTAGCAAATTTATTTATACAAAATAAAAATATTTAAATAATTACATCTATTTTTGAATATTTACTAATATGATTGATAAAAAATTATTATTTTAGCACAATTACTTTTAAGGGGTTAAATTCCAATAAATGTTCCTTTTTTTCAGATCAACTCACGCACGTAACTACCAGGGTCTCTGGTCTTCGGAGGAGTCAAACTCGCGACTCCACTGCTAAGCGCTCCAGCATAGCCACGCATACAACCACTGAGCTATTGTCTCGCGTGCCAATAAATGTTCCTTTAGGAATGAATATAAATTGGAGTAGCATTCTGTTCTGAGCGTTCTCATTCTCAGCGGCACTAGCCCATGTTCGGGGGGGAGGAGAGGAGTGAAGAATGACACCGGATCTCAATGATCAAGGCCCAAGTAAAACCCCAAAATGCCAACTCATTCAAGAATAATATGTTTCAGAGTTAGTTAAGTATTCTGACCAAAAAAAAAAAAAAAAAGAGTTAGTTAAGTATAGACCAAAAATAAAAGTAGTTAGTTAAGTTGTATCAATATCTGTTACCTCACGCACATATATAAACCGAACCTCCAGCGTAAATCAATCTGAGCTTACCATTCATTCATTCTTTACAAATCGTATTAAACAACATACCTTTTATTTTTATGTTCCCAGCAAAGCCTCAGTTTTATGCCTTGGCAAATAGGTGACTTTCACCACTTTACTGTAATTTCAAGAGCCAATCTTGGTTATCTTGATTTGTGTAGTTCCCATTATTACACTTTCTCTCTTTCTCAAGATCGTCCCTCTCCATCTTTAGCCTTGCTTCTTGAGGAGCAATCGTTGCCAGGAACATAAAAAGTAATTGAGTGAATATTACTATAATGCTCAATAAATTTCCATCTTTCTTTGGATGAAAAACTGAGCATTCTAGCAATATTTCGGCTATAGCAAGAAAATATTCAGGCTTAGGGCATAATTCAGATTCCAAAAGCTGATTATGTCATTGTTAAAATCTTATTTTCATTTTTCATATTACTTGTTTATCATGTTTCTTGCAACCATGAAGCAACTGTTTAAGTTCTTCGGAATCAATTTATGTGTTTTTTAATAAATTATAGGCTCCTGAATGATTAAATTTAGTTTAAAAATTTTATTCTATTTTATCTTTATTATATGACTCAATCTGCTGTTGAACTATTTTTTATGTGAAGGACTAATCAGTAATAAAATAATATGACCCAACGCCCAGGAAGAACCAACTGTATTGTTTCATAGGTAGCTTTGCCATTTCATAATTTCATCGAGCTTGCTGAATAAACCTTTTTACCAAATTGGTCGCAAGAAACGAAGCTTTTTGGTATTGTTTTTGGACCAAATATATAGTAAATAAATAACTGCCCTGCGTTGTCATGTGTAGGTGGGAAACTTCCACTTTGACCAAATCCCCGGCAAGTGGGGTAGACATGCTTCCTCTTTACAGGATTTGTCAATGTTTAGCAATGGAAAAGTGGCATTCTTTATTGCTAGAGAAAAAGGAAAAAGCAAAAGTGAAAATGATTGATTTTGCAGGACTGTACAAAGTAAAGTAATGCCAACGGGTATCATTCCATAATGCCCTTCACTTCAAAATTTGCAGCACTAACTGCTCTAAGCAGAGCAAGTGTATATACTATATATTTTTTTGGTACAAGTGTATATACTATATATGTAGGACAAAGATAAAACCCTTCCAAGAAAAGTAAAAAAAGAAAAAAAAAAAAAAAGGAAAACCGCATGATAATCCATTAAATATGATCATTTCAAAACTACAGCTATGCCTGCGTTAAATAATGTTTAAATATTATTTATTATTATATTATGATGAATTAATCTTTAGAATTTAATTTTATATACCACTTTTTCATACATTAAGTGATTTTAATTTCAGTGCTCCCTAAACTTCTGAAACCTCTCCGGTTTTTGTTAAGTGCAAGTCTCAGCAGTCAGCATATTTATTTACCAGCTCTTGTAGTTATTTGCAAGCTGTTTCTACACTTTGACCAACGACCTCGTGTACGCGCAACAAAGCCAAGCCAACAGCAACATATGCATGCATTAAAAGAAACAACTCACCTCGAAGACCAATACCAAACCCAACAAAGACATTTACACTACACACGCCATCTTCATGCTTCTGTCCTAATCTTCCTTCCCCATACTTACTCCCTTCTACATTATCTCCCTTTCTATCTCTTTGCTCCTTTTCTTTTACTTCTTTCGGGCCCCTTCAGAAACCAATCGAGTGCAAAAGATATTTGCCATTGCTTTTAAGCAGATAGGAGAGGCCACAATCTGAAGAGCTACAGTGCAAGAGAAGAAAAGTGTTCTGTTCTATGTGTGACTGTAAGTGATGAAAGAGAAAGATTGAGAAGGTAAGTTAGGAAAGTAGGGAACAACACATGGAAGGAGCAGAGGAGGAGCTAGAGAGAAGAAGCTTGTTTCTGAAAAGCCTGATACAGAAGAAGAAAGCCATAGAGCAGCAAGAGCAGCAAGACCACCTCCACAACAACGTTAGAGTCAGAGCTTGTGATATGCCTCTCTCTTTGCAGAACCGCGCCTTTCGTTGTGCACGTGACCTCCTGGATTCTATGCCTTCCAAGAAGCTTGACAGTAAACGTTTGGCCCTGGCCCTCAAGAAGGTCACCTTCTTTGATTTTCTGTATTGATTTTTTTATATGTTGTCTTCTGGGTAACTTTCTTTAATAAAATTGGTTTCTGGGTTCTGATCTTTGATCAATGACCACATAATATATGTGAGGTCTGTCTGAATGGCTAATTTGAAAGATTTTGGAGTTAGGGAGAATGGTCAGATATCCCATACAAATATTCTTCCTGAATTCACTATTTAGTGTTGGCTGTTCGATCTGGATAACCTTTTTGTTAATTCATCTAGACAATCTGGCACAATCAATTGATTAAGGACATTTGCAGATTTTGATTATGGGTGATGATATCTTGTCAATTAAGTGAACATCTATGGAATGTGTCTAAATGCTTGCTGGTTTCACACTGTCAGACGAAACTTTTGTTTGATCTGTTTCTTTATCTTTTCTTATGGTGATCTTTCTTCATGGGTTAGAAGACTTACACTGCCGATAGTACATATCTTGCAAGCACACGGTTCAATCGTTTATTAGTGTTTGGTTGAGTAAAACCTTTTCTGTTAATATTCGGTTGTGTTTGGATATATTGCTTTCATACTTCTTGACTCTTATTTGCTAAATCTTTTCCCAGTATCTTTTCGAAAGAGTTGTCTTTTCCACACTCAGTTAGTCAGTTGATCCAGAGAGAATGCTTTCTAATTTCCATTGCGAAATTATCTATAATTTTTCTTTTAATCCTACACTTTCTTTTTATCTTCTCCACAAATTACTTCTTATCGTCATCAATACTCCAACCTTGCCAAAAATAAAGAAAAGAAAAGAATGGAACTTCTGCTCTCCAATTGAAGCAAACTGCAAAATGGCATTGTCTTCCATTGGATGAGAAGTAAGAGGTTTAAAATGGCATGCTTTGTTGATCTTACTTATGTATACAGATGGGCAATAGCTGTTCCTGACATATGATCAGAGCTTCACCAATTTTATATTCTATTTTACTGGAAAATACTGGAAGTTTCAATAAAATGATAGATATGGGTAACCATCCTCATGAGTATGGTGCCAATGTGGTTCACTAAATGCTGCATCACCTTTTTGTTGTGAACTGTGAAGCATGTCAGGCAAGTACATTCCCCAGATTGCCTATTTGGACTTCTGCTTCTGCATGTAAGTTTGAGTATGGCAAAAACCAGAAGAGTATGTAATAGGTTTGTTTGTTGTTACTATTAATGAATGTAGTTGGCTTGGTGGAGGATATTTGTGATGTCAAGAATGTTACATGGTCCCTGTGTCATTGATTGGGGCTTCAGGGTTGGTGAATGACATTAAAGTTGTAATTCTAGAATTCCTAATAATGTGATATCCTAAAATAGCAAATAGGATGGGTTGGGGATCATATACTAAGCACTTTCAACAGCCTGGGTTAGTCTTTTTGGAGCCAGGGTTAGCCTTGATCATGGTAAGATTATTGGTTGATGGTTGCTACATCTATCACCTGCGCGCAGCACGAATATCTTTGCTCTTTTTTAGCTTTTTGCCTGCTGGTCACCTGGTTTAGTGGCAGCCAAAATTTTATTTGTTGGGTGTATTCTAATCTTTTGATTCTTCACCAGATTACCAACATTTGAACTAGATGAATTCATAACTAAATTTATTATTGGATTGCTTGCAAACATTTGGATTAGTTTTTATCATTATATTATCCTGTCGTTTTTTTGTCCTCTCGATCAGAGATGTTTATTGTAGAGTTTATTTCGCACTGCTCATTTCTAAATGAAAAATCTTTGATGATCATCTACCTCTCTACTTCTGAATTTGGTACCTGGTATGAACTACTTGAACGGCTCATGACAGAAATATACTGATCTTACAGGAATTTGATTCTTCGTATGGTCCAGCTTGGCATTGCATTGTTGGAACTAGCTTTGGCTCCTATGTAACTCATTCTCTTGGTGGTTTCTTGTATTTTTCCATTGACAAGGTTTATATCCTTCTCTTCAAGACGGCTGTTGAACCATTAGACCATTGATAAACATCCTCAGCTTTTGAGTCATATGCATATTTCCTTGGGAAATTGAATATTAAAAATTTCCAACCAACTGATATGTAAGATTACAAGCTGACAATTTTAAGACATATGTATTCTGTGATGTGTTTGATGCACTTCAGTTTGGAATTTTCGGTTTGTGGGAGAGCATTTTAGTGTACTATAATTTGTTACTGACAATTCACAGGACATTACGTTCAGCTCAGGAGAAGAAAATTTAACAAAAATTTCAGTACCAAAAAAATTGGTAGTTGGATTATTTGTCACAAATTTGTGTTTTACCAATCCTAAGCATCTGCTCTCGGCAACCATGGTGAAATGTATAATATAAGTCCATGAAATTTGTAGAATTCACATAATTCATGTCAATATTAGATGACGTCCAAAGTATGTGAGATCCTCAACTATAACGGCAGTTAGATATGCCAAGGCTCATCAGGTCTTGCAAGTTGCAACTCCTCTTTGTTTTCTATCAGATGAAATGTCAGATTGGATGATTTACAATTGCATTTAAACGATTAAAAATGGCAATGGATTACTAAAGTTCAGAGAGACAGTTAGTCAACCCTTTGAAGGTTCAAGATGAGAGATATTGCTTATTCTGAGTGTAAGAATGCTCTAATCTTCCCCTTTCCTGAACAGGAAGCTACAGTGAAAGAGGATTGATTTTTTTAAAGAAAAAAGTATTTTTATAAGTATTCGGATATAATTTAAAAAGAAAAATACTTCAATTAAAAAAAGTTAATTTATCACTTTTTTTTAAAGCTAAGAATATCTAACTTCTAAAATAAACAGGAGCAGAAGTGATTTTTAATAAAATTATCTTCTAAAAATATTCTTTACCTTTATAATACATATTTTTTTTTTCTTATCTCTTTTCAAACTCTAGCTCTCTTTTCTCTTTTTGAATATTTTTTTTTTGTAATTTGGCTATAAAATATATATTTTTATTTTTTTATCTCCAAATAGATTTATAAATACTTTTTACAATTAAAAATATTTTCCAGATAGTCTAATTAAATATAAAATAATTTTTTTAAACATTAAAGCTCTACTAAAAAAAAATTGTGAGAAAAAAATTCTTTTTCTAAAAACTTATCCAAATGACTACATGCATGTTTGGGAAATAGTAAAAAAAGCTATTCCCAAAAAAAAGCTGTTGAAAAAAAAAAATATAGTTGAGTAAGTTTTATTGAATTAGATTATAACTAGATTTCAAAAATTAAAGCTGTTTTGAGGGAAGAAAGCAAAAGCTTTTTTTTGGGCATTATTTTGAAAAAGTTTTTTGTACAGTATATATAATATTATATTTTTATTAAATTGACCTTAAATATTAAATATTATATAATATAAATAATTATTTCATATTCTTTTTAATAATTTTATCTTACAAAAGTAACTCTTTTTATATAATCTAAATAAAATAGATTATCTTAAAATTATTTTTCAATTAAAATATCTAAATATAAATTAATTCTCATATAATTAATTATATAAAAAAATAATTATTAAAATAATTTTAATTTTACAATTTTTCCAAACATACATAATGCGGAACGACTTCATGCCGATTGCCGCTAGCGGTGCTTTATAAGATATTTGCGAGATTAATATGCCATCGGTTCTCCATTGGGCTGCTTTTATATAGTTGCTAGTGGTGGATATTCACCAGGTTATGCCAAATTGCCAATTAAAATGACTTCATGGATCACCAAATGCGAGCCATGTTATTTGGACTTAGAATTCCAGACACATATCTCAATTCACCCAATACATCCACCGATGAAGTGGTAGATTTTTCTATCTATTTATTTTGAATTATTCTTAACAAATCTGAAGAGCGTGTCGGCACTCGCACTCGGCACGTAGTATCCAAAGTTTATGTGTACTAATACGTTTTCTCCCAGATGATAACTTTGCTTGCAGCAGTTATTCTGAAAAAAGGTAATCTGTTTTAAGGTACCAAGTTTAACGATGAATCACCTAGAACTGTAGGAATTACCTTGACCAATCATGCAAAAGTTGGAATAATGCTATCTGCTTTTAATTTTTCAGACTTCATTTAAAATTATTGACCAGTGAGGCGTGAGGACACAATTCATATGTGCAATTCTTTTTTTTAAACGACTTTTAAAAATAATATTTTGTTATTTTTTATTGCATTATTTGTTACATAAAAAATATTAAATATTTTTGAAATAAATAACAAAAGTGCTCGTTGCGATTATTTTATTAAAATAAAAGAAAGTGTGTGAAAAAAAGGAATTTTAATGTTATAAATAAATAAATAACAAGATCAATGATGTAAGTGCAATTCTTCAGTTAACCACAACTACAAGAAAGTTGTAATCGTTTGTGGCTTGTGTTGAGACAACTCATGCTAGGATTCGGTATCCCTGTCATTGTTACTCCCTATCCCATTTCTTCCTCCTCTCCATTTTCTTTTCGTGTGTCCCTCATCAACTCTCATCGTAGCTCCAAAAGTGATATTAAAATCACACGACATGTATGTCGGTGCAATTCAAATCAAATCTAATAGTAGCAGGTTTTGGTTTAATGAAACCAAGAGAATCGAGACGGTTGGCATGTTTGCATTTGGAGAATAAAGAAAGTGAAGCAAATATGGAAGAGTCTTCTTCCAAGGCTTCCTCCTCATCCTCTCTTAGCCTTACAACACAGTCACAGCCACAGCCACAGCCTCCTCACGAGGCTATGTTTCTGGTCCTAGCTTACCTTCCAGTGTACGAGCTTCTAGTCATGTCTCGAGTTTGTAAGTCACTAAGGGATGCGGCGAACAAGGATGTGTTGCCATGGCTTAATATTATTGTTGAAAGGCCTTTGAGTTCTCGACTCTCTGATGAGATTCTTATGAGAATCACCTCCAAGGCCAACGGTAGGCTCAAAGCAGTGACCCTGATGAACTGCACGCACATTACAAACGACGGGCTTCAAAGGGTCGTTGATCATAACCCTCTCATAAACAAGGTATGAATATCCAAACCCATACTTTAGATTTCCATTTTGCTCATCCGATTCATTTGTTTACTTGAATGACATTAACAATTAGTTTTAGCTGCTTACCAATTAGGACAGTCTTAAGGGATGTGGAATTCAATGGATAAGAAATGTCTGGCTATCCTTGCTTGTTTGTTCAAATAGAGTGGTTTTGTTTTTCCATTCAATTGTTGAAAATTGGCATAGCTACTTGACAAGAAAGTGGCGTGCACATATTGAAAACCAAGTTTAGATATTCTTAAAAAGAAAAGGAAGAAACTGAATGCGTACAAGAATTGAAAAAAATTAGGCTTTGACAAGATACAATCAGTAGCATCCAAGGCAGTGAGGCACCTTGGAGTGTGTTGCCAACATAGTAGGATTGAAGTGTTATCTCATTTATGTTTCATTTGGGGTGTAGCTCCATATACCAGGATGCACTAGCATAACCCCTGAAGGAGTTCTAAGAGCTGTGAAAACGCTGTGCCAAGGAAGCAATTGCTTAAGCACCTTAAGGATAAATGGCATCTACAACCTACAGAAGGAGCATCTTGACATAGTTGCCTTATATCTTAAGAAGAATCTGCCATTAGAGGAGCAGCAAGCACCACAGCAGCCTTTCTACTATCATGAACGTGGTAACTTGTCAGTATTAAAGCACAAAGAAAGCCAGCGGATTATTGATTTGGAGACATGTCCCAAGTGCTTTGAGGTAAGGGTGGTTTATGATTGCCCCATAGGGGACTGCAAGGGGAGAGAACGGCCCCTAGCTCAATGTAGGGCATGCTATTTTTGTATTCCAAGGTGTGAAAACTGTGGGGGATGCATTGCATCAGAAGAAATGGAAGAGGGTGCTTGTTCAGATATCTTGTGCCTTAAATGTTGGTTACATGAGCACCCCAAATGCAGTTTCTGTAACAAACCATACTGTAAGCAGCACACTATTTGGTGGTGCACTTCTTCAGACTCTACATTTGCTTGTAGAGTTTGTGAAGAAAATTCCCATGGATATACGTACATGGCTGTTGTCTGATGAAGTGTACATAGTGGTCAGCTTAAACTGTCTTGCCTCTCACTATCGAGTTTCTGTAACTTGTCAAACGTTAATATAGCACTACAGAAATTATTGCTGATACATTATTTGCATTAATTAACGTTTATGTGAGAGTTAATAATATCAAGACTTTAATTACTGTAAATTTATCAAGGCTTCATGACAGATATTCATGAGTTATTTCTGGATGCATCAAGAATATTATTCCAAAATCAAACATTCCAATGGATGCAAGAGGATCAGAGATTGAACAAGTCCAATTCAAAGAATATAAATTGTGATATTGAAAAAAGAACATAGCCCTAATAAGGATACAGCAATAATGTCAAATAATTACTCTAGCTTTGTTTGTACAAAAATTCAATAGAAAAGTCACGTTGCAATTGCCAATATACATTTTGATCAACCTTGCTCTTTAAATTCTCTACAAGAAGAACACAAAATTGGTATGCTGCAATTTTGAACAGGGAATGTGCCTAGTTTTACATGACAACTGCACTCAAAAGTAAAACAACTAGAATCACAGAGCTTGTGAAAGATCCACCATTGTAGTAGTATTGTGAAAAGCAGCCTGAACTCGTCGAGTTAGATGGGGCCAGTAATGTGCCATTTATTCTGGAGCCATTTTTACCAATACTGCAGTTCACAAATATGTAACCGAAAAGAGGAATTAATAAGATAGATCACACTTACGCAGACAATGTAAAGTCATTTGCACAGCTTTTTAGAGCAAAAGAGAAGGAGAATTGGAAAAGGACATAAGATTTCAGGAAAATGAGAACAAGAAGATTAGCACATATAATCGGGAAGGAAATGGCAATGAGCACACCAACATAAGCTTGAGATAATACCTTCCTGGAAATATACAAGAACCATGACCTGCAACAATTATAGTGTAGCATATATTAGTTATATTAAAATACTAAGCAATTTTAAATTGAAAATTGATAATGTGATTCTGTGATTATAGCAAATGTGAAATTGATAATGCGGTTATAACTGAAAATACTAATGCGACTATAATTGATCATGTAATTTAAAATACTAAGCAATGACTGATAAGAAGATAGAAATCCCAAAGATTCCCACAGTTCTTATCATAAAGATGTTAACCAAATTGAATTCAAAAGGTGCTCATGTGAACTATAGCTAATGATAATCAAACATACATAGAAAAATGAACAAAATAGCCATATGGTTATCCATAATTTGAACAAATATTGTGAAACAAACTGATGAGTAAGAAGATTTGAACACCACTATTCTCATACTATGTAGTCAAAATAAAGGCTTCATTGCCCTTAAAGTTCCTTCATCATTTTTGGTCCCCCTATTTTTAATCATATAGTTGTTGCCCATCAATTTTAAAATTCCTTCAAATTTGGACCAGTCTTACTCCAGAGACGTTAATTTGGAGAGGCAATTATTGCTGACATGGCACTGGCGCATATTGAAGATATAGGAGAGTGAAGGTGTACTTAAGCCTAAAACAAGTTTCATCTTAATTCACCTTACTTGCAACAGTCTATCAAAATGAAAACATGCATATTTCCTTATTGCATCTAGCTAAGATGCTCTACTGGTTTTAGCAAATGTACTCAACTACTCAAGTATATATTTATGTATGAGTGTGTAATACTGTACTTGGGTCTGTGGTGGTGATGGCGGCAACCCCTTTGAAATCACAAGTCCCGGGAGATTTAGCCATCTTCTGATAATATGCATTAAAAGCATATGTAGCATGTGCAATTACATTATCTGGTTCATAACATGGTTGACCCTGCAGCAAAGGTGAACAATCCACTTTCCCAGGTCCACAAGCCCAATCAAGTGCTGCCTGTAGCATCTTAGGGTCCGCATTGCTCTTAGTGACACAAAAGGTTTGGTTTGTTGTATCATTTGCAAATATAGTACCAGCACCAGTCAGGTGTAAGGTATACACCGGCTCTCCATTAGCATAAAACAGCCCCCAGTACTTTTCAGAGGTCGGACCTGATCTTAAGTCTTCGTTATAAAGCTCATAAATATATGTACTAACTGCAACACCAGGATGTTTAGGAGTCCCGGTATTGTTAAGGACATGTCTGATCAAGTTACTATTGTAAGTGTTAGCATTATCAACAGTTGCGTCTGGTTCAGATGATGAGTCACCTTTAGAGGGCCATCCTGACTCAGTAACCACAATAGGAATATTGGTGAAGTTCAAATCAGACATTGCAAAATAAGCAGCATCAACAACTGCATCAAATACATTGGTATAATGCAGGAGAGTGTTGGAATCGACAGCTTCCCTGTTTGGAGGTAAGGGGCGGAATAATGCATAATCGAGTGGGATTACACCATTGGACTGCTGGTAATCATAATATGGGTATACATTGAGCATAAGATATGAACCTGTTGATTGCAAAAATTTAAGCAAGGGAATCATGACCGGATTCCAAGTACGATTGAAAAATGCTTGGGAAGGTGGGAAAGAGTCAAGGATGATGGACGAAGAGTGTGGGGTAGAGACCTTAATCTGCCGATCAAGATTAGCAGCCACAAGAGCAGTGTGAATGAATGTTAAGGCAGAAACTAGAAGAGGGGCTGCATTTGGGAGGGTTGTTAGGACTTCCGATCCAACAGCTATAGCAGTAATGTTGGTAGCAGGCACATGAGCTATGACATTCCGCGAAACCCAGTTTGCTGCCGTGGCATTGGACTGACCAATGCCAAGTAGCTGATCATTCGGAACAGAAACAGTTACACGGATTCCTGTGTTGGCAAGTGCAAGAAGCAAGGATCGGTCGGCATCATAGAGTCTAACATGTTGGATACTTTGAGCCTTAAGAAGGGCAACAATCTCTTTTGGACTTGGCATGTCAGAGACATCTGTACCAATGTTGATGCCAATAAAAGCATCTGCAGAAAAACACAAAAAGTTCTTACAAATGAAGGACTTTCATTTTAACAAGAACACTGAATATTCATATAGCTGACAGCAAATCCAAACATGGGAGGGATATGTAACTTAGTGAGTGATCTTCAGGTATAAATACCTCGATCTCAATTTAAGGCACATCAAGGAAATCAAATAAATGCACTAAATTTTCAGCAAAAGGATACTAAAATAAAACTTCAGAAACAAAACAAAAGGATTATTAGGAGATTAAGCATAGAGGCTGAACTAAAAGTTACATTTTAATGTTCTTTATATACCATGTGTACCCCTTCTCGGATCCTAGATTTATCTCTAAAAACTCTCATATAACCACATTGAGGATAATGTTTCCTATAGTAACAAATGACACTACCAGCTGGTCAGTGGGGTTAGTATGTGTCTCGCAAATTAAATTTGTAAACAAGGAAAATGAATACATCTTTCTGAGAAAAATATGATTCAAGAAAAAGAGAATGGAGAATGATTCACTTATCTGACATTGATAAGCTAAGTGTATAATTCTATACACCGTCTTGTGAAGACATAGCCAGCTATAGCATTTTCAACAGTGCTCAGCTTCACGAGTAAAACAACAAGAACAAACATTTAAAACTTATACCTAGTTACAGTTTTACAGAAATATGCCGGTATATCACAACCTAAAATGTATGCATCATATCCCAGAATGGAGTGTTATACCCCATACTTTTGCAGATCCTAAATCAAATTCTAGAATAAAGCTTAGTTGTAATAAGGATTATGCATCAAGAGTATGAATTATAGATGGTTAAATTGTAGGCTAGATGGTCAAGAGTATGAAAAGGATAGATGGTCAAATTGTTGATCTAGCTAGTGAATAATATCCTTAGATACGCATCAAGTTAGCAGTGGCCCATGATACATTGCCTGAATAGTTCATGTTTGATTGCAAACCATGACAAAAATTCAGGTCAGCTTTTTCAACTGTCACCCCATGTGTGTTTCTTGTTCTTATCTGTAAGGGTAGGACCGTAGGAGACATGGATTTAGCTAGAAGAAGTGTAGGCTAACATCAGAAGCACCTGTTCCACCACCCATGTTACACATGCAAGAGATTCGTTCCCTTTAATTAGCAAGCTACAAATTATAAATAGAAGATTCTTAGTTGCCTGTAGGGGTGTGCATGGGTACGAATCGACCCGCGAACCCGAAGATCCGACCCGACCCGTATGCAAAAAAATCAGTTCGGGTTGGGTAATCGGGTCTAATCGGTTAAAATCTGATTGACCCGTCCAATATTCGGTTCGGGTAACGGGTTTAAAAATTAAACCCGTTACCCGACCCAACCCGAACCTTTTTTTTTGTTTATAAATAATAACTCATTCACTTATATATTAATATACAAAATTATAATCATAAATATTGATTTTTAAACTCTGTTAATATATTAGTGTATAATTAAATTTATTGATTATTGATATTGTATAATATATAATATACAATATATTCATGATTATGATTATGATTATGGAATTATCAATTATGTATGTAATTTTTTTAAAAATATATTTGATTATATTCAAATTTTAAAAACACAATTTAAAAGTTTCAAAATATCACAAAATAGGATGTTTTAATATATTTTTCATCCAAACAAAAAAAAGAAATGGTTGTCTACTCGAATATCCGACCGATCCAACCCGAAAATGTTCGGGTTGGGTTGGTTTGGGTTAGAGGCAAAAAAAGCTAAAACCCGATCCGACCCGACCCAACTATATTTGATTGGTTTGGGTATTTTTTTTCCTTGAATCCGATCCAACCCGACCCGTGCACACCCCTAGTTGCCTGCATAATGTAGGACTAAGGGAACTGCAGAAGTCAGAATGAAGTGCCACCACCATCATCATTTCCTACTCCAATGAATATATATCCTATAATGCAGATTGTCTTGATACTGCGGGTAATTCATTTATAAACTGAAGATGACGTGTTCGCTCACTTAATGTTGTGGACCAACTTTTTATTATGATGTATATGTTGAACTCTCTTGGCAGCAAGGTCTCAATTCTCATGCTACAAAGTACCAACATAATTGACAGACCCGATTAAGGATAATATTATTCATTAGCAGGCCCAATTAAGGGTAATATATTTTTCATCATTGGTTTTCTCAAATGAGGGTATTTTAGTCTTATGACATTTCAATGAAAGTGCAGTTAAGTGCAAAATGCAAAGTAACTCAGGTATGAGCTGGGACGCAATAAGATTGTTCCCACAATTCCACAAAAGACGGGAAAGGACATATCGTAGATTCTGTGCAAAGGAAAAGATTTTCTCACAGTAAAGAGGCAACGCTATGCTTTGGTCATGAATAATTAAATAAATACTCCTATAAAATAAAATAAAATACCCATTTAGGCCAACCGGGTACCGGCTCTCTCTCTCTCTCTCTCTCTCTCTCTGTACTCTCAAGCTTCCTGCCTCTGGAAGAAACAAAACATATTCACCAAAGTCTCATGCAATCGAATAATGAAAACAAACATTAAGACCCAGACGGATTATAATAACCATAAGACAAGCAAAGCTTAACCATGAGAGACCAATTCCATTTTCAATGAAGTCATCCCAAAGACCACTATCTAGAAGAATCTCTTGCACGACAGAAAGAACTATTCAAGTATTCATGAATGATAGGATGGAGTTAATGAGGAAAAAAACAAAAACGAAACACCAAAGCCAAGTAGTGGATGCAACCCGTTCGGTACTGCTGAACATCACAGAAAGGAAATAAAGGAAGGACGGAAGCAAGACACTTACCTCCACCAGCAGAAACAGAGAGTGCTAGCACGAAAAAATGCATCAGCCGCAGCAGCAGCAGCAGCAACAGAGCCATGATTGAAACCTCACTAGAAAAAGCCGCTATATAGCAGTGACATAAAACGAGCACTGCATTCACTGTGGATTTCAGAGAAACTTAGAACCGAAAAAAACCCGTCAAAAGGAAACGGCCCAAAAGAAACAAGGGGAGTAAAAATGAAATTGAAAGGAGCTACAAAACTTGGAATTTTCTAGGGAGAGCGATGGAAAAGAAAATCAAAGTATACTGCTTTTGAGACCCTTTGACACAGAGAGAGAGAGAGAGAGAGAGAGAGAGAGAGAAAGAGATGGGAACCGTAGGAAGTGTGCTGTAGTGATGTGAGGGAGAAAGAGATTGGCTTTACTTTCTTTAATGCTGTTGTCCTATAAGTGGTCAAAACATCGAAGAGATACCACATAGTTCCTTGCACCACACATCGCGTGTGTGTCTGTGTCGGGACTATGGAATCCAACGGCTAACACATTAACAAACATTATTAATGTAATACAGTCATTATTGTAACGGCGCCCTCCCCAATAACATTTTATGTCACTGTAATTTTTGTACTGCTTTGTCTTTTCGGGCTTGGGAAGCAACTCGCCCACCTTAGTTTTTGACATAATTACCGAGGCACGCCTTGACCTTTTTATCCAATTCAATGGTTACCATGCTTGATTCTGCAAATATTTGAGCTGATCATATCCATGTTTCATATCTTATTTGTTGGTGCTCTATGGATCTTTTATTTAAAAAAAATATATATGAATATGAAGAAAAATAAAATATAACCAGTAGAGAATGGAGCAAATTATCTGGCTGACTTCCTGGGCAAAACATCGTGCTCCTCAAAATAATTATTCTATTACAACTTAAAGACGTTCTTCTATGCCAAGACCATTATTACACCCCCCCCCCCCCAAAAAAAAAAGGCAACTTGAGAATGACAGAATCAAAGAAACAAAAAAAGAAAAATTCTAAATAAATTCCTAATGCATAATAACTAATCTATTTTTGTACTCGCTTCCTCGTTTAATGTTAACTCACAAGCAGCTTCAACTGCAAACCGACTCTGCGGGACTCTGCACCCAGTTGATCCAAACACTCTCTCAGACACTTGAATATAGCATCTGTCCTTGCCAAGGCATTGCTGAGCAACAAAAAAGGGGGAAAATTAAAAAAAGAAAAAGAAAAAAGCAAACAAGAAAACTATTAGCCTTTCTTTTTCTTTTACTTTTTTTCTTTAAGGTACGACATCACCAAATGGAACTAGAAGGAATTAAATCGCATGGTACATTAACTGTTTAATGACTGACAAAGCCTCGCGAGGTTCACAATGGCCCTTCCGAGAGGATCCACACTTGCCCTCTGGTAAACCAAAGCTGGCAAATTTAACCTCAGATATAACTTGGTTTTCATTGCATGCTAATTCCAGTGCATGTCCTTCATAAGCATTTGCACAAATTCTCCCAACAGCTAAGGTATAAAATTTGACATGAAATGGGTTTCCTCCCAAATCCTCAAACAAGACCAATGTGTTTTGATCATCCTCACGAAAAAATAAGCGTGGAACATGGTACCTTATTGTAATTAGAAACAAAAATAAATAGTAAAAGCAATATCAGGACGACCACAAATTAAATTAACCTTTGCTCATGGTAACACATAACATCAATATATAGATGAAATTTCATTACCATCGTTGAGAAGGCTTTCCACACTTTGACAAGCAATTTTTAGAAGAATATGCTCCGCGGTAATGACAAGTTGGAGAGCAGCCGTCCTCATCTGCAAGGTAGCTTGACCAATACCTACCAATGCTGTTGCCATTTAACCAAGCATGGCCCTTTCCAAGCCCTCTCAGATCAACCACAACAGGGTCATCTCCTTCGGGACGTTTGAATATAGTCTACCATAAAACATACTTAGCAGTTACTAATTAATTGAATTGATCTTAAGAAATTGATCACACAGTTGGATACTTTCCAACATGGACACATGAAATTGATCCAAATTAATTGTAATAACTGAAAGCAGTTTTAATGAAACTACACCTTGTACCAAACAAATATTCTATTGGTTGGAAGACCTTCTGTGTACCATCCTGTTATGCCATTCAGATAGCTGTAATACTCCTCACGCTCACCGTGTAGTCCAACTTTGTATGTCCATTCATTTTTGCTGAGATCATGGACTATATCATAACCATTATTTTTTGCCACCAACTCAACGGGGCCATGGATACTGACTTCAACATTGTCAAAGAATGCACCGTAGTTCTATGTAAATAAAGGGAGAAAAGTTAATTAGCTTATGGAATCATGACCAATGCCATAATTAATATCTAAATAATTTGAAGATTGAAGTGCATAATGTGCACATATTATACTTACTGGTAATCCAACGGTGGTACTAAGTAGAGTTATTTCATTCGTCCCTGGAATCAATTTGATCTTCGACTCATAAACGAACTTGAGCAGCCCATTTTTAGCATATTGGGTACCTGTGAGGCAGAAGAATGAATGAAGTTTGAAACTGTTTGAGCTATCATAAAGTGGGCAAGAAATTTTGCAGTGAAAACTTACCAACTTGTTCACCATTAACAGATACATTAAGTCTATGCCTACTGGTGTGCACTCGTATCCTAACATCTTTGGGCCGGATAGGGTCACTTTCTTTGATGTCAACACTGGAAAGAGTTTTTTCTCGTGCAAGCTAGAGCGTATAACAATTAATTAATACACCTCAATACAAAATTTTGAAGGAAAAGAAAGGAAATTACCTGGTGATATACCATAAGTAATCACTGGTATCATTTGTAACAATCTTTTGATCTAAAAGTCGTGGAGCAGTCAAAGAAATAGTACCAACGATTTCTTCATTTTTCATTTGCATAAACGGCTCCTGCCTCCATTGCCAATTCAATGCATATGTATTGTCTGCTTCATTGTCCTTCTTGACCATTATGGATTTTTGAACATTCACCCTATTTAATATAATGTAATCAGCACTGGTACTATTTAATAGCAGTATTTTCTGTGTTAAAATTTTAGTCCTCAAGCAATGTAAAAAAATAAAAGAAGCAACATTGTTAATATTCAGAACAAATTATGAGAATGTTCTCACCTTTACAGTGTTATAAGCTTCTGTATGACAGCCTGGAAAGATCGAAACAGACCAAGCAGGAATGGTGTACTCAGTGTTTTGGAAACTAATTGTAGCATCCCTTGATTTGTTTGCATTTCCAAGGAAGCAAACTGATTTTCCAGCATAACTCGACACTGTGGCCTACCAAAAAATAAATAAATAAATAAGAATGTCTTCATCAAAAGATTAGAGTTTAGTTTATATATATATATATATATCAGAATTAAATTAGAACAAATCTTGAAATTAAAAAGGAAACATAGAAATAGAAATAGAAATATGTTCTCCACTTTTTTTTTTTTTGAAAAAAATGCAAATAAATGAGTATACAAATATATATGTAACTATTATTTACCATATTCATCTAAAGCAGCATCGTAGTCATATGACGTGGTGAGATATGGCCCTCCTGCAGTTCGTCCAAAATTGGTACCGCCACGGTACTGAAATGAACCCGTAGAACGCACAACATTAGTAATAAGATAATTAATATTGTTAGAATCAAAGTTATTCAACACCGCCCGCACCCCCCCCCCCCCCCAAAAAAAAAAAATCAACTTATTAATATACAAGCGAAACAATTATACCATATAGTAGTTTTGAAATGTGCCACCAAATTGGAAAAACCGTGCAACTGCAAACGCAACATCCTCAGCAGTTCTATGCTGATTTTGCATACCCCAGCCCCTTTACCTAAATTGCAAGCCTTATAGAATAGAGGAGCGAGAAAAAATAATATAAAACTATAAAAGCCAGTCAAAAAATTATTCGTAATGGAGAACTAGCCAGCGAGTCCAATTCTCAATCCATATCTTGGGTTTATTGTTGTTGTTAGGTTGGAATTTATCACAGTAATAACCATTACATGTGTTAATCTAATTTAAGGAAGAAAAATATGTAATTAGACATTGAAACACAACAAAATAATATCGAAAAATATAAATTGTTAGACTAAAATTATATTGTCTACTACCAATCTACCATAGGATCTGGAGCATCACATTGTTGACACATAACCCAAGGCACACCAATATGATTAGAGTCAGCTAACTGGACGCATCATTTCACATGTTCTTTACCATTGTCACCATATGCATTCATAACATTTCCATACCCATTCTCAATTTTAATTACATCAACAATTAATTATGTCTTTTAATATATAAATGTTCTAATAAAAATGATTAATTAGGAAAGCTTTAGAAAACTGAACCTGAGCAACAATAATGGGTCCTCCTTGCGGGGCAAATAGCTTTTCCTGCTTCATCATGTCCACTATCATAGATGCGAAGGTTTTCATCTCATCCTGTGATTAATTAATTGGGAAAATACAAAAATAACATTGAGAGATTATAAGATTAGGTACATCAAATTATTATATGACTTATGGACAAAAAATAATTATTATACTTCTAGCCATAAATGCAGGATTTTTCGTCTAAATTTCATGTGTGGAATATTATGCAACCACACTGGCAGTCCTCTGATGAGTGATGATTAAAAGGGGAAAAAAGATTATTGCTCAAAGTAATAAATAACTCTTATGAGTTAATTACTAGAGCAAAGGTAAAATAATTTTCCCGTAATTCCATTCACCACATATATATGGACCAATATGGTTTTAATGAATCTTACCAGATCTAGATTTCCAGAAAAATCATACTGCATGTGGAGACAAAAGAAGATAAAATAAAATCAGTTCCAAAACCAAAATATTTAGGGTAAAATTTATATTTAACTGGAATCTTCGTCAAAAGCAAAAACTGGCGACGTTGAGGCTCATGGGCTTTCCAGAAAACGTACGTTTCAACTACATCAAGCCCACCTTCTTTTGCTTTGTTAATTAAAGATGGCCACATCTGCTAACAATAAATTAGAGAAATATATTTAGTTTAATCAACTAGTAATCCGTCATCAATCAAAATTGTTATTAATTGGGATTTTGGAAACAGTAACTAAGATATATATATATATATATATATATGTTAGCTCACTTCCGGAGTGCTACGGGGATAATGAATTGAACCAGAGAATAAGATTCTTCTTTTGCCATCAATTGTAATTGCCCTTTCATTGTATGAAACTCTCCACGGCGTTTGATATTTTGGCCATAAAGACGGCGCAAAAATTGGGCTCCCGAAGTGTGTGTAATCTTGACCTCCCGCTGTCTTTGCATGATCACTTGAATGTCTGCTATGACAAGGCCCAACAAGTCAGAATGTGCAGAATTTCGCTAATATGTAGCTTGAATAATGAATAGGAACTAGGAAGCAAGTTCAGGTCCAGCACTTAGAAGTTTTCTACAGTGTTAGTCTTTTTTATTTCTTTAGTTTTTGATTCGGTTACTATGATCATCAAAGGAACTGTTGTAATGATTAATGCGATATTTCCAGTTCTAAATGTAATTAATTCTGTTAATTGTATTAAAAGAAGTGCATCTTCAATTTTTTTCTTTTTTTCTTTTTTGAAAAACTATAATTTATCCCCTTCAACCTAAACTCGTATCACGTATATTTTGATCCTTAAATTTTAAAAATATAAAACAAGATTTACAAACTTTATAATGTGTGTAATTTAATTATTTCTTCTTTTTTTTTTCACATGTATCGTCCTATTGGATGTAATCTGTTCGAGTATTTGAGATTCTATAGGGCGTATGACTCTCCTAATATCAAATTGCTCTATATCCATGGCTTGAATTTGATAACACTGGTTAAAGAGAAGAAGCATATACCACTCCACTTAAAAGACATTTGATATGAAATAATCTATCTAAATTGTTAATAATATAACTTTAAATTGCCTGAGCTCATCAAGCCACAGCAAAGCCCCAATTGTATAACGTTGTCGCCAACTTTTAATGAACTAAAATTTTGATGTATTATATTATAGGGAACATAAAATTTAAGGGAATATTTGATAAATTAGAAAAATCAGATAATTAGATATAATGAAGTCTGATTTTTAATAAATATTATTTGATAATTATTTAAATTTTTTAAAACTAATTTTTATGTGAACAATTTGAACCTAAAACCAATCATTCTTTTTTATCTCTTTCCACTATTTTCTTCTTACTTTGTACCAATCTCCTCCCACTACTTCTTCTCACTTTGCACCACTACCACCATCCACCACCATCTACTACCAGACACTGTTGATTGCTACTGTCGGCCATTGCCAATTGCCACTGCCAACCACCACCAACTATTGCCAATCATCGTTGGCCATCACCATATGCCCCTATCCACTGCCACCGTCCATCTATTGAAACTGAAGATTGTGCAAATATATTATATTTTATTAGATAAGAAAATGAGTTCTATTGATTTTTTAAGTTGTTGAATCAAATAATATTTGATAAAAAACTAATCATTTTTATATAGCTTAACATAATTAATTCCATTTTGTACCATGTCAACTTGATTTTTCGAGTTATCAAACTCCCCTTAAAAGTATCATTATCTTTTAATTATTGATTTAATTATTCTACAAGTCCTTATAGTTCGACCCAATTTTAAATTAGGTCTCTATAATTTAAAAAGTTTCAATTAGATCCCCATATTAAATAAATTTTTTAATTAAGTTCTTGGAGCGATTTATCATTACAAAATTATTGATTAAATTGAATAAATTTTTATGTTTAAACTTACAAAATTGGGTTAGGACCTATTAAATTATATTAAATTTTAAAAAATTTGTAATTTTAAGTTGCTCTAAGGATTTAATTACAAAAATTTATCTAATACAGGGATCTAATTAAAAATTTTTAAATTATAGGAATCAAATTAAAAATTGAGTGAAATTATAGGGACTTTCAGAATAATTAAATCTTAATTATTTGTCTACTAACTCAAATTGCTAAACTTTTTAAAATATTTTTTAATTATATTTAAAATCCATGGCACTTGAGATTAACTCAAAACCATTGAACACAAAAGGGCACAGGCACGAAGGAAATCCCTATGGTACATTATAAATTTTGTTTTGGTCGCAGATCGGGTATTCTCACCAATATAATTAATTGCGTGTGTGTGCAGAATTTCCCATAATTTGGAGAAAAAGTATTGGTTGGCGCAAGAATTTAAGTACTCGTCGTATACTATAGTAGCGTATCAAATGCTGGTGAGTGGTGTGGTGGTGAAGCTGATTCGCATGTCTTCAAACACTACAAAACTGAACTGGCAGTGAGTGAATACAAGTCACCTGGATAAATTTGAACGAAACCAAAACATCAAATGGATCAAACTCAGAGGGCAACAGCAACAACCTCACGTGCTCACCAATTCCACCCAGCACGATCACCCATTCTCGATCTCTTCAACCTTTACCTGGGAGTGAGTTTTTTTCCTCTCCCTCACCTTTTTCTTTTCATTTATCTATTTATTTTTTCCCCATGTTCACTTAATTTCTTATATCTTTTTTTTCCCCTCAGAGAAATAGCAGCCAGAAATCCGATGACTCAATTCGGGAACCGCCGTAAGTGTACACACGAAATACACTGCAAAATAGTTTGAATTATGGGCACTCTCGGGGTTCAGGGATTTTTTTTTTTTTTTTAATTACTTTCTTTGGTTTCGGGTGTTTGTGTATTCAGTTTTGCAGTTGCAATTTGTGATGGATAGAGGTGTGGTGTGGATGATGTTGCAAGTTTGTTATAACTGTTTCTGTCTAACTAATTTCTGTTACTAATGTCCTGTTGGTGCTGCCCTCTTACCGTTGTTTCTCCTCTTCCTCCCCTTTTATGCTTGGCTTGCTACTTCTGAATAGTATTTTCAAAATAGCACCGTCCAATTTATTGTTTTATATTTCTCTACCTTAGTGCATGTTGAAATCGATATCTCAATAAATTCCTTCTAAACAAAAATACATACACACACACATACATATATATACACGTTTGTATTTGTCAGTTTCTTGTTAATTGTTGGAATAATTGATTCCAGGAACAAAACACAAAAACGTGTAGTTGCTCTTAATCGAGATATCCCTCCACCAAATGAGCAGTTCCTTGTAGATTTTGAGCAACTTCAGAACCAGTTTCCTGTGAGTTTGAAATTATGCTGTGCACCATCTTGCTTATTCCTTTGATGTTTCGTCTTTGCATTTGTATTAATTGAAATTAACATGTGTCATACTTTTAATGTTGATGCTATGCTTTACGTTCAGGACCAGGATCAGTTACGTTCTGTGACGGAAGCTATTATCATATCGCTAGTTGTGCAGTGTAGTGGTCATGGACCGCGGGCAGATTTTCTTCTTTTTGCTATACGAAGCTTGTGCAGTATTGGGTACATTAACTGGGATACTCTTCTTCCATCCCTCCTTGCATCAGTTTCTTCAGCAGAATTTCCTGTTGGTCAAGGGACTCAATCAATGCCAACTGTTTCTTCTTCGAGCTTATCGCAGTCTGGAATGCTGCCGCCTACGAGCACAATTGCCAATTCTTCTAATTTTCAGTCTTCAAATCCAGCTTCTCCGTTACCTTCCGTCCATCCTATTGGCTCCCCTGCTCAATCAACTATTGAACCACTATCCTGTGCAGCTTTATCTCCAGTCAGATCATCTGATGTTTCCGGCACTGGACAACAATCTAAAAAAGTGCCATCTATTAGGAATACTGATCTTAGCAGCCTTCGCCAGCTATGTTGCAAGATTATATTAACTGGCCTTGAGGGTAATTTGAAGCCTCCAGTTTATTCTGAAATATTCCAGCATATGCTAAATTGGCTGGTCAATTGGGACCAGAGGCAACAGGGAGTTGATGAGTCTGATCCACCAAAATCATGTGGACCTGACAAAGCCTTAACAGCTTGGCTACACAGTTGTTTGGATGTGATCTGGCTTTTAGTTGATGAAGGAAGATGTCGAGTCCCCTTTTATGAATTATTGCGTAGTAGTTTGCAATTCATAGATAATATTCCTGATGATGAAGCATTATTTACACTTATCTTGGAGATCCACAGGAGACGTGATATGATGGCTATGAACATGCAAATGTTAGATCAGCATCTTCATTGCCCTACATTTGGCACTCATCGGATCCTCTCTCAAACGACACCCAGTATTTTGGGCGAAGCAGTAGCACAACCGCGACTGTCGCCGATCACATATTTAAGTGTACTTGGAGAACCGTTGCATGGGGAGGTGATGAGTTTCATGACTATCTCAAGAAACTCATTATTGATATATAAGAATGTATTTAAAACTAGTTATTTAGACACTATCAAATTATTGATGAATGCGTTTCACTGAAACAATTAAGGTTGGAAAGTTGTCAAAGTACCGCATAACCTAAAATCATGTTTTACTTGTTGATGATTAGAGAAAGAAATGGATGTACCTTTTGAGTAAGCATATGGACGTGTTTAGGGCTGTATATACAGAGGAATGTGTTACCAAATCACAATGTCCATCCCCCTTGGTTTATAGACAATAAAAAGTCAAATATGATGGTCACGTATTGTTTTTCATGTCATATTCCTGGATTTTCCAGCTTTGCATACAGATAGAATATTGATGGCATTTCTTCACCCGCTTCCCTTTAACAATTTCAGTATACTTATCTGTATGTTGAATTCTAATGGAAAGTCAAATGATATTTCTCATATTTATGGATTTCTACATTCCTGTTAATCAAATTCTTCTAGTTTGCTCTCATTTATTCTGCAGTCTTATTCCTGATGTATCTCATAAAATAACCATGCATTTTCTTCACTGTACAGCTTAATATGCTTGAAATGCATGCACCTATTACTTAAAATTATATATATGACCTATTTTCCTTTAGAGTTTTGATCATAATTTGTCCTAAATTTGTTAGTCACCTAATGCTGCCTGTAGGATATTGCAACCTCTATCCAGAAGGGAAGTTTGGATTGGGAGAGAGCTTTACGTTGTATAAGGCATGCTCTCCGCACTACACCGTCGCCTGATTGGTGGAGACGTGTGCTGCTGTTAGCTCCTTGCTATAGGTCTTCAACTCAAGTGCCTGCTCCTGGTGCTGTTTTTTCATCAGAAATGATCTGTGAGGCAACTATTGATAGAATTGTTGAACTTTTGAAATTGACAAATTCAGGCAAGAACCTTTTCTCTTTGTATATATCTGTGTGTGTATGTAAGTTTCATTTATACTTACTTACATATGCAAGTTGTAATTGTGTTAGTGCTCATATCAACAATAAATTAAGTTGGCCAAGGAACAAGTAGAAAAAGACATCCTCAGTGATCCTCATGGTGAAAGGAGGCTATGTGGAAAAGAAATAGGAAGGTGATCCTGGTTACTGAGTTGGATTTAAGGGATAAGGAAATACCCTGTATAATATATACACACTTAATTTGTGCTCATATGCAAATGTAACCTAGTTGGCTCAGGAGCGAGTTGATCAGCATGCAAGGCACCAGTGATCTGATTCTCATACTCAGAATGTCTAAGGAATTTTGCTTCCAAAATAATCCTTTATTCTTAAAATGACTATGGATCTTTTTTAGAAACAACTTCATTATGGCACCAAGTAATTTGAAATCAATATGATCTAAGATAAGAAAGGGTGGGATGCCAACCCAATAATTGGTGCAATTCATGCGAGTCTCTGTAAGTCTATTTCTTTGGGACATGCTTCTTTTAGACACTTGTTTCTTGGGGGATGGGTGATGGTTCTCATCAAGTTTTGGGCAGGGAATATTCCCTTTAATATCCGTCTTCTGGGTATCCCCCAAATTTCAAGGATCTCTCTTTACCCTTACTTCTGTATCGGATTAAGATCATGTTTATGGCCTCTCTTTGGTGTTTGCTCCTAGTTGCTTCAAGTGTTTTTCTATTACTTACATACAAGAGGTTGGACAGCTTTGTTGCATACTTTTGCTTCTTAGGCCCACTCTTCTTCTCTTTTAGTTTTTGTTAGTTGGGATGATTCCTTATCCTCTCTCAAATGTACCTTATCTCGTTTCTTTCTACTGATATAATGTTCTATTGCCCCAAAAAGTGATTGATTCTAAATTTTTTTTTTTCAAAACTTATTTTTTCGAATAATTCTTGCAGAGATAAATTGCTGGCAGGACTGGCTTGTCTTCTCTGATATTTTCTACTTTCTTATGAAAAATGGGTGCATCGATTTTGTTGATTTCGTGGACAAGCTGGTGTCACGGCTTACAGAGGGTGATCATCCTATTCTTAAGACAAACCATGTGACTTGGCTGCTTGCACAGATAATTCGAATGGAGCTGGTCATGAATGCTTTGAATTCAGATGCTAGAAAGGTTGTGAATTAAATCTACAATTTGTTGTTTTTCTCTTGCTTCCATGGAAAGTGAATTTCTTGTTCTTGCTACTTTTGTTTTTGATCCAAAGATAATTTCTTTATTAATTTCCAAAACATATTCTATTAGTCACGCATTTTGTCTAGGAAGGGTACTTAGTCCATTGTCTCAAGAAATGGGTATTTTCCATATCTAGACTTTCTGATTTGTAGAGGGTGAGCCACTTGGAGGTCATGGGTTCAAATTCTGAAAATAGTCTCTCCGCTTGCGGGGGTAAGACTATGTACATCTACCCTCCCCAGACCCCACTAGATGGGAGCCTCGTGCATTAGGCCACCCTTTTTTCAGACTTTCTAATTCGTTAGCAATATAATGAAAATAGTTTATGCTGTTAAATATTTTTGGTTGAAGTATTATAGAAATTTAACAAAGTTACTTTGTGCCTTTACTAACACTTGAGTTCATGTATAATGTCCTGGGCATTGCATAACAGGTGGAGACAACCAAAAAGATTTTATCATTTCATAGAGAAGAGAGAAATTCTGATCCTAATATTGCTCAAAGTGTCTTGCTTGATTTTATAAGCAGTTGTCAAAACTTACGTATTTGGTCATTGAACACATCAACCAGAGAATATGTGAACAATGAGCAGCTTCAGAAAGGCAAACAAATAGATGAATGGTGGAGACAAGTAAGCAAAGGTACTAAATACTGGTTTGCTGTTTGTTCTTGATGTCTATTTTGGAATATTTCTTATTCTAATAGACCTTATATTTCTTGTTTAATTTTTTATGATATGGAAGTATATGTGCTTTTTTTTTTAAGCATGCATGACTTTCAGGGGATCGGATGATGGATTATATGAATATGGATGAACGGTCAATAGGGATGTTTTGGGTTTTGTCGTACACAATGGCACAACCTGCTTGCGAAACAGTAATGAACTGGTTAACTTCTGCTGGAGTCATCGACTTGCAACCACCAGGAACAAATCTGCAGCCAACTGAGAGATTAGTGGCTACACAAGAAGTGAGCCCGTTGCCCATGTCATTGTTATCTGGATTTTCGATGAACTTATGTTTGAAGCTGTCTTATCAAATGGAGGAATCTTTATTTTCTGGGCAGGTTGTTTCTTATTCTCTCTCTCTCTCTCATGTTAAGATTAATCTACAGCATGACTTGTGTGCCCTCATGCTTTTGGTAATTTGAATATTGCCATAATTTCATTGAGAAGTGTAATTATAAGTTTCTCAGTAGTTATTTCCTCTTTGAACAACTAGAAATGAATAATTTAATTGTGACATCTAGTTCAGAGCAATACCTATCTTTTGATATTTGCCTATCATATTTATGTGCAGGTTGTACCCAGCATTGCAATGGTTGAAACGTATACTAGATTGTTGCTTATTGCACCTCATTCATTATTTCGTTCACATTTCAATGTAACTTCCCATACCCTTCAATATTTGTATTTCTTATATTATTCTTTTAAAAGGAAGACTATTACCATGTTTGGGTTTCCGTTGGCAACTTCAAAACCATGGTTTGGAGCTTTCCAAATGGAAACCAAACATGCTATATGTATGTTTGAGAAAGTTATAATATAGAGTTCTTTGATCTCTCACCTCACATCTGGTTCATCTTATGGAGTCAGGCAAATTGCATAATGCATATTTTTTAAGGTTTCATGAAATATTTTGATATTTCTTGTTGGCCCTCCATATTGTTCATATTTAACTTTTTATGTGCTTGCCATCTGCTATTACAATTACATCTTTTTGAGAATGCTACTTTTTACAGCATTTAGTGCAAAAAAATCCTTCTTTGTTAAGCAAGCCTGGAGTAACACTTTTGGTGCTTGAGATATTGAACTACCGGTTACTTCCACTTTACAGGTGATTATTTCTGTATGCTACAATATTAATCTTCCTTCTGTCAAAAAACAAGGACAGTTTGCCATTATGTGGGAGCTTTTGTTTTGTTTCTTTTTGCCCCTTTTGTTTGAATGTGCTTTCAGCACCATAGGATCCTTTACCATCTAACCTGGACCTCTAGCTTCCAGAAAAGGACTTGGATGAGGATATATCTTCAATTTGGCAGGGAACTGGATGATGCTAAATATTATGTTTTAAACTGAGGGTTTCATTTTGTGTAGGTACCAGGGAAAAAACAAAGCCTTGATGTATGATGTAACAAAGATTATTTCTGCTCTAAAAGGAAAAAGAGGAGATCACCGAATATTCAGATTAGCTGAAAACCTGTGCTTGAATCTTATTTTCTCATTGAGAGATTTCTTCTTTGTTAAAAGGGAAGGAAAGGTGTTTGCTTTGCTCTCCAGGCTTGAGTTTCTATTTTACAGTTATTTTTCCTTTTCATTTTAGCTTGCTTGTCATTCTGAAACAGACTGAGGCTTTGTTTTTGTTTACTTTATTCTTTTTTACTATTTTACAGGGCCCAACTGAATTTACTGAAACCCTGAATCGAGTAGCTGTCATAACACTTGCTATCCTTGTTAAAACACGTGGGATTGCAGATGCTGATCACCTGCATTATCTCCAAACTATGTTGGAACAAACAATGGCAACTAGCCAGCATACATGGTCAGAAAAAACACTACGATTCTTCCCTACACTGTTGCGTGAAGCATTGAGTGGTAGAATGGATAAAAGAAGTCTTGCAATACAAGCATGGCAGCAGGTTGGTTATTCAAGTTGTCGTACCATATCTGCATCTGTGCTGACATGCCTTCTAGATTGATAAAGATTAAAGGCGCATAATGCTGCTAGTTTTTGTCTCAACCTGCATATTATGTTTTTTGAAAATTAATCATAAAAAAGAAGGATATGAACTTGAATAGGTGGGTAATATTCAATGGATGAAAGGTGAAATTTAGCATTTCTGAATTAGCACTTCCGAATCACAAAAGGAAGTGCATTGGCTTGCCAAACTTTTTGTACTGTTCCAATGCAGTACCTTTGTTTTCAAGATGCCATGATCCAACTCTACAATCTGTGCATGAATTAATGATTGTTTATCAATCACATCTTCCATCCCACACTTGAAATCTAAAGTTAAAGAAAAATTTCTCCGCTTATATTGTTTTCTGGAGCATAACATTTATAACAGAAATAAAAAATTAAAATTCTCCTTTTACAAAACCTTAAGCCACATAATGTGAGAGTCCCAAAGATAGACAACTAGTTATTTTTAACATTCCGACTGTTATAAACCCTATAGCATCATGATAAACAAGTGGATGTCTGGGCTTTTTGGGCCTTTAGCATCATGATAAACGAGTGCTGTTCATTGAATGGTAGGGCCTTGCATTATTGGGTTAGGTGCTCTTTTGACTGCACTGGTACAAGTTTGCCTAAATGGATTTAACATGCCAGAGCTTCTTAGAGATATTAATCTTACTGGGACCAACAGCTAGCAGCTTAAGCTTCTAGGAGAGTGGATCCTTGACATAGACCATTGCATTACTGTACACATTTATTGGTACACATTTATTTTTTAAGGTCTACCATGTACAAGGTTTACCAAATTAAGCATGACATGGACTACGCTATTGTCACATACAGTTTATTTTAAGAAACAAGTTGTTAGAAAGATGCTATTTTTATGTGCTTATTTTCTTCTCGGTATGTAAATTAACTTTGAAGACACTTCTGCAGGCAGAAACCACCGTTATACACCAGTGCACCCAGCTTCTTTCACCATCAGCTGATCCTAGTTATGTTATGACCTACATCAGTCATAGTTTCCCTATGCACCGACAATATTTGTGTGCTGGTGCATTGATATTAATGCATGGCCATGCAGAAAACATTAACAGTGGAAACCTGGTATTAATCTTTTAACTGCCATCTTAATGAGACTCATTATTCTGGTAGCTCCTAAAACTTACAAATTACAGCATTGAAAGAGTAAAGAAATTTTCCTTTTGGTTATTTCTGTGCCACTTTTTATTCATTCTTGTATAGCTCTTTCCTTTTATTTCAGAAACTCTCTTACAACAACAATCAAAATTATTTTCACTAAGTGGGTTTGGGCACATGGATCACTCAATGCTACTGGGCTCTATCAAAAACCAAATTCTGTAGTAAAACCATGTATAGTTTTAGTTCATTGCAAAATTTCAGAAAGTTCTCCATATTTGTCTAGGGACGTGTGCTGCGGGAATTTTCTCCTGAAGAGGTAACATCTAACATTTACACAATGGTGGATGTTCTGCTTCATCACATACAAATGGAGCTCCAGCAAGGACATTCCTCACAGGTTAATAGCTGTAACAAGGCTTTTTTATGTTATACTTCTGTTGGTCAGTAACTTTCTATCACTATTCAATACTCATATAGTTTTCCTTGACAGAACCTTGTATCAAAAGCTTGTGCAAGCATTGCCTTTTTTGTCTGGACAAATGAGTTACTTCCTTTGGATATCTTGCTTTTAGCACTTATTGATCGTGATGATGATCCACATGCTTTGCGTATTGTGGTATGTGTATTCTAACTCGATCTGTGATTGTTTTAAGTAATTGTGGTATGTGTATTCTGCTCAACCCTAGTGTCTAATCTGCAAATGACAAAACTTAATTCCTAAATTATTCTCCATTCTAAGTTTCTAACTTAATTCCTAAATTATTCTACATCCTGCATTGAGAAAAACAGATAGTTAAACTAAGGAGGAACTTTCTCTTCCAATGTTCAGAAGGTTGGTTATTTGGTCTAGTTTAAGAAGCTTTCTAGATCTCTGTCTTTGGTTGATCATGAATTATGTTAGCCTACACTGAAGTTGCTTCCTAGGAATTCAGAATTTTGAAAGAATGTTTATTGAGCTCTTGTTTATGTCTTATATAAAGATTAATAATGTCATGACTAACATTGCAGATTAGTCTACTTGATAGGCAAGAGCTTCAGCAAAGGGTAAAACACTTTTGTCTTACACGTGGGCCCCCTGAACATTGGCTTTACTTAGGAATATTCAAGCGAGTTGAGCTACAAAAGGCTCTTGGGAATCACCTCTCATGGAAGGATAGGTAGATTAAATTGAATCTGTCTTTTCTGATGAGATCAAGTGTCTTCATGTGTATAATTTTTTTTTTTTTGGTTTGCATCACTCTGAAAATTGCATGCCCTGGCACTACCACTGCCAAACTCTGCAGGTATCCAGTGTTCTTTGATGATATTGCAGCACGTTTGCTTCCAGTCATCCCCTTAATTATTTATAGACTTATTGAAAATGATGCTATGGATCCAGCAGACAGAATATTGGCCATATATTCTCCATTACTTGCTCACTACTCTCTAAGATTTACGTTTGTCCGTGATATACTTGCATACTTCTATGGTCATCTTTCTGGAAAGCTTGTTGTTCGAATACTCAATGTACTTGATATCAACAAGGTAAAAAAAAAAAAAAAAAAAAAAAAAAAAAAAACAACAACAACAACAACAAAAAAAACTACCTGCTTTCCTGTTAGCCTTGTTTTGTTTCCTTAAGGTTGCTTAAAGTGGTATTTCTCAGCAACTATCATTGGGTCTGTGTTCATTTCAGATTCCCTTCTCAGAGTCATTCCCACAGCAAATAACTTCACCAAATCCTGTCGTGTGCCCTCCTCTGGATTACTTTGCAACTCTATTATTGGGAATAGTGAATAATGTTATCCCACCATTACATAACAATTCAAAATCTGGATCAATGGGAGACACATCAAAACATAACAAGCCTCCAGCTATATCTCAGTCTGGGCCAGCAAATGCTTCTGAAGGCCAGAAGGCATTCTACCAAATTCAGGATCCTGGCACATATACTCAGCTAGTTCTTGAGACAGCTGTAATTGAAATACTTTCCCTTCCTGTATCTGCCTCTCAGATAGTGCAATCACTTGTTCAAATTATTGTTAATATACAACCAACGCTGATCCAGTCCAACAGTGGTCTCCAAGGTGGTTCAAGTGGTGTAGGGCAAGGTTCAGTATTACCAACGTCCCCTTCAGGGGGAAGCTCAGATTCCTTAGGGGCAAGCAGATCAACTCCTTCAAGTTCTGGTATAAATACCTCTAACTTTGCTTCACGAAGTGGTTATACATGCCAACAGCTGTCTTGCTTGTTGATTCAAGCTTGCGGCCTCCTGCTGTCTCAGCTTCCTTCTGATTTTCACTTTCAACTTTACTTGGAGACAACACGTATTATAAAAGAGAACTGGTGGCTTAAAGATTGGAAAAGGTCGCTTGGTGAAATAGACTCTGCTGTTGGCTATGCTTTGTTAGATCCAACTTGGGCTGCACAGGACAATACCTCAACAGCCATTGGTATGGTTTTGCATAGGGGTTATTTACTAGAAAACACATTCCTTAAGTCATAGCATTAGAATATCTTTTTTTTTTTTTTTAAGTAACAAGTCATACCATTATAATTCAAATTTTATATATCGTCAATCTGTCTTTGATTTTGATATTAGAAAATGAACTCATCTTTGTGATATTTTCCGAGTGAATGTTCATTTTGGCCTGTGAAGTGGTGTGTGTTTTCACTTTAGTCCTTGAAATTAAAAAATTAACGATTTAGTTCCCGAAATTGCAAAATATGATTCAAGTTAGTCTCTAAACCTAGAGACTAACTTGAATCATCACATTTTGCAACTTGGGGACAAAATCATTAATTTATTAACTTCAGAGATTAAAGTGAAGCATGCATACAACTTTAGGGACCAAAATGAATATTCATTCAATATTTCTCTATTTGAACTATATATGAATTCCATGTATGAGAAAAAGGATCTGCAATTGTTGGCATTTCAAAGTGTCCAACATGCACAACAATTTCCCTTGAGTAAATACATGCCTTATGTCTATGTATGTGTCTAGATAAATTTTATTGAGTTGTATTGTAGAAAATACAGGGAGACATGGGGCTGGATAAAATATCGGGACAATACAAGATTCTGAAATATGTCAATTGCCCAAAATAGAGTCTCTAGTTTAATAAGGGGAACCAACTGTCAGGGTAGAAGTTCTTGAAGTTTCTTCTCTTGCAAAATGTATTTTAAGTACACGAGAAAGTAGATTAATTAAAAGAACATGGAACTAGCATCAGATTTGAAACCCTTTTTGTTGCATTTGTCTGTAAACATATCATTTATGCAAATAATTTAATCTTGTAATAGATGATTATTAGTTTTCTGTACTACATTATCAGCAAGCATCTGCATGGAATTTGAAGTCTCTTACCTTGATTTATGCTTGGTAGGATATCCTGTCTGGGTGAACTTCCAATTCATTTCCAGTAATTAATTGTGAATTTAACTGCCTGAAAAGAACCCGGGTCTTGTCTTGTAATTGCAGGGAATGTGGTTGCCTTGCTTCATTCTTTCTTCAGTAACCTCCCTCAGGAATGGTTAGAAGGGACACATGTTATCATCAAACAACTTCAGCCAGTAACATCAGTTGCAATGTTGAGGATAGCATTCCGTATAATTGGTCCACTCCTTCCAAAACTTGCCAATGCTCATTCACTTTTCAACAAGGTACAGAAAATCTCCAATTTCACCGTTTTTAGAAAATTTTCATGCGTGTGTATGCATACATATGTGTGTACTAGTGCATTATGTGTTTGATCATCTTATAACCTTTATTAGAATGATAGGTTTGTTCTTGTTTTAGTTCATTACATTAGGAATATGACCAGGCTGAGCTTGTACTGGTTGTCCAACACTAGTACTTAACCTAGAATATTACTATAAATAGGAGTTTTAGGTTTTTTTTTTTTTTTTTTTTTGTGCATTATCTAACAGTATCATAATAGTTTCGCTCTTTTCCTTTTCATTCTTCCCTAATGATTACGACAACCTGAATCCAAAATGCTTTCAGAGTAATTTTTTTTCCAGGTTGCAAATACTTACAAATTCCTGCCACAGATAATTGCTAGCCAATATAGCATGATGTTGCTGGTATCAAGTATCCAGTGTAAAAATATTATTATTTATTAGATCAGCAGTTTGCATGTAACTGTTTAAAAAATTATAAAAATACAAATAGTGAGACTACTCTTTAAGTTCAGATAAACAAATTTATCAGCTCTGTGGTTCACCCATGTCTGTTATAAATAGTTGTTCCTGACATTGTAATCTTATAGATCAGTAATTAAAAAGAGTATGAGTAGAAGAATTCTTAGTCTTCTATTGCAAATTTTGCACTTTTCTTTGTGAGATTATCATCATGTGCAAATCATAATTTTTTGAAAATTTTATCAATAGTTTCAAAGGATATCCTGTGTGGTATTAGTATGGCTGCATCAGATTTTGTCAAATCTTGGCTATGTATGTCCTCCTCTGCCTGAACGGTGCAGCACGTCAAATCAAGTAGCATGCTTTTCAGCTCACGTCTTGCTGATTTCCTTTTCAGCAAGAGCATACTTTTATCTTGACCAAAATTGTATAAACACTGGACCCTCACCAGTGACAATTATCTTTCTGGATGAACCCTTAGCATGTTGACATAGGTCAGATGACATTTGTTGTTTCGTGGCATAGCTCATGGTCCTTACGGATTAGATTTTTGTGTAATTTTGGATGGCACATTGTAATTTTGATGTAGGCTACTAAAAATTTTTTGGTATTGATGTTTTTCCTCTCAACTTCTGAAAATTATCAGACCCTTTCTTTACTATTAAGCATACTTGTGGATGTATTTGGAAAAAACTCTCAGCCATCAACTACTGTTGAAGCATCAGAAATAGCTGATCTCATTGACTTCCTGTAAGTTCTCTACTCAGTATGTCACACCTAAAGTCTATCTTCTGCTACCTGCTACTTACTTTTCTATGCTACTTGGTGTTTCAGCCACCATGTTATCCATTATGAAGGGCAGGGAGGGCCAGTGCAAGCTAGCAGCAAACCTCGACCGGATGTTTTGGCTCTCATTGCAAGGGCATCTGAGAGTCTTCGTCCAGATATTCAGCATCTGCTTTCCCACCTGAAGCCTGATGTGAATTCTTCTATATATGCTGCATCTCATCCAAAGTTGGTACAGAATCCAACTTAGGTGGGGTATACTCCGAGCAAATCCGCACGCAGCTCTATATTCAGTTTAAAAATGGTGAAGATAAACTCCTTGCTTTATTCTTTGCACAAGTAAACATCCCCCTGCACAGAACGATTAATATTTATTGCCATCGTATTCAAACCCTGCAAGTAGTCTCACTAGCTACTTTTGTGCGCGGGGCCTCTTAGTGTTATGAAGTGAAAACGAATATAGGTGTAGACGTGTTCCTTTAGAAGCTAGTTAGTCTGAACTATCTACCTTGCAACAGAATCTAGACATTGTAATACAGAACCCAACTTAGATTACGCACTTGCATTTCTTCCAAACTGTGTCGGAAATATATATATATATATATATATATATATATATTACGAATATCGATTGAGCCTTAGCCTTATGTGTTGCATGTACGTTTCAATCCGGAACTGTAAATGGTATGGCAGTGTCAAGTTCAAGTTGGAGGAAGAGCAAAGAAGTATATTAGCGCAATGTGGAAAAGTAGAAAGTGGAAACCCATTCTTTGTGGTAAAGCCTCCTCGCTTTTTATCACAAGATGGTACGAGGAACTCCTGTTTATCAATCCATAGATAAGGTGTGTGGATGCTTTAGGTGCTTGCACCTTTTCATCGATAAGTGATTTGTAATTTTCTATTACGCGCGTAAATTTGATGACATTGCGAGGTGGGTTGTACACAGGTAAGCGGGCCCAGGAGTCTCGTCTTAAGGTCGAAAAAATGATCGAAGAAGTGACGCAACACAAAATTAGCGTGAGAAAATTTTTCATTAATGCAAATCTGACCTTTCATATTTTGACACGTTCATAATAAAATTGGATTTTATTAGCTTTTCTTTAAAATACATTCACTTATTTTTGTTCTCGCCAATTTTTGTGTAATATATTCAAATTTTTTTTTGGTATATCAATAAAATGAGATTTGATCCTATAACCTTAAACAAACTATCCAAATCTCTCATCATTAATTCACCTCTAATGACTGGTGATGTATTTAAATATAAGATATTAAATTTGTATCTATGCAATCATTTTTCAATTAATGTACGGCATATTTTGTTACTCTCTTTTGGAGCAATTTACCGTATTGGGATTGTAAAATTACACTCGTAAGAGTATTTATTAAATTGAGAATATAATGTAGAGGTTACCACCATTGATCATCCAAATATGCTCAATTTATGCAATTCTGGATATAACAAATACTCTCAATGTAAGTTTTCTATCCTACTTTTCATGTGGTAGTATGGGACACCCATGAGAGTGTAGGAGTGAAGGTTATTAACTAATATTTTTGCTATCAATACTTGATTGATTCAAGTAATTTGGTATTTATTTATTTTTTAAGATATTGAATTTGAGTATTATGAATAAAAATATTAATATTAAGAGAGTTTATCTTTATAGTAAATCAACTCATCTTGAGTTAGATTAATTAGGGTGCACTGAACTCCAAAGTTGGATAGTTTAGAAGACAAAAAGACTTTTATCTCCTACAATATCAATAGTCCAATGGATGTAACTCGTGTAGCTTTTAACATTATCTATATGTATGGTATTCCTACTCACTTGGGAAGGTCAAATAATTATTCCTTCTAAAAGTATCAGAGATTGGGTTACAAGGATGAAGGAACTGACTATTATCAGAAGCTATAATTATTACAAGCAATAGTCGCATCACAATCACCTGCAAAGACCGTTTTTTAAGCTAGTAGTGCAGTGGTTTCTGGTATGATGTACCTGTTGTGGTGGGGTACCAATACCTGCTAATTCTCTTCATTGTGGAATCGAGTTTTAATCCAATTATCTTCGCTTGCATGGAAAGTAATCCCTCCATGGTCCTGTACAACAGATAAGAAAAGATGGGCTTATTATTTATAATCATTGGTAATTTATTCAGCACAAAGCCATTACAAAATATAATATCATAGAACCCCTTTTTATTAAAAAAAAAAAAAATTGTCTTTCGGGTACAAACAATATATTTATTGAACAGGTTATACAATGATTAATAATTGATTTATTATTCAATACAAACTAATCAATGGTTAAGTATAATTATTATTTTAAATTATTTCTCAAGTAATTTTCTTCCTAAAAATTTTCCACACTAATAACATATTATTAGAAGAGTAACAGATGTTAGATCAAAATATATTAACTATTTAGAATTACAAAATAATGTATTTTAAAAAAATTTAATTTTTATATACTGTCAATAGAAAATCTTTTTTACACAATTATCCAATGAAAATAATTTGAAAGTAATCTATAATATATATTAAAAAGTTTGTTAAAGATGATTGGTGGAACTACTCTATCCAGAGAGCTTAAAAACGACATTAAAGGTCGTGTGACAACCAAAATAATGAAATATCAATCCAGAGCAAACACCTTATCTAACTCCATGGATGGTTTGACACAATCGCCCGTTATGTCCATCAATTCGCCACTTGCTGAAAACGTGATTATCTTAGTTTGGATATGCATTATGGCGAGAACAAGTCAATACAAAGTGTTAATAAGAGCCACACAAAATCTCTGAAAGGACCACCACAATTGTCGAGTCTTTGCAAGATATCTTCCTCATGCTTCTGTTTCCACGTGAATGTTACCTATGATGCTTACCAACGATTTCAGACACTCATGCCTGTTATTTTTCTCACTATTATTATTACTTTTGAAAATGGTGAGTAATAATGACGCCATTATTCTTACAAGGTTATGAATTTATCATTTGATTCATGCAATATCACACCTAAATTGAACTGTGCTTCAAAAGTCAAAGATTATTTTATTGTCAAAAAATTGAATTATATTAATATCTCTTTATATTCATTTAAATTATATTCATCTCTTTTCCTGTTTACTCGTTAAACTTCTTTAGTATTATTTTTTTTAACAAAGGACAAACTAGAATAGAAAGCATAAATCAGTAAACAAAGTATAAAACTACAAAATAGATATAAAATCTAATCTGGCCTTTTTTTCCCACAATGTGACAAATTGTGAGTTAAAAAGCGGTCCATGCCACAATGTTGGAAACTAGAATCCGACCCACCTTTTCAAATAATAAGGTAAAAGCCCTACACCACAAAAATAATTAAGGTAAAGACCTACCTATGTACTGAACGAGTCTTATACTTAAGAATGTCAGCACAAATTTTGGTCAAGGAAGAATGAAACATCTGCTTACAAACATTTAAAGTTACAACAATATTTGTTCTCTGAAATAGCCTCCTACAGGTATAGGAACGGGGCAAACTATCCTTGCTTGACTGAGAGAGCATTAATGGCACCAGTGCTAGAGTTAGCACTTAGCACCATTGTATTCTGCAGTGGCACGCTCCTCAGTCTTCTTGTTGAGGTTATATGGTGCTGCATTCATCACCCTGCAAGCAGAGAGAGTGGCCTCACATTAATAATTTCATCCAATCTTGGTGATACTAGTGGCCACATTACCCTTACTGATATTTTGTGCAGAGATGAATCTTCCATCCTCAAAACAGGGATAGCTGCAACCAAGAAACCTCAAGTTCTGGCCAACCTGAGTCCCTCCAACATCTCATACTATACTCAGTTTAATGTAAACACAAAAATTTGAGGCTAAGTTTGCAAGTTTTAGAGAGGTGGGATGGAATGGAAAGGGATGCGATGAGATGAGATAAGATGAAGGAGAGTTTCCTTTCCCCATTTTTGGATGAGTAATGAGGATAATAATAATAATAATGTAAAGACTAGTTGAACCAAAAAGGAAAAATTATAATGTAAAGTAGTAATTGCCATGTTTTAAATGAAAATCAAAGATATTCCACCTCATTACCCCTCAATTTCAAGGTGCTATAAAAGGGCGGGCTTGTGGAGGAATGGTTTCCATGACATTTTGATCCCATTCATGAATTTTAAACTACCAAGCAAGGGAAATTATTTTCTTCCATTTTTCCCCTGTTCCATTCCTGTCATAACCTCCCATCCAAACAAACTTTTATGCGAGAATGCCGCGACAGTGGTAAACAGTAGAGACTACAGCAAAAGCAATGAACCGTACTATTAGAAAGCCCATTGAGTTAAGGCAGTCAGCCAGATTTAACTGTCCAAAGACAGCAGCCATGTTTTCCTTTTGTAACCGAAACAGAAATTGTGTATGAGATTATGCCCACCCCACCACCAAACCCCCGTGACAAAAAAGGAAAAAGAAGAAAATGATGTATTAAAACTAACCTTTCCTTGCGCTTCTCCAGAAACCGAGCCAAGGACGCTTTGCGAGCCTGTGGCACAGCTGCATGACAGATAGCTAAAATCATTAAATTGAAACATTTGCTGATTAAACACACAGATAAATCGAGACTGCAAATGGATTCGTCCCTAGTTAATATGTAATTTGCAAAGAAATATTCCCAAACAAGGGATCAATAAGATGTAGAACCAAAGAAACATCAAACTACAAGTGTAAGAAACAATATTGCCAAAATACCTGAGGTCAACATAGTGGTTGCATTGACTACTTTTGGAGGCTCCACATTACTAACAGAAGTGGTGGCAACTCCAGTAATTTTAGCTGTCAGAAACTCATCAGTACTAGTTGAGCCACTGCCTGACTGTGCACCAGTATGCGATGAAACAGATAAAGGACTTGGAAGACCAGAGCAGGGTGGCGTATTTGTAGGCTGACTCACAGGCACACCATCACCGGCCGCCACCTTCGAGCCAGGTGCCTGAACTTTTGGCTGTGCCATGTTAGAAGCAGCAGATAACCCACTGCCAGCCAACAACATAATAGCTTGTGCCTGAAGAAAGATCGCCACATTTAAACTTAACCATGAAGAAGGCCTGGTCAACAAGACATAAGAAATGTATTCTCCCCCTTTTTCCTTTTTTTTTAATTTTTATTTTTTTAAAAAAAATTATCATGGATGGTGGGTGGGAGGAACATGATAAACAGAGAAAGGTACCTTTTCAGAGGAGATATCTTCAAAGACATTGACAGTACCAGCATAGAAGATGGTAAGTTGAGCAGAAGGTGCAGATGGTTTCACATTGCTGCTTCAAAATAACATGAATGGGAGTAAAAAATTTTATACAAGTTTGTGCACTGCATACAGAAAAATTCAAGCATAGATTCAAAATACCATGATTCAGGCATTCCAGCAACAGCACTGATGGTTGGAAGAACTGAATGAGGCGCCGTAACAGGTATTCCCCCAAGTAATGGCTGCTTCACATTAGCACCATTCATATTCTGACCAGCAGTTGCAAAATGACTCTTCAGGAATGGATTCCCCGTGGAAACTGAAATTGCTTGATTGGAAACTGAAAACATCTTCACATCATGAGGACGATTCACAGAATTCACATCATGTTGTATAGGATACGGAGTCAGGGAAAAATGAAAGCCACCTTGTCCATCGTGATTGAAAGATTTCTAAATAGGAAGAACAAACAATCAACTGAAGGAAGGCCAAAAAAACACGTCAGCTGATACTTATCGAAGGTTAGATCTTGGGGATGGAGTCAATTTATCACAGGGATGTTGGAACTTGGAAGTTGGAATGAAAGACAAGACATTGCAAAACAACCTCAAGCTAGCCCAGGTTCAGATCCAAAGTGAAGTTCATATACCAGAAAGTCTATAATTAATATTATAAGCAGAAGCCGGTCTTTATAATTTTTTATTTATGAAAAAATATTCATCCTCTTAAAGTACAAAGTTGACTTAAAATTAGCAATCACAACACACTGGAGTCTCCCGAACTATTATATGTGCATAAGCACATTGTAATCATGCCATTTTAATCTAAAGCTTAATAACACTGCATATTGTGCTAACTTGACAATTTTGAACAAATAGAGAGAGAAACGGAGAGAGATGGTAGGTAGTGTGAAACCTGAGGTTCAGCAGCAGAGCGTTTTTGAGTGGAGTCAAATGCTTCTGGGCTCAAGTTTGTCATAAACCCAGAAGAAGTGATGGAATCAGACACTATTTTTTTGGTCTTATCATCCTGGGAAACCTTGAAAGACATCAAGTGCGGAACAGCAGAGACTTTGCTCGAGAAAAGCCATTGAGCAGTAGACCCCTTGGTAAAGCCTACACATACATACCCACAAATTGACCATCAACATAAGCTACAAGAACTTCATACCTATCTGAGTTAATTTAATTGCCTACTACACCAAAAAGGGCAAAAGAGAGAGATCATAGAGTTTCACAATTTGGCATCTACTAACCTATATTTAGAAGCATACCCAAATCACAAAATTGGAAAGAACTTGACCATGAATTTTTTTCCGCCTAAATTGCAAATTTAACACACACACATAGACTACTTTAAATATCTAAACAAGAGTCACAACTTGTCTATTTTCATTAAGCAAAACTAACACGCATGGACCTCTGATAAATAGGCTGCAACAGGAGCAAAGTTGTTCCATCCAGACCAAAAAACTTACATAATTAAAAAAAAAAAAGGAGCAAATATAAACAAGAATATGTTCAGAAAAACCACGCTAAACAAGCAAATCGAAAAACATGGTAAAAGATTCAAATTTGTAGCTCAAATGAACGTGCATGCACTCCGAAAAGGTAGAATTGAACCCATAAAAGAAAAAGAAAGGAAGGGAAAACAACCCAATACTTAATTCACAACTTTAAGCAATTTTGCAAGAGAGCAATTAAGTAGAGGAAGTTAAAAAGGCACAAGAGTTTATAGGAGGAGGAAACATGCCAGAGTCTTTGCAGGCATCATCGTTGATCTCTTCCTTGACCACAGCTAGTGGCTCCTTTGAGCTTAAACCCATGAAATCTCTCTCCATTTTCAGCACAATCCAATGAAAGATAGACCCTCTTCTTCTTCTTCTTCTTCTTCTTCTTCTTGTTCCTTCACAAACAAAAAACAAATAAAGGGAAGCAACCCTTGTTCCTTCCTCACAACAACATCAACCAGAGACACACACAGAAACAAAGAAGACCAAAGAAAAAGGCTCCAACTACTGAAGAAAAAGGCGCAGAGAGAGAGAGAGAGAGAGAGAGAGAGAGAGAGAGTCCAATGGTATCTAACACTGCAAGTTTCATGAGATCTTGACCGTTAAATTTATGTTTTTCTTTTCAAGAAAAGAGGAAGAAGAATCATCAAAGGTTGGTGTTTGCCGGTAAACCAGTGGAGGTGACGGGGTGGTCCAGTAAAGGTGCACGTGCGTGATCCTTTCCTTTGATTGATTCGCAAACAATGAGGGGCAAGGGGTAACCGCACTGGTTCCCACTTGTCGGTGACAGCGCCATTTTGTACTGACACCTGGTGAATGGCGTGGTGAGTGATTGGTGAATATTGAGCACGTGTGTACGGCACGTGACATCTACACCTCGTGACACTGTTGGATTGTTGATGTTGATGTTGACGTTGGGACCATATTCAAATTCTGTTTTCGATGGATTGGTTTGTGCAATTTACTCAATGTTTTTTTTTAAAGTCAAGTATACTAATGTACTAATTAGTTAAATGTTTAAAGAAAATACAAAAATAAAAGACAAAAAACCCAGTCAACGACTCGGGGAAATGAACTCAATGAAGCTAGTTTTCATTTCTTATAGCACAACAATACTGCGCTTGTTTTAGCTTCCCACATTTTTTTGTGGTCAGTCCCATTTAAGAAAATTTTTAGATCACTTTCCCTCTAGATGGATCTATTATGAACCCATTTAGTTAAGATTTTTGAAAAAATAGAAATTAAAAATTATTTTATGTTTGAATATAATTATAAAAATATTTTTTATTAGAATAAAAATATATTAAATTATTTAAATATGATAAATATAAAAATATTTTTTAGTATAAAATTACAATTGAATGGATAAAGAATAATATTTTTAAAAAAAATTAAAGATGAAAAGGTAAGATAGTATAAAAAATAATGGATTCAAATTTTGAGGTTATTTTTTCTTTCTTCTACTTTTTTTATTTTTAAAAGAAGTAATTTTTTATCTGCTTTTCATAAAAAATAATTATTTTTTATTTCTACTCTTTTAAAAATTACAAACAAATAACAATAAAAATGTTTTTGTTAATTTGAAAAAAATTGTACTCCTCTTCATTAAAATAGTGCATCCAAACACACCCTATATGTGAAGTCTTCTATAAATTATATGATGAGGTGTACACATTTTTGGCATCCGTTCCAGTAAAATCCTTGTGAACCATGTCTACCACACAAATATAAGGTCTAATTTGCCAATGTTCTTGGGAGAAATATTTTTACTTACCAAAATATAAGTCAATTTTTTTTTGTTTGATAAAAAAATTGGGGTATTTTTGCTAATAATTTTTAAAAGTTAGGAGATGTTCTTAACAGCTCTTATAGGATACTTTTTGAAATTATTTTATACTTTCTAAAATTTAAAAAACTAATAAAATTTTACTTTTTTTAATGAAAATAAAAGTAAAAATTACTCTTTTTAATATTTATATCTATTATAATTATTTTAACTTCTACAAACTTTTCTTAAGAGCAACTTTTACATTATTGTATTAAATAATACTACTATAATTTTTTAAGAATAATTTTTAAAAAATCTAAATAGTTTAACAACTCTAAAAAAATTACAACAATATTAAAACAAACCTAAATCCCTCCCGAGTCGCTATCAACTATGGTCTATGAGGGTCTGTACAGTATTTTAAACACACTAAATTAATTAGTCTTAAATGAGAGTATTTTGATACAAATATTTCATAATTAAGTCCTAGTTCTAGTTTCTTAATTTTTGTGTATATAGTTGAAGTGGTAATACACAAAACAGATCTAAGAAGGTATTAATTACATATTTGGTTGTAATTTGAGATTGATATTCAATTTTTTTAATTAAGCCAATAATTTTCTAAGTGCTTGATAAATGTGGAAAACATGTTTTCCCCACTTGATTAATTTGTGGTACATCCCCGAGTAAAATACTATTAATTAAATACTAGTTACAGATAGAGTTTGATTTTCAATTTTTTTTTGAAACTAAGTTATATATAAATATTTTTATAAGTGTTTGATAAGTGTAAATATATATCCTAGCTTAGAATTAGAGTAAGTCTTTCTTTTTATTTTATTTTTTTTAAATATTGTCAACAATGAAAAAGTACGGAATCAAAACTGCTCACTAATTTATTAAATGAAATTAAAAATATAAAATAGAAAATTTAAAAATCAATAAAATGATATAATAAATAATAAAAATTAGTCAAGTGGACCAATGAAAAATTTGGACAAGAAAATTGAATAACTTGAATGCAACACATCAGCATTTCCTTAATTGCAGAAACACTCATACACACACACACATTGTTATTGATTATGGTATCAATGCAATGTACGGGAGTATAAATTAGATTAGGTCAAACTTTTGTCTAAAAAAATATTCATCCATTCCTATACTTTACTTTTTCCTTCATGTGGATATTTTTATTCTTTCTTCTCCCTTTTCTTTTTCCTTTCTTTTTTCAATGGTTGCATTCTCTGATATTTATTTTTGTGTTATTAACTTCAATTTGTTCATTTTTTGTTTTTTGGTGCAAATATAGCATAGAGTTTTAGGTACATTTCTCTTTCCTTCTTTTTTCGGGTATATACGTTCTCTCTTTTTTTTTATTTTTTTATTCTATCATTGTATTGTATGATTTTTGTTTTAGTCTTTGCTTCAGTTCTTTGAAGGGTGGATAGCAAATTTAGACTATATTCTTCTTAGGTGATGGTTTAATCTACTATTTTTCTATTTTTTATTTTATTTATGTATTGGGATGCATGTGTATAGTTCTCTATTTTATACTGAATCCTTCCACACTTTGTATTTGAAGTGGACAATATTTACTACAGATTTTATGAATCTAAATATTTTTAATTATATTGTCCTGCTTATTTAGGCATATAAGCAATATGAGAAAAAAGAGATATAATGAAGGAATATTATTATTTTGATCTTCTAATAATGACGGCATTAATTTCATACAAGAGGTTTGAAATTACTTTGAAACAAATGGTAATAAAATTGTTATCGGTATGGTAATGATCAATTTAAATTTAGCATCAATTTTGAAAATTAGCCTCTCCAGGAGTTATGACTGTATTATATTTGTCAAGATTCTCTAAATGATGCTTCAAGATTATGCTATTAGCTTCTTTTTTTCTTTTTTTGTTTTGTTTTACAGCCTTTTGGATAGATGGCTATTTATGGATTATATCTCCTTATGGCAATCTCTTTGATTAGGGATTTTTCTTTTTTTGTCTTCTATAAAAATGGAAATTATGAGCCATTATAGGTTGGATATGTGATTGTATATATTATTAGAAATATATTGCTATTTGTGTTTTTATCAATTAGATTTATGATTTATTTTGTTTGATTTGAAAATTTATTTTAGGCCTTGATAATATTATTATTGTTTGTTTTTATATTATTAATGTATTATTGCATATGGATTTTGATTTTTTGAAAAATAGAAATTATGAGCCATTGTTATTTTAAGACTGAAATAGCAATTTTGATTATTGATAAATTGCTACTCTTTCTACTCCATAAATTATTAACTTTTATTTCACACTTTTATTTTGTCTTCAACTTTTTAATTTAATTATATCTCTTGGCATAATATTTTTTAGCCTTATCTTTGTCTTATTTATAAAAATAATAAAATCTAAATGAATTATATTACCAACTTTCACGGGATGTAATATAATTTACAAAACTTTGAAGGGGTAAATATAACACAATTAACAACAAAACTTCTTATACATGTAATACCAAAATGTACATTACATGGGTAATGATCAATTTCCTATCTTATAATTATTTCTAATTTATATTAAATTTAAATTTATAAATATTTATTTTTCATTAATAAAAATACTATGGATTTAGTGGCTCGAAGAAATAGAGGATGAAAAATTTTATAATATCCCAACAACTTATATTACAATTTTTTATTAATTAAAATCTTATTTAAGACAAGAATACTTGTATGTAAAAGAAATTAACTATAAAACAATTTTTTTCTATAAATATTGAAATATTAAATATGTAATATCAAACATATACATTACTTAGGTAGTGATTTATTTACCTTATAATTATTATCATTTTATATTTAATTTAAATTATCATTAATAATTTTTTTGGGAAAACCTTCAAAACACTTCAAAGTTGAAGGATTGTTAAGACTTTTTTTTTCTTATTTTTACATCTCTCCAATTATATATTTACATCTTATAAATATATCTATTAGATTAAGTAGTTTAAGCTTCAATTAGCAATTTATTTAATTTTTTATTAATAAAACTATCATGGATTTTATGTCTTGAGAAATCATTGTTGGGAAATTTTAGAAAGTCTTTACCACTTATACTATAAACTTTTATTAAAATCTTATAGATATATCTACTAGATTTGATATTTTAGTATTAATAAATAGTGTTATTTATATTTTGATTAGCAAAAATATGATGGATATAATAACTTGAATAAGTAGGGTTAAACAATTTTGCCATAACTTTTATAATAGAATTAAGTTGTCAGAATAATATGGCATAATATTGGCTCTTAGATGAATAAATGCACCATACTTATTCATTTCATCTAATTTTTCTCATAATTTTTGTCAAAGATATTGATAAATTTATTTTGATCGAGTAATATTACTGTAATGAAATAAAATTTTTAAATATGTATTATTATATATATTTATCATGATAAACTAGTAATAACTTGTGCATAGCACGGGTAAATACATTAGTTAAAATTTAAATTCATGAATCTTAGCATAACAATTAATTTAGAGTTTCATTCTATATTTTACTACAATTTGTACTATGCCGTAATTTTAAAAGAATTTAATTTAATGATTAGTATAAATTTATGTTATATAGATATCTAATTATATATTATTATATTAATAAAAATATTTAACTATTATATTTACTGTTTCAAAAATCTTATATATAATAATATATAATTAAATTATAATATAAATTCCTTTAAATTTTAATCTCGTTTTAAAATAGGCATGACCTTTTCTCAATTGTAAACTTTTTATTATAATATGACCAGAAGAGCAGCTAGGAAACTTAGGTGCATATAAATTCGAAAAATGATATTTTGATATAGTTTATCTCATATTTTGAGTCGATATACCACCCATCTACAATTGGATGAATATATAGCCCTCATTTAGATTAGATCCCACACTCATCCGATAATAAATAAGTGATATGTTGACTTAAAATATGAGATGGGCAATATATAAATAATATATCTCTATAAATTCTCTCTTTTTTTATTTATTTATTGGGTAAAAGGTGCATACAAATTCTATATACATGTGAAGAATTTTTTATTTTTTATTTTTTATTTTCTGATGTGGATGTGAAGAAATTTTATATTGCCCTATTTATGTGGAAACGATAACCTTACGGCTAAGTTCAATAAACGGCTCATGTTACTAGGTACAACAACTGATAAGCTGACACGTTGCTTGTAAAGATTTTCAAAAGGACTACAGCTGGATTTGTTGTGGCGTGTGATCGGGCTCACAGCTGTATCTTGCAGCTTTTCAAAGAAAAATAAAATATTTAAAATTATAAAAAAATAATAAATTATAATTAATTATAATAATTATCTATATAACTTATTATTTTTTATAATTTTATTAATTCGTAATATAAAATTATTTTATATTATCACCGAATAAAAATTAATCTCTTGTAATTATAAAAAAGTAAAACGAAATAATATAAAAGAGATTCAAATGATTAATAAAAAATAGAAAATCAAATGAAAAAACAAAGACAAATATGGTGGAGATATTATTTCTCTTATTTGATACTATTTTGTAAAAAATAAATTTTTATTTAGCTTCATGAAAAAAGAATTGAATATATATAAATAAATAAATTTAAATGTATTTTTAGTCCCAATATATATAGAGAATTAAAGTTTTAGTCCCTGTAAGACTTTTAATTTGGTCTTGATCCAATTTTTTGAAAAAAAAAAAGTATTTGATTTTAATCCTTGTTGCCTTAACCAATTATTAAGTAGTGATATTTATAAGAATAAAAAAATTCTTAAAATTTTTATAAGGATCAAAAATACAATTTTCAATATTTATAAGTGTTAAAAGCACATGCTTAAATATTTATAGGAACCAAAATTTTGAATAATATAAACCAAAATTGAATATTTAAAAAAAAATGGATCAAAATCAAATAACAAATTTTTTAGGGATCAAAACTGAAATTGGTCAAAGATAAGGGACAGAAACATATTTAAGCAAAATAAATATTGTGTTTTCTTTTTTATATGATTTTATGTTTTCTTTTAATTATACCAGAAGGGGAAAAAAAATGAAATTGTGGTAAATATAAAAATGTCATTTATCTGAAATATTTTATTTCTATTTATAAGTTCATATCAAACAATAAATTGACACAATTATTCTCCTCTTCAGTTTCTTGTCTGCTTATTTCTATTCGAAAAATTCATACCAAACTTACCGTATGAGTGAAGCGGCTCATGCCACTTTTTATTAGAGTTATTTATTTATTTATTTTTAACTTTTAAAGAGTTGGTTAAGGTGACTTCTAGAATCAGGACATGAATATGAATAAAAGAACAACTTTTTGTTTTTTTTTAAAAAAAGGCATAACTCTTATCATTATATTTTTTTATTTTATATTTGAATATAATTGTATAAATATATTTTTTTATCAAAATTAGAATTTATTAAATTATTTAGATTTAATAAATATAAAAATATTTTATTTAATAAAATTACAATTAAAGATATGGAAAGAAAAAAAGAATATGAGTGGGAAGAGAATGGTAGTTTTTAAAAATTTTAAAAATAAAATCGTAATTGAGTGGAAATAAAGTGAATACTAATTTTAAGGAGTAATATTCTCTCTCCTCTACTGCTTCTACTTCTGTAAGAAGCAACTCTCAATCTACTTTTTAAAAAAGCAGAAAAATTGATTATTTTCTGCTTCTATTTTTTAAAAAAACACAAGCAAACAATACTAAAAATTCTATAAGCACTTTTTTTAAAAAATATTCTAAAAAAATATTTCTTTTTGAATGATAAGCACGAACAAATGCATTAATTCTATAAGTAATTTAAATAAACTGAATCTGCAAAGATAATTTACCGTGTGGTCTCAATAAGAAATAATAGTTTTGTAAAAAATACACAATTTAAAAAGTTGCAAATATTTATACTTGAAATATTTACATTATAGGATCATGACCAAATTATATGGTATAACTTTAAGTAATTATCATACTATTAAATAATTTTTATTGGTATAATTTTTTATAAAATCCATCATTAGATTAAGAGTTTATATCTCACAAATTATGTCTACAAAATTTTATATAAATAATTTAATGTATTTTTTTATATATATCAAAATTAATTTAATATTATATATTTTAAAAATATATATGAATAAGAATTGTATAACTACTTTATTATTGACGTCCAATTTTTATAAAATTTAGTATAAATGATATTTATAATAGGTAATTATAATTTAATGATTGAATTAATAAAAAATATATTTTATAAAAAGTTATTAATTAATATAATTATGATTAAAATTACACTAATATAATTTGATTTTGACCCTATATTATAATATATCATAATATATATAACTTTTTCTTTTTCTTTTCTTTTTCTTTTCTTTTTCTTTTTTACACATGGCCATCATCATCAAGTCCAATAATTTTTTTTGACAAAAATACTCAAACCATCTGGTAGAGGTTATAACAATCCAAACGATCCCACTATATCAGGAATCTTTTGACATTGCACAAAAGCCAGTGAATCTCTATTCCTTTCCTCAATCCAAAGGTAAAGCAATATATAGCAAAATTGTAAGTAGCATATTAATAGAAGATTTATGAATTTAACCTTGTTATATAATTGCGGATCATAAAAGGAACTATATAGAATTGGTTGAAGTTGGTAAGTAACCTTAATATCCTAATAAGAAGAGAAACGAGTTCCAATCACAATATTAATGAAACAACTCTTATGGAAAAGCTATTAAACTTTGTATTTTTACAATTGAACAAAAATTAATCTTATAAACAATTCAAATTAAATGGACCAAACCTACAAAAATATCTCATGGTGTTAAAAAATATACTTACCATAAACCGAAGGTAATAAAGTAGACGAACTCTTGTTTACAAAGAGGAAAAGATACACAAATACATGGATTACATAAGAAGTTTGCGATAATAACAACGTGTGTTTCCATATAAAACGTAGAAAAATATGATGAGTAATAGAGAGTTATGATGATAGGCAACGCAGATACGAATATTATTATATCTAAAAATGTATAGAGAAATCTCCTAAGATAATAAAAATAATAAAATAAAAGAGGAGACTGCTGTAGTCTCTTTTTATTAAAAATAATAGATAAGTAATTTTAAAACAATATAAATTATAATTTTTATTAAACTTTAACTTTGTCTTCAGTTAAATTGGAAAGAGATTTTGTTTTAATTCCAATGAAAATAGATTAAAGGAAAAAATAAATTAATAAAATAAAATAAAAGAAGAAAAATCATAAAAAAAAATTTCAATAAAAGACAGCTTGGAAAATAAAAAGAAAGTCATGTCCCAAAGTGATACGTGAGTTGAAAAGAAAGCCGCGTAGTACTAGAAAACAAAGCGGAGGAGAATAAAACAAAAGAAAACGAGAGAGTCACGAGCAGAAAGGAGAAAATGCACTAACAAGTATGGTGTGTAGTGTGCTATAGTAGTACACAAATTTGACTCTTAAAAGTACCAACAAAATTGACCCTTAAAAATATGGGTTTAATTGATGCGTATTGGTAGTGTAAAATAGTTTTATATTATTAGTTAATAAAAATAAAAAAATAAAAATTATAATAAATTTTTTATTATAATAAATAATTATTTGTATAAATTAATATTTTTTTTATTTTTATTGATTAAAGTATAAAATTATTTTATATTATCAATATATTTAAATTAAATTTTTAAAATATAAACATAGTGTTTTTTTTTAAAAAAATATCATTTATAAATAAACTTTATAATTTTTATGCTCTTACAGTTACATAAAAATTAATCTTATAAACTATTGAAATGAGTTATATATGTAAAAACATAACATATCGTCACCACACACCCAGAAGAAGCTCGCAACTGCTACTGCTTGCGGAAGAGAAAAATCTTTGTGCGGAGAACATTTTAAGGAACTGAAACATGACTAGTACTCCCTCGATTAGAATAGATATGAATAGATATGTGCTCATGGCGCGTGCTGTGGTGTACCTAATCAGATATGGTGCACCACGCACCTCATCATAGTGGTTCCGATGTGATGATTTATCAATACAATTAAGTATGATGTAATATTGTAGAACTCCTCATTCTCTCTTCCACCACCCCTTATCTTCCCGCTGCAATCCCATTCGCCCACTAGAGTGCTCAAAGGTGGAGTTGGCCCACGTTAGATGATACCTAAATCCGATCTATTTTTTTATTGGATCATTTTTTTAAGCTGGAATTCGATCTGATAACGATCCAAATAATAATCGAATCATATTAGATCAACTCAAATTTTAGATAATATATGAAAATTTAAATATTATATATAATAAAATTATAAAATTTAAAAAATATAAAATAAAATTTAAAAAATATTTTATAATATATTTTTTAAAATAAATTATATTAATATAAAGATAATATCAAATTATATAAAATATATTAATCAAAATATAAAATCTTATAATTTATCATTAATTACTTTAAAATATATAATTTATAAAATATTATTTTCACTTCACACTAAATTGAGCCAACCTATAATATGATTTGAATTCAACTCAAAAAATACGCTGGATCAAATTTTAAAATCTAAACAAGTTATGGGTTAGACCAAGTCTTAAGCACCACTACCAGCCACCGTGACCCTTCCTGTTTGCCTCCATCGACCATCTCTCCATTGTTCACTCTCTGGTGCCACCGCAAGTCTCCACCACCTAGTCAGAAAGCCGCTACACCTGCTTACTCCTCTGTTCCGAAACAGAAGTCAACAACAAGAAACGAAAGGTCCCATGTTTTAATGCTATTCATAGTTCCTTCCACCTTTCCACATGTTTCTGTCTTAATTTTTCCACCCTATCTCTCCCAAGTTTCTTCCTTTTTCTGGATTCTTCTTCCCTTCATAATAATCATCACTCGCAGCATTCAACAATGAAATGTCTTTCTTGGAATACCTGACATTTTTTTTTTATTATTACAAAATCAACATCATCAACAACATCAAAAGCTAGTTCTATAGTTAGCTAAGATTGTAGCAACTCAAAAATATCTTCAAAGCTGTGATTTTGATGACACCCTTTAACACCGCCGTATGGTATAGCATAGGCAGAAAGTAAGTTCTCTGCTTTTTGTATCAAAGGTTGGGAAAGGGTCTTGAATTGACTAAAAATGGAAGAAGGAATGACATATGGGGTAAAAATGTGTGCAGGAAGGTAAAAAAAGGGATGCGTGTGGTTTGAAGAGAGAGAGTGATGAGTGAGAGACACGGAGGCAGAAGATGGTGGTGTTTTTATTTTTGTTTTTATTTTGTTGGGGTGGGGAGATGTTGCAGTGTCATACAACACTTGGTTTGTATCGACAAACCAATGCATTCTCACCATTAAGATGTACTAACTTAATAAGGTGCATAACACACCTTCAACTGCGAAGAGCATTTAAGAAGCTGTCATCATATTATATATTCTCACCTGTTTCTTAGACAGAGGACACTTGCACACATGCCCGTCTCCATGATATGGATGTTAGAAGGCCTGTGCATGGAATTGCTTCACAACAAAGGAACACTAAATCATGACTAAGTTCAATAATTGATGATGTCATAATAACTATAATTGAAAAATCTAATATTAATTGATAATAACAGACACGTTGGATTAACATCTAATAATGTTATATTTTTCATTTATAATGAACAAAAAATTTGTACGATTTCATCCTCACATATTTTTTGTATATTTGCATTTAAGTAATTGTATTAATATGTTAGTCTTACTACAATATTTTTTAAATAATTTAAATGATTATACTTTAAAACTAATGAAAAATTTATAAAAGTGAATTATGTGTAACCATTTTGGAGGCTATCAAGGTGGTTCAACGTTTCTTTTGAATCACCTTATGGTCACCCAAAAATTATCAAATTAAACTTGTTTCAATTTTAAATTTACTATTCCAACTATTTACTCTTCTATCTTCCAACCACCCGACACCATCTTCTTTGGCAACTCCACCACGTGCACCACCATCATCGTTGGCGACATCCCCTGCTCCCCTTGACCCATGCCCTCTTCTCCCGCTTGTTAGAAAAGTTAGCTTATGTATAGATCTTGGTAGAATTATGATTAATTTTATTTATGTATATCCTTGGGATATTATTCTTAAATTTAAAAATACTTAAATTAAAAATACAATAGAATCCTAAGTATTTTATAAAAAAAAAAAGAAAAGAAAAATATCCGAAAAATTAATTTGTTAAAATGACAAATTAATTTGTTGGGATATGAAAAATATGTTAAATGGGAATAAGGAGTCTGAAAGGCTAAAGACCCTTAACCATGCGTAATATCAATGACTTAGATGTGTGATAAAAAGAACAAGTGAAAAAGAAATACTTTAAGTTACTTAAGAGGGTAAATAAAAGGCTTTGAATTTGAAAATAAAATGTATTCTTGTATTATTTTTTTTCATAGTAAAAATGTTTGTCCTCTAGAGTGGACATATGCACAAGATTTGTTAAATCACATAAATTCTTGTGCCTTTACACTCATTATCATCTTGTTAATTTTTTTCTTTTGAGATTTTAAAATTTTATTTGATTTATTGAATTCATAGGAGAGTGCTTGTGAGACATATTCTGCTACACATCCCAACTACGCCTCCACCCCCGCACACCCCGTTTGTTCACTTTGAGGGTTTTGAGGATTTCTCCTACGTAGCATCACTTCACTACCCTTCTGATTCATTCATAACAACATTGAATAAATTCTAAATTTTTCAACTTTGAAACAAGATTTTATATTTCACTTTTTATCCCAGAATAGATTTTCTCCATAAGTCTGTTACTAGGTCATGATGATGTTTATCCATTTTATTTTTATAGCTTAAGCTTGATTTGATATCCATTTGATATCACCACTTGTCCCATTATATAGGAAGATGAGTGGGTATGCTATTTTTGCTTCAAGTTTGTTTTTTATTTTTATTTTTATTTTTTGATGCTCTTGCTATCAATCAAAACCATGAATGAAGAAGAAAATAGAAAGATTTTTCGTGGGGGTGTTATTTGTGTAGTAAGGGAAGGCAAGGCTGGTGGTGGTTACGATGTTGGCTAAAAGTGAGGGCGACAGTGGGAATGGCGGTGACGAAAAGTTCTGGCCGATAGCAAATGACATTGGCAATTAGGCCACTTTGCCCATGCTGAGGTTAGGTGAAAGGGGTGAGGGTGAGTGGTTGGAAAGAGGATTAGATTATGAGGGAGGGCTAATTTTGTAATTTAAAAAAAAATTATATTTTTAAAACTGAACCATTCAAATGACATCTAACTATCAAAGACCATCTAGATCAGTTGATGGTCCAAAACAGGTATTGGATCACCTTCTCTGCCGCCGAGTATTTTTACTTGAAAATTTTCTTAGCTTGATAATTGATAATATCAAGAAAGTTCCTAGATTGGCGATGAAGGATTATTTGTGTAGCCACTAACTAAGCAGCATGAATATTATTCCAGCAATTTACTAAAGAAATTAAGGATTGTCGTTTGATGTTCTATATATTATAATTAACGCACCTTTTTCAGAATTTCTAAATAACTATTTAAAACTAAAATAATCATAATAAAACATTATTTTATTTTAAACTTTATTATTTATTTCTTTTATACGCAAATGAGCTAAAAACCAGAGTGTTTTTTCAAAAAGAAATTAGGACTAATTTAAAATAAAATATTCTTCTATCGTGATTATTTTGACATTAGTCCATTTGTATATAACAGAACAAAATAAAACATTTTACAGTTATTGATTCCACATGTTTGACCATTCACTTTCGTTCTATTTTTAGTATTTTCTTCGCTTAGTAAATGTATCATTTATGGGGAAAAAATAATATTATTTAAAGTTTTCTTAGTATTTGGTAAAAATTTATAGAAATTAAAATATATATCAGCATGATTCAGAATGGAAGTTAGAGTAGAAAAATAGCGTTGATGAATTGTAGAAACTTCAATGATTTTTGTTTCTTTGGGTGTGCAGAAACTTCAATGATAAGATCGAATTGGTTGTTTAATTACATCATTACTCTTGTTGATTATTATATCTATAATCAACATGAAAGATTTTGTGCAATCCAAACTAATTAATGTACATAGAAGTAAAATTCATTAAGCAATAATGCGTACTTAATACCAATGCTTGGTAGTATTATACCTTCCCACGACAAACTCCACGTTACAGGGGTAGTTTATGTGCAAATTTATAGTTTAGTATTAAGCCTAACATAAATTACATATAAAGTTACTAGTGAATTGGTGACAGTGACGGGTGCAGAAAATTTATTTGGGGGGGGGGGGGGAGGGGGGATTTTTTTACATAATTACACTTAGACATCTAAGATATATTAATTAAGTTTCAAGTAATTTTTATTTCAATGTGGGGTCAAATTTAATAGAACAATAAGGGCGAATATATGTATACATATATAATTTCTAAATTTTTTTCCAAATCTTAATGGGGACATGCATGTGCTCCCACTCTCTCTAACATAAATCTGTCCCTAATTGGTGAATAGTATCAACTTGGTTTTTGATAGATGTTAGTTTTTTGTTTGTACAACTCAACTCAAACCAAGCAGTTCAACCGATGGCCCGATCAAGTGACCAATACTATGGATCAACCTTGTTCAAGAATCGGTGTGACTTGATCTAATTCGATCAATTCAGAGAAAAATGGTGAACCAATTTGGCTTAGCAAGATCAACTAGGTGATGTATATTTTCTAGTAAAAGTGAAATACTTGAAACCTATGAAGCACCAACATATGATATGATATTGATATGATCCGACACTGATATGGAGATATGGTAAAATCTTAAAATTGTATGATGTGGGGATATGTTATACATAATCTCATAGTCCTACGTGAGCAAAATGTACAACCCCTAGATATATCTCATGAAGAAAAATTTGTTCTTTACCTATAAAATAGTATCTCCCCCCCCCCCCAAAAAAAAACACATTTTTCTTCCAATGAAACACTGTAGATATTATTATTACTTAGTAAAAAATACCCACCCTACCCATCTTTTCCATAAAGCTTCATCGATCACATCCTTCTTCCCCAAAACCCACAAATCGCAGTAGATAGGTTGAAAGCTTTTCATTCTATAGCATAAATCTTGACCTTCACTTATTTCCATTTTTGATATGGGACTGAAAAATAGAGAGAAGCATTTTATAGAATAAGTTTTAGCTTTCACTTATTTGACCTCTATTTTCGATATAAGACTAAAAAACTATGGGAAGCAATGCATTTATGTTATAAAGTATAAACTTACTTTCACTTATCCCTATAGTACTAGTTGCTATGAATGCTTGGAACTATGTTACAAAATAGTGAATGCAACACAATTTTTCTAGCATATGTATTTTTTGTCCAATTCTAACTTTAGATTTTCGGTCTAATCTAAGGATGAAGGACAAGATGCACATGAAAATATGGAAACCAAAGTAATGGGAAGTATGCTTCCTGATGATAAAGATGAACTATTAGCTGGGATATGAATGATTTTACTCTTTATTGCTATTATTTAATTAGTTTGTCATTTTGATTACTTTAAAATTTGATTAGTTACTAATTACTTGTATTATTTTATTGTATTTATTGATTTTTAGTGCATTTTTATATATTCATATATTTATTTAATTATATCCGATTCAACCCTTTCGACAAGTAACCCACTGATCAAACCAATAACCTAGTGACTTAATACTTTGACTGAATCGGCTATTGAGTCAAGTTTTATAACTATAGTCTGAACATCACTTATATTTTATATTTCTCTATTTAATTTTAGCATACAATATAATTGTTTTGAAAACAAAGCATATACAATAAAGACGATGATACAATGACTGTCACATGTGAAAGAGCCAGCTGCTGGGAAGTTCACTTGGGCCCTTCATTCCTACTATCCAAAGTTGACTATGATTATTTGACGAGTAAAGGTTAATTTTGGTCCTTAAAGTTATATGCGTGTTTTACTTTAGTTTTTGAAATTATGAAATTAATGATATAGTCCCTAAAGTTGCAAAAAATTATTCAAATTAGTTTTTTTGGTGATTCAATTTAGTTCATACAAACATCCTTTTAGGGACAAATTTATTATTTTTTTACAACTTCAAAGACTAAATCATTAATTTTTTAATTCTAGGAACTAAAATGAACACATATACAACTTCAGAGACCAAAATGAATCTTTACTCATTATTTGATGCATTTAATTATATGGACATTCCTACACGATTTATATTAATTATAATGCTCATTAAACAAATAGTATGCTTTTTGGTCTCAAACCAATAATATTGTTTAATATAGATCACTCTTAGCGACATTGAGTTGTATTGATTCTTTTATTATTATTATTATTATTATTATTATTATTATTATTATCATTAAGAAAAATTTAGCTAGACAAAGAGGAAGGTTTGCCCCAATTTAGGATTAGAACATTGTCTTCAAACTCATTGAGCATATATAGAACGGTACTTATAAATTATCCATTGATAGAAAAATTTGAGAATCAAACTTAAGTTATGACAATACATGAGTGGAAGGCCAATCATATGAGCCAACTCCCATTAGTTGAGTTGTATTATGGCCCGTTTGGGTAAATAGTTTATTTAGGAACTTATGTGAAATAGCTTCTATAATGTAATTTATAAATAAACTATTTTGTATTTGGATGTGTAATAATAGAAATATTTGTTTAGAGTATTTTAAAAAGATATTTTTTTGAGAAATTAGATATTTTAACTTTTCAAAAAATACAAAACATAACTTTTTAAAAAATAATAAATTGTATAGGTAAATAGAATAGAAAATTAAAAATATAGCTTTTATTCTAAAAAATTAAAAAAATATAAGTAATAGTATCCAAATGGGCTTAATTTTGTTTTGAAGAATAACAAATAGAAAAAGAAAAAAAAGTTGTCAAATACGGTTGAACGTTGACGGTGATTTTCAAAATTATAAATTGTAAACAAGCAATAATATTCCTTTTCTCTGCATATGTCAGTTATGGACGACGGCAAGAATCATCCATCATCAATCGCCATAATATAAAACTATTTTTGAGAGAGAAAACTAAGTCTACAAGTTTCTTAAGGAATCCTGAAGTATACACACTGGCACATACGTTTAGAGGGGAAAAAAAAAAAAAAGAAAACTAAATACTTTTATCAAAATTTAACATATTATATACACAGTGACAGTGTCATGCGTGAGCGTGATATGAATATTTAATGCAAACTATGTTTATTTTGTAATACGTTCATGCTTTAGATTAACATTATCATTCTCCTTTTTTAAAAAAGAAAAGAAAAGAAAAGAACCATTAAGAAGCTAATTAATTATAGAAATCATGATCAATTATGAACACACTAATATTTATAATTATAATCTTTTTAAAAATATTACAGGAAGGGGCTCGCCAAATGGAGAGGGCTCTGGGAAAGCTCATGGAGAGGAGAAAGAAGAAGGAATGAAAAAGGGGCGGGATAAATTTACGGGGAATTTGAATCCATGCGCTCTCTTTACATGCCTCATAATTTTCTTAACTATCTCAAACTATAACCGTTAGTATCTGTATTTTATTATGAATTTTCTAACACTATATACATATATCTTTTGATGAATTGATCTATGCTTTTTACTATTGTGTGAGTTTGCTATTGTATATATATATATATAACTTTTTAATATTCAATATAACACCTCTTTCACAGTTCACATAGATATACATAATATTTTTTTATTTCAATACACATGTACCTTGATATTTATCCAAGCTCACATTCATATGCGATGTCTATATAGGAATGGTTCAAATAATACTATTTCAGTATATAAAGCTTTCCTGCACTTACAAACTTGGTGGTCCTAGTCGGATTAATTAGCTATATCTGGCTTATACGAAGAATACTCTATCTGATCTAATTTATTTATCCGATTAATCATTTAAGCTACGTTTATCTCATAGTTGACTTTGTTTTCAATCCAATTGGTTAAAATATTTTCTTTATTGCCCTTGCTGAAAATGGGAGAACAAAGAAAAACTGAGAAAATTATGCGAAATAAAAAGTAAATCGTTGTGCATAATAATATTGTGTCTCGATGCTTCCCCGTGACAGTTTTAAAAGAACAGACCTAAAAGACTAATTTTATGTTGGTGCTGCGATTAGTTTACGGAATAAAATTAACGAGCTTGTATGCATCTTCGATTGATAATGTCAAATTGTCGTCGTCTGGGGGAGGGTCTGCGACACGGACAGAAGAAAATATGAGCAACGTTAAAAAAATAAAAAGTATACCACTAATTAATTATGAATTGGCACGTCAAGCTTTATTTTATTTTATTTTATTTTATTTTTGGTTTCTAAGGCACTCCTACGTCCTATCCGCCCTCCTTATTTAAGAATTATGACGAGAATTGAGAGTGCAAGAAGAGTTTGGATTTTTTTTTTTTCTTATTAAGTCTATACCACACGACTATTGGTGGCATAAAGCTTTTTATTGTGACAGAAATTAAAATTAAATTATTTGACAAGCCCGTACAGGCTCTTATATAATTATGTTAAATTATAACCATACACGTCGTACGTACACTTCTCTTTGAGTATAACGGGTAGGACATATGCTTATAAACCCGAGCCACAATGTTTCCACGGAACCATGAAGAGTTAATATTGTAGTTCTTGTGCTGTTTTCTTTATTTTATTTTATTTTTGCTAAGATGTTTGTGCAATTTTATAAGGTGTACATTAAGTTCAACATTCACCAATCATCCTTAGATACAATAAATTCCAATACCTTTTTTTATCTGTAATTTTCAATCACAATCAGTTTCCCGGGATTCAAGTTGACAGAAAGTGATATATTATCTCTGTATGTTCATATATATTTTTATATAATATATATAAGAAATTTAATTTCTCGCTATTATATTACTTATCTGTTTTTTGCAATTTGGTCATGGTCATAGGCTTATGGCCACATATCTTTGCGATACAAAAGCATGCCATTCATCCTATCACAATCACCTGGAAATTAGTACTTTTTTTTTTTTTAATTTCTTGGGGGGTGTTCACATGGGAAGCAAGCCTCGCTTTTTAGATATGTACTACGGATTTTCCACGCCAAACATGTTTGTTCAATGTTATCATCACAACGGCATTTGGGATGAATCATCACTCAAGAGATCCATTTAACATCAATCCCATATAAGGGTGGCTATCAAAAGCTTTGCTGGTATTCGTAGATATAAAGGGAATTAGGAAGTAACAGCAAAATTCACGAATATAATGAATGCAATGATATTGGCATGAAGACCATGCTAACAGCAATGGGAAGGTTTGTCTGAAGACACTTTTTTTGGTCCTTAAAACCGCCCATGCGGATCATATGCAACCATATACTTCATTCTTTATGGTGGGGCATTAATAAAGGGTACTCACTTCAATCATTTGCTTTGGACTTGATTACTTTTCTACTATAAAGACCATGTCACTAAGGATTATTTAATACGCATTTCTCCTTCCTAAGTATATATAAGTTGGGAAAGTGTGTCCCGCAGCCCATGTGAAACGTTTACTAATAATTTAGATGATAGTGGATGCATGTATGGGTTTTGATTTGTTTGTCTGCGGATGCAAGAAAAAGGAAATAAGGGAATGGACAAAGCAAATGCAGAGGTTTTGGGACTGTCTCATTTGTAAGTTTGTAGCAGATGCGCCATGCCAATTTTTGCTGCATAAGGGAAGGGGAACAAAGGAAAAGGTGCACTACAGTTTCAGAATTGACTCCACAGGGCAAAGGCCTCTCTTCAAAATTTGACCGACTCCAAGGCCAGATTCAGTCACTGGCCACATGTTTGTCAAAGTTGTCGAGAAAATCTTGAGAATAATTTAACTATAGGTATTGATGTTCAGGCACCTGCTCATATCACCACTAATAATATGTTTGAACTGAAGTGTTTGGAAGGGAATAGTAGTAAAGGATAATTTTTTATTTTAATGTCATTGCTCAGGTATTCTTATATATCCTTTAAGTGTGTACCAAAAAAAAAAAAAAAAAACCTTTAAGTGTAAGCTCAATCTCATATTCTCAATCAAGGAACTAGGTAACACATCTTATTAATACAATTTCACAGGCAAAATAACCTGCTAAGGCTCCTTGACAACTTGACTCAATCTTGCTTGTCAATTACACTTGAGCCATAACTAGCTGGCGATAACTTTTCATTTTGGGCAAACATTGCTTTTACTTTTACTTTTACTCTTTTTTTTTTCGGTGAGCAAACATTATTTTTATTTGATATCAGTTTAAAATAGGAGGAGAATATAATAAAAAAGAAATCACATAACCTTTAAATCATTGTTTATTTATTTTTTTGATATTTAATAATATTCTCAATTAAAAAATAAAACAATTACCCCTCCAATCTCTCCCAAGTGAAACACTAACCACCAATTCTTTCGTTGGTGATTACATAGTCATAGACGATTAAACCCGATGGAACCGGGCTTTCTTTTTTTTTTTTTAAAGGTTAACATGGAACACCAACATATCGATATTTTTTCGATGAAAAAAGATAGTTCAGTCTCTATTTATAAAAAGAAAGAATGAAAGGCTCTTTTTCTTGAAAATAAAGAATGAAAGGAGCAACAGAATTTAACTCAATCAGCATGACTTCTGTCAATCTTAAGAACTGAGTTTAGTTGAAAAAGCATTAAGAAAGCGGTACAAGGGCACTTCGTGATCAAAAAGTGGACCTTTGGCCTTTGGGTTGGTTGCACAAGACCAACACGGATTTTAATATGGGCCAAGCCCAATTAATCTGATTCTAGAGCTGAAAGAGTTGAACTTGGGCACAGCTGGCTTGCCTAAGCTCAAAGTCCAGAAGGAACAATAAGCTCAGCTGTTGGGAGCATAGATTCCAGCTCACAATTACATGCTTCATCACAGTAATTTATTTGTATTATGATGAAACACACCTATAGCACAGTTTAAAAATGAGTATAACAAATTATATGTATATCCCCATTCCACACCAATCAAAAGAAGAAGATTGTGAAAATTAAGGGAAGAATCCAACACTGTTGAGACACAAGGAATTGCTAAGCATTGACGAGTGGTTCGCTGATTTCAAGCAATTCGTTTTTGAGACCGGTGAAAACAACAGAATCTGTTTCCAGGGGCTTGAACTTAATTAGAGCTGAAGGTACCAGGTCCTCATCCTCCAATGTTTTAGCATTCTCCCCTGCTTTCGCAAAATGAGGAATCGCCCGCCGTTGGATTACTGCCGGATGGATTAGTTCAAACTCCAAACCTGGTTCTTTTAATGCAGAGCTGACAAACTGCATCATCAACACGTAAAACAAGAACAGTGCTGAGTTGCTAGCCCAGAATAAGCACCAAGATGATAACAGTTTGGGATATGAAGAGCAGAGTGATAGTCAAATCCATTCATAATATGTTGCGTGAGTGCACATCAATATCAATATATATATAGATCAGGTTATCCAATAGGGACTTCTATGTAATTTGCAATTATAACTATCCACTTGTAAATTGTGAATTGGGGAATTTTTATGTTGCAATGAATGATTTCCAATTTCCATAGTTGAATAAAGTTCATATTTTTTCTTTTTCAAAACAAAGCAAGCCTCAAATTTGATTACTGGTGTCATGGTATGCATGCATTATTATATGGTTTACTTGATGCCAATGGGACTTATCATTGCCAGAATCCATTGTTAAATGTAATCAAGTTACCCATGGGACTAGCAAGACCCGCTTTATCATTCCACATAGAAAGTTCCAAGACCACCAGCTAAAGTGGCATCTAGAGACCAGTATGCATGAACCAGTTACAGCCGAATGTCATGCTAACTTGCTCCAATGAAGCCCAAAATACACATTACTAGATGGACAAATAAAGTGTTTGGTAATTGGTTCAAAAATGGGTGCCTCAGCGAGCTTGGGTCAAATTTAAAGAAAGGTGAGAAAAACAGAACATAAGATCTAATAGCAAAGGACAAACCTCATAGAGGGCAGTAGTTGGCTCCCATGGAGAAAATACACCCTGAAGTACCACTCCATCTGGAAACTGAATCCTAATAATAGTTTTTGTGTATCTCTTCCTGGCAGCTTTTGCTTGCTTTTCTTTAAGTGACTTAGGGATTAAAAGCTGTGACTCTTCAATTTTTTTTCTCCTTAATTCAGCTTCTCTTCTCACCTCTTCAACCGAGAGTCTATAGAAGGAATCTGGTAGCTCAATTTTGGCTGCAACACTTTCGGGAACAGCAAAGAAGACCTTCACCTATAAGAGCCATTTTTCAAACAAGAAAAAATTTTAGATATATTCAATCTAGAGAGTTAGTTTGCTACTAACCTTTTGAAATGGACTGAAGTGCCAAAACTAATAGGAAAGAAATGACAAACATAAGTTCAGCTCTGCAGAATAACAACTAAAGCATCCAACTGAATATACTCAGACAATCAAGACATGTTGCCACAGAAACATGGAAAAAACAAAGATTATACTTGTATTATATCTCTCCTAAAGTCACAGACTCACGGTTACTCACTGTTCCTTCAGCTGATTTAGATATGCCAACAATTAAGAAGGTATATCCCTTGTTTTGATTAAGGCTTCTATCTAGAGGCCTTTTCCTATTCAGTAAATGAGAAGAATTGGAAAGAAGACCACAACTATGACATTTAGCAGGTTGCGACACGAAAATAGTGGCCATACAAATCCGAAAATCATTTTAGCATGGAATTACAGGGCTTCCTAATTCACAATGAAAGAATATTTTTGAGTATTCATTAGGAGAAACGATATTTTGACATAGCCCACCTCGTAGTCCGAGCTGACATACCACCCATCCACCATTGGATGGATGTGTGGCCTCTACTTAGACTAGTTCCTACACCAATCCAATGGTGGATGGTTGGTACGTCGACCCAGAGTACGAGGTGGGCTATATACAAATAACATATCTCATTCATTAGTGACATTTTTTATCTTACTTTTGTATCCCTACAGACATTTAGCAACTTCCTTAGTAAATTAAAAGCAAATGACAAGTATATCATGTAGTAGTCACACTCAGTCTGGGCTTCAAAGGCCTCGATTTATTCACAGATAACTCCAACCTTAAATAAAACTAAAAGCTGTTGTCTTTATTTGTCAAGAACAATGGAGACATAAAGTCACAAACAAATATCTAAATTTTGTGGATGTGTTTGGTTGGGGGATAAAAATGGGATGGAAATTTTCATGGATAAACTCCATGTGTAAGAGCTCCATGTGTAAAATTACACATGAGGCTCATCCATAAAAATTTTCATCCCAATTTTACCCCCCCAACCAAACACACCCTTAAAGTCATTTTTTAGGATGAGTTTCTCTTAAGGTGGTGCAACCATAGTAGCTTGCTGAACTTAGCAGTTTTGCTTAAACCTTTTCTGCTTGAGAAACTCCATAGAAATTCTTGTGAAGATTCTGGATTATTGCCTTCTGATGCTTCTACGAACCTCGTGCCATACACAAGTTTAAACCAACATATGCCATGCCATCCCTAGTTATCATCAAGTTTAATCCTCATCCCTAGTTTAAACCAACACTTGCAAGAGTGTGACTAAGTTTATCATCAATTTTCGCCATACAACCCCAGACAAAACTGGCTTGGGCTTCCCTCAATGCATTAAAATTAAAATTAGAAACCAAACCCAATTGTGCTGATTAGCAAATGGCATTATATGGTTTATATCAGTTTCTTAGCCATTCACTTACTTATTTACACATTGTATTTCCAGCCAGAATATGAGCTCAAAATATAGAGAAGCTTCCTATAAGAGCAAAAACCACTGTGGATATACTTAAATGCATCCGAGACACGCTATTAAAAGCAAATAAGAATCAGACCATGAACTTATTTTTCTCCACAGCCCCCTTTCAGAAGCATTATCAGTTTAAGTTTTACCTGCCTGTCGAACGGCTTTTGTTCAGCCTTTGCCTGTACCTCAGCAGAAGTTGCAGGAGCCAAATTCTCACTCTTTGGAGGTTCTTGTACCAGTTGTGATTCCAGCAACGATATTGCTTTCTTGATCAATTTTATTTGCTCTTCTGAAGGGACCTCCATAACTGCCCATGTCTCCCCATTCTCCTCCCTGAGTTCAAACCCAACAAAGCTCAGCAACTCAACTCCCCCAGTAACCTCAGCAACAGCCTCTTTTATCTTTGGATTACTCATCCTGATCTTCCTAAACTTAGCATTCTCCGGTTCCCTAACAACATTCCTCAACAGCTTGAGAACAACATCAACTGATCCCTCAGATGGCTTCCCTGAAACATAAGTGCCAACACACACCTCCAACTCACTACCATCGGATTCAACTCCACTCTCTGGCAATTCTGAGACAACACCATTTCCATCATCACACTCAATTGGGTTACCGTTACTCAAACAACTATCCACGTGTACAGAAACCTCTTCCTCGGATCTAAAAGATTTCCCACAAACAGGGCATTCATAAACATTCAGTGAATACCCATTTTGTGATCTTTTCGATGAGGTGACCAAAGAATCAAAAGGGTCAAACCCAGTTCCCGGTTTGCGATCCCCCTCGGTTCTGTTCTGATCAGAAGTGGTGGTTTTCTGGGGCAAGGGCCTGGGATTCGTTGCAGATGAAGAAGTGGGTTTGGAATTGAGGTTCTGCGCAGGGATGGGGCGAGCGGTAGGATTGGAATTACTGGGGGCAGAAGAAGAAGAAGAAGAAGAAGAAGAAGATCCCAAGACTCGACCTTGGCCCTTGAATTTGCCAGAGGAAGACGAAGAGAAAGGGTTGTTGACTTTCTTCATGAAACCCTTTACCTTATCTTTAACGTCGTCCATTTCGTTCCACGATCTGGGAACAATAATTCTAATGAAAAGAAATGGATCTGAAAATGAAAGGGTTAGCGGATGAAATGATTGGGGTTTGAAATCGCCTCAATTGGTAATGTTTGGGGAGATCGAAGATAAAAAGAGATTCAAGATGTGGAAAAAGAAACCTTTATAGGTGTAAAAGAAAGTCTAGGGAATGGAATAAAGACAAAGAAGAAGAAAAGAAGACAACCTCGGAAGCTCAGAAGAGAAGAACGGTGGGCGTGGGGCTGAATTGACACCGTTGACACTGTTAATGGGCGCGCCAGCATATCATATGCAGCGAAAGATAAATAGGAGGAGGAGTAAACATGTCCAATAAGAATACGCCACCTCATCAAACTCAGATTTCTTATAAATCTGGCCAGCGGGGTTTTAATAGGCTCAGTTTTACGATGCACCAGTTACCGGACAACTGGTGCATAGTGCACCATGTGAAAAAGAAAATGGCCTATCATGTTCTCTCGCCCCTACCGGGTTTCTCCTCCATACTTCGACCTGTTCCCCCAGCATTGCATCACCGCACCGCTACATAGCACCAACCCACTGCATCACTGCACATCACCGCACCACTATGCACCACCGCTCTACCGCCAACCTTGCCAGTCACGATCTTCTCTCTTTCGGTCGCAATCATTTGCTAAACACAACCATCGCACCACTGCTCCATTGGAATCTCTTCCTCGAAGCCTTAAAGGTTTAAAGCTAATTATTGCAACCACGTAGAGAGAGAGAGAGAGAGAGAGAGAGAGAGAGTGGAGAAGCATGCGACATTATCCACAACCCAACTCCAATCTCTCTTTGCCCCAACAACACTACAAATTGTGAAACAAATCTACACTCCTAATCTTTTTTTTTTTGTCTTCTAATGGCTCTTCTCTACTTCAGTTCCTTCGCCCTCCCCTCTCTCCGTCGTCCCCATTCACCCCTTCCCCCTTCTTCCTCTTCCCGTCTCACTGCTACCACCACCCCAGGTAAGTTGCCCCCTGCCTTTAATTTCTCTATAAAACACATATTTTGTTTTTGTTGTTTTCGACTTTTTATTAATTTCTTCAAAACATTTGTTATTACTACCTGCATTTTTGTGCGCGCCCGTGTGTGTGTGTTTTCAGTTTTCAAAGTACGCCTTAAACCCGTCGGTAGGGCTTGAATGTGGTTCTAATTTCAACGCTCTTTAAGCGAAGGAGAATGGTGGTTGTTGCAGCCACGGCTGATGGTGCCGCTCCGACGGAGGGAGGTGGCGAGTCTTCTCCTCCTGTGGGGAGTGAGAAAGAATTCCTGTTGAGAAGCTACCTTTCAATTCGAAATTAAAGAAGATTGAAGAGTAAGGGGGTGTTTGGATTAACTAAATTTTGGAATTGATTTGATTTAAATTGAATTGATTTAAATTGATTTGATTTATAAATTAAATTTTATATTTGGAATAATTGTATAAAAATAGGATTTGAATTGATTTAGAAATCAATTCTATGTTTATAATATATTAGATTGTGTTTGGAATGATTAAAAATGGAATTGATTTGATTTGATTTATACTTAAATTTTAAAATCAAATCAATTCCCATCAAATCCTTTCAATTTTGATAGGATTTTAAATAGAAAATAATTAAATCCTATGGTAATTAGAAATCACTTCATTTCTTATTTTTAAAATACCCAAATACAAAATTTGATTTCTAAATCAAATCATTTCCATTTTTTTAACATTCCAAACATTTTTGCATCTAACCACGTCTTCTAAATGCATCTAACTGTACTTTTAAACGTGACCAAATGATTCATTAACTAGCTTCCCATCTGCTGCTTAGTCAACCTTAAACAGTATGTGGTGCATCATATTTATCCTAGTGCATGTGCATCATAGAACTATCCTTTTAATAGACATAAAGTATTAATGGTAAGTTCAATTTATTTCGACAGAAAAATAATTTTTGTTATTTATTTTAATTTTTACTCAAAGATTAAAATAATTTACTTTTAATTTTTAAGTAAAATTTGAAATAAGTAATTTTTTTGAAAAGTGATTTTTTTATTAGTTAAAAGATCACTTTTAGTATTAAAAAGTTAAAATAAATATACCTTAAATCTGTTGATTTTTTTGTTAATTTTTTTTACTATAGATAAAGAAAATTTTATATTGAGGTATATGTTTACTTCAATTTAAGATTAAGATAAATTCTATAATTTAGATTAACGATAAAATACCAAAATTAAATTAAAAATATATTCAAACATGAGTGAAAGATTTGTTAACAAAATTAGTTCTAGTTGACATTGGAATTATATTTTATTTAACGCAATATAAGCAAAATATTTAGAAGTTTGAGAACTCTAAAAATTTTATTTTTATTTCTTATTTAATATTTATAATTCCGTAGCAAGTGATGCTTGCTTTATTTGTTAGAAAAACTCATTAAACTTGCAAACTAAGTCTTGTATGGATGTTAAGAAATTCTAAGTTTACATTTGAATACAAAGCCACGCCTTGTGAATTCCAGTTGTGGTTGAAGTTGAATATTTTCACTTGATTTTTCTTCTTTTTGCTTAAAACCGTCCAATATGAAGTTTATTGAATTCTATCTGATTTAGAGTATATTTATTTTAACTTTTAGAAAAAGTGATTATGAAACTTAAATTTTATATATAACTGAAAAAATTAAAAATTGATATTTTTTTTTAGAAATTACTATTTTCAACTTTAAAAAAAATTAAAAATAGATTTTTTTGAAAATATAATTATTTTTTAAAAAAAATTATCTAAATGTATGGAAAATTGATTTTTTAATAAAAAAATAAATTTTTTGCCCAAAAAGTCACAAATAAATACACCCTTAACTTATATTGAATTTGTATGTTGTAAAAGTAAAATCTCCATATACTAACATCAAAAATAATCTTCGTATACTAGTTTTTCTATCTGTTTTCAACAAAATGTCCTGTTTATTGACTATTTCTGTTCAATATATAGCGAATATAATTAGGAGTGGATAAACGAGCCAGCCCGACCCATTTAACTTGGTCCGCAACGGGCTACATTTAAACGGGCTAGACCAGGCTGGTCCGCATAGTATATGGGTTGGTAAAATGCTGGCCTGTGTCCACACCGTATAGGCTCGTGAGCCCGCGGGCCAGCCACACCGCGTGTCTTTTTTTTTTTCACTGTTTTTGGGCCTTCTTGCCCATTCTCATTCTTTTCACTTTTTTTTTTTTTTAGATAATTCACTCTTTCCCAAGGCATCAAACAATTGCTAATGAACTAAACAGTTTTCAACTCATCTAAGGAGAAATCAAATCAAATTACTAATTACTAATACAAAATATATGAAGCTCAATCATATGTAGTCTAGACCTGTTGGATGTCACCAAAACAACCCATGTCGTGACAAAGTGACAAAGGCAGGGTGGCTCGTAGGGGAAAGAAAAGAGGGAGGGCCACATCACAGCTCAGCAAGAACCGGCATCGCAGCTCAAAGAGGAACCACAGGACCAGCGTCACAGCTTGAAGAGGAACCGGCGTCGTAGCTCGTAAAGGGAAGAGGGATGGTGTCGGACTCATAGGGGGGACAGGGACGGGTGTCAGTGTCGCAGTGAGTAGATCTAGGGTAAAGAACCACTTTTAGTTTGAAGAGTTTTACTATGTTGTGTCACTTGTAGTTGTGTGCCAGTGTCCATTTGTCTTACTTGCAAAAAAGTGAATGAGTGCAACCAAGAAATGAAGAAAAGAAATGTTAGGGAAAGGGGGAAATTGGGCCTTGGGTGGTTGGGTTGCAAGTGGTGAGGTGAGTGAGGGATGGGTTGGGTAAGTGACTATGGCTAAGTGGGTCTTAGGCTTGGCTTATAAACATGTAAAAAATATTCAAAGCAGGCTAGTAGGTTGGTCTGTGAACCCGCGAGCTCGGCCCATTTAGCCTGCAGGCTAAACGGTGTAGGTTAAAAAATCCGCAAAAAAAAAGACCGATAAACAAGTTGTTAAAGCGGTGCGGATTGCAGGTTAAATGGATTAACCCGCGGATCGAGACCCATATACTCGGCTCTAGATATAACATGCCTCATGTATTAGGCAAGAGCAATCTTCGTCAAATATTTCCTTCGATCCTAGGAATACGTGCATATCGCATCTTGTGTATATTATTTCAAGAAAAGAAAAATAAAAATAGAGAAGAGGATGGAGAGAGAGGAACTTTGTTATTATATCAATAAGATCATGACTATTTTTCATCTATTTCAATTGAATGATAATTAAACTTTAAAAAAAAAAAAAACGCACAGCACGAGAGAATAATGGATCCTAAGTACGCGATAATGCAAGTTCAGACAACATTGATAAGCTGAGAAATATAGCGAAAGTGCTGCTGGCTAAGGAAGCTTCATATGCGTCCCAGCTCTGTTCATCCTTGTACTCCTCACACAATATTTTTGCAGGCTTGCTGGCTGTTACCCGATTCCAAAGTCTAAGATTCAGTTAGTTTAATATGATTGGAGATTGTTGCAGCTTGTTAAGTGGCGGTTACTAATCAGTTATTTATCTATGATAGAGACTCAAGTAGATATGTTGTATATAAGATCATTAGTGTGTCCAAACTCAGGTTTGATTTGATAATTCATCTTCCTCACGTTAAGGTCTTCTCTCCAACTTTCTCGAGAGCATGATCCCTTTGCACTGTTTCGAGGCATATCTAGCATTCTTACACTGGCAAAATTGGCTGGAGAGAGAAACAGGAGAGTTTCTCTGGCTAACTTTCCTATCCAACGGGCAATTCTCATTTTTATAAATCAAAACATTACTTTTAAACAAATTGAGTGGCCGATGCTACGTTTCTGGTCACATAATGAGTTCTCAGTCGTACCAAACAATCAGGTGCAGACCCAAAAAAGAAAAGGGCTCCGTGAAATAACTTTATTGCTGATTTTTGTTCAGATAAAATCATCAATATAGATATATTACGGTTCCCACTATGTTTTTCTTCGAGGTCCTACTATGTTTTTCTTCGAGGTCTTGCATAAATACGATTCTAATTTTTTCATATAACTATTTTTTATCAATCAATCATACATAGGAAAAGGAATTTTTTCAGAATTCTTGGGAAAAAATGAAAACCATGCACGAGCACAAAAATTCTCTGTTGTTAGTTCCTGTTCTTTTCTGTTCATTCCATCAATCAACAATCAGAGTACGGTTTCCGGTCCAATGTTAACACTGAAACTTTATAAGGTTATCAACAAATTTCGATCACTTGTATTACTTAAGCTACAAATACCTCATTAGAAAACTTGTTTAGTTTCCTATCAATTAAATTTGTTCGTATGTGTATCTAAAACACAAGTCAGACAACCTTTTTTTTCCTAGCCTTCTTTACCTGGTTGATAAGGCCCATAATGCTAGGCCTCAGATTACTAATGTGTATGTTAGGAGAAGGAGAGTTGTGGAGCCAAGGCCCAATGAGGAAGGCATGAGAGGAGAGTCCTCAGCTGGGGGTGGGGAATTGTAACTAACTTGGGATTGTGCTGAGCTGGAAGAGAGAGAATAGGTGAGGAAGGTGCGTATTCAGTTAGTGGGGTGAGAGTATATGCTGAGGGGAGAGTGGGAGAGAGAGACAGGCATTCTGGATGCTTGGCCTGGGCTAGGGGGTTGCTGAGTCCCTTCATCACTCAGTATAGTTTTTCTGTTGTTCGTTCTATTCCCTAATTCTAGAGCAATTCCCGATTTGGGTTGTTCTGAGTAATAGTGATATTCAAATCTTTATTTCCATTCTTGCCTTTTACTTATCAAGTGGTATCAGAGCATACGTTCCTGGCGGTTGTGTATGGTCACCACACGATCGATAATGGAAGCAAGGATTGATAGGATTGAAGAGAGGCTTGGGGGAATGACCGCATTGGAGCAGCGCTTAGAGAACATGACCATCATGTTACAAGAACTAAGCCACAATCGAGACCGAGGTCGGGTTCGTCGTGGACGCCAACGTCACGCTCCTAGCAGAGAGGATGACGAGCGAGATCGAGAGGATCACGGGGGAGGCCGAAGACGAAGGGTGCGAAGACAGGCCAGTGGGGACTCACGACAATCCGCGAGGCGTCATCATCAAGGCACGGACTCGCGAGGAAGCAGCGATGAGGAGGACGGAGCGAGTCGACCTCCGTGTCAACGCGATGGAGGAAGGAGACTCGAACTCCCAATTTTCTCAGGCGATGACCCATATGGGTGGTTGATACGTATTGATCGCTACTTCCTGGTTAATGGCGTGGAGGATGACGAGAAGTTGGACTCCATATTGGTGGCACTAGAAGGACGTGCTCTGGTTTGGTTCCAATGGTGGGAAGACCAGACGCGCTTACCAACGTGGAGAAAATTCAAGGAGGCGTTGATTCAGCGCTTCCAACCAGGACTGACCCAGAACCAATATCGACCGATCCTCAGGCTGAAGCAAACCGGGTCAGTGATGGAGTACCGAGATCAGTTCGAGCTCGTGACGTCAGGAACTATGCGGAATGTGGATCCGGAAATAGTGAAGGGAATTTTTCTTAATGGATTGAGAGAAGAGTTGCAAGCTGAATTGCAATTGTACGAGCACGAGAGTATAGCCCGATTGATAGGCGGGCCCAAGTCGAGGCGAATTGGGCTTGGAAGGAAAGAGGAGTTGGCCCACGAGAGAAGACAAGAGGGAATGTGACTAAGACCTTTTCAATCGGACCCAAGGCTCACAGGGCCCCGTCTGCGGAATTAAGCAAAACACATGGGAAGGAGGTTCAGGGAAAGGAAAACAGAGAGGTGCAGAGGAAGAGGCTCTCCCACGCTGAGCCGCAGGAGAGAAGCGAAAGGGCCTTTGCTTCAAACGAGGAGAGAGATGGGGATTAGATCATGTGTGCAAATTTAAGCACTACCAGCTGATGCTCATGGAGGTAGAAGTCACGGAGGAGGAGGAGGAGCAAGTCGGCTTGAACCACAGGAGGCGCGTGTCTTGAGCATGAAGTGTTTGCAGCTGTCCAAGTAAGCGCTGCTGGGCCTCACTTCTAGTAAATCCTTGAAACTCAGGGTGCTATAGGGCAAGGAGGGTAGTAATCTTGATCGATTCTGGAGCTTCAGCCAATTTCATCTCAAGGGGATTGGTTGAAGAGCTACGATTGGAGGTAGATGAAGCCCCGAAGTATTGTGTAGAGATGGGCACCGGCAACCTTGAGAGGGGCCAAGGGGTTTGCCAAGGGGTCACTCTAGAGATACAAGGAGTGAAAATCACCCAAAACTTTTTTATTTTAGAGCTCGGTGGTACTGAGGTAGTATTGGGGGTTGAGTGGTTGCAGAGTTTGGGAAGAATTGTGGTGATTTTCAGGAGATGAGCTTTTCATGGGGAAAGGGAGAAGACAAGAAGCAGCTATGGGGGGATCCAACCCTATGCAAGATCCAAAGCTCTTGGAAGGCCACGTTGAAAACCTTGAAGGAGAGCGAGGAGGGCTATTGCCTCATTCCTTTATTGATAGATGCTGGACATAAAAATGAAAATCCTGTCTCACCTGAGATGGAGGAGCTGCTGCAGTTTGATGACTTATTTCAAGTTCCAACAGGCCTTCCTCCTGAAAGAGACCAGGACCATGCAGTAGTGTTGAAGGAAGGAGCCTCAATTCCCAATATCCGACCCTACAGGTACCCTCACTATCAAAAAAATGAGATAGAGAAGATAATTACGGAAATGTTGCAATCAGGGGTGATTAGACCAAGTACCAGCCCTTTTTCTAGTCCTGTAATTTTGGTTAGGAAGAAAGATGAAATTTGGAGATTTTGTGTAGATTATAGAGCATTGAACAAGGTAACTATTCCGGATAAATTTCCAATCCCCATTATTGATGAATTGTTAGATGAGTTAGGGGGTGCTAAGGTGTTTTCTAAATTGGATTTGAAATCCGGATACCACCAGATTAGAGTGAAGGAAGAGGATATCCCAAAATCGCATTTAGAACTCATGAAGGCCACTATGAGTTTCTGGTGATGCCCTTCGGGTTGTCCAATGCACCTTCAACTTTTCAAGCTCTCATGAATCGAGTGCTAAAACCATTCCTAAGGAAATGGGTGTTGGTGTTTTTCGATGATATCCTTATTTATAGCAAGGATAAGGGGCAGCATAGGGACATTTGCAGAGTTCACACAACCGAGGGCCAACCATTTGTTCGTTAACCGCAAGAAATGTAGCTTTGAACAAGAATCCCTAGAGTATTTGGGGCATGTGATTTCTGGGGACAGGGTAGCGCAGACCCAAAGAAGGTTCGGCTTCTTCATCGCCACCCATTAGATCCGAAAAGGGCTAAGAGGATTCCTAGGCCTCACTGGGTATTACAGGCGATTTGTCCGTAATTATAGTAAAATCGCATGGCCGCTAACTCAACTTCGAAGAAGGACAGTTTCAAATGGAATGAAGAAGCACAAGCAGCTTTTGACAAGTTGAAGTTGATAATGACCACCCTACCGCTTTGGCGGTTCCTTCATTTGACGTAACTTTTGTGGTAGAGGCCGATGCTTCTGGCAAAGGTGTTGGGCGCTTTTGATGCAAGATGGCGCACTGGCATACATGAGCCACACCTGCCTGAGAAGAACCAAAGGAAATCGGTGTATGAGAAGGAGCCGATGGCCATTGTGATGGTGGTGCAAAAGTGGAGACACTATCTTTGGGCGTAAAGTTTGTGGTTCATCTTGATCGAAGAGCCTCCGCTTCCTCCTAGATCGAAGGTGATGAGTGAGGAGCAGCAGAAATGGATTTCAAACTGTTGGGGTTTGACTTTGAAATAAAGTACAAGCCGTGCAAAGATAATAGGGTGGTCGATGCCTTGTCTAGAAGCTGCAGCTTTCGGCTATTTCAAGGGTGCAAATCAAGTTTGGGATGGTTTGGAGGCGTAGATAGCGGTGATTCAGATTAAAGGATATTGTGCAGATTTGATGTTAAACCCTGAGTCGCATCCAGGGTTCGAGTGAAAAAGGGGTCCTCAGTATTATAAGGGCAAAGTTGGTGTTACCTAGGAACTCACCACGTATTCATGCAGCTTTGAAGGAATTTCATGACTCACCTTGGGGTGGACATTCGAATTTTCAGGACTTACAAGAGAATTTCTAATTGTTCTATTGGGAGGGATGAAGAATAAGGTTCAACAATATGTAAGAGAATGTGAAGTATGTCAAAGGTGTAAATACGAGACCCTAAGTCCCGCCGCTTACTACAACCGCTTCCCATTCCAACAACCACTTGGTCGATCTTTCTATGGACTTCATTGGTGGGCTTCCAAAATCGCAGGCTATGACACCATCATGGTGGTGGTGGATAGGTTGAGCAAATATGCTCATTTTATTCGCTCACTCACCCATATTCTCGCCAAGGAAGTAGCCGAGGTTTTCTTAAAAGAGGTTGTGAGGCTCCATGGAATTCCTACCTCCATAGTCACGCACAGAGACCAGATCTTCATTAGTTCCTTTGGACCGAGCTATTTAAGCGATCAGTACAAAATTGAAGTTTAGCTCACTTATCATCCACAGACTGACGGCCAAACTGAAGTTGCTAATGATGTTTAGAAACCTATCTTCGTTGTTTCACTAGCCACAAACCGAGGCGTGGAATAAATGGTCAATTGGGTGACTTACGGTTCAACACTTCCTACAATGCATCGCCCAAGGCCACCCCATTTAAGATCTTGTATGGGAGACCGCCTGTGTTAATCCGTGGAGATGTCCACCCAACTTCAAGCCCAAAAGTGAATCGAGATCGGAAGATTGAAATCGAATGCTAGAAGTCTTGAAGGAACAACTCTGCTTGGCCCAAAACAGAATGAAGGTGCAGTCGACAAACATAGAAGGAGGTAGAGTATCGTGAGGGAGACATGGTGTTTCGAAAATTCACCTTTACAGTTCAAGAACCCGACAAAAGGAGTAATCAAAAGCTCACCCCCGATTTTATGGGCCTTACGAAGTAATAGGGAAGGTGGGAGCAAGACTTATAGGTCGCGATTGCCGGACACGCCAAGGGTGCATCCTGTGTTCCATGTATCACTTCTCAAGAAATGTGTAACTCCAGAGACTACTAGCCAACCACTACCACTTTGCATCAATGGAGAATGGGAATTATCACAGAACCGAGAAGAAATCATAGCAGTTAGAATAAACGAGCAAGGGGAACAGAGCTATTGGTGAAGTGGCAAAGACTTGCCTTCTTTGGAGAACTCGTGGGAGTTGAAATCTACCTTTATGCAAAGAAGATCTGCTTTTCAACTTGAGGACAAGTTGAGTCTTCTTGAGGAGTGTTGATAAGGCCCATAATGCTAGGCCTCAGGACACTAATGTGTATGTTAGGAGAAGGAGAGTTGTGGAGCCAAGGCCCAATGAGGAAGGCATGAGAGGAGAGTCCTCAACTGGGGGTGGGGAATTGTAACTAACTTGGGATTGTCTTTGAAATGGAAGAGAGAGAATAGGTGAGGAAGGTGCGTATTCGGTTAGTGGGGTGAGAGTATATGCTGAGGGGAGAGTGGGAGAGAGAGAGAGGCATTCTGGATGCTTGGCCTGGCTAGGGGTTCTTGAGTCCCTTCATCACTCAAGATAGTTTTTACATTGTTCGTTCTATTCCCTAATTCCAGAGCAATTCCCGATTTGGGTTGTTCTGAGTAATAGTGATATTCAAATCTTTATTTCCATTCTTGCCTTTTACTTATCACTGATTTTTTTTTTTTTTTTTGATGAAAGTAAAAATATTATTAACAAGTAGAGAAGAAGAGAAGGATAATACAAAGAGCTTGGAGGACAAGAGATCCTCAATACAAAAAGTAGGATAAACAAAATACATCAGAAGAGAAATGCTCTCCAATCTCTCTGCATATCAGAGAGAGACATTCCTCTAAAAAGATCATGCCCCTTGCACCAAGTAGAAGCAGGATGCCTAATCTTATCTCACAAAACCTGCTTGTCCAATTTCTTTAATATTTCATTATTACATGTCCAGCAAATCAATATCTTTAACATTTTCTCTAATAAGTGTGCTAGAGAAAATGACACGCCTCCACCAAGCAAGGAACAATCCCGACCTATAAAACAAAACTCAAAGACAGACTTCATGCTAATTACAGTGAAGCATTAGAAAACACATTCAGAAACATGAAAACTGTTATCTATTCTGTCCCATAGTGATCCTGTATTTAGTTAGCTAACTAAGAAATAAATGCCAGGTACCAGCAAGTAGAACACAGCCAAACTCAAGAATGGGTGTTTCGAGTCTGGTAAGCTCCGTGTCTAGTTTCAAAATTAGATAAACAGAGCGGAGAGAAAAGGATACTTACATTAACTTGCTCGTTGTTTAGTTATCTAATCTTCATGGCTGAGGAAGGTTCAACCATGCAATGTTAGATAATCCTATCCTTAATTTTTAGAGCCCAAGGCACTTACACAAAGAGAATTTGATAGCAAATCCTTAAGGGTGTGTTTGGATTAACTAAATTTTGGAATTGATTTGATTTAAATTGAATTGATTTGATTTATAAATTAAATTTTATGTTTGGAATAATTGTATAAAAATAGGATTTGAATTGATTTAGAAATCAATTCTTATGTTTATAATATATTAGATTGTGTTTGGAATGATTAAAAATGGAATTGATTTGATTTGATTTGTACTTAAATTTTAAAATCAAATCAATTCCCATCAAATCCTTTCAATTTTGATAGGATTTCAAATAGAAAGTAATTAAATCCTATGGTAATTAGAAATCACTTCATTTCTTATTTTTAAAACACTCAAACACAAGATTTGATTTCTAAATCAAATCATTTCCATTTTTTTAACATTCCAAACACACTCTAAAATTATACCAAGATGCCTGAAAACTTTACAAATGACTGAATCAACATTTTATTTGTTTTTTGTTATGGTTGAAAACTGATTATCAATAAGAAGGACAAGCTGCTACTACAAAAAGCCTAGCTCTGTTACTAACATCTTTCTTTATGTGCACGTGTTCATGGAAAAAAATTTGATTCCACAACTAAGCTTGGAATTTGACAGTTCTCTGAATATCATTTCACATTTCAACAGACTTAACTGAATCTCATCATCATAAACTCTTGCAGTTAGAAAGTAGGCAACCATATGACAATCAATGGCAAATTGGCAATAACAACCCATAATAATTCCTACGTCCGACTACCAAAAGCGCTAGACCAAACAAATGCTCCAAAAGCTTCGAAGAAGTATATTAAATTAAATTCTCTTCAATCCCTACCCACTCAATGGAATAAGACTTTGTTGTTGGTGTTCTCTTCAACCCCTAACCAACACCAAGAACCACTATATACTATCATAAAGTCGGCACAACATTATAACAAGGCATCTCCCCGGGCGCCTACTGATTTCAACACGGCGAAGTTGAATCCTCTTATTCCTTTAGATGCATAAAAATGCTTCGCAATCAACAACGACCAATAGACAATCCATATCAAATTGAAAATGCGAAAAATCCCAAATTATGACGCCTCAATCACGTCGTGCAAGTTCAACAGAAACGGATACAAATTGTTCCTAACACAACAACAACAACAACCCAAAAAAAAAAAAAAAGAGTTCAATTTATATCAGGGAAACAGAAACGGACAAACTTATCTGGGGGGAACAGGAAAACCTAGGGGCAAAAAGAGAAAGTCAATCGCGATTCTTCAAGCGCTCGACGCGCTGGTTCAACTGCTCGATCCTGACGACGAGGTTGGTGACGGAGTAGAGGAGCCAGTAGAAGAGGAGCGCGGCGGCGATGAGGAGGGCGTTGCGCTGGCTCTTCATGATGGACTTCTGGTGGCGGAGGTGCTCCGTCGGTGTGCACGAATCTCCCTCGCAGGAAGGCCTCGTTTCGTACTTCCAGTATATGTCCATTAACAGGAACAGGCAGAACGGCACCACCGACAGGAACGGCTTCAGCAGGTTCCGCGTCACCGCGATCAGCCCCTTTCGGAGCCCGTCGAGCCCCGGGATCGTCAGCAGCAGCACCATGATCGCCTCTGCGGCCGCGGCGTACCCTAGCACAACCCATTCCAGCGCCATCGGTCACACACAATCTCAGATCTGTGTCTCTTCGGTATCGGTTTTCGGTTGCAGATTGAGCGAATCCTCGTTTTCTTGGATGAGAAGTAGTAGTTCTTCTCTTCTTTATTGTGTGGGGCTCGGAAAATCAGGGGGCTTTATGGCCAGAGGCGATGTGTTTCTGATGCGACACGTGCTGTACACGTGACAGCCCCCTGCTAAGTAAAGTACCAACTGACTTTGTAAGGCAGAAAAGAAGCCCACTAAGCCCAATTTGACGAGCGAAGAGTTAACGGATCACACATCTGACTAGTTCTTTGACCATCACAACTAACTAATTCTGAAGAAAAAGCACAAGTTCAGACCCAAAAAAGGAACTAAAAGCCCAAGAAAGTGTCCAACAGATTAGACATGTTGGTTTGGGCTTTGTCCCCCATTTTCTTCAGGGTTGGACTCGAATGTTTTTACACGTCACATTTTTTGTCAATCAGCTGCCCCCCCCCCAAAAAACGACCAAAACTTTTAAAAACCTGGCCCCGCCTGATAAAACTTGAGCAATTCGGCTTCGTTTGTTTTACATAATTTTATTTCATTTTTGTTGTTGTTGTTGTTGTTGGCACCATAATTAGAGATCAAAATGTGGATAATTATGGGCTGGCAAGTGAACTGCAATTGAACCTGGTTGAAAGCTGAATTGGGCCGAAGGAAGCAATTGGATGTAAAGCAAATGCTCATCAGCCGAGAAATAATTTTTGGGCTTGAAAGGGGGATGTATTAACTGAAGGGAATGATGGGTCAAGAAGAGTGAGTAAGCTTAATTGTTGAAGAGAAAGAAGCAATTGGAAATTGAAGCCATAAGTGAGTGACGGTTACTATTACTTGAGAACATGGGTGTATGGAGTTAAGTCGAGGACCACTATATGTATGCAATTAGGAAGTGGCAAAAATATAGGAAGAATATAAAAACTTATGCACACGAAAATTGAGAATAGATGAACAACTCATATATCATGCAATTTAAATTACTAGTTTTATTTCTCTTTGCTCATTTTACTTTCATCATTATGTTATTTCTCTATTTTCATTGTTGATATTCAAGCTTTGTATAAACTCTTTAGTTGATTAATACAAATCCAATTTCCATTGTAATTTTTATTGATCGATTTTACTCAAAAACTTATTTCTGTGAATCATTTGAGGAGCTCATTTGCTAAGAGACAAAGTACCTTTCTTAATCTAAATTGTTTGAGTATTGTTAATCTTTAAGAGTTTGTTTTCAGATAAGTTTTCTTAGAGAAAAATTTAGTCGATTACATTTGCATCCAACAGTTGCGTTCATAATAATTCAAAATTAAAAATGACTTTTTATTTAAGTTTAATTGACTTGATATGATTTAAAAATAGTTTATTATGTTTAAAATTCATTATAAGAAATGAATTCTGAATTGATTTATAAATCGAAGTTCCTGCTTGAAACACATTAAATCTGATTTGGCAAAATGTTTTGACCCGAATATACTGTTCCTTGTTTTTTTTCTTAGTTAACAAAAAGCAAGGATGATGGGGTGAGAAAGGCATGTCTTGCCACTAATTACTTCATGGAGATGGAGTCAATGCTGAGTGTGCACAAATTAAGTCCCCGTACAAATATTTACAAGCTCATAACCAGTAATTTAATGAGAAGAAGGCTTCGAAGCTTAAAAATTCTGACAACGAGGACAAGTGTCGACTACCCATGCGGCTACGTTTATCAATAATCAATAACATTAGTCATAATTCAGATACGTGAACGGTTTATATTATTCTGGACTTACCCATCTCTTAATTTTTCTTGGGAGATATGATTACAACTTCAATGGTTGTCACGGTGATTTAGCTGAAATGGCTCCGTTGATGCCAAGTGTTTGGGAAGGTTCTTTTTAACTCAAAGGAATAATAATATCCAACGCTTGGGTTTTCCTTTTTCCAGTTCTCCCCTGAAAAGAATTAGTTGTTCAATCATTAATCTTTAATACTGTTTACCTTTTTAAAAGCGTGACAAATATCTAACTAAATTTTTCCACCCATTCAAACACATGAATATGAAGATAAATGGATAAATTAAGACAAGTAGAACGTTCCTGTTTTATATTCCCATCACAAATTCTTTACACATATGCCACAGCTTCCATTAGATTACTACTGATCGAAATTAGAATCTTACCTTTTCAGATAACGCCATATTGCAAAACGAAGAAACAAGTGTAAGCCATTGCTGCTTTACACCCTGCTTTTTTTTAACTTTTAAAAAGGTGTACAACGAGCCAAAGCTAGTTGCTCAGTCACTGTGGCATATAAAATTATTAAAGTGATGTAGTATCTTTGTACTTTATTATGGCTCCTTCCTGCTGGCAGTCCTGAGCTTTTTCAATTATCAAAAAAGTGAAGCGCCTTCTGGCAGTTTCCTCGTCAATTTCATTATTTCTTTGTATATGAACCGAATTTTCTTAATCTCTTCGAGGTTCGAGCTTGATTGGAACCCACATTTGTTTTCGCTCTTATTTTCAATAAAGTCTAATCCAATCCTATCCAAAGAGTGAAAATACCTCCAAAAGATAATAACATGTGCAATGGATAGTACGATTAACGAGTAGTTAAGCAATTTCAATCAATTGAACTAATATTTAATTTAAACAATGATACGGATGTAATAAGAATTTTTATCAAAAATCATAATAATAGTTGGATAATATAAAGTGGTAGGACTTATCCACTCATCAAAAAATTAATAATAATATCATATTATTCTGATACTAAAATTCTAACAAAAATTCTGGATATCTAATATTTTTTTATTTAATTCAGTTGGATATATAATTATTCACCTTGTAGGTAATTCTAAGTAAATAAATGATTATTTAGTTTAATATTTGGTCAATAGAAATATATCCTGTCGCTGACATGATTAAAAATAATATTTTCTACATTCAAATAGCCTGATCAAACTGGCATCTCCTCCCCTTTCTTTTCTTTCCTTTTGTCTTTGTGTACGTCCAAATTCATGATTTTTTGGGAAAAAAAAATCTTAAGCTTACAATTGATTTCTCTTTTGGTCTGCCATTTGGTTGCTTTGAACTAGACCTCACTCACTGGCTTCAGTCAAGAAAATGACTTCCACTTAAACTTAATTTTACTTTTAGCTATATTTTATTTCTATCTTAAACAGTGATTAATGCATAAGAATCTGTGTCCCATTTGTAATACTCAGTCAGATATTCTCTTTCTATGTTGTAAGATAAAGAAAATTGGCAAAACGAGGCAGGAAATTGATCCCGGATGCTTTGCTGCCTTCTAAGTACTAAATGGCCCTCCTTAAACGCACTGACCGGTCAAGGGTCATATCATCTCCAAGATTGGTGCTAGTTACCGAAAGACAGTCAAGACAGGTAAGCAAAAACTTATGCTTAGGGTCCCCTCGGTTTAAGGTTCTCAGCATGAATTGTTTGTTATATTGCCCAGAAAGAATTTCCATGGATTAATAATGCCACGCAATCTTTGCTGCTTTGCTTTAACTAAAAAAAACAAATAATCACTATCACTGGCTAAGAATCATAATGATGGATTTAAGTAGTTTGTATAAATTCATAAGTTTAAACTTTAGTGTCATCAATGTTAATAATAATAATAACAACATAAAATTAAGATTAAAGAAGAACGTGTTACTAGTTCTTCTTTTGTTTTATAGTCATACGATTCTTTTCTCAATGCCGATTATTTTAGGAAAATTTCTATAAAACAATTTATTTCTCACGTACCAAAAATTGATTTATTCATGTAAACATTTACTCAGTGAACAATTTTCTTTTTTGGCACAAAAGATTTGAGTTGAGTAGAAGCTTATTTCACTCTAGGATCATATATGTCTCAATGATCATTGACTGCTTATAAAGATTATCACAAATGACTTACTAATAAAATTGTAGTCAAACTAAAGTCATGACAAAATCACAAAAGTAAACAGAAGTTGGATAAGATGAATCTTCCTAGTTTAACTTAATTGACGATACTGAGGTAAGAAATTGATAGCTTAAGTTTAAAATGAGAACAGCAAATTGAGTTCTAAACTAAACCATTATTTGGCTGCGCAAAGTTTACTGCAATTTGGCCTCTTTGGTTAGTAATATAATTCTATGGATAAAAAGCTTAAACCACCCATGAGGTTTGTCAATATTGCACTCATTCCTAATCTCCCTTCAATATTGCACTTCACCTCATAAACTTAAGGGTAGATTAATTTTAGGAGACATCCATAGTCAACCATAGTTAAAAGTGAGTTACAAGGTGGCCCTCCTATCTTTTGGACCATTAGTGCTTCATTTACTTTTAAGCATTAAATGTTATTTTAACAGTCAAGCCTAAATGATTATATAATAATTATTACATAAAATTATGAAATAAGATAACAAATTTTAAAATTACTAAATTATCGTTTCTATTTTTTCTCTCTCCCCTTTTATAGCAACGTCAAATGAACCAATCCAATCTATTTAAGCTCACGAATTAAACGATTCAGCATGTTTATCTTTTTCTTTAAAAGAAAAAACCCCTATGCATTTTTAAGGGATTTTCTTTCCTACTTAACATGGCCCAAACAATATAAATCATAACTAAATTAAAACCATATCGAACTTTAATTTATTATTTTTAAAAACAATAGGGTAAAGGACTCATGGGTTAAACAATTTAACTTGTTCATTTTTCTTTAATAGAAAAAAATCCTATGCATTTTGAGGGGTGTTCTTTCTCACTTGATAGATCTCAAACAATATAATTCACAATTAAATTTGAACTATATTGGGTTTTAATTTATTATCTTTTAAAATTAAAAAGTAAACAGATTAGCTCGATTACTTGTTATGTTGGTCTATTTACTATAAAAAATTAGGTGGATTGGATTGTAAAAATCTTGATCAATTCAAAATAAATTATTTTTAATGAGCCCAACCTGTTTAATTTACGAGTTAAATGGGTTAGCTCGATGCTGACCTGTTTACTTATCTATTTTTAAAAATAAAAAATTAAATTCTATTTGGTCATAACTTTGTCATTCTTTATTACTTTTTATTTTTATTTTAATAAATTGCACTTATATATAGTTTTTGAATTTTCATTTGGATGTAGTTTGAATTTAATTGTAAATTATATTGTATGAGATTTGTTAGTAGAAAAGAATTTTCCTCAAATTGTATAAATTTTTTGTTTTTTGAAAAAAACATAAATAAGCTAACCTGTTTAAGCCGGCAAACCTACCTCAAATAGATTGGACCATTATACTACTAGCTTATTTAGCTGACTATATAGTTGATTCGACTCATTTGACCCACAGGCCTAAATGAGTCGGATTGACTCATTAACATCCCTAAAAAAAAGAACGGAGAAAAGATAGGTTATTAGTTTAATAATTTTTAAAATTATTATAATGTTATATAATTATTATATTTTTAAATTTGAACCTTTTTTTTTGGTCTGAATGTGAATTGCTCAATAATATCAATAGTTAAAAGTAAATTGACCACAATAATCTAAAGGATAAAGTGGACCATCTTATATCTTATTGTTAACTATAGTTGAGTTAAGATGTCTCCTAAAACTAATTCATCCTCAAGCTTATAGAGTAGAGTATAATATTGAAAAGAAATTGGGATGGAGTGAAATATAGACAAACTTCGGAGATGATTTTTGCATTTTACCCTAACTCTATTATCATCCACCTGTTCATTCTTTGACGGCCCTGCTTAATCTTATCTTTACTTTATATAGCTCTTTGTTCAATGTGATCACATCTACTTCCTTATCAATTTGTTGATGCAAGAATATACAATGAATTTGGAACACGATAAGGATTTATAATTGTCACGTATGGCATCGTATGTCCTATATTCTGTTTAGATAAAGAGAGACAAAGAGGGTTTCATAATTAAGTTTAGCAGAAGGATTAATAAAGTAATGATGTTAAGTGGTGCCAAGAATTAAATAGACTAGGACAAAAACAACGAGCTCATAGCTTGAAAGCAAACGCAAAAAGCAATCGATGACGGAGGAGATGGATAAAGATCAAAGAAAGAAGATTCTGGAGGGATTTTGGGGACATTGTTTACTCACAAAGATTATGGTCCTATAACAATAATTATTGGTACTTTATACCAACATCTTTTGCTTCTGTAGTTAATGACATATTGGCCCTTCAGGTCTTATAGAATAATAGAGTGATGATGATAGTCCCTTAATCATTGCAAGATTTAATTTGGCATCTTAATATTCAGTGTTGTCTGTTTTTTCAATCTAAGAAACCTGTCTCATGAAAATTGCATGGTAGTGCTTTGGTCAAACATAAGTCGATTGATGTTTCTTACTAGTATAGTCATGAATCGTTTCGTAGGATTGTGCTTCACCAATTACTGTATATAATTTAAGCTTAGTTAGAAGTGGATCTTACCATGAATTCATATATTTATTATTATTTTATATTTTTAGTGATGAAATCCATCACTAAGATTAAATGGCATATAGTAATTGGTGAGAGCATAATCCTATGTGACATTCCATGACCATGCAAGTATTTCTCCTCTTCAAATAGCAAATAAAGGCCATATAACATTGGCTTAAGTAATCGAGATAGTCAGAGATTTAAGATTGATCATAATTAACTGCGACTTCTCAACAAAAAAGAGTAGCATATAAAGAGCAGTAATAGATCTGTCAAAGATAACTGGATACTTGCACGGCTATGAATTAAAGCAATGTAAACCAAAAATTGCTGACTGCATCAAGTCATCAACTCACTATGTTGGTGAGTTTGCATCGCTCTCTCTATAATTGCAGCATTTATAATTTGTTATAAATGTTACATGGAGAAAGATCTGGCAGGCCATAGTCTAGAGATTAATATTATTGGCTTTCATATTGATATTAACAATTTCTTCAAGGCCGGCACCAGGGATTTTGGATCTTGTACAGTGTTGAAGGAGCGAAGTACAAAATTAGAGGCATTTGGTACATTCTAAGATGGATGAGACTGAGATCATAAAACATTTTTCAGAAGCAATACAACAGACTTTATAGAGAATTCAGTAGGGGAGTTCTTTCCCATCAGATAGTAGATTTTGATTCAACAATTTCTGTATCATTAAAATAAGATCGAGAAGTACTGTTCATAAAATAACACCTGCATGATCATATAACATCTGGTGTAATTATAATGGCCCAACAGGGAAAAAAATGATAACAAAATTGGGGTACTGGTTTGACAGAAAATTGATCAAATTTGTCTTAATCTGACTTTTGGATGGAAAGTAAAGTTCTTCATACTCTAATATAAAAGTAAGCAAAAAGTATACCCATCAAAGGTTATAACATAACATGCTGCAACTTTTCACCCAAGTGTTCACTATTTGTACACATTGGTGGACACTAGACAAGTTGTAAGTGGTCATAGAGTGTAGAATCTTGAGCTTTTTCTCCTTATTGCAACTCATTCTTTAACTTGTTTCAAGGAACTACTTTTTCCATACACATCTTTCTATCTATACCTTCACAGGTATTCATTATAAAGAGAACTATGCAGGAAACTTAGAGAGATAAGAAAAAGATGGATTGAATACAAAAAGGAAAAGTAGAGACTCTGAGGGACTAGAAGAGTAGCAGAAGTGTCACCGAAAGACTAGCAATTTTACCGAAGAAAAGCAGGGACAAAAGTTCGACCCCAGTATTATGCACATATTATTCTTTATTTACCACCTGCATCATTCAGAGAAGCGATGTATTATGACCATGATAAATTAAATGTTTAAACATATCACACACACGCACACGCACACGCACACACATATAGATATATATGTACCACAGAGACCATACCTTTCTGCTTTTCGCACACCTTGGACAAGAAGGAAAGGAAAACGATGATTAGAGCAACCCCAGCTATGAGTCCAATTAGTATGGCAAGTGTCTTCTCAATCTCATCATCATTGTGATTGCTATCATCTACGCTCAAATTAGATAGGAAAATTACACAACATCTCGAGTTAAATTGTCAATATTTAAAGCAAGTGTGTTGTAGTACTAGATACAGTGAAATTCAGTTCTGTAAGGGTGGTTTTTTTGTACCCTGCATTTTGAAATTCATTTTTCATACATGTTTGATAGCACTAAAGTTTTTTGGTTAGCAGATGAAAGATTTTATTTATTAATTTTATTGAATTAATTTAAATATAAAAAGAATGATTATTTCAATTTATTGAAGCTACCGTGCTGACTTTATTATTACCATATCTACCTCATTGTGTTACGTGTAAGTTGCTCTTTTATTGCGTTGATGCTATTCAGGCCTTAGGAGAAAATGGTGATATCATCTCATGGATCTTGATTGTTCTTTGCTTACAAAGGACTATTTATAAATTCAAAGCGGGGGTATTGTCAAATAGATATTACAAAAATGTTTCTTTATTTATTCTAATTCTAGCACACAGAAAGTCCAAATACTTCGGCACTTGAGATGTTTCTAGTTAACGAAAGGCATTGTCAAAAAAATCATACTAGACTAAGCAAAATTTAGCATATCTCCTTTTCCAGTTTTTCATTCCAATTATTTATTCTTCTCGTTTGCAGAGCAAAAAGAATAACTTCTAGTAAAGACTACAAAAGGGAGAGGGATGGCAAAATTGAAAATTCAGATACAAATCTTCTAGAAAGAATAACATGATGATCAGCTTATTTAAATTTTGAATAAATAATTAGCTTATGTAAATCAAGACTCAAGTTGACTATTATATGAGTAACGACGAGTGATCCATCATTAATATGATGTAATCATCCGTTTCAAGGCTCCTCTTATCTTCAACAGTCATTTGAATAAGGCATGGCAGATATAAGCAATACGGAGTGGCAATTACCCTTTAGTACATACAAAAGATACCAACCAACCAATAGAAGCCCTGCACCCCAGAACTAATGAAGGCACATAATATAGACAAGGCAGAGAAAATATTTACCAGGACAAAAAAAGGAGTAAAAAAAAAAAAAAAGGTATCTCGGCTAATCTGAGTTATCCCCATATAGCAAAGCAATTCTTGTTTTCCACACCACCTTTCTACACTTTTTACATGGGTAGCACTAGCACTAGGGTTCAAACCCAAATTTCAACTATTTAAGCAAAGTCAATTTTCACTAGTGAATTATTCAACACATTTTTTCTAATAAAAAAATTATTTGGACGTAATTTTTTGGGTTATCCATCAATATTAAAGAGCCATGTACAAAAGAGTGAAATATTTATATATATAATATATAACTAGAGAATTATCACTTATTATCATTTTCATCTATAAAATTTTCACTCTTCTTTACACGATTCTTCGGTATCAATACACACCCTAACAAATTATATCCAAATAGCAGGTCCGAAAAAAGAGAGTAAAAGAAAAGAAATTATTGTTATTATTAACACACAAGCAAAGACAACAACCAAAAGGCGTCACAAGCCAAAAACCACCACCGTGCACGGTTGCGGAGCCACTTACCGTTACTGTCGCGCGAGTACCTGCCACCTTCGGAGTAGCGTACGTAGCACTTGGCCAGGTACATGTCCCCCCACGTGGAGGCCCCACACTCCGCTTTCAACCGTCCGATGGCATCGGAGAGGCAATCCTGGCACTCGCTGGGGCTCAAGTCCCCCGTGCACTGCGCCACACCCTGCATATCCCCAGACCCACTCCTCCTGAACGTCTTGTAAGTAGTCCCATCCGACGCCTGCAGATACGCCAGCACAGCATCACGCCTCGTCAACGCATCAGAGGTCAACCCGATCGACGGCCCACATTTCTTCGTCACGGCTGTCTTGTCCTCCACACCGAGGAACGTGGCATTATCGTACTTGACGAAGCAGCCGTCGAGCTGCAACGCGCCGCCGCACGAGTCGAGGCAGAGCGTGCCGAGTTGACTCACCGCACGCGCCACGCAGCGCGAGCACTGGTCGTTGGAGAGGTCGCCGCGGCACTGGAAGAGGCCGTACACGGTGCCGGAGGAGGAGGTGGTGCCCTGAATGGTGAAGTTGTTGTAGTTGGTGAACATGGCTGAGTTGACGAGCGAGGTGAGGAGCGAATTCACGCTGTTCTCGTAGGGTGAACCCAGCGTGTACTTCGTCTGAGAGCAACCACCGAAGATGTAGGACTCGGTTTCGGAGTTTGATGGGGTTTCCATGGCTAAGAGCGTGAGGAACAGAACAAGAAGAACCATGTTCGTGTTTGAGTTTGTGTTTGACATGGTGTGGCTATGAGTGAGTGAGATGAGAATTGGGTTTGTTTATGGGATCTGATTGGTGACACAGTTGTGTGTTGTTCGTTGTGTGATATGAGTGTGGGAGAGTGACTCAGTGTGTGTGTTTGTGATTATGGTGATGGTTGCTTTGAGAGGAATTTACGTAAGGGAGTGAGGAAGTTGATGAAAGGAGAAGAGTGCTATATATGAATGAGTATGATTGTGGAAAGAGAAAAAACAAAAAAAAATGCTGAATGGAGTGCTACATGGTTAAAGTCACATACATAATATAATGTACCTACACTTTTTTATTTTTCATATATTTTGCTTTCACTTTTTTTTTCCCCCGTAAGTTACTTTTTGTGGTATTTGGAGTATGAGAGGGGTTGCGTCAAGTTAATGGCGCTGCTGTGTAGTGGCACTGAGCTAAGCTGGAAGTCAAAAAAGATGGTTAAGGGGCCGGCGATGGTTGACTCCAAAGGCATCGAAAGGCCAAAAGTTGATCTGGGTTTACCTACTACTGCTTCCATTAGATGGAAAAGTTCGTACAATAATTTCAATCAAAGAGAGAAGAACAAATACTGATCTGGTTTTCTAGTTTTCCGCTAAAAATTTATCTTTTAAATTAATGATTAACCTTTATGATGAATTAATCATTATTGAAATGAGTTTATCTGTTGTCAAGTATAATTGATTTATTAAAGATTTAAATTTTGAAACATTAATAACAAAATAAAATTACTTTCTTGTTAGTTTTCATGAGAAATTGTTGTATAGGCACTAAAAATAAAATTGGTGAAGCTGCTATCTAAGTGTATTTGACACTAAATTGATTATTTTTTTTTTTTTTGTTGCAAAAACAAAAATGCTGCTAGCTAGATGATTCCTGTAGATTGAAGTTGCTATCTAAGTGTCCATCGCAATCAGCTATAGACCACTGTTATTTTGTGAAGCTTCTGGTCGTTTGATTTTCTTCCTTTCAGTTTGTGAGGACGGTATCCAAAAGAAAACTATTCTTAGCGGTCCGGTTGAGCAGTTGACAGAAACAGTTTGTTTGAATATGACTTACCTAGCGTGGAAGGATAATGTGATCTTTGGCATATCTGCCCCTTTATATTATACCTCATTTTAACTTTTAAAAAATTAGGGTATTATAAAGAAATAGAATTTCAACTGTGATAATTTAATAAATAATTATTATGAGTCTCATATTAAGCAAATAAGTAAATCTAACAAAATATTTAAGCCATGAAGTTCTTCTACTTAATTTGCTAGTCTTTTTGGTTGGTTTTCTTCATATGCTTGCATCATAAAATAAATCTAAGAACAATAATGTTAATGTTACAAAGCTGGATTAACTAAAGTAAAAGCAAATGCTTTATTGACTTTTGGGAAAAATCAATTTCAACGCTTAAAAAGTTTTAGAAATTCTTATTAATACTTCTTCTTACTATATTAGAACAAGTTATTGAAGTTAGCGTTCGCAATTAATTAGAAATTTAATATAAGAGACCAGGGATGAAACTCTTCAATGAACATGATAGCTAAGTTTCCTAAGTTTGGATAAGCATTTATGTCCGAATAGTATTAGTCTATATCCGAATAACCTGGTTATATCTCATCATGTCACCCTTTTTTTTTTTTTGAAAAAAAAAGAAAAAGAAAAAGAAATGTTTTATACTTTTCTACAAAATATTACTTGAAGCTAACGACTTTGAATTCGAAGTTGGAAGTTTAATAAAAGACGAAATAATTGAAGTTCATCTATGCTAGCAAGGATTTTTTTCATTTTAACATTTTTTGAGTGCACGTGGCTAGCTTAATTAACCTTTTTGTATAGTGTCAACAGGAGTTAATCCACCTAGTTAGTTTTGTGTTTATACATCACCATGACACTCAAATGAGTTCAGAGAAATGCATTGACTCTACACTAGTCTGAGTATTTTCATTATAAGAAAAACGCATTTTAGCAATGAAAATTTTGTAGCAGCCTCGAATTAGCCGCAATTTGCGATGGACTTTATGGCAAAAAACTCCTTCACAAAATTTGCTGCGGTCAAAATTCGCAACAAATCAAATGGAAAAATTAGAAAAAAAAAAATAAAACAAAGACCTGTGGCGGTTTAGTCCGTTGGAAAAAAAAAAAAAAAAAAAGAGTTTGCAAGGGATAACCCGCCACAAATGTCAAACTTAAAAAAAAAAATGACAAATTTTTGTTTTAAAAAAAAAATTAATATAAATACAAATTTTACCAATAAAAATAATAGAAAATATCAACTCATACAAATAATTACCCATTATAATGAAGGACCTATTATAATTTTTTACTTTCCCCTATTTCTATTGATTAATAGTATAAAATTGGTACATATTAATTAAACTCTTAAAAAAAGTAGAGTAATTTTTTATTTTTGGTGAATGAAGTAATTGTTTATTATGTACGATGCAAATGTCAAAACTATTGCCACGTTTGTAAGAGAGGATGTGAAGTGAAAGTATCTTGCATTTTTTTTTTTTTTTGAGGAAATAATTAGTGTGTGGATAGTGAATCACGTGGCTAATCTTATCTTTGACTTAAATTTTTAAGGATATTATTTAGAGTCAGAGTTAAATAATTAGTATAATTATGTAGAAAAAATAATTAGTATAATTTAAATTTAAACTTGTAATTATGTAATTATTTACATATTGTCTATCACTAATCAAATCTTTTGAAATCATCTTTCGCTTAAATTTTAAATTTTATGTTACAGCGATATAACTGGGAACTACTTGGTTATGGAAATTTTCATCCCATGTCAAGCACAAAAAGATTCAATAATGAGTATACATAAACAAAATATTCATTTAATACTTTTTTGAAACGCAAACGCTTCTTACTTTTTGACATATATACTCCACCTCAACGATTGTGCTTATATAAATTTTCTGAGAGCTTAGGCTTTCAGATCTTAGTAGATTCAACGATAAATCAGTCAATTAAAAAACTCATACTCTTCGCTCCCGAGAAAGAATAATTTGGCCTTATTGTGGTAGGAAAAAGTCAAGTTTCCAATTATCTTGAGAAAAAATTGAATAATATAAATTTGTTTTCTCACGAAATCTGTAACAAATTTTGTAGGTCATTTACAAATTTTGTGAGTCATTGATTGCTTATTCATTACACCACTTCTTATATCCTACATTTTCAAAGATGTAACCACATGTATGATTAATGTTGCCAATTTGAAAGGTCTTTTTTTAAAAAAATAAAAAAATAGAACTACTAATTTGCTATAAAATTTTGCTTTGTTATTTCGTAGTTCTTACTGTATTTTTGGGATATATTGCTATTTAAAAACTATATTAGGTAGTGTCAACGTTAAAATTTGTTTAAATATGTTCCATTTACACATGTGCGTTCAACCTCAATTTCGGCACCTTTTATGGAAATTTTTGGTTTGCACAGAATCAACATTACTACACACAATCCACCAAATAAAATTACGCAACTACCTTCCGTACAATGCGAGAGGCATTGAAGCAAATACTTTGTTTATTTATTTTTTAATAAAAATTTAAATTGAGGAGAAAACTCATCTCAATTTAGCATTAAAACATGCTTTTTGGCTTATCAAACATTTATAAAAATACTTACAAATCATTCATTAATATGAAATCTAAAAATTATATTCAAATTATGGTGATGCATAAGTAAAAGACCAACTAAATGAACCAACCTCTATTGACTTTAGACAACTTCTTTATTATGTTATAGAAAAATAAATAAAATAAAATAAAAGAAAGAAAAAAAGGGAGAGAGAGAGAGAGAGAGGGAAAGGAGAGTATAAGCATAATTTCCTTTGGGCATTACGTCCTGGAACTGTGTTGTGTTCATACTCCATATATTTTATTACATGTACAAAACAGAACGAATAAGAATAAATTCTTTAAAATTTTTACTTGACACGCTTTATTTGTTTTTATATATTTTCTTTGAATAAATACTCATTTTAATTCTTGAAATTGCATATATAAAAATCACTTTGATCATTGAAATTTAGAAATTAATTTTTTAGCCTCTAAATTGCAAATTGTGAGTCGTATTAATCCCTGACTTCATTGTTATTATCGTATTGTCATATAATGATTTTGTTGATGTGTCACATTAAATGACAAAGTATCATCTAAAGGTGGGCATGCAAGCTAACTCGATTTACGTGATAAATAGGCAATCAACATGCAAGCCTCATTCGCCCCACATAGGCTTGTGGACTCGTGGGCCAATCCACATTGCGATATTTTTATTTGTTTTTGCTTTTGCTCTTTTATTTTTTTATTTCCTTTGCCTTGTAAATTTTGAAAATGTAGATGCTAGGATTCAAACTCAAGTCTCCATGACTACAACATTGAGTTCTTACCACTAAATCGTAGTTGCAAGTTATGACATAAGACCTTATCAATTGAATATATCTTATTCTGCCGACGTAAAAACACAAAAGTAAAAATAAGCAAGTGAGTAGGTTGGTTTGCTAACCCACAAATTTAACCCATTTTGCCTGCAGGTTAAGTGGGGTAGGTTAGAAAATCTACGAATTAACAGACTAAGAAAATGTTTGGTCCTAACCCATGTGCATTGTGAGTTAAACGGACCAACCTCGTGGATTGTGGCCCGTATACCTAGCTCTAGTAGCAGTGCATGTGGCTTGTGAGGTGGTATTAATAAAGTATAGATACTTCTTTTGAGTAAATGCTTATTTTAATTCTTGAAATTATATGCATAAGTCACTTTAATCTCTAAAATTTAGAAATTAATTTTTTAGTCCCTAAAATTATAAAATGTGAGTCATATTAGTCCCTGACTCCATTGTTATTACTATGTTGTCACATTTTCACTAATATGTCATATTAAGTGATATGATAGCATCCCAGATGATCTATGAGGTGGTATTAATAAAAAATAGATTTAAATTAGTCTATTGAGATGATATTTCTATTATCATTCCACTTGATTTATGTGGCCTTCATAACACATTTTAAAAAACTTTAAGGATTAATTTGAATTTATTCTACATCTATATGCCATCTCAGAGGCCACGAGAAAATACCACCATATTACTTAACATGATACATTGTTGAAAACCTAACAAGATAGTAATAAAAATGTAAAATAAGGGACTAATGTGATTTATATTTTATAATTTTAGGGACAAAAATATTAATTTTTAATTTCATGAACTAAAGTGACATATATGTACGATTTCAATCACTAAAGTGATATACTCTATTTTCTTTTGTGTGAAGCCCTAGTTTTACTAGACTATTTCAGGTTTATGTTGTGGTTTGTATTAACTAATTAATTATCTCTTGATTCTATTACTATTTTTGTTATGTTGCGTCAATTGTAAGTAGTACCTTACCTTAGTAAGGCCAAGTAAGTCAATATGAGATGAAATTGGAGCTTTAATTTTTGAAAGGCATGGATTACGAGAGACAAGTATTAAGAGGGAGATCATTGATTGTGAGATAGCATCTTGTCTGAGCAAGACTAATGTGAGGTCAAATTCAAATCGAACCATGGTGTTTGATGATGAATTTAAGTAAAAATATATATGTTTTGCCTAAAAAATTAATATAATTTTTAATCTATGACCAATGCATGATATATCGGTGATCAATTTTCAGAAATTAGGCTATTTTTGTTAGTTTTCTTTCTATTGTTCTTTTTTTGTCTCTCACGCGCTAAAAAAAAAAAAACCTTACAAATTTTTATAAATCAGTGCAATAGAATTTAATCATCGTCTTTTTTTATGTCTTCTTTATGCTACTCTAAGCCTAGGTTGGGATTGGCTGTTAAAATTAAGTGTTAAATCTTACACGAGAAAATATAGACACTGCACAATAATGGCTCAAAAATAATAAAAATAATTATAGTTTGTCATGACTCTCCCAAAATCTAAAACATCTATTTAGAAAAATGGAGACAAATGAAATTCAAATCACTTGGTCATAAAAATTCCAATATCATATCATAAATTATCTCTTTTAAAAATTTAAAATATTAAATAAAGGTATACGAATAATTTTATATCTTAACATAATAATATTAAACATATATAAAACACGCGATCTAAAACATTAGAAAATAAAACTGCTGTAGAGATTAAAAATATTATTTAATAATTTGACAAATATGTGAAATATGTCAATATATGCAAGTTTTTTTTTTTTAATGAGAAATTGTGAATATTTATCGTTACCAGAGCAATTAATACGAAACTTAACATTTCCCATCGCATTTGATAGCTGGCAACTTTCGTTCCCTATCGCCTGGGCCCTCGATGACACCCCGTGAGTGATCGAAAGTGCCTCTCGCTTTTTGATGGAGAAAATTATTTGAGGCAGACGGAGATGGTTCTTCTACATTTCGTAGCTCCATCCTATTTTCAAAGAGCTATTAGATTAGTTGTGCTTGATCATCTATACATTTAGTTCCACTTTCATTTCAATTAGTAGCCAATTGTCCTTCAAATTTTAATTATGATAAATGTGTGTTCATCTGTATCTTTCAATTGCTGCTGCATTTGAGTATTTTTCACGTTTATAAACGCATACTCAAAAACTCTGTTGGTAATCTAATAGAAACTTTTACTGATGTATTTGATGAAAAAAAAGGATCCTTGTTAGGTTTACACTATATTGCTCAATTTTATTTAGCACAACTTATATTAAATGATAGGTCCAGAAAACATTAGCAGATTTATACTAACAAAATAAGCATTTTAGTTTACTGGCAACGAGAACATGGGAAATTATAAAAGAAGAGAAATGCATTTAATTTTAGAAATTAAATTAGGGAGAAAGTGCTTCAGACAAATAAGTTAATGAAAACTCTAAAATCGTTTCATTACATTTTTTTAATATCTTTTGTAAAAGAAGAACTTGAGAGGTGGATTACTTCTTTAACAATTAATGCGGAAGGTACCGCAATTGATTGATTGATTGATTTTAACTAATGAAGGATCATCCTTTTTTTTTTTTTTTGATGTGACTAATAAAGGATTATCACTTAAGCTTAATGGAAAAAATGTTTCATGTCGACGCACGAGACATTGTTAATTGAGTTAACCAAAGTTGGTAAAATGCATATCATATTATTGATATCAAAGAAACAAATATGAAATTTGTTGCTAGCTACAAAAGGAATTACACAGAAAAAGCATCAAACTCAAGCGTGTTACTAAAAGCTAGTATTATCTAAGTACGAATGGGAATGGACAAAGACATTTCTCCATCCATCCCATACACGCTAGCTGGAGTGAGAAGCTTCGTAGCTCTAACCATATGCAATAAAGCCTTAATGGTCAATTCAAGCTGAACTTCGTATGCAAAGCAAACGAAGTTGATTGACAAGGATTAAACTAGCAAGAAACAACTAAGACTGACTACAATTGACTATAGAACAATTAATACATTATTGCATTCACCTGCAGAAATAAGAAGCCATTATGAATTCCACCGTTTTGGTCTTCAAGTATGTGATATGCTTTTGAATAGTATGTGGAACATTGACTAATTTGGTTAAGTCGTTCAACAAATACAAGCAGCTGAAAATAAATAAATAAATAAATAGAGAAGGCTCTGAAAGCATAGTTTAACATTCTTTCTTATCTGTGCATTACTGTATATGAGTGGATGAATTTCAGATAAATTAAACTCTCAATTTATAAACTAAAGAAACACTGTTTTGTATTTATTAGTACCACAATTAAAAATGACAAAAAGTCACAAACACAATGATTCCCTACCACCAAATGGAATGAGAGAAGAGAAAATTCAAAATAATAATACTGATATAACATGTCTCCTTCAAACGACAAATGATTAGTGACTAAATATATATTTTGTGTATGGTGTTTCTATATTTTTATTTTCCTAAGGGTACTGGCAACTTTAATAATTAGTGACTAATTTTCTCTCACGTGTACTACTAATTTAAAATATGAATATTGATTGAAAAATTATATTTATATTTTATATACATAGAGCATGTCATTCAACTATATTCAGAAACTAGTAAATAATAGTAGTACCTTTTTGAAAATTAGGGTAACAAAAGAATTCATGCATTAATTAATAATGAAGAATTTGCAAATGAAAGGGAACATGTTTCCCCTTGATCCCATCCCTCCACCTCTGTTTTGGAAAAAGTTTCATGGAGGAGAAACTACTACTACATTTCAATAGCATAAAAAGAAGTGAAACGAACCACCCAAACAACTTCAATTATTTGGCTTCTTTTAAATTGTCTGGCAATAAGAAATTTTACTTACTCCCACATAAGAACAACCAAGGAAAAGGCGACTGATTAGTGGCATAGTGTTATTATATTATTATCTTAGTGGAAACACCCATCCTAGATAACATTTCAAGGTAAGATTTTTATGGAATTTAGCTATGAATACGTGTCCCTCATTACAATAGTCAAATTGAACAGGTTTGTTTTTGTGAAGTTTAGGTCTACAGTGCTACAGCTCTTTCTCACTCTGTCCATTTTTCCTTTGGCAGAACTTTGGCTCAAGCCAAACATTCAAGGAGTGAGCAGCCTCAGGATAGTCTTTCATAAAAGACATGAGAAAGCAATACACTAAGTCATCAGAAGCACTAGTGTCAAATCTCCACATTAAATAGTCAATATAATAAGTTCTACAAACTTAGTTCAAACAGCTAGATGATAATTAATTATTACTATACGTGTATATGTCTTAGGGATTAGCAATCTTTCCGCTTACTTTCATTTGAATGCGTGAAAATTATTGCATCCTTTTAGAATATTTGCTCCAAACACTGAGATCAATCTTATTTTCTACACATATAAATACCCGTTTTTAGACTTTGTTAGACAATAAGATCTAGTTGATTACAAATATAATTTTTTATTTTTTTAAAAAATAGTTCTGTTTTCTAGTCAGTCAATAAGAGGTTCAGGTTGAAGTTTAATGCAGATGAAATGGATTGATGTCTACGTATCCAACTCACACACCATAATTGACCAAATAGAAAACAGAATTCCTTCAAACACGTCTAAACACACTCTTTATACCTGGTCAAGTCGTTTTACGGAAAATGACACTTTAAACACATCTAGTTTTTATCACGAAATTAATTGTCACAAAAAAGAAGAGGAAAAACAATACTATTTTTGTTTTTCATGATTGACTATTCATTTCACTCTTCAAAACACGCCACATTCTGATTCAACATATTGTCTAAGTTTCTCAAAGACACACACATGGTTGGTGGGTGCAGTACCAGCTGGGGGTGAAGAGTAAGTAGAGGCGTTCCATCAAAGCAAAAGAAAAGCGAAAGAGCATTGCAAGAGGGAAGGAAGGTCACCTCACATTCACATTCATTCAATAATGAAGGCGCACTTTCCTTCTCTCCGATATAATTTTTTGTTTGCATTATTCTGTTTACATGGGAAGTTAATGAGGATTTTTGTCTTTGCCTTTTGATGTGCCACCACACAAAGGATACAACACTACAACTCTACATAAGGCCTTTCAGCCTCAACTTCCGACCAAAATGCCAACCTCATTTTGCCCCTATTAGATAAGGTTTTCCACAAGTTATACCATTGCAGTACCCATGGCTCTGCCTTTAAATTAAATTAATGCGACCAACCCCATTACCCCGATTTAGGCTTTGATTGAATGTCTGTCTGGACTATATAGGTGGCCAACCTCATTTGGCATGATTATGGCTATATGCACATAAGCTACAGGATTGGGGAAACAAGCATAAATAATTGAAATTGAAGACCCATACTGCATGTTGCTAGCTAGATAACTTAGATATAGTATATCCATATCAACGTGAAAGTGCCATTTTGTATATTTAGTGTTAAGTGTTTAATGCAAATTCCTATTAATTCGTTTGAGTAGGCATAACAGAGTTTCACTTGGATGGAATTGAGAAGGAGGCTATTGATATGAATCGATATCCCTTCTTTCGATAAACAAGGCTAATACATTTTCACAATTGGTCTCAAACGAAAGCAATTAGTTATTTTGAAAAACTTCAACAACATAGTTAGAATCTTAATACGCATTCAACGACAACTTGCTCCTTACCCTGACCAATGGTAGTAGTTATGCTACGTTTACCAATTATATATGCGGTGTAGAAGGAATTGGTATATGACTTTGAGTTTGAGCACTTGTAATGAATAGTTTGGAGTACAGGAAATTGAAAAAAAATAAGAAAAGGAGAAGACAGAAACAGCAAAGCAAAACCAACTACTGGATTAAATTTCAGAATAAAAACTTAGTAGAAAGGATTGTGCTGGCAAACTTAGAATAACTTGATGTTAGCAAATTACTCAAAACTGTTTGATACTAGTTTCGACCTTTAAATGGATGACTACTTTAACTTATCTAATTACAGTAATAATAATTATAACGTTATAACATCACTCTTCCATTTGAACGAGTATTCCTATCTCAAAAATATTTTTCTTGAATTCTTTTTTCTTTCTTTTTACCCCAGATACATCTAAGCCAACATAGGCGTGTTAAGATCAACTCTGTATTTCATAAAATTTATAAGTAAAAATTCAATAAATATTCGAACAGACCAAAGGTGATGGGAATGAATCCTCTTATGTTAAACTTTTACATGATTTTATCATATGTAAGCTCTTACCATTGATTTAAAAAATGGGACCCAAATAATACGTGTAACATATAAAAATTAATGATAAAAAATCAAACATAATAAAATCATGTGAAAATTCATCATGAGAAGATCCAATCTTAAAAGTGATTGATTAATCATAGGATTTAAGGACTACTAGTTTCAATTCTTTTTACAAACATACCTTTTTAATAAGAGACATTAAAAATTTTAAAATAAATAATTTTTTCAAAAATATTTAATAAATTTTGACGAGCTAAAAATTGAAAAAACTACATCATAAACTTGCCTGCATGGTGCACCATTTTCCCAATGGTTCGATAGGCGGTTTCACATTTTTCTTTTCTTCTGAAAAACTAGCGCTAACAGCCCCATAAACTCATCACTCATGCCGAAAATAGTCTCTTATCGTACACCTATGTCCCTTGACTCATTACTCAACAAAATGGAGAAAAATCTTATATTGCCCAAAAAAATTCAATGCATTGTATCCCACTTGCAACCTGAGGCACCAGGACCCTCAGTCCTGCCTACGTGGCCTTTGACAACATTATACATGCACTATCTGATGCATAATATGAAACAACATTGCGTCCTTTTTTTTTTTTGGCATATATATCTTCAAGTGATGAAGCGTAAGATCCTACATAACATGGAGGTTCAATATCAAGGGACTAATTCCTTTTCTTTTTTTGTAATATTCCCGTAAATGATTCCACCTATTGACAGTAATCTGATTTAATATAATCAGTAAAATGGCGGAAAAAAAAATCAGTTTATCCAAGACAATCGATGCACTATCGAAAATTTAGATCAAAGTTGGAAAAACAATTCAATGACATTCAATGTTATGCTCACAATTTCAGGATAAAAAGTACACACACGAGCCCACACTGACACAGAAGAATACATAAGAAAGCGAAGATAAAAGGTTCCCACAGCCAAATTATAGGTCGTAGTAAAAGTAGTTTCAAAACAATTAACAATAAATTCAGATATAAGATAGTGGCTCTTTGATTGCTCCAGGTTACATACGCAGATGGTTCATAATTACATTTATAAATGCATTAACCCGTGAACAGGGATCATCTATTGAATATAATTATTTACATTATTACTCTTGGGTTCTCCGTTCTCACCTGACTTACACGATACAACATCTCAGCACCAGCCCCTTTTGGTCAATCCTGCCTTCTTCGTTGCCTAAAAATCATACATAGGATCATCATTCAACTTCTTCAAACCAAATAAGACTCATCAAACAAATACAAGTCTTTTAACAACCGATCTACTAGTTCCAACAATGTTATATCACAACAGCTTATAATCTAATCAGCAAAGGTTAAAACATAAGAGTCTAAATTTGATCCGGTCAGTCAAAGTTTTGTTTAGACAATCATTCAATGATATTTTGGCACATCATTAAAAAAGGTTTGGCATACTTCCTAGATAGTTGTTTTAATAGTCAAACTCCTTTAATGATTTGATAGGATGATATTGTCAAGAAATTTTACAAATACACACATATACACAGAGTGAATGTCGAAATTCTTTCGACATTTTTCTGCTACATAATATCAGGGAAAAAAGGTATATAACTCAATCGTAAATTAAATAAACTGAGAGAGGAGACATAGTTTAGGCAATTAATTTGTAATTTTTTGAGTCTTTAAATATCAAGTACTGGGTATACCCACACAAATGTAATGCAGTATCACAAGTGACAAAACAAGGTGTCTAAAAACAAAAGCAATAAGATTGCCAGGTCATAGAACAATCCATCAGAAAATCTTTACTCAAACCATTCTGAGAACTTAAATGCTGAATAGCTCACAAGCAATTCATTACATATATCTAGTGCAATATCAGACCATTGTTGCCCATGGGTTTGGAGTTTGGACAATGATGGAGGAAACAATCTTTGTGGTATCAAAATTAACAAATTAACCATGTCGCCCATAATATAGAAACCATCAAATTTACAAAAGACACTGAACTCATGCATATAGCAATAGCTAAAATAGAGATAAAAACACTATGAACGATCAGAAATAAGATCAACACACCTTCAGGAGGCTGAGCTAGCTTCCGGTTTTGTGGAGATGTCATTTCTTTCTTCAATTGCAACAAAATGTCTTCCATTGTACACTCTCTTTGCCAATTAGCAAGCATGGGAAACAAATGTGGCTCAACCTGGTAATTTAATTATTTATCAGTTAAATCTGCAATCACAACAGTGTAGGGGATCCTTTGCAAAATATGCTACCTACCACTCCAGTCTCTTGGTTGACACAAGTCATGTTAATCCTTGTTTGAAATCTAACAGATGGTGGATTGTCTGGATAATCCTTACCACAAAACAATTTCAATTGGTAGATACGCCCTTCATGAACAGTCTGGTAAAACAACAAGATGAACAGGAAAATTCACCAAATCAACATATTGCTTGGTAAACAGTAATTTCACTTATCCACTAGAAAGCAGCACAGGAGATAAAAGCAGTTCAGATAATGGTGGAGTAAAATGAGGATCTCGGAAAGAGAAAATGGATTTTAATTACTAAGAACTATTATTAACTTGTTTACTTCTAAACCATATTTGCTCTGAATTACTTGGTATCATAAGAAAATAGACTCTAAAGGAAAGTGACATAAGGCGCATAACCAGTTAGTTGCCAAAGCAATATTCTTGGAAACCAAAACCCCCATATACTCATCCCCTTCATTCTGATTGAAATATAATCTATTCCCAGATAAATGAGACCCATAAACAAATGTGTATTGTTGATCAAAATAGGCAAGTGAAGGAATACAGCAGTACACCCAAAAAACGTCTTATAATTATCTTTTTTTTTTTATATAAAAAAAAGAGCCTGCAATTTGCAGATAGGTTTCATTGCATCTAATGTAATAGAATTTTCATAAAGATCAGAACAGCTTACACCAGGGGGGCCAATAATAGTCCCAGTCCATGACTGCATGTAAATATCATCAGCATCATCCATTCCATAGCTTACAGTTCCATCTCCAATTCCCTTCTCACCTCTCTCCAGCTCTTCCAATAATCTAAAATTCCTAGGAACTGCATAGATAGACCCAAAACTTCAACTAGATAAGTGCAAATTGCAATTCCATGTTCTGTATATATAAAACAGTTGCATATAAGAGATGAACATAGTCATTGATGAATTACATTTACAAAGAAGTTTCGGCCAAAAAAATAAAAAGGAGAGAAATATGCAAACCACTGCATGTGAACAGGAAGAGGTACCTAGAAGTTATAATGTCAGCAAGCAACAACATTTATGTGGCAAACAAGAGAGATATTTACAAAGTACAGCGAGCATCAATGAAAACACAGCAAATACAAGGTTTAAAATTACACACTCTTCAAGTTAAAACCTTTTTGTTCCCTGTTTCATTTATTAGATAGCCAACGTTATGGTAAATTATTTGGGGGGGGAGGCGTACGTAAGAATAAACACCAATAGCACAATGATATAATCCATATTTGACACAACTACAGTTCCAAATATGCTAAGTTTTCATCTCATCGTACCGCATATACAACAGCCCTAGGTACTTCACCCATTCAAACAAAGCCAACAACTAGACTGCAATTAGAAATTATAGATTACACCCACAACATCCAGAAACCGAAAAAAGCATGACAATTAGAGAACCCGAGGACCGCATAATTAAAGAGAAACCCCAACCCAATTTAGGGGTAAAATGTTACCAAAACAAGAAAGAAAAGAAGCATAAAATCGGGAATCGATGGGAAGGCGTTGAATACTGACCAACAACACTGGATCCTTCGGAACCCATTAGGACGATGAAATGGAAATTGGAAGGGAACAGGTGAAGGGCTAGGGTTTTGGAATCTTAGAGAGAGAAAGTCACAAAGTTAGGGTTAAAGCCGCAGAGAGAGAGACAGAGGGCGTGAGGATGGGCGTGACTTTGAGTCCAACTGTGATGTATGCAAAGTCGAAGGAGGGCTAAACACACACACACACACACACACACGCACACACGTTCGCACCTAATACACAGATTAGATAGAGACAGTAAAGTAACTAAAGACTCATTCGTGTACTTTTTTGGTATTTTAATTGTAATTAATTGGATGCTGCCGAGATCAAAAGGAAAGCTACAGCCCACAAGGTGCGGATAATTCGTTTCCTACGGTACTCGTACTCTATTAACACTTCTATTATTTCTTATTTCTTATATTTTGTCTAGAATCTTGCTGCTACCTCCTTTTAAAGAAATATAAGAGACATATTTAGTGTTTTTCTTTCCTAAACAAAGAGGTGTAAAGTACAAATTAGGAACAAGAATGACATTCGTTGTTACATTAGTAAGTTAGTTACCTGTTATAAATATCGTTGTTTAATTATACAGTATACTTTTTTAGACTGTAAGATATCCTTGCAAGTTATAACGTATTTAATTTTGTTTTTATAGAATTAATTTTAAATAGAATTAATTTTGAGATAAAATAATTTATATTTGATAGTTTCTCCAAAAATGATTTTGACATAAAATTAAAAATAAGGATTTAATTTAAATATATTATCAATATAAAAATATTTTACACAGATATCCAATCATATATTTCTATATGAATAAAATTCTTTGATATAACTATTTATTACTTGAATGATCATAAAAATGGAAAGTTTTAATTAGATGATAGTGTAAAAAAATTTTATACTGTTAGTGCACCTAAATTAAACTCTAAAAATTTTCATTTCTTCCAAAATCAATTCTAGAACCAAAAATTAATTTTGAATTTTGAAAACCAAATAATATAAAAAATTGACAAATCAATTTTGGGGCCATAATAATCAATTCTAACTCCTCCAAATATAGATCCAAACATGCTATTAATCTATTTAAAATGTTTATAGAGTTAATTCTTACTCAATTATGAGAGAATAAAGATTATACAATCTTCCCAAAAAAGATGATAATTAACTACTTTATTTGACCAAGTTCTAATGCAAGTTACTTCAAAAGTTTGTCTACTTAAAAGAGTTTAATTATTATATACATTATCATCTAATCAAATACTTATACTTGTAAGAATTTTAAAATAATAAGTGATTGAATCAAATATTTTTATTAATATGACAATATATAATTAAACATTTGTATAAAATTTTTTTATACTAACAATATATACTAATTAAATTCCTACCAAAATGCCTAAATGGCTTTATATTTAACTTTTTTTTCTGTTAGTTAATCATTTATAAACATCTTTATAAATATGTTATTCGAGAACATACATTAGCCCAAAACTAAAATCATTAAAACAAAAAAAAAAACTTGTCATCAACTTAAAATATTTTGCAGAAAAATAACTTGTTGCATAAAAGGCCATTTATACCATAACATTTCTTTTTCTATTCCATATAAGCTATAACCCTACACTACACCTTGATAATATAAAGCGGCCAATTCATGCCTTGAACATCCAAACCATCACAATCATTTCTTTTTTGGTTCGACACAACCAAAAGCCTCTTAATAATAACAATAAACTGTAGTAGTTCCACAAATGAAAACATAAATTACGTGAGACAAAGTGATAGTGCCAGAGGATTTAAAAAACAAAAAATATTAAACCACTAGAAATGAGCTAATAGTAAGGGGCTTGGGTATGAAGTCATAAATTCAACTCTTAGTGTCACCAATATACCAAAGAGGAAATAAAAATCGAGAGCCAAAGTTTGGATTAAACAATTATATAACAATCTCAATATATTGATAAAAGAAGCAATTTCCTCAACTAACTTCTGTAAATGAACGTGAAACAATATCAAATGTCAGTAAAACCTATACTCCCTCAATAATAATGTAAAGACGAATGCTGAATTCGAAGTTGGCTCCGGCAAACACTAGGCCTCTTATGGGTTTAACTGTCTCCGAACTTCCTCCACAAATTTATCTCTAGGAATGTTTACATCACTACTGGCCTCCAAGTTTTTCAATTGCACAACGCCTTCCTTTATTTGCTGCTCACCAACAAGCACCATCCATGGGATCCTTGATTCTTTGGCATAGTCAAAGTGCTTCTGTCTTCTTTTATTGACCAAGAATTCTGTTTTAACCCCAGCATCCCACAATTCACCTGCCAGCTCTGCAGCTAGGGTTAGGTCATTCCCAAATATGCTCACTAGGACTTCTGTCTTGGTTGGCCGCGGCATCTAACAAAAACACCAATCAAAAGTTAGAACATGCCACAGAGAAGTAATAAAGGGAAAAACAAATTAGGAAGTACTGGTTAGACAATGCCACTATCATTCAAATTTTCTAGGGCACAAAATAAAACAACCCAGACACAGCTTGATAAGGGCATATAAACTTCTGTGAAAATTAGAGACCAAAGGAGACAAGACCGGGTTTTGAAAGGAATCTGGTTTCATTGAGATTATTGTAGTCTTATTGTCCCTCTTCTCTACTTTTTAGCTCTTATCTTTTCTTCTCTGAATTATTTAGTCTTCAAATTCTGCATTTAATTTAACACTCTTTCAAAGTTTCCCAGAAAACCACGAAAACTATCAGTGGCTCTGCTTAAATTATCAAAGAGTTGCATTCCTAAGTTAATTCTAGAAGCCCGACTCATTTGAATCCAAAACATCCCCAGTGATGATATATATCCTTCCCAAGTTCATAAATTGGGTTGTTTTGCAATGGCATTGCATTAATCTCGCCATCTCTGTACTCATTGAATTTATTTAGGAACATTATCTGGCTTGTTTTCAAATAATGACTGTTTTTTCTAATCCTGATTTTTCATAGGTTCAGGTATAGCATGAATAAAGTTCACTGAATTTTGTAGCAAAATTGGTTTTAAAATGTGATTTCATACCCAGAACAATCAAGGATTAGTTGTTTGTATCTAACATAAACAAGTAAACAACTAATAAAATTACTTATCTTGCATCATGATTACCTGGTTCTGATCCTTCTGCTGTTGCTCCATTATGGCAAATACCCTCTCAATTCCAAGACTTACACCAACTGCTGGAACTTGCTTTGAACCAAACATCCCTATCAAGTTATCATATCGGCCACCAGCAGCAATCGAACCAACCTGTGGAAAAACCATAAACCCATCCCTAATTATAACACGAAGATTTCAATAAAATTTATGTAAATGAAACAAAACAGTGTATATACACAAATATGACTATCATAAGACTACAGTCTACAAAGAGGTAAGCCACTTTCGAGAATAAAGGATTTCATTTTACTTTTACATATTTCTTCCCTAGGCTTTCCGAATAAGAATTACAACCACAGGTTAAAAAAGATGAGAAAATCAAGTTGATCCCCATGTCAGCCTACGATTTCAAATTAAATTTTTTGGTATTTGCTAATCCGCCGAACTTTCTAAACAATAACTAAAACATGAGCCGAACTAAAGTGCAACTGCTGCAACTACCCAAAAAGCAATTCCATGCATTATATTTCTCATACAGTAAACAAACAATGAGGAAAGGAGGTTTCACCGGTCCGAGGCCTACAATAGAAATAGTAAAAACAGAGAGATAAAAGAAATCAAACCATCATCTGAAAAATGCGATCCACTCTCTGTTAGAATCCATAATAGAAACCATCCACAAAGAACATGGGATGACACCCACATAGAAGCAAACAAAATTGTTTATGCTTAATTTTATCTGTTGTGCTCATTACAATAGCATACTTAAACGCAATAACTTATCTACATGAATTTAGCTTTTGTATATAGAGTCGTGCAACTATAAGTGAACATCCGCAATACCTGTGATTGCAATCACATAATGGCAAGGTGCCCTGAAAGGATGAATAAGGTACTAAAGAATTTCATTTTAGAATGGAGGACATAGAAGACATGAGAATTACCTGAGTACCCCCTTTAAAAACAGCTTCAAATATAACGCCAGTGTAATAATCCAGACCTCTAGCAAGACTCAAGTCAAAAACCACTTTATCGATGCGTTTTGATTTTTCCAGAGCTTTAAATAAAATTTCCAGGTCATTCAATGCATCAACAGATCCAGCATTTTCTAAGAAAGCACTGCCCTCTTGTTTAAATTTAGACAATAATGTTAAAGGAGTTCCTTTTTCCTTCACGTAAGTTTCAATTCTGTCTGCAGTCTCAGCAGTTAATCCTTTCTGTTCCACCTACAGCATGACAGTATAAACAATATTACTGAACATAAAAAAAAAAAAAAAGATATATCATGATATTACAAAACAATAGTTTCCTGATAATTACAGTTAATATGGAAGATTAATGTCTAAAAAAATTTTAATCAGTCATATACCAGAAAAATAAGGCAACAACAATGATACGTCTCAAAGGCCTAAACCAATGCAATGAAACTTACTTGTATTGAATGGACGTTAAAACCATTAAATGCTGGTTTTGTGGAAAAATGTAAATCATAAACACAAACACACTGTACACAATCGTAAACCTATACATCAATCCAAACAGTTATACATATACATCTAGGAATTTATCTGCACTACAACAAAAGCAAATACCAAATACAAACAAGCATACCAACAACAAATCAAACCTAATTAACAAGCTAGACTCATAAAATAGTGAATGTATGGGGACCAGATAATAAATCATATGACTCATACACTACATATTCAAGTAGCTCCCAATACACACAAGATTGATGAGATATAAGTTAGCTTCCACGCAAAATTGAAAAAACAAATTCAAAAACAATATTATCAGTTTCAAAAGATAATCACATTCTAATAATACCTTCAGCATAACCTTTTTCTTTTCATTTATTTTCTTTCTTAACTTTCAGAAGTCCAATACATCAGACAACAATTATCAGTAACTGCTTGGTGGAAATTGGATGAACAGGAAAGAAAAAAAAAATCCAACAATCCAGCCATTGCCCAGAGATGAAGAGAGCACAACAGAAAAGGTTTCTGTACAATGAAGTAACCAGGCAGTGACAGGCTTTCTGTCTCATCAATAAATCATGCAACAAGATCTACCAAAAGAATGTAAAAGGAACAAGTTGAATTCAATAGTAAACCAAAACTGTTCCCCAATTAATAAAGCATAAATTATATATATTTTTTAATGAGTAGTGAAAAAGTAAAGCCTACACCATTCAAAATGTCCAGCAGAAGGAACGGTTTAAGCACGAAAAATGACTGGTAGACTCAATCATATAACATAAAATTATAACGGAAATAGACACAAGCAGAAGCATATGTTCTCACCATTTCTTTTCTTATCTGTTGAAAAGACTGTTTGTCTAACTTGTCAATGCTTGAGCATATAGTCCTAAACTTTTCAGGTGGTACTCCACATATTTCCATCATGCCATCCAGTAACTTTCTATGGTTCAACTTTATCTGCCAAACATACAATTTTCACCGGAAAAAAGTCACATATAAACACATATATTGTAAGCTGAACACATTATTGAATAGAGTGTGGAAAACCAAAGTCAATTGCCAGTCACATCCAAAGGAATGATTTGGAATACAAAGTTAAACTACAGCACAAAAGTTGGGTTGAGTAAAACCAGTCAGATTTAACAAAAGCATCGCAAAGATCACATCAGCCAACAGGTTGTCCGATAACCGAGTAACTGACATAGCAAAGACATGATAACAATGATGTTAAAAATTGCACTTTGAAGTAAAATGAAGCATATAAGCCCAGAACATATACTAATCCCATAGTTGTCAAACGCGGATAGCGGTGCGTAGCGGCCGACTCCAAAAACGCTATAGCGGGATAGCAGATAGCGTTCCAACCGCTATTTGATAAAAATATATATAATTATTATGCAAATTATATAACATATATACATATTCAAAAATAAGAAATTATTCACAATTAAACTCATTCACATCAAGTCATCAATAATGAAAATTCATAATTTATTCCATGTTCTAAAAACATGCAATCACCATCAATCAAATACATAAACATCAAGTTCTAAGGGCAATAAAACCAAAAAAACAGCACCATCAAGTCATAGAAGAACAACAAAATATAAAAGACAACAATCTCAATTCTCTAAAACTAATAACATTCTACAAATCATTCATCATCATCATCATCATCATCCTCCACCACTGCCAAATTGTCCTCTCCATCACTTTCTTTACTACTAGACTTATATATCTCTTCTTGCCCCTCTTCTGAGTCTTCTTCATCATCAAATTCTTCTTCCTCTTGAATAGGCTCCTTCCCTCTTCTTGAACTAGAATGCTTTGATACTTTCTTCTTCAATCTTGTAGCAAGTCTAGTGTGTCTTGGAGGCTCCTCAGCCCCAACAGCAGCAGAAACATCTCCCCAAGTCAATCCATCATCACCAAAAACAAATTCTTCTTCAGCATCTTCTGTGTTAGCACCCATTTCTCCTAGCAACCATTCATTGCTATCATCAATATCGTTTAGGAGAATAGGATCAATCTTATCTTGGCTATCAAAGCGCTCTTTAAGGGTTCGGTTATACTTGACAAATACCAAGTCTTACAACTTTTGATGCTCAAGCTTGCTCCTTTTTTTAGAATGAATCTATGATATTCATATTATAAATTAGACAAAAATGTTAGTTTTAAAATTATTAAATAAAAGCATAAAACTATGCAAAGAAAAATTATTTTCATGTGCTTACATGCTCAAAAGTGCTCCAATTACGTTCACATCCCGTTGAGCTACAAGTTAAGCTCAACACTTTGACTGCAAATTGTTGCAAGCTAGGAGTGGATGCTCCATACTTCCTCCACCATTCAGCTATGATTCAATAATTAGAAAATCACCATTACTAAGAAACATTATGAAATTAAATTTATCAAGAATTAAGTACATATTTCTTAATTCTTACCAGGAGCTATAGTGTTCCTTTGTTTGATTGCTATCCTGTTTCCAAATATACCTCCAGCCCTCTTAAATATTTCAATCTCATTTGTAATCTTCTCGGCCAAGTCTTCATCTGGAATCAACCTATCAATAGTCTTATAAAGTCCATCCATTACTTCATGATCACTCTCAATCTTTGTTGCATTGGGATAGTAAAACTCAGGATTTAGGAAATAGCCAGCTGCATACAATGGATGATGAAGTTGTGAATCCCATCTCCTATCAATAATAGCAAAAGCATCCTTGTATTTGGCTTCATTATGCTTGAAGGAATTTTGAATGGCTTCCTTGGCTCTATCCATTGCTTCATAAATGTATCCCATTGCAGGCTTTTTCTCATTATCAACAAGCCTAAGGACATGCACAAGAGGCCCCATAAGTTTAATAGAGTACACAACATCATTCCAAAATGTTGTCTTTGAGCACAATATCACCAGCCTTCTTCCCCTTAGGTTCTTTAGCCGTCTTGGAGCTCAACCACTCATCTGAAGTGAACATCCTTTTAAGGTTATTCTTTTGTTTGTACAACCTTTGCAATGTAAGGAAGGTTGTAGCAAACCTTGTCACTCCATGCCTAACCAACTCCATTTTGTTGGTAAATTTCCTCACTGTATTCAATGCCAAAGTGTGGTTGTAAATAAAGCCCACAAGACTAATGCCTCTCTGTATTGCCTTCTTAACTCGAGGAAGCTTTCCAATGTCCTCCAACATTAAATCTACACAATGTGCAAAGACATGGAGTCCAAAAGAGGTTATTCCTCTTAGCTTGAAGTAGTTTGCCTAAGAAGAGTCAAATTAAATAAAATTAGATGAGTAGCCAAATAGTAAAAGAAGTAATAAGAAATTTAAGCAGTTCATAGTTTCTTACCTGCCAAGACATAATTACTTCCATTGTCAGTCACTACTTGAACAACATTTTGTTCTCCAATCTCCTCTACAAAACTATCCAATAGCTCATATACTTTCTCCCCTGTCTTTATATATGCAGAAGCATCAACACTCTTCACAAACATTGTCCCAGCTGGACAATTTACCATGAAATTAATCAATGTCCTATTCTTCTTATCTGTCCAACCATCTGACATAATTGAGCATCCATATCTCACCCTTTCCTCCTCATGACCCTTCAACATATCCTTTGTTAACTCCAACTGTTTTTTAAGAAGTGAAACTCTCAACTCATGATAACTTGGAGCTTTAAGGTGCAGACCATAATTTCCAACAGCTTCAAGCATCAACTTAAAGCTTTTTGATTTAGCAACATTGAAAGCAATCCCATTCATATAAAAGAATCGGGCTATGTACTGAATGGTTCTAGCCCTTGCTTCCTTATCACAAGCATCATTAATGCTTGTTTGCCTATGAGGCTTCCCCAATTTAATAGTAGCTTCAGGATTTTTCAAGAACATCAAATCCAAAGGACCTTTTATGTTCTTTGCTTTCTTGGGCTGCTTAAGAATAGTTGAAGGAATAGAGTTACTCCCACTTGATGTTGATGAAGCTCTTTTCCCTTTTCTCATTTGTAGGATTTCTTCCAACTCTTCTTGCTCATCATCATCTTCTCCAATTGCACCAAAATTTAATTCCTTCTCCGCATTTTTCTTCTCAAAAGCTTCCTTGAGAAGTTGCTTAACTTCATGTGGAACTCTTGTACAAGATTTTGCATCTCCTATCACACCCATTTGATGTTTCTTTACTCTAGTTATTCCACCATTGGTTATTTTGCCACAAAAATCACATGTAACACTCTTCCTATTATTGATATCTTTTAAGCTATTCCATTGCCATGCTATATCAATGTTGTCACCAGTGGGCTTCACCAAACCACAGGAAGAGGGAGCAATACTAGAAGCTTGAGTTGATGATGTTGCCATTTGTTGAACTAGAAAACAGAAAAAAAAAAAAAAAGGAAAACAGAGGGACGAATAAACAGGACCAGCAAGGAAAAAAAAGATGGAGCAAGGAAGCAAGTGAAAAGAAGGAAAAAGGATAAAACAAGCCAACAAAAAAACAAAACAGAAAAATATTAAATGAGGAAAATAAAGAAAGAAAGAAACAGAGCAGAAAAGAAGGAAAGAAACGCGCAGAGAGTGAGATGGAGGAAGGAGAGGGACCAACCGCCGCTGTCGCCGCCGGAAACTGCCGCCGCCACTGCCGCCGGTCTCGGAAACGCAAGCCGCCGCCGCCGCCGGAGGTTGAACCACTGGAGGAGAGTCAGACGGGTGGTGGGGGAGAGAGATCGGGTGAGAGGGAAAGCAAACGGGATGAAAATCCCTAAGAAATCGAGGAAGACACCGAAGAAAGGAGGGGGGAAGGATCGAAATGACCTTCCAGCCCCTCCACTGTGTTTAAAACGGTCCAAAACGGGGGGTTTATTGTCCTTTTATGATGCCATGGCAATAGCGGCCGCAACAGCCGCGATAGCGGCCGCGACGAGCCGCGATAGCGGCCGCGACATCCGCGACGACGAAACGCGACGCTCCGCCCTCGTCCGTCGCGCTCCCAGTCCGCTCCGCCCCGCTCCGCCGCGATAGCGGTGATATCGAGCGCGATTGACAAGTCTGACTAATCCTAGCCCAAAACATAAGCCCATGAATCAACACATATTCTTTTCTTTCTTTTTTTTTTTTCTTTTGGTACTAGAATTAACATATATTCTAAGAGTACCATTTGGAGAAGGTATGGATAATGTGTTGCATTGGTAACCACTCTCTAAAAAAAGAATTGACAGACCATGATGGTTTATACCAACACCAAAGTACAAACACAGTAGACAGTCCTACAATATAAGGAAACCAATGTTTTTAAAGAATAACATCTTACCTCATATTCCCCAATGTCAAGCTCATCAAGCAGTTCAGTCAAAATTCTAACAACCTCGAAGTCGGGAGCCATTTTTTCAGATGGTCCAGCAATATCAAAGTCACACTGGTAAAATTCCCGGTATCTTCCCTTTGATGGGTTGTCTCTTCTGTAGACTTTAGCTATTTGGTACCTTTTTAAAGATGTCAGACCATTCATGGCCACAAACCTAGCAAATGGAACTGTCAAATCATACCTCAATGAACAGAGCTCCCCACCCTGTCAAACAAGTTGATTACAGGTTAGCGTGAAATAATATTCAGCTCTATCATTGGATTTGAAAAGGAAGAAACCAATCAGGCATATAACCCTGATGGAAGTCTTCGGAAAGTGTAGTCTGGATTCCAGAAAATGATCAGATATAGCAGCAGGAAAAATTCTAGAGTGGAGGAAATATCCATTTTGCTCAGGTTTTCAAATGCTGTAAGTTTCATTCTCACAAAATATCCCTACCCAGACAATAGAAGAAAAGAACAAAGCCAATGCAACTAGTCAAGAAAAGAAAAAGCAGTAAATATATGTACCTGGTCAGCAAGATCATAAATCAACTTTGAATCTTCTCCATACTTTCCCATGAGAGTTTCTCGCAATTCAAATACAGGGGTATCCAAGGCTGTGGCACCATGCCTCTCAAAAACTTCTTCTATTATTGAAAATGCTTTCTTTCTGATTGTCATTTGTTCTTTAGCAAAATCACGAGTTCCCTGATATGTTTATATTGCAAAACTCAGGGTAAGTCTACCAACAAACACATCTCATCCAGGAAAATAAGCAAACATGAAACGATGCCATTAAATGCCATAAAGATAAAAGTAAATAAATGAATATTAATTCAGCAGCACAAGCAATAGGAATTAGATTATATATGATCCAAAGCTACACCCTGTGCAAGATGCCTTAAGGTAAAATTCAAAATCAAGACTATCCCTGTCATAGACCTGTACTGAGGTTGTGCCTATTCTGTAATTGATCAAGCAACCAGATCTTTTAATGGGAGGCGATTTTAATCCTCATAACAGTGCCCAAATGCATTTGATAGATATCGATCCAATAAAATGTCAAACATAATTTCTCTTTGCCTAGGAAAAAGTGGAAAAGTTAAGCAGATTACAACCTGTCTACGTAACACAAAGTTAATTATATCTGTAACCATAATAAGTACATAGAGAGAATTACCTTTGGGATCTTGGGTAATCTTCTGCTTTCATTGCTTTCTATGATATCCTTTACTTTCAATAAAAATCCATTAAATTCAGGCTCAGCTAAATCCAAAAATGATAGAAAATCCCCAACCCACGTCTCCAATAACCCAGAATTCTCAACAGCACTCACTCTTTTACTCTGAAACCCGTCCTTAATCAAGGGCAAAATTAAACTAGTTCCTTTCCCCAAAACAACCTTCTTCTTCTTCTTTTCCACTTTCGAATTCTCTCCATTGCCCTGAACCCCTTGGGCCTTTTCATTCAGCTCAGCACCCTCAAGCACAGCAAAAGCAGTCACAACTTCCCATGCCACAATCTTCCACACAAGCCCCAACAACACATTGACTTCATGTGCAAACTTATCATGGTCCTTTCCGAAAACCAAGTTCAAAGCCGCATTGAAACCGCTTCCTAAACCAGCACCAGTGGGGCAATTCTTTCCAAATACCTCCTCAAGACTCGATTTCAAATCATCACTACCTACGGACTCCAAATTACTCCTGGCACGCGAAAAACTACACTCACCTAGTTCCCTCAGTGCTGCTGCCAATGACAACAGCACAGTGCACACAGCTTGCTCAGTTCCATCACTACCATTCTGAATTTCAGCCAACTTAAGCCCTGAATTCAATTCAACTCGCATCTTTGAATGCACAGATTTTACCTGCTCCCTCAAAGTTCCATTAACCTTGGGAATCTTGGCAACGGATCCAATCTTCTCCTTCCCAACCAACTTGGATCCGTTAAGCAAAACCCTCATATCACTGGCGACACCAACTTCCTCCTTGGAGGTATGTCCATCACCGGAATCCATCAAATTGAATGCTGCCGCATCAGCTTTTGACGCCTCGCAGGACAACGCAGCGGCGACATCGGCAAACGACGACAATGCGGCGGATTGGTGGTCCAAAATAGCAGAAACCCCAAGCAAAGCCGAAGAAGCGTTGTTGAGCACGAGGAACTCGTGTTCGGTGAGATCGAGGTCTTCGAATCGGAAAGTGTCGGGGTTGGAATTGAGGGTTTCGGAGATGAGTTGGGGGAGGAAAGGGCGAATGGAGGGGGAGGGAGTGAGGAGGAGCTTGTTGAGGAGGACGAGGAGGAAGGCTCTGGATTCCGCCAGGGTGAGGAAGTTAGGGATTGTTATGGTGTGCTTCAACGACATCGTTGAGGAGGAGGAGAGCCTGTCGAGGGCGGATGAGTCGATCCGGACGTGAGCGCGGCCAGCGGCGACGGCGGAGATGGCGGAGGAAGAGAGGGAGGAGCCCTTGCCTCCAAGCGTTACGGAAGAGAGCTCAGCCATGGTTGGAGGCTGAAGGAGCTGTCTATGTGTGAATGTGAGAATCAAATGAAATGAGGCAGCAGAGTGAGATGAGGGTTTAAGTCTGAGAGAGGGAGAACTGGAGCAGGGTTCCTCTGCCGGCGCTACAACGCTTTCCTCACTTTCTGTAGATTCTTTTTTTCTTTACTTTTCCTGTCCTAATTTTCTGTTTCTATGGTTTTTCTTTCTCTTTCTTTTCTGTGTTTTTGTATTTCCATTTTTTTTTAAATGGATTTTGAGGCCATTCTAAGCTATTTTTATTTGAGTTTAATCAGATATCGACAGAAAATAGTTTCTGTGTCAGCCAATAGAAATAAGGAAATGTGAGAAATCACATGGCCTCAATATAATGGGTAGTTATTTGTATGAGTTAAGACTTTCTATTATTTTATTGTGACAGAAACTTTTTCTGTCAGCATTCAAATTAAATTCTTTTTATTTATGAATAACTGGTTTTTTTTTTTTTGTCGAAATTATGCTGCTCAAACCAGATAAGAAATAACTGCTTTTCGAATTCTTCTGCATCAAAAATATTTTAAAACTAAATGAAGAAAAACACCGTTCGTTTTCAAAAGTGAAAAATAATGATTTGTCTTCATATAAAATAAATTTTTAAGTTTTTCTTGCTTTGTTTTAAAGAAGGATTTAATTTGAATGTATTATCAGTATTAATTTTTTTATTTAAATATCTAATTATATATTATTATATCATCAAAAAATTTTAACATAAATACCCATTACTTAAATGATCATGCAAATAGAAAGTTCTATCAATGCACCCAAATTAAACTATTTAAAGAAGTAGACTTAAATTTGGAAGCAAATTGTAACGTTGTTATTTTAATAAAACGTTTTTTTGTCTTTAAATGGGAAATTTATTCTTGGGTTTTTTTTATGAGTTTTCTGTTTTTATTTACTATTCAATATTAATTGTAAAAATATTATCTTCATGTTTCCTTTATTAGGATTTTAAAAATAATTTTTTATTTTCATAATTTCCTTCATAAAATTTTAAAATTTTAAAATTAGGAAATAAAATAACATAAAATAAAATAATATTTCTATAACTGATATAAAAAATGAAAATAAAAACATGGAATATATTCTGAAACTAAACAAGCTCTAAATAACTGTAGTTACATGTTCTTTAATATATCCCTACTTGGAATACTAGTTGAATCTTGTTAGTATAATTAATCGAGTTTGAGACAAATTAACTCATTATAAGGGTAAATTTCTTTTAACGTTAACCTTTTTCCTTGTCCATAAAACTCAAAATCCAAATCTTACTTGAAAAAAAAGTAGTCATAGGAGAACGTATTTTTATACCCCTGGTAAGTTTATACATATATATATATCATATGAAAAGGATAGTTGATTGTGAGAGTGAGAGAGATAAATCTTGACCGTTAGATCTTACATGAATAGTTAAAATTAAAATATGAAGTCACATAATTTTTTTAAGTAATTATGTGATATTTAAATAACTTTAAATCTTGACCATCCATATATGGTTATATGGCCAAGATTTGCTCCTCTCACCCTTATAATAAACCACTCATCTTATGTAAGGATGTCAAAAAAACCCGTTCCCACAAATACTGAAGGGTAATACTCGCAATAGGGCAGATATGGGGGAAAGATTTTGCCCCCGCAAATAATGGAGACAGGGATTTTAAATACCCGCATATTAAACAGAGCAAAGGTGGGGTACTTATTATGAAATTATTATTTTATCCTTAAATTATTAATTTAGTTAAGCTAATATTATTATTATTTAAATTAATTGAACTAAGATTTAAATTTAGAAGTTAGATTTATTTACACTTATTATGTATTAGACTAATAGTTGGATTACTATTATGTGTTTATTTTTATTTTAAGTATTTTAAGTTGTTAGAATTTAGATTGTGGAATTGGATTATTGTCCTTATATTATATTTATTTTATGTATTTATTTTTATTTTTAGTATATTAAATTATTAGAATTTGAATTATGGAATTAGATTATTATTTATGCTTATTTAAGTATTTTATAATATTATAATCTTTATATTTAATTTTTTAATATTCTAATGGGTATTCATAAATATCCATGGGTATCCATAAACCTGTAGGGAAGGAAAAAACGAGTACCTGTGCGGATATGGGACAGGGGATTGAGGCGGGTATGTATCCACGGGGCTGGAGACAGGGGACTGGGGTAGGTATGTATCCGCGGGGCTGGAGACAGGGGCTACTCTTATGTGATACGCTTCCTATATATATATATATATATATATATATATATATATATATATATATATATATATATATATATATAAAACTTATTAGCATTTTTTGTTAAAAAATACTGATAAATTTTTGAATAAAAAATTGAACAAAAATAACAATAATTATATGAGATCCATCATCTACGCATTTTTATCTATTTACTAATTTTTTCTTAATTTTTCGAACTTTGATAGGACTAAGCATGCATATTATTATTATCGTTTTGATTTTGCACATGTAATTTCAATTTGATTAGAACACAGACACAATTCCTTGGAAAGAAGAAGAAGAAGAAGAAAAGTTGACAACCTCGTGTCACTAATGTCATGCGTAACACTAGTGTCTCTCTCTTGTCAATAAAGTAAAATCACATTTATCGCTAGAAAAAATTCTCATCTCGCAAATTACTTCCGGAGAAATTTAAACAGATTAACTATAGAATAGAACGAGGAGGACGGCGGACGGAAGGATGAGAAACCTCATTTCTATTCCATCATGTTGAAAAGATCAAAAAATAAAGTTGATATCATTTTTAAATTGAGTCAATTCATCAACCCTGTTCAAATTTAATTTACCATTCAAACTTACTGTTATGAACAAATTTAAAATAAATACCATTAATTTATATCATTAATTTGGTTTATTGTCAATAAGTTACTTTGAAAATAAAAATTCGTTTGAGTTTGATGAATAAAGAAATGGAATGGCTCATGATAAAATTGACTGAAAAAATAAGGGATAGAATAGACTTAATAATGCTATCCTCGTATTTAAATGTTTTATAGTTTAACGAAGGAAACAAAGCAAAGGGAAATATATTTCAACTTATCTTTGACCACCCAGTTTAGAGGGTCAAAAAATGAGGGTTTTAAATGGCAAGAAAGAGATTCATTTTCCCTTCTTAGCCATTCAATTCCCACCTCCTAAATTGCTTCCAAACATAAATCACTTAAATGTAACCACGCTCCTTGCCACTTCCTCCATTGTCACCCTTCCAAACAGACCCTAACATACTACCATACCACGAACAATTGGCTTATGGATTCACATTCCGAGCCCAAAGTGTTGTATCCAAATATGACCAGCTTAACACACGAGGCAAAGTTATATTCATTCTTTGACGCATTCACAAGCCCCGTGAATATAGGCATAGGCCAAAATATGTTAAAAAGACAATTTTCATATTGACGAAGAAAAGGAAAGCTTCCACATTTATAACAAGAGTAAAGCGAACCAAATATAACAATAAACTTTGATAAAGCAAGCCAACCTAACAGATACTATGGAATTAAGTCATGTTAAACAAAACATCAATCCCCTAAAAAACAATAAAATGCGTAATAACAAACAAAATCTGTTTGGTGGTTTGGGGTCTTCTCCGGCATCATTGCAATCCACAGATGTGGCCTCCGAAAAACAGTTTCACTTAAGAGGAATGAACCTGGATGAGTGAGTAGCACCAATACCGGGTCTACCATGCTTGACAGGCTTGTATGAAATTGAGAACTCAGCCAGGTAATGGCCAATCATCTCAGGCTTGATTTCAACCTGGTTAAAAGTCTTGCCATTGTACACTCCAATAATGCTACCAATCATCTCGGGCACAATGATCATATTGCGAAGGTGGGTACGGACTGGTTCTGGCTTCTCACCTGGTGGTGCTTCCCTTTTCTATGATCAAAATGCGAGGACTATCAGGCATATGAATCAATTCTTATAAAAATGTCATAAAAGAAGCAGATAAAAACAATCCATTTCAGAGATCATCTTCAAATACTAGCCAATCAAGTAAATGAATAAATGAGCACATATTATTTTACTAGAACGCCTGCAGCAATTAGGTTATACAATGATTAACAGGCAATTAATTTGCAGCCCACAAATTTATGCACTCACAGGTCACACATAGTTCTTGTATAGGGGCAATCAATAGTAGAATAAAAATACGAAAATACCATATCAACACAAATGGATATCGCAAAAAGCATAGCAGAAAGTTAATTCAACAAGCACAAGACAAAATCCCTCGCAGACCATATTAACCATACAATTCCAAGCACAGAATATCAATAACCTAACTCATTACCAAATGTGCAAGCTTCCTCTCCCAAAACAATGCCCCCCGACTGATAGCTCAGACTTTATCATATAATCATGACATTTATATTTTCATACGATTGCATAGAAATCAAATATCGTCGAAACTCGAATTTTTGAACAGTATGAATTCCATCATAAAAGCACAAAATATTCCTCTAGATGGGTAGATCTTGGAAACCAGATACGACATAGGACCAACGTGTAAAGTAAGAAAGTAAAAGTCCAAATTGGAGACACACGTGAACAATCTCATCCAAGGTTTAACATGTATGTCCAATACCACCAAAAAGAGAGAAAGAGAGATAATAGAAAGAAGAAATACCGCCTTGCGGAGCTTCTTGATCAAGGCCATGGGCTTTCGGGTCAGACCCCTTTGGAACCTTCTGCGAGCGCGTGCACTGAAGAGCTTCACAAGCTCATCCGTGGACATGTCGAGAAGGGCATCAAGATCGACGCCCCTGAAGCTGAACTTTTTGAATGTTCTCTTCTTGGGCTGCCCTGTAGCAACATCAGCTTCCACATCTGCCTGCAAATGCAATCAACGCACGCACGCACACATCAGAAACGCACAGAAAGAGAGTGATGATGATTGTCCGAGTATGAGTATGAGTATGAGTATGAGTGGGGCTATGCTCACCATGGTTGGAAAACGAAATCGGCGCCCAAACCCTTTCTCGGATGAGGTTAATGATGCAGAGTGTGTCAGTGTTGCCCCGCCGCTAGGGTTTTGCAGAACAAGGAGTCAGAGAAAGCTTCCGTGCTATATATTGGGTCTCACAACTGGGCTTCGATTCTTTGTTTCTTCATACAACATTCGGGCCTCCCTGTGGACGTTTCTTCCACACTCCACACTCCACACTCCACACTCGTACTGGGCTTCAGAACAATAGAGCCCTGAAAGTTTAGTCCATTCAAATCACTAATGACGTCCAATTTTTAATTTTTTTGAGCACTAACAACATTGGCCTTTTTTTTTCTTTTGAATATGACCCTATGGTTGACCAAAATCAAAATCACTGCAACTTTTGAACAAAAAATAATAATAATAATAATAATAATGAATAACATTATAAATAACTCAAATGATTTTTTAGAAGTGCTGTAATAAAAAGAATTTTTTAGCACTGCAAGTACTTGTTCTTTATTTTGCTGACTGGTATGCTAACCTAGCAAAATGAATTTTTTGGCACTGCAAGTACTTGGTTTCTATTTCTGTTTTTCATTTTCATTTTTGATTTCCTATTTTTAGAATTTTAAGAAAGAAATAGTAAAAATAAGATTTACCTGTTTCATTTTTATTTTCATTTTTTATATTTCCTGTTTTTAAAATTTTATGAAAGAAATAATGAAAATAATAAATTCGTATTTTCTGGTTTTACTATTTTATTCACAATATCCTGAAAATAAGAAATACTGAAAGTGAAAATAAAATTCAAATAGGCTCAAATCTTGTTTTGATTTCATGTTTTCACTATCTCCACTAAATCCAATCCTTGTTGATACCTTTGATTAAACTTTATTATCTAACTTTACTGTCTCATCATCCTTCAAAAGTAACGTACATAACATAAATTACATGTCATAAATATCCCATATTTTAGTACTACTATAATGGTTTTAAGAGATGGTTGACCAAATTATCCGTTGACCATTGTCATAGCGCTACCATTAAGTGTTGCTGTAATTTGGATTAGATAACCCTATTACCATTACGGTCTATCTCGTTTCGTTTCCTATTTTTATTTTCTAATTTTCTATTTTTAGAATTTTATAAAGAAAATAATAAAAATTAAAAACAGGAAATAAAAAAAGAACTAAATAAGCCCTAAAATGCCTATTTGCCAGGAAATAGACCTTCTCATTGAAAGCTTTTATACACCTAGTCATGTGTGAGTCCCCTGTTTGCAAAAAAGCATAAAATTCAGTGATTTAGTAAGCTTCTTCATGTAAAATAAATTAGCCATAAGTCCACGAAAGGTATGTTCAACAACACACACCCGAGGTCTAACTAGTTAAAACGAGAAACTATAATGCGGATGGGTCAAGTGGTTTGGCATTTAGTTTTTTAACTAGTGATTCTCGAGTTCGAATCCTGAGAATAGAAAAAATTCCCATTCGGAGATCCCTACCCCTTCAATGGGCCAACCGTTGGGTCAGGCTGGATTAGTCAGATTTCTGATAATAGGGTCCAGATACCAGTGGTTTAATCGAGACCAAAAAAAAAAGAAAAACTAAACAACAGAAAATATCTCTAAACATGATAGGTTGGAGGTGAGTTCTGTCATGGTCCCTTTGAGTTTGTGATTAAAATAGACCAGGTTGATATTATAATAAAAAATAAAATAAAATTACTTTTATATTTTTTGTATTTTATTTCTCTCCTGCCTCTGTTCTCTCTCTTTCCAAACATCCACCATTGCGCCCCCAGCTTATGTCTTGTCAAACTCAAAAAATCTGCCCTATCCTTTCAATTGCTTGCTCCTTGGGTCGATGCCCAACTCTTCATTCCACCCCCAAACTCATGAGCACCCAAACTTCCACTTCCATGCTGAACAAAAATATTGGCTACATCCAAGCAATTAGTGCTCTTTTAAATGAAAAACACCCATCTCCTAAGAAAGTTTGTTTGTTTGTTTGTTTTTTTTTTTTTTTTTGCGGGGGAGGAGGGGGAACTTGATGGAGGTGGTTTTAAGTTATCCAACAGTTTATCAAGCACCTATGGTTGTCTTTGCTCATTACAACAATGAATAGCAGAATAAAATTCACAAAATCGAATCTGAATCACAGCGCACTCAGCACTCCCTATCCCGAGCCTTGCAAATTAAGAGTGACGGTGGCCACCATATCCACCACAGCGGTGTGCTACTGGACAATGAGGCGATGATGTGGGCGGAGGGGGATGCAGGTTGGTTTGGAGGGAGGAGGCAAGGGGACACAAATTTTTGTAGGAAAAAGGATGAGAGAATAGAATAGGTAATATAATTTTTAATAAATATTAAAATATAAATATAAATTATTATTAAATTATTTTTTAATAATAAAAAATTTTAATCTAAACCATTGAATGAGATTTTAATGACGGAGATTCAAAGACCAAAATAGTCACAAACTTAACTCATCCCACCACAAATTTCACCCAAGTTGGATTCAAGTTGCTAGTCCAATGAGTTTTAAATAATTGCGTCCTGGTCATACAAAAACGACAAGTTTCAAGACATTATTCATACCCTTTTGTTGAAAATTACTATCTTGATATTGCAACACAGGAACTTCCCTGTTCCCAATTACTACACTGAAGTAAACAAAATATGGCAATAAAATTCAATGATACAAAGCGGCAAAGCTATTGATACCAAGGAATTAATTCATAACAAACCAAGCATCAAAACTATTGAAGAATAAAATGTGTAATACAAAACAAAATCTAATGTGGATTCGGGTTTTCTTCAGAATCATTTCAAGCTACAAAAATGGCCTCCCAAGAATGGTTTCATTTAAGAGGAATGAACCTGGACGAGTGAGTAGCACCAATACCAGGTCTACCATGCTTGATAGGTTTATATGAAATTAAGAACTCTGCCAGGTAATGACCAATCATCTCAAGTTTGATTTCAACCTAGTTGAAAGTCTTGCCATTGTACACTCCAATAATGCTACCAATCATCTCAGGTACAATGATCATATTGCGGAGGTGGGTGCGGACTGGTTCTAGCTTCTCACCTCGTGGTGCTTCCCTTTTCTATGATCTTATAGACACGGAAACATCATCAAGAACATGAAGAAACATGCACAGATTAACAACAATGGTGCAGTTATTTTACAAAAATGCCTTAACACGCTACTTATATGTGCTAATTGCTGTGCATATGAATGCATTTTATTGGTCTCAAAACTGAGAATTCTTGTTTATACGGTTACTCTAATTATCTAAGACAAGCAAAATTCTTCATATATGGATGGCAATATAATAGTATAATAAATATAAAATAGAACACCACATGTACGCAAATGGATATTACAAAAACCATAATACAAAGTTAGTTAAACTATACAGCACAAATCCGCCCCAAATCATAGTTAAGCAAAGGATCAGCTCACCAGAACTGAAGGGGGTAGGGGGTTAATAGTATGACCTTGTCAACAAAGAACTAAATATTCTTCAAGTTGGGAAAATCTTGAAATCTTTTGCAGGTAGATACATAATAACAGATCCAAATGTAAAGTATGAAAGTAAAAATCTGAAAATCACCAGAATTCATTCCAAACACATGTTAACAATCCAAGATTTAGCATGTGAAATACAAATAATTCAAACAAAAAGAAAGCATGAAATATAATTACTACCTTGCAGAGCTTCTTGATCAGGGCCATGGGCTTTATGGCGAGACCCCTTTGAAACCTTCTGGGGGCATAGGCATTGAAGAGCTTGATGAGCTCATTGGTGGACATGTCAAGAAGGGCATCCAAATCGACACCCCTGAAGCTGAACTTCTTGATTGTTCTCTTCTTGGGTTACCCTGCAGTAATATCAGCTTTCACATTTGCCTGCAAATGCAATCAACACACCCACCCACACATCAGAAGTGCACAGAAAACACCAACAACAAGAGATGGGGTGGGGTAGAATTGTGGTTGGAACTCACCATGGTTGCAAAATGGAATAATCAATCGGTCCTTGCTTGGAAGAGGAGGAAGCAAATTGCAGAGTGTATTGCAGACTACTAGGGTTTTGTCTTGGACTAGCTATTAGGAAACTGAATGAATGAAAGTGAAGTTGTTGTATTCAACTGACTCGGAGACCTTTATACAAAGTTGTTACAGAAGTTACATAATTGGCAAGTGCTAACTAACTAACTCCCTCATAACTAACTGTTAACTATCAGTAAGATAACTTAATTACTATCAGTAATTAATCCTAATACTCCCCCTCAAGTTAGGAGATATAGGTCCAAAGTTCCCAACTTGGATAACAGGAGTTGAAACCGAGTGGGATGTAGAAGCTTGGTGAGCAAGTCCGCTAATTAGTGTTGTGTCTTAACATGTATTAGTTTGATCAAGCCAAGGTTCACCTTCTCATGGATAAAGTTATAGTCGATCTCTATGTGCTTGGATCATTTGTGAAAGGTAGGATTGGTTGATAGGTAAATGGTAGATTGATTATCACAATATACCATGGCCGGGCCAGCATCTATACCGAATTCCTTCAAGATTGAAGTCAACCAAGTGAGTTCACTAGAGACAGCAGAAAGCACTCTATATTCAGCCTCCGTAGAAGACTTGCTGACTGTTTATTGCTTTTTAGTTTTCCAGGACAACAAGGAGTTACCAAGAAAAACCATGAATCAAGAGGTTGACCTCCTTGTATCCAAGCAACTACCCAATCTACATCAGCAAAAGCCTTGAGGCTGAGAGAGGAAGAAGCATGAAACAGGAGACCCTTGCTAGGACAAGATTTGAGGTACCGCAATATATGATGAAAAGCCTATTCATGCGGAACCCTTGGATCTGACATATACTAACTGAGTTTGGAGACAGCAAAGGTAATGTCCGGCCTGAAGATAGTGAGATACATTAGCCTTCCAATCATGCGCCTATATAAACTAGGATCTGCAACAGGATCACCATCTACAGTAGTCAACTTCAAACTAGGATCCATAGGAATAGATGTTGGTTTGGCATCAAGAAAACCAGTATGTTCTAAAAGGGATAGTGTATACTTCCACTGGGACAAGGAAATCCCTTTGGAAGATCGTGCAATTTCCAGGCCCAAGAAATATTTCAAATCACCAAGAATTTTGAGTTTGAAGAGAGACTCAAGCTTTTGTTGAACTCGGGCAACCTGCTCCTTGTTTGGGCCAGAGATAATGATATCATCGACATAGACCAAGAGGAAAACCATGGAATCACCCAAACCAATATAGAACAAGCTATAGTCATTCTTTGATTGAGTGAAACCATTAGTCAAGAGAGCTGAGGAAAATTTGTGGAACCATTGTCTTGAGGCCTGTCGAAGTCCATAAATGGACTTATAAAGCTTACAAACTTGATGCTACCCCTTCTGAAGATAAACCAAGGGTCGGTCCATATAGACCTCTTCAAACAACTCATCGTTTAGAAATACATTGTTGACATCAAGTTGAAGAAAGTGCCAGCCTCGGATTGCTGCAATGAACAACAAAAGCCTCACTAAGGTAATTTTCGCTACAGGGGAAAAAATGTCTAGAAAATCCACAACAGCTTGTTGTGTGTAGCCCTTTGCAGCTAAGCGAGCCTTGTATTGCTCAATCTCACCATTAGCCTCATATTTGATCTTGTAAACCCAACGGCACCTGATGGTGTGTTTGCTCGGAGGTAAAGAAACCACTGACCATGTATTATTTTCTTCCATGGCTCAAAGTTCAGCTGCTATGGCCTGTTGCCATTTCGGGAACTTTATTGCTTGGTGGTAAAAAGTAGGTTCAAAGGTGCATGAGCCTTGGAGAACAAACTGCCTATAAGAGGGAGACAACTTATCATAGATAACATGGTTGAAAATGGGATAAGGGTTGGTACTATGGGAACACATAATTTGTGAGGTGAGAAGGTGGGCGAGATACCTGAGAAGACCTTCTCAGGGGAATGGGAAGATTGCATACTGCAGTGCAAGCAGGGAATGATTGTGGTTGTGGAAGAAGTGGGGTGGTCTTATCTAGTAAAACCTCACTCGTGGGACACGGCAAAACAACATCAAAGGTGATGTCAGGAAAGGTGCCCAAAACAAAACTAAAAGGGAAGATATCCTCATGAAATTCAACATCCCATGAAATGAAGATTTGACGATTCTTGAGGTTGAGCAGTTTGTAACCTTTGTAGCCAACTGGTTAACCAATAAACACAGCTAGAATGGCTCGAGGTTCAAACTTAGTTCTGCCAACAGAAAGTGTAGAAGCATATCACAAACACCCAAAAGTTCTCTAGCTATGATAGTTAGGCTGCTTACCAAACAGAAGATGGTAAGGGGAATCAAACTTCAGTGTTGTGCTAGGAAGGCAACTCACCATAAAAGTGGCAGTTGTTACACATTCTCCCCATTTATAAGAGGTATCTTGGACTCAAACAGTAAGGCTCAAGCAACATTCAATAGGTGTTGATGCTTTCTTTCAACCACTAAATTTTGCTCTAGCCGCTGAACATATGAATACTGATGGAGGATCCTATGATCCTGCAAAAATTAACAAATGGCAAGTTCCCGTGCGTTGTCAGATCTGATTTGTTTCACAGTTTTGCCAAACTGAGTTTTTACCAAGGTGATGAGCCGAATTAGCACACCACTGGCTTCAGATTTGTGTTTTAAAAAATAAGTCCATGTAAACCGACTACAATCATTAACAATGGTTAGAAAATACTGCATTTCATCATGAGTGGGGACATGGTGAGGTCTCCGAATATCACAGTGAATCAAATCAAATACAGCAGTAGACAAATTATTATGTGACACAAAAGGTAATCTCCTCATCTTAGCTAAGGGGCACACATCATAATGAGAAACATCAGAAAAAGATTTATTTAGGAACAAAACATTACTCAGTTTATGTAGTACATTGTCTAATAAATGGCCTAATCTATGATGCCATTTATGAACAGAAACATTATTAACAGCAAAACCATGGACAATAGGTGATGAAAGTATAGAATGATCTGACAGAGGAGAAGCTGATGGTTGAAGGATAAAGAGGACTTTAACCAAGCTACCCTTGCCAACCACCTTCGAAGAGTGGTCCTGAATAACAAAATGATCAATATATAAAACAACATGACAGCTAGTGTGTTGTAAAATTATAGGAACAAAAAGTAAGTTCACACCAAAGGACGGAACATAGAGAACATTATGAAGTATAAGGTCATTAGAGAGGTAAACAGTGCCAATTGCATGCACTTGGACTCTAGTATGATTAGGAAGAAAAACATGAAAGTCTGTAAGTGATCTACGATTAGATAGGAATATGAGACAATTAGTGATGTAAGAGGTGGCCCCTGTATCCAAGATCCAACTATTGGTTTCAGTGCTAGATTGAGTGTTACTAGCAGAGAAAACCATACCTGTTAAAAGAGAGGAGTTACCATTAGTATTAGGCTGAGCACCATGCTGATGAAGTTGTAACAAACTGAGCAATTGTTGCACTTGAGTGGAGGTCAGCACAAGAGTAGACACGGCAGAACCAAAAGAACCCTCAGCAACATGATGAACCTGAGGTTGAACTTTGCCTTTGGACTTTTCATAGCTTTGAGGAAAGACATGGAGTTTGAAACACCTATCTTGTGTGTGTCCCAAGACTCCACAATGGGTACAGATAGGCTGATCCTTCTTCGCAGGCTTGGGAACCCATCACCAGATTTCACAAGTGCAGGGGTTCGCACAGCAAAAGCAACTTGAGAAGATTAGGAACCAGATGCAGCTATGGCACGCTGCTTCTCCTCTTGTAGAATGAGGGAGAAAAATTTCTTAATCGAGGGAAAAAGATACATAGCAAGGATTTGAACCTGAATGGCAAAGAAAGATTCATTAAGCCCCATAAAGCAAAGTGAGAACACACTCAATTTGGAGACACTCATTCAAAGGATGAATGCCTCCACAATTGCAGTGAATCGGAGGTTGAAAGGCTATCAATTCTTCCTAGAGGCCCTTGATTTTGGTGAAGTATTGAGTCACGATTAAAGAACCTTGATGCAGATTAGCCAATGCTTGCTTAAGTTCATACATGCGAGGTCCATTAGCCTGACGAAATCAATCATGAAGATCGCGCCATAACATCGCAGCAGAATTGGCGTAAATCACACTCTCAACAATATCTTTGGAAATCAAATTGAGTAAACAAGAGAAAACAATGTCATTGTTGCAGTGCCATGCTATAATCAAATCGGGATCAGCGTCGGCATCAGGTTTGGGAATGGATCCGTCCATAAACCCTAGCTTACGCTTGGAATTCAACGCCACCTTCATGGAGCGAGACCAAGAGTTGAAATTGAGCTCTATGAGAGGTTGAGAAACAAGATTTAGTCCAGGATGATCGGACACATAGAGGAAATAGGGTGCAGCAGCAAAGTAAGGGTTTGCAGGTTTATGCCATGGGAAAGGAAGTAAGAAAGTGCGAGAAGGTGCGACAAAGGGAAAGAAAGTGCCGAAGCTTTGATACCATATTAGGAAATTGAATGAATGAAAGTGAAGTTGTTGTATTCAACTGAATCAAAGAGCTTTATCAGAGCTGTTACAGAGGTTACATAATTGGCAAGTGCTAACTAACTAACTCCCTTATGACTAACCGTTAACTATCCATAAGATAACTTAATTACAATCAGTAATTAATCTTAATACTAGCACAAAGTTTCCGAGGATTATATGACATTTTGGGTCGGCCTCGTACTCTTAACGCTACAGTTATGTTTCCGAAACCACGATTTGGGCCACCCATTTCTTGTTTCACTAATAGATACATCATCCAACCATAAACTTGTACTCGGCTTCACAACAATAGGGCCTAAAGTTAAAGTCCATTAATGAGTGCGTTTGTTTCTTTTTTTTTTAATTTTTGATAAAATATAATTTTTGAATTATTAAAAAAATACTTTTTATATAAGCAATTCATTTTAATTTTTGAGTAGAAGATAAAATAAGCAACTTTTACAGAAATAAATTTTTTTAATTAATAGTCCACGGAGCTCTCAGTGACGTTCTCCTTAGCAACCCAAATAAGTATTAAACAACAAATTTTAATTTCACAACCAAAAAAATTTAATTTTGATTGTTATAAAGCCTCCTTCCTTTTAATTTTTTATTTTTTTTGTGCTTATAGGATGTTTCCTCACATTTAGGTCTAGGCTTAACTTTGATAAAAATATACCATTTTGTTAGTAATTTTTTCGATTTTTGCATAGCATTGTTAACCATCCCACCACGACGGGCCTTTTGGTGCACGGTGGTTAACAAAGTTTGCACGATTTTTAAACAAGACGGAAAATATACTTTTTATTTATAATTTCTTTTTTCATTTTTTTCCTTTTCTTTTGTACCTCATCTTTCCTTTGCAGGATGGGGTTTGATATATACCATCTAGTGAGTTTCATTTGTTAATAGTAGTATCTATACTATTAGATCAGTGGATCTTGCAGTAACTGATGCTTCAGATTATATCGGAGGGTTACATTTGGATCTAATGATAGATCGAAGAGATCTAAGTGTGGTAGATGGTTGGGTCATGGTATTTGTTTTGTGTCTCTGTGTATTGGCACCGATCTTGAGGCATTAGGCCTCTAACATAGGAAGTTCAGTTACACTCAATGGTTGTTAATGTACTAATATGTATTACAGGGTCAACTTGTTATCCAATGTTTGGTACTAATGTGTTTTGACGTGTAACTCAAAATTGGCATGGTGCCTTGTTGTGATACTCTTGACTCGTAGATTGCATAGTTGTCCACTAGTTTTTCCTTCTATATAATTGAAGTTAAAAAATTCCATCAAGACCTAGATTGAAAACTTGTGACAAACTTACATATGCTTTAATATTCATCTTAAGTGTAATATAGAATTATTTATGGTTTGATGTATTTTAAAGCTGTATAAAATTCATTGATTATAGTCTTAAGCTTAAATGTTAATTTACCAGGCTATGTTATCAATTTCTCTGTTTTAAGCAAGCTTTGCCTTTGAATCAATGATATTTGTTGACCGAAAGAAGAGGGGGGGGGGGGAACTCAAAACAGAAAATACCAAATCAAAACAAAAAAGAAAGAAAGAAAGAAAGAAAGAAAACAGAGACGATATGCGGCAACATAAAATATCAATAGAGAAAAAAGCGAGATTCTATGCTCAATCAAAACCTAACGACGATAAAATGTTTTTCGTAATGCTAAATGCGGCGCGAACATTTTTCTCGTGATAATGGAGGAACCTTAAACAAAAAGGTGAACGATAACCAAAGGTTTGAGACATAAGTAACCTTAGACTATTTATATAACCTCCCAATTAGACTGACAATCGGTCGATTACACCATCCACCCACTTTGTCCCGTACCTTCTATTACAGACATATGGTCAAAGGAGTTTAAATTGGATCTTCGTAATTGCTGAAAGAAGTGCAAAAGTAGAATGAACTAAAACTCTCCTTACTAGGAGCTGTCCTTATACTACAACGGAAAAGAAGCATTGATAAAACGAAGAAAGTGCATAACAGTAAGCTTTCCAGCGTATTACAAGACTGAAAATTTCAGATGCAAGCCAACACTAGTCCACTGTAGTATAAATCTGACCAACTCCGAGTAGCCTAGATTTAATAAATTACAGGTACAAAAATCACTCATTTCCAACGCCGGAATTACAAATTATAATAAACTAACACCATTAAAGTGTGAATTGAGGCATAATCAGCTCAGCTGAACATCAAATAATGGTCATAGGCAGCAAATGCAGGGGAAAGTTATGTGGCAGTCACGAATCAATCCCCATGGATGGTATAACGTTCCCATTTCTTTGTTGGATCATATATCTGCAAGAGAAGGTAGAAATATGGTAACCAGAATCAGAAGCTATGCAAGAAGCTGCTCTACATCATAAGCATATGAGCAGGCTGTTAAATTTAAAACCCATTTCAGAGGATCCTATCCTAATGGCCTGTCCAACCACTTCAGAGGCAGAAGAGGAAGGAAAAAAAACAGGACATGATCTTTAAACACAGGGGGAGAGAGAGTGAGGGACAGAGTATACCTCCCATCTTGAAGCAGGAAATATATGCTTGTTCTTTTCGTACCAGTGCCTTTCTACAACCTTCCCCGCATGGGACTATTTTTAGGGAAAGAAAAAAACAAAGTTAATTGAGCCAGAACCCAGAAATTAAGTTTACTAGAACAACCAAAGACAAAAATTGCAAATATCTTATTTTATATTTCAAAATAGCGGCAGTAATGAACAGGCAGAAAATATACCTCGTCCTTCTCTATAGTGGCATCAGCAATTGTTCGGACATCCTCATGCACATCGAAGTGGAAAAGCTGTATACATTGAAAAGCAATGAGTAATGTTAACACTGCAAACCATTACAGTACAACAAGGGAAAACTTTCAAGTGCAAACAACCAGTCACAAGACCAACAGAAGGAGAATAAATTCATGAAAAAAGAAAGAAAGATATATGTAATTAGCCTTATCAGTAAGGTTATAAGGCAGCAAAGAGAACAATGCAATTTAAAAACCGCAACTTAATTTTGTTCTGTTGAGCATGGGTCCTAATTTTGAACAAGTCAGGCCACTAAAGCCAAAAAGCAAAGCAACATAGGCACTCCCACTACCCCACTCCACACCAATTAAAAAAAAAAAAAAATCTCAGCTCTGTGTTGTATTTGCCTACTTGTCACCATTGCTATTTAATCTTTTTGCTTATTTTCACATCATTCTACAGCTGACAACCTGTTTTCCACGCCTTCACATAATTTTGAACGACTTTTTCCATGTTCAATTAGGGGGTTAGAAGAAAATCACCCTGAAAACAGAAAGTTTGAAATAGAATAACACTATTATCTTACGACTTAGAATAAGAAATTGATTTTTAATAATGAATGAAGCATCTTCTGAAATTGAAGAAACCTCAAATAATTAAAAGTAAGAGAAAGATAAGAAACATACTGGTCCACTTTTGCCTCTAGCTTTGTTCACAATTAGCTCATAGAAGCTGTGTTGCTGCAGCATACATCAGAACAGGTAAATAATTTAGCAGATATCATTTGATTAAAAAAAAGGAAAACAGGTTAACACAGCTCAAATCAGATAGCAATTGTACACAGCCTTTATGAAATCATAACTAAATTACATGTTCGTACATGAGGAATTATAAGGTCTTCCTTCACATATAGCAAATTTTCTACAGAGGTTGTTCGAATCTCTCGGAATTCAGGAGCCAGTTGCTGTTGGACTGCTCGAAGAAACTCTCCTATGGTGTCGCCTTTTCGTACCTGAATCATCATATTATAAAATCATTCAGATGCCAAGATATAATATTATATAATAAATTCACACTTAATGAACTTGTTAAGGAAGTATGAAGCAGAAAGCATTCACTTGCCTGGACCACACGCCTGTGGCCAGTTCCATCCCAATAGCTGTATGTAATTTCAAGAGGCTCATCTGAAACACACAAACAATTTTGTTGTAAACAGTCTGCTTTGTTGACTAGACACAGTTTTTCAGCATCTATGCTTCTCTTTTCCACTCTCTAAACAAATTTAATTAAGCATAAAAACTTTTATATGGTTATAAGTATTCTATGCATCACAATCACCTAAGCTAGGCTTAGAGGCAATTAAGCATAAGTTGTTACCTAATACAAACATATCCCAGCCCTTCAACCTATTTTAGAGAGAATTAAAATAAAACAGAAACAAATATATATGAGTTGGCAGACTCACTTCGAATTTGCTCCTGCTCACGGAGCCACTGTTTGCGCAGCCTTTCACGCTCAGCCTGTTCCTCAGCCTCTCGCTCACTAAACAGCATACCTCAGAAATCCTATGCCCGAATGTTAAGGCAATAAACAATAAAGAAAGGATGTTGGGGGGGGGGGATCGGGGGAAGGGAGGCAAGAAAGAACAAGAGAGAAGCAGAAAGGAGAGATGCCAGACCTGTCCGGTAGAAAGCTAGTTTCAACAGTGGGATCTTTACCAACTTTACCGTGCCTTAGTCTATTTGTTTCAAGACTCTCTGCCAGCAGCAGAACAAAGTTCAATGTTATTTTGGAAGAATGACAACCACCAATAGACTTCACGTCTCCATATATCCATATATTTAAAGATTGAACTAGCTAAGCAATTGGTCTTCAAATTGAATTTCAAGAACAGTAGAAAACATATAATGGGAGAAATCATCTTCAACTGCTCAACCTTTTGTAAATTAAAATAAATACAGAAGTAGCATTTTGAAGATCTTTAACGTTTTCTTGAAAAACATTGCAGTAGCATCATTCAAGATTCCACATGAACGCAGTGAGGCGACAATGTAAGAGCGTCAACACATGGGTAAATGAACAAGAACTACCAATAGAAACAAAAACTTGCAAGCGAACAAAAGAAAGTAAAGAATTGTGGCAAAGGTGGTTACTATTTGGTTGTTCTTGCTCCTCTTCAGCGTCATTCTCAAAATCCTCGGCGAATGACAATCGAGAATTGCCCTTTATCTTCCTCTTTTTGCGCTTCTGTAACTGAAGCTCCTCCTCCCTGTTTCAATAGGGAGAATTATTTAACGAATAATTGAACAAACACGAACCAAGATAATTGAAAACAAGCGAAACGCAGAGAAAGACAAAGACAGAACGTACTCTTGCAGTTGCTTCTGAAGCTTCTCCTTCTCTTCCTCCTCTATCTTGCTCTGAATATTAACCCTCTTCTCAACATACTGCTCTCTGGTGACGAGACCGACAGTTTCCTTCTTAAAGGCAGTCTCTAGAATCTGAAATTAAACACCAAGAATCAAAGATTAATCGAATCAACGATCAAAGATTGCATTGAAAACAAGAAAAGAAAAGAAAAGATAAAGAAGAAGAAAGAGGGAGGGGGTGATTGTGACCTCGGAAGTGCTAGAGCCGAATTGGAGGAGACCGGGCTGGCCCTTGGCGGAGGCGGACTTGGTTTTGAGCTCTTGGATTTTGCGGCGCTCCGCTTCTCTCTGCTTCTCCAGCCGTCGTATCCTCACGGCGTCTTGGGCCGTCCCCACGTACCCATCTCCCATCCCCGACATCTTCAACCGCAATCTCCAACCAACAACCCCTCTCTCTTTTCAATTCCCCAACACTCAAAGCAAATTGCAAAATAGTTATTTTCTGTTTCGACTTGCTACTCATGGGTCCTTATTTATTCCCGTCGTTTCTTTTTTGTTGTAATTTATAATTGTTTATGGGCCGCTCATTGGCGGTGATTGATTATAGGCCCATAACACTCCGGGCTTCTATTACGTTCCGGCCAACATAATTCCAAAAGCCCTAAACAAAAGCAAAATACGTCGACCAAAAAAAAAAGGCAAACGCTTTCCGCAGGAAATCATGTCACACTTCTGGGAGTACCCGGCTAGGGACTAGGGAGAGGCGAGGGACAAGCAAGTGATTTCAGCCGTAGATGGTTTTTCTGAAAAGGGAGACGATTGTGGTTGGAATTGGATTATGGTAGTTACATCTGACAAATCTTGTGCTTCCGCGGGCCCATCCCTCCTCCCGTAACCTGTACTGTCACTTGTCAAGTGTATGTTCATGTTTCTCTATACCTTGGATTGATTGTTTAATTATGCAGGTGCCACCCAGTTCCTTTATATCAGACTTTCACTTCTTGAATTAAGACTTACACTTGTTCAAACATTATGGAAGCCTCACTAGGCAGTCCTCAACCCTTGCTGATTCATAATGTTGACAATTCTATCATGTAGCTATGTGCCCGTGTCGACTTTAAATTAAATATACCCTTCCTTTTTTTCTGGTTGCAGATTGTCTTCCGAATGAGGAACTATATTTTGCATTAGTTTAGTTATCTGGCTTTCCCTTGATTCTTGATGACATGTATCGTCAGGGACATGAATATAAGGATCAATATGTTATTTTAGTATACCAATGCATTTTCACTTCATTTGATCATTTCTAACAGTTTGTAGTAGGTACTAGTTCCATTTTAACACGGTATGTGGTTCTTCGAAGTAAACTATAACACCCCATAACAATATCATTATAATATTATTTATCCACATAGGCATCTTTGAATCACCAGAGCACTCTATACAATAACAAATAAACAGGGACATAGCTTAACAATTTGACGGTAAGATATTTAAAATCACTCCCAAGAGGCTGAATTTCTATGCTTTGCCTACTTGCTGCTTGTCTTGAACAACTGGGATAAACTTTACGAGCAGACCAATTGGCCAAGACAAAGCTCCAATGCCAATGCAAACACCCCACTGCTCCCAAGTCAATCTCTCAGTGTTGGCAAACTGCTTCAGAAACTCAACCATCACTAGCTGAAGAGCCACAGTTGTGCCCACAATTGCTATGAACAACTTATTACGAGCAAGCCCCTCAAAGATGTTCTTCGTTTCCAGCTTCCTTGCGTTGAACTCGTTGAAGACTTGGCAGAGAACAAAAGCATTGAAAATAAGGGTGTTCTTCACCTTCTCATTAACATCAAAGATTGATCTTCCCTTGAACTGTAAAACCAATAAGACAGCCACTTGATACAATGCCTGTGAAATGAGGTTTCTCCACATAACTCTAGTTATAAGTGGCTCAGATCGACCCACAGGTGGCATCTCCATGAGATCATTGGTGGGTTGCTCGGTGGCCAAGGCCACAGCTCCAAGAGTGTCCATTATGAGGTTTACCCACAATAGCTGAACAGCTGTTAGAGGGACTTTACCAGAAGAAACTGCAGCTATGAAGTTGATGACAAGTGCAGCAACATTAACTGTTAGCTGAAACTGAATGAACTTCTGAATGTTTGTGTACACACACCTTCCCCATCTTAGGACTGTGACCACAGAGGTGAAGTTGTCGTCAAGGATGATAATATCTGAGCTCTCCTTTGCCACTTCAGTGCCTTGTATTCCCATGGAAAGTCCAATGTCTGCCTCTTTTAGAGCAGGTGCATCATTTGTGCCATCACCCGTGACTGCTACCACATGACCCTTCTGCTTCAAACATTGAACCATCAGAAGCTTGTCAAATGGAGATGATCTGGCCATGACTCGGATTCTGTCAAGCTTTTGCATTCTTTCCTCAGTTGAGTAGTTTCTGAATTGAAAGCCTTCAACCACGGCTTCTTCATCCGGTTCTTCATTAGGAAAGAGGATCCCACATTCAGAGGCTATGGCCCTTGCAGTGTGCACATTGTCTCCGGTAATCATCTTAATCTTCACTCCAGCATTCTTGCAGGATTCAACTGCAGCTTCAACTCCTGGCCTACAAGGGTCTTTTAATCCAAGTATCCCCAACAATGCTAGCCCAGTCTCTTCAAGTGTCTCATAGACCTGTCCATTATTCTCTGCACTGCTTTTTTGGGCGAAGGCAATGCATCTCAAGCTTTCGGCTGCCATACCCCTGATAATTTTCTCAATCTGAATTCTTTCGCCATCATCCATGATCATGATTCTCCCCGTTTGATCATAATAATGTGAGCACATTGCCAATATCATCTCAGCGGCTCCCTTCCAGTGTGTACGAATTGTTCCCCCTCTCTTCTCCCTCATCAGAATTCCACTTCTCTTTTTCTCAGAGTTGAATGTCTCCACTTGAAGTATCTCACAATGCTGCTTCACTTCATCAATATTCATGCCCAAATCCTGCGCGGCCCAGAAGAGTAATGCTTTCTCAGTTGGACTACCTGATATTTCAGGAAGTGCAGTGGGATGGGGTTGGTAAATGCTGCCGGTGGTGTTTAAACCAGCTCCTTCTTTCAGTAATTGCATTAAATTTGGTGCCAAGTAACCAGATTCTTCAACTGCTTCTTTCCCCACCCAACCTTCTGTGACCTTCATCTCGTTCAACGTGAGAGTGCCCGTTTTATCAGTGCAGATTGTTGTTGCTGATCCCATTGTCTCACAAGCAGAGATTTTCCGAACCATGGCATTGTCCCTCATCATTTTCTTCATGGAATAAGCCAGTGTGAGAGTAACAGCCAGAGGCAGCCCTTCTGGAATTGCCACCACAACAATTGTGACTGCTGCAGCAACAATTCCCACCACAGCATTCATTATATCATCAAACTTAGTCTTGCTCCCATGGAATTCCTGGTTTCCCATGTCATCTCTTGTGTTTCCTGTGAAATAACGGATTAAGGAAACTACTAGGACAAGAGCAGCTACCAACAATCCAACCTTCCCTATAGCAGAAGTTAACTTGTTGAGGCGTGCTTGCAGAGGTGTCTCCTCGTCTAACTCTCTTGTCACTGAGCTCATCATTGCACCCCATGCAGTGTTCATGCCCACAGAAGTAACAAGCATGCGAGCAAAGCCATCAGTTACCTTTGTGCCAGAGAGCAAGAAAGGGTTTGCATTACCATTCACATGCACATGGTCACTTTCACCTGTCATACTGGACTCATCCACCTTCAAGGAATGCCCTTCCAAGAACAACCCATCTGCGGGAACCTGATCACCAATCTTCAAGAACACAATGTCACCCACCGCCACATCAAATATCGATATGGTTTGGCGTCGACCGCCTCTAACCGCTTCAACTCTAATGTCGCTACTCTTTGTAGAAAGCTTCTCAAATTGTTTTGATTGCTTAAAGTTGCTCACAGAAGAGACAAGAATAACCAAAATAACAGCCACAATGATGCTGCCACCATCGTACCATCCATCTTTCCAGCCATGTTGCTTGATACCAAAGCAAAGGGAGAGCACAGCACAAACCAAAAGTATAATGATAGTTGTATCTTTTAAAGCTTCAAGAACAAAAGAAAGAAAACCTTTGAGAGGGGGTTTGTGGAACATGTTGACGCCAAAGACATCCTTTCTGTGATCAATTTCAACCCGGTTGTCTCGGATGCCATCCTTCTCATCAGTGTGAAGAAGTGCAGCTACTTCTTTCACGCCTCCAAATTGGGTCAGAGACTCCTTCTTTTTCTCCCTTACCATGTCACTGAGCAGTTTTGGATCAACGTTGACAAACTGAAGGGGTTTGTCTTTGTCATGCTGATCATTCTCCTCATCAGGCTGCACAGCAATGGCCACATATGAGAAGGAGCGAAAGAGCCCCATGGCTCTCATGTCAAAAGTTTTCTTAGACATAACAAGAAGAGCCTTGATGAAAGAGATGGCAGTGAAAGCTTTCCGCCACTTTTTCTTGTAGGTCTTGGTACATAGACATTCATGGTCAAGCATGGTCAAGGTACTGGTCAAGAAGACTAACCAAACAGAAAGACGAACACTGAAGATGTTGTGTAATGGAATGGCACGTAATTAGCACTGAAAAGAATTGGGTGTGTATGAAGTTGAAGCCACAAAGATGACAGATAGAATAGGACTATATATAATATAATAAGCGGGGGATGAAAAACGCCGATATAATAGTTCTTATTATCAATACACTGATATAAGAGTCGGCACCTTTATACTACTTTCATGAACGTCGTCGCGTCAATGGCACTGTTGCTGAAATTTCACTGTAATTTCCTCTAGTTTTCCACTCTCTTAAGGCTGGAATTAGTTTTAATCCTTGCTGTGATACCGCCATAAATATTGCGTGTAACTTTTATTTTTTTTGGTACATTGCGCGTAGCTTTAACGTTAAGTTGGTTTATCTTTTCACGGTTTCTTCTATAACATAAATGCATAATTATGTTTTGATGCTCAAGTTTTTAAGAGAATTTATTCGTTCATTCATTGCAATGCCTTTTCTTTCCTTTAAGATTTTTTTATTTGGTGTCACCTTCCTAGTTGGTTCCTTCAAACTCTCCGGAGGCAACGTTAGAAAGTGAGAAAAGATAATAATTAATTCCGTAAAGAAATTTTGGTGATGAACAATACAGAGTCTAAGGGAAAGTATCTCTTTCACAATTTGCAATGTTCTCTTATTATCTCTTTTTCTAAATTAACGCGTTTCATTGCACTTATATATGAATTAGACATGCGAAACTAGTCTACGTAACAATTTACGAAAGGAAACAAGTATACATATAAAAGGAAACAGAATCAATTTGATTTGTAATTTCCTTTTTCTTGATACTTTTTGACTTCTTTTCTTTTTTGATGGGTGTTTTGACTTCTTTTCTTTTAATAATAATACCTATAAAATCCTATAAACTATTATATTGTATCATAATAGTATCGCGTAAACCTTTATGCACTATCGTTCTACAAAGAGGTATGTTATTTGTACATACCAAAATCTCCAACACCCCAACATCCTCTCTCAGCTTTTTCTCTCTCCATCAATCATTTCACTCTTTTCATTTTCTTTTACAATTTTTTTTTCTCCTTTCTATCTCTGGGTGTCCAAGGTGTCTACCTACCCCAGTGGTACAAAAAACATTTCTCTTCTCCAAAATAACCCACTCTGTTGGTCCCATAAACGATTTACATAAAAAAGTCATTTAATAATATGAAATATCATTAATTTGGTGATCCGTTTGGAGTGAAATTGAAATCATAATACAAAATTTTTATTTTAATTCCAATTCTTAAATTATAGTAAGAACAAACTTTTATAATAACTGCTAATAAAGTTGGCTTATCTCATCATCTTTTGCTTATATATTACTATGATTTGAGTTTGATTTTTAAATTTTCTATTTATGTGCGATCTGTAAATATTTTTGTAAGCATTTGATTAGGCCAGAGACATGTTTTGACTCTATAATGGGATGAGTCTTCCTCTCAACTTAAAATTTTGTTTAAAAAAAAAATTCTTACAATAGGTAAACACAAAAGGAAGAATGTTCACAATAGAAGTTATTACTTATTACGTGATTAAGTCTTCTTTTGTTTTTTTTAGGTAAAATCTGCTCCAAAAAAAAAATGATGTACTTTCATTGTAAAATTTTTTCATATAATCTAATCATGTGTTCTTACCTTGACAAAAGCATTTGAATTTTAATATTATTAGTATATGATTAGATAACAGTAAAAAATTCTTTACATAGTGTATCAAAATTAATTTAAAAAATCAAAAATTTAATGTGAAGCATGAACTTATATATAATTGGTCACACGCGCATGTTGCCCCACGTATTTTAAAGGGAAAAAAGCACTTAACCCCTCTGACGTGTAATGAATAGGCATTTTACCCCCTGCATTTTAAAAATGTGTAACCCAACCTCTCACCTTTACCAACCGTGCAATTTGCCCCCTCTATTTGGTTTTCCATCCATTCACTTTGTTAATAATCACATGACAGGCATGTGACCTCATTATTGACAGAATTATCCCTCTTTATGTTCTTCAACCTCATCCACCCTTGTCCTTCTTGATTCTTAGCATGTATTTTCTCCAAGTAGAACCCTAACTTATGCCAAAGTCTCTCTTTTTCCAAATTTCAAACCCTAACCCAAAGCCCCTTTTCTCCTCAAAATCTAACCCAAACTTAACTCCCCTCTTTTGCTCAAAATCTAACCCAAAGCCCCTATTTGCCCCAAATTCGTAGTCCCTGTTCGCCTAAATTTGTACAAGAACATTTGCCCCCATTTCGCATAAGAGCATTTGTGAAAATGGAGACTGATGTATCTATTGGGAGCAACGACACTTCAAATATTCCAAGTGGCCTTCATTAAAGTGTAGTGGGCATTTTATTTAACTTATGTTTCTAGTTCTAAAGAACTTATGTTGGTTGCAGAAGAATGATTTTGGTTGCAAAAGAAGTCGTGTTTCATATCTTCAATTTTTTTTTTGTGGTACACTATTTTTCTATCTTGGCCTTGTGAATAGATTTTTAATTCAATGTTACATTGATCTTGTTAATTTCATATGAAAACCTTGGGGTTGCTTTCATTTCTGCTCTTGTTGCTATTGTTATTATGATGAAAGCCAACATAGTTGTTATTAGAATCTTGGATAATTTTCGTTGTACTTGTGTAGAAAATAGTACATTTCAAAAGCACAGCATTTGCAATGAAATTAGTCAATTTTGAATGATAGCAATTAGTTTAATTTTATGAAAACTATTTGTAAAGGACTTCCTTACCCCCCCTCTAAATCGCACAGCAGGATATTAGTCAAGTATTGGTTAGAAGACCATCTTGGCTGTGTAAGAATTGTGTTGTACCGTAAATTGTGGAACCACATCCACATTCTAATGGTAGTATTGAAGACAAGGGCGCAAACAAAGTTACTAGCATGAGTTGATTTTATTCAATTGACTAAAGCTACATCTATTTAGGCACTTATTCATATTTGACAAGATGAATGATAATAGCTAATGAATTTGTAACTAAATAGACACTGCATCAAGTCTTCAAGGTTTGAGCTTGATTTGTTTCAATAAACATACAAAACACAAGTAACACCGGCCTCTTGTAGAGCTATATGCACATTTAATCTCTTTTCTGGCTTTTGACGCCTTCAACCATGTCCAATAATTGTAAAATGAGATTTAAATTTTTTATTGCAAGCACCACTATTGAAATGTAATATGAATAGCACTATTGTTCCATTACTATATAAATTTAGTTTGATTACAATTAGAATAGCAAAGTAATATGATCAAAATATGGGTTGTGTAATAAAACAAAATATAGAGCCATGCACAATAAACAAAACACTATATTGTAGCTTCCAAAAACAAAAAAAAAAAAGGAACAGCTACAAAGAAAAGTAGATTAAAAGGACAACTTGAAGGAGAATAGTTCCAAAATAGCCATGCACAATTAATTGAGATTCCTCATTGTGTTGATCTTTGATGCATGTTCATGAGTGTTCCTTGTGTGGCTGTTAACTTCAATCTTTTTCTAGGTTGTGGTGCTGGAAGTGATTGAATGAGTGGAATTGGAATCATTTGTACAGTAGAAGCATTGTCAGTAGGAGTAGCATTGTCCTGAGCTTTCACACTCCTTGTTGTAGATCTACTTGCAACAACACCTAGAGCACCTATAGCACCTAGATAATAACCATAACAAAACACAATCAATAACTCAAGAAATCTTAAAATTGTTTATTATTAAGACTAGATAGTTGTTCATCATTAATACTTGAGAAAATCTCTGTATAAGCACCCAAACAAACAAAGTAATGGTATGCCAGCTTACTTTATTTTGTCCTTGTAATGATATTGAACCACATAAACCATTTTTGGCAAGAGATTTTTAAACTAAAAGATAGTACTACCAAAATCATGAAACAAAAATGAATATATAAAGCTACATGAAAAGGAAATTACAAAAACCAGCAATTACTCCCTGAAAGTAATATGAGCATAACCATTGGTGCAAAATGTTTCTGAAATTTAGTAGAACCACCAGAACCTCTCTTTGTGTGCATATATGGAAAAGAAATTAATAAAAGAAATTGGTGCCAATTATAAGAAAAGAAAAATAATACCAATGGAACTAACAATTAGACCACCAGCAGGCACATTAGAAACGGAACCACCAACACTTATATCTTCACCACCAACTAATCTTGCCAAATCAACCAACCACCACATTAGTTCCTAAATCAAAAGCAACAAAATTAAAATTGAACTATAAAAGACAAAAAAGAAGACATAACTAGAAGCATTTTGTTTCTTCTTGCGAATTATTCTTTTTGGAGCATTAGCAACAACATTTGCAGTAGTAGCCACAGAGAAACTAACAGATGCATTTGTCACAAAGCCACCATCACATGCATTAGCCACAGAGGCACTAGCAGGTGCATTTGCCACAAAGCCACCACCAGTTGCATTTGCCAAAGAGCCACCAATAGGTGCAGGTGCATTTGCATTAAAGCCACCAGCAGAAGCAAGTGCAGGTGCATTAGCCATCGAGCCACAGGTAGGTTCAGGTGCATTAGCCACAGAGCCACTAGCACTTGTATGGATGTCAAAAATCAAGACTATGAGATAATACATGCAACTGGCGGGTATAGAGGGAAGATTTTGCCCCTGCGGGTAATGGGAACGGAGATTTTAAATACCCGCATGTTAAACGGGGCGGGGGCGGGGATCACTATCCCTATACCCGTGGGTATCCGCCATGAAATTATTATTTTACCTTTAAATTATCAACTTAGTTAAACTAATATTATTGTTGTTTAAAATAATTAGACTAAAGTTTAAATTTATAAGTTAGATTTGTTTGTACTTATTGTATATTAGACTAATGATTTGATTACTATTATGTATTTATTTTTATTTTAAGTATTTTAAGTTGCTAGAATTTAGATTATAGAATTGGATTATTGTACTTATTTTTTATTTATTTTATATGTTTATTTTTATTTTAAGTATATTAAATTGTTAGAATTTGAATTGTTAAATTAGATTATTATTTATGATTATTTTAAGTATTTTATGATATTAGAATTTTTATATTTAACTTAAATTTTTAAAATTTTAACTGATATCCATGGATATTCACGGGTACTTATAAACCCCGGGTAAGTAAAACACGGGTATCCGCATTTATTACAGCGAGTGAAGGGTATTTATCATGGGAGGCTAGGGATGGGGCCTATCCTCGCCCGCCCCATTGACATCCCTAAGCACTTGTACCTTCACCAGCTGCTGATCCTGCCAAATCAAACATCGACCTATTACTTCCTAAACCAAACATAGCAAAAACAAAAGGGAACTATAAAAGACAAAACAAGACATAACTAAAAGCATTTTTTTTCTTGCGAATTATTCTATTTTGATTTATTGGCCTCTTGCATCCCCAACTGTTATGACCCCATTGATGGCAATTTCCATATTTGGTTGTATCACAAGTTCTTTTAATTCTCGATGCATCCTTTGGCTCATTAGCTGCTCTTTTCCTTGCCTTATTTGGCCTTCCAACTTGAACTCTAGTATCGGGAGGCAATATAGGGTCAAAATCTGTGTGGGGCCACTCATCAATAGAAGGCATGGGATTAATCATAACCCCATATGTTGCCAAAAATGTCTCTTTCTTATAGTAGTGGTTGACATAATTCTCTGGCACCACTCTTTGTGCATATATGGCACTAACCACATGTGCGCATGGAATGCTGGTTACATCCCATATTCTACAAGAGCATGTTCCAGCAATCAAATCTACCACTTTCTTACTACCTGAAAATGTATCCATCTCAAATTTTCTAGCCCTATTCATGTGTGGAATGCATAACACAGCTTCTTCTTTTACTTTCTCTAATTTAGCTTTAATTTAGCTTTAATTCTTGGGCATATAACGCCATTGTACTTCATCATGCCCTCTTTTTTAGCTGCAAGCCTCTTCATCAATATTCTCCTAATTGTCTCCATCGTAGTGATGATGGGTTTATCTCTGGCAGGTAATATTGCAGAATTAAATGATTCTACAATATTATTTTGAAGAGCTTCACACTTAGCAACTGGGGAAAACTTGTGCCTTGACCAAGTTGTAGTATCCGTTTCCTCTAACCATCTTGCTGCTCCTTTATCTATCTTCCTCATCTCATCAATGTGGAACTTGAATTCACTTGTAGTCGTAGCCCTTGCAGCATTCCATAGCATATCTTTCAATATTTGTCCTTTATAAGTTAGTTTAAAATTTGCATAAAGGTGTCGAACACAAAATCTGTGTTCAACTCCTAACTCCTCAAGAACCTCTTTTAAACCCTAAAAAAATTTCAAAACATTCAAAAAATCAAATTTAATAAAACTATATTAATTTATAAGTAAATATAATTATGCATACCTTTTGCTTGTCAGACATAAACACCCAACTTTGCTCTGCAACTAATCCAATGTCGTCAATCAACAAGTCTAGAAACCACTGTCAACTATCCCTTGTCTTTACCTCAACTGCAGCATATGCAATTGAAAAGATGTTGTCATTTCCATCTCTTGCAATAACAACCAATAGTTAGCCTCCATAACCAGCTTTTAGAAAAGACCTATCTAGATGGATTATGAGTCTACAATACTCCAAACCCCTTTTTGATGCATCCAAGCATGCATATAATCTTTGAAATTTATGTGACTCAACTTGCAACTTCATTGTTGACCCAAGGTTATACAAGCGGACTACAACACAATAATTCCACAACAATCCATATTGAGCTGCATGGCTTCCTTGAAGCTTCTGCATAGCCATCTTGTTAGCCCTATACACTTGGAACCTTGACACAAATATCTTATTTTCCCTTGCAACTTGGTTCATAAAAGGTTCATTTTCTGATTTGCCTTTATGATCTCTAATATGATCTTGGTACTTTTTGGCCAGCCACCCTTGGTATTATGATTAATCCACCCACAGTCATTGTGGTCAACATGACACCAAGTCTTTATTTGGAAGCATTTTTCTTCTCTAGTTTGGCTTGCATGCATCCTCCAACCACAATTCCTTTTGCAATGGACCGTAATCCTTTGAGGTTCATTCCTCACATAGGCAAAATTAATTCCATTTTCAATTGCATATTGCTTCAAAGTATCCTTGAATACATTGTGATTTGCAAACTTCATTCCTAATTTCAGATTGATCTTCTTTTTCATGTCAATAAATTGGTTGAACTTTGGAAATCTCTTTGTCTGCTCCTTTCCTGTGAGAATATTTTAAAACACGAATATAAAAAATAGTTAAGGGAACATTTACAAAAACAAAGATAACTTTCAAAATTAGAAAATTTCAAATTTACCTTCTTCGTCATCGGATGCATTAGGGGTCAATAAGGTGTCACTATCATCATAATCAAATTCACATTGGCCATCCCAATATGGGCCAATATCAATACCTTCAACAGTGTTACCAGAAACTCCTTCACCACCCACACTATTATTATGCCCGTTGTCGTCTAAAACAAGTCAAGATGATCATCATCACTATCCCTTTTCTTTTCCTTTTCCCCTTTTTGAAGTCTTTCCTTTTGCCTTCCTTTTTCCACCTTCACTAACTTCAACTTGTCCATCAACCACAGGGATAGTAGCTCCCTTATCTCCACTACTAACTGAATATATTGCATATATTTGCAATACAACATCCTTTTTACCCTTTATTGCTTGAATGATATTTGTCACATCCTTATCAACCAATAAAACTTTTGTATTCTCAAAAGGATCATCCCTAAACTTATACAAGAACCTCTCAAGTTCATTAAATCTTGAGCTTTTTACATGGGAACAAAGATGGGTGACAGATAAATAGTCAATATCAAATTGCTTTAACTCTTCACAAACACCCCCTACATTACCCATTGAAGGTGTAGCTTGTAACACCCCTCCATAATATATGATGCAGGTGATAATTGACATTTCTATAGTTGAATCAACAAAATATAACATCATGTTAGGAAAGAAAAAAATTAAGTACAACAACAAAAAAATCACTAAAATATAATAAAAATCATTCTCAAATAGCCACACAAATATATGCATCAATTATATGAACCACAAAAGCAATAGTATCTGAGTCCACAATAAACCAACCCAATCACATTTTATTAGCCTAACAAGTCCAATTAAAGGGAAAAAATATCTATCAAGTGCAATGCCAAAACATTCCTTCAAAGTTGTGTGTGTATGTGTATATAAGCCAACAAAAGAATCCAATATTTAAAGCATGTCATATACTTGCATTATACTATGACATTACTAAGTCAACAATGTCCCAACAATTGAAAACTAATAAACTGTTCTTTATAGACAAATTGGGACCATAATGCCTCAACATCAAACCCCACGACAAAAGGAAATCAAATTGAAATAAACAAAGAATTCAACTGACAATGGGACCACAAATGTTTATCCAAAACCTAGACATGGACCGCTCAACCAACTATTTTAACCCCTAAACTCCCAAAAATTGAGATCGCCTATGTCATAACCATGTTCATTGAAATGGAGAAGGGAAACATTGCTTCGTACCACTATGGTAGAGCTCTTCTCGCAATGGGCTACTATGTGTCTCGTGGTGGCATCAGTGCATCTCACTGTAGGCTGTGGTGTCGTCGATGCGTCGCGCTGTGGGCTGTAGCATGGTGCGTCTCAATGGAGGGGGCAGAAACAGAGGTGTGTGCGTGGTGGAGTGTGAAATCGAGCATGAGGGGGGAAATGTCTCTGTTGGGTAGTGAAACAATGAAAAGGGGTGATGAAGGGCTAGAAAATCTTAGGGTTTGAATTGGGGTGTTAAGATAGAGAGGGGTAATTTTGTTAATAATGAGGTCACGTGCCTATCATGTGATTATTAATAGAGTGGATGGATAGAAAACTTAACAGAAGGGGCAAATTGCATAGTTGGTAAAGGTGAATGGTCGAATTATACATTTTTAAAATATAGGGGATAAAGTGTACATTCACTAAATGTCAGGGGGTAATTTTTTTTCCCTATTTTAAAACATAACTAGTTATTTATGATCCTTTGATGGTGGTCTTCCTAGCTCATAGATAGCCCATGAATTTTTTGCGGCAACCTACAAATGCCCTTCCTAAAATGTTAAGAGGGATTTGGGAATGTATGCCTTTAACTCGGCCAATTTGGTTTAAAAGTAAAAATAGAGTGAAAATTTCATGAATTAAATTTCTGGATAAAATTAAATAAAAATAGTTCATTTACAAAAATTTTTACCTGATTAATTTTTTTTTGGGGTACTGTGGAGGGCTACCCGAATTTTTATTCCAAACTAAAATGACACCGCATTGGACAGGGAGATGTGAAGATGTTCAGCCCTCCCTACTTGAACGAAATGTCATTTGGAAAATTGTACGTCAAAGCTTATAGTAGTACTTACAATCTCATGTTTGTTATAGATGCTGGCGCTCATTTGGAGAATTTTCACATTTACCAAAAGGCAGATAAATGGTTACTGGTATCCATTTTAGAACAGTGAACGTTTAAGTTCTTCACACCTTCATTTGAGAAAAATAATGTTATAGAACTTCAAATGATTCAAAGTGAATTCGAAAAATATAAGTGCAGGAGGGTTCAGGTTTGATCACAAACCATCTTTTTTTTTTTTTTTCTTGAACACAAACCACCTGGACAAGTGGATCTCAGCCATTTCAAAGAATCTTCGTTTTGAGAAGGCTGATGCGTGGTCACTATATGGGAGGTCTTACACATAGCCACGAATAAGCAAAATATTGAAATCTGATTCTCTAACCGCTGCTGCTTGTTGACCAAATTCCTTCAATCAAACTCGTCGAAAGGCTGCTATTTGCACATTGCTAATGTCTTAAATTAAGGGGGAAATAACAATGACCTCCTTTGAGATCTTTTGTAATTACACTTATCCTCTCTTTGATTTTAAAAATACACCTGGCACTCTTAATTTATTTAAACACATTACAGATGCTTCCCTTGTTAGTAACAGACTGCGAGCACTGTTAGTTACATGTGAGTGTCACACGTTCTTTCTTATTCCAAGTTGCTTAATGCCCAAATTATCCCCATTTCCTGCGATGTCGGGCCAAAGTGAAAGAACAGGAACGGACCCTTCTTTCTCGTTCTTATTTCCTTTGTCACATGTTCTTCTTTCTTCTTCCCTTATTCTTGTTATTCTTTTTTTTTTTTTTTTCCTTCATCTACTTCTAAAGGTAAAGAGGGACCATTTATTCTCATTTCTCAAGGAGGTGAAATAGAAACAGGAACAGAAATAGAATAATGAATAATATCACCAAAAATTCTTCTGCCTTCCAAATCTGCCCTTCAGTGTCTTGTCATTTAATCACATTTCAGATTATCGATTCAAGGGTTTCCCTAAATCAAGATTCATCTCATCTGTCCAATCCGGTGGAGCAAATTAACATGCCAATGAGCATGAGATGTGGGATGCGAACAGTAGAACAGTCAAAATTTTCATTTTCCATTCTTTAATCAATACTTTAAAAAAACCTGTTGGTTTTGTCTTTTGAAAATGATAGGTGATGGTCCTAATAATTTTGTCCCATCATCAACTATGCTTCTACTAACATACAATTTTACCGTTTTTTTATTTTTTTAAGATAATTTTTTATATATTGATAGTATAAAAAATTTTTTCTATTATCATCAAATCACATATTTTTATGATAATAGATAGTTGAATTAAATATTTTTGCTAATATAATAATATATGTTTAAATATTTATGTAAAAAAAATTTATATTAATAATATATGGTAGATTCCTTATCATAATAAATAATTATCTAATATAACTTGATATTTTCTTATATTTCTATTAATTAATAATATAAAATTCTTTTACATTATCAATATATACAAATTAAACTTACATATTTTATCTCTATATGGGTAAATACCTTCAAATTCATTGTTGGCGTGTCGATCGGTTTGTCCTTGTTTGATTTCTTTTCTTTTTCGTGTTGATCTTGATCATGCCCGACAACTTAAGAGCCAAATGCATCATGCACGTGCACTGGACTTGAACAATTGCTAATATTTAATTCGGAGAGTGTCCACATTGGCAACAAAATTATTGAGTTTTGATTGGTACCTGTTACGTAATCATTCATGTATTCTTGTCCACAAATGTATTAAAGATTGAGTTTAATTGGTATGCACTGATAGTGTAAAATAATTTTATACTGCCGACCAATAAAAATAGGGAAAAGTGAGAAATTACGGTGGATCCCATATTATAATGGGTGGTTATTTGTATGAGTTGACACTTTCCACTATTTCTATTGATTGACAGTGTAAAACTGTTTTACACTATTAGTACATTTAAATTAAATTCTTAAAAATTTTGAAAAAATTAACTTTGATATATTATTAGTATAAAATATATTACATTGTCAATCAATTATATCACATAATATTATATATATAATTTTTGGGATAATTATATTAAAAATCAATCTCTTTAAATGACGTGTCAAATTAATATTTGTATAAAATATTTTTATATTGTGAGCGTATTAAAATTAATTTCTAAAAAAAATATTCGTACGCATCTAACAAGTTTAAACTTCAATATTGAATATAAGTTATTAAATATTTGTTGATTAGTAATTATTTTAAATAAACACTTAAGTATTTACTACAAATTAATAATTGATAAATATTTAATCACTCGCATCTTAACTTTGATATTCATTAGCGTACCATATCAACTCCCCAGTTTCCAAGTCAGAATTGCATCACGATCTGGATGTGTCTAACCTGATTAGTACGTCTTACATGCTGTCATTTAGTTAGCATACTAAGGGTACAAAAATTAATTATTTTTTTTTAACATGTCATAAAAATTAAGTTGACTACAAGAGCCATCGTCACCCTTTAATATATATATATTTCTAAAGAATTACTTTAGCAGTTTTGAGCCAAGGTGATATATGGTTAGATAATGTTCTCCTCAAAATGGTAACTCCAAAATTCCAAAAATTAATTAGGGCGATCAACTACTTTGATAAAGTATTGTATAATACTTATAACATACATAAAATTGTCATGTAGACTAATAAAATAGGGGCGCAGTTAACTTGATAAACTCTATCGGATCTAGATCCAAATCTCAAAATACGAAGTCAGCTGCCATTTTTTTTTATAATTCAGTGCATATCGTATTCGTTTAAATATTTATTTTTAATTGATATAGACGCCCTTTATCTCTCTATAACTTTATTATTTATTGATTTATCTATTTTGTATAAGAGTGTAAAGAATCTAAGTTCTTAGGAGTATCACACTCGAAAAACTAGTTATTAAAATGAAAGAGTCTAAGTCTTTATAAAGTCTCCAAGATAATCTCTCCAATATGATACTCATTACATTACCACCCCCTTCAAAAGTCGGCATTGCGACAACTGCATTTTGCGACACTTCACTTGACAACACTTTACTCGATCACGATCAGTCCCTCTATAGGTTAGAACTCTCTGCGAGTGGCCTTCTCCAATTAGCCAGCTCTCAACGAAAGTACTATTTGTAACGAGTATAAATTCTTAGGAGAATTACATTCCAAAAGCTAGCTATTAAAGTGGAATAGCACATATTTTTATAAAACATCCCTTTTAAGATAACCTTCCTAATGTGAGAATCATTACACAGAGTTCTAATCTCAAATGTAGGCCAAAGTAAAATATAAGATGCAGGCACATGTAATGTATGAGTATTTTATGCACATTTTTTTTTTTTGGGGGTAGATTAAAATTTAGGTTGAGCTAAAAAAGATGGTCCAAATTTACTAATTAAATCAAATTTAATTCTTGGTAAATGAGCGAAAATTGACAAAGTGAATTCACGTCAAAAAAAATATGACAAAGTGAACTAGCCCCGTATAAAACCTGTCATTAAAAGCTATTAGAGATTTTAAATTATTGTGAACCTTACATATATATATATATATATATATATATATATATATATATATCGGTTAGCCATATAATTACACGTATAATTAATCGAAGAAAATAATTACACATATAATCTTTCTTCCTACATTAAAAAAAGACAATATATTTCTCATTGAAGTGATAACTTTAGGATTTAAATTTCTAACATTATATATATACTCACTGCTTTCATTTAAAATTGTCGTTTAAGGTTTTTATACAAATGATATTTTTTAATAGCCTCAAGCCATTAGGATAAGGTTATTAATTAGAGACCTAGATTAGAGGTTATTAGTTTAAGTTTCAATGCTATCAATGTACCAAAAATAGGCTCAATTATTAAAAGAAAGGATTTAATTTAACTAAAATATCCTTTTCTTTCTCCATTAATTATAGTTATTATATTTAGTTAAGACAAATGAAAGATAAGGATAAAGTTGAAAAATGATTAAGTAATATTTGTTGTATATATATGGGTCTTAGTGTGTTTCAAACTTAGTTTGTCTACGTGTATTTAGTTATGGAAGAAGTCTCACATTGCTCATGAAAATGTTTTAATAAGCATTTATATATGATGGTATTTAATTTAACTAAAATATCCTTTTCTTTCTCCATTAATTATAGTTATTATATTTAGTTAAGACAAATGAAAGATAAGGATAAAGTTGAAAAATGATTAAGTAATATTTCCTTAATATTTTTAAAGACACATTATTTAAGATTATATTTTTCTACAAAAATTTATAAGTGGGGGGAGGGAGTAGGTGGCTATGAGGTTGCAGCGCACTTTTATTACAACTAACCAAGTCTTATGCAATGCATTAAAGATTAAAAAAAATGAATCTTAACCATTCACCTAATTAACAACTTAAATTTTGAGAAAATTAGCCAAAGGCACGTGAGAAAAAGAAAAAAGAAAAAAAAAAAAGAGGGAGACTCTAGATAACATTCATCGTACGCAAGACAACAAATTATAGGTTGTTGGAAATTGGAATGAAGGTTATGCGCTTCATTACATGAGTTGAATGGCACCAAAGTTGATGTAATGTCTGCAATTTTCAAAGTGTAATATATTGATAAATTTATCATAAAATAGACAAAGAATTTAATTATACAAGAATTTTCATCTTGCTTAAATACACTAAGGGCTTGGAAGTCTACTTCTGAGTTCTATGAGTCCATGTGATTGCGGTTGCATAAAAATTTCAACTCGATCATTCTCTACAATTCTTTTTCTCTCCCTAATTATTTCTCTATAATCTTCATCTTTTGTAAAGATACTAAATATACAGTTCCCTATCTTCAGGTGGAACTTGCAAACTTGTGCTTTAATTTAAAAGCTTAAAGAATCAACCAATGCTATATTTCTTTAGTATTGCTGTGAAGACCTGAGTCGTTTGACTAACATATCTAATGCTTCCTTCATCCACCAATGCTGACAAACTTCTCTGGCTTGAGGAACAGTCATCTGAAGAAGTAATTAAAAAGAAAATTAGGACAATTTGCAAATATCTATACATATTTTTAAATTAATTAATTAACATGCAAAATAAAAATAGCGTCTAAACATACCCATATTCTTCTCCGCATATTTTTCTCAGGCCACATGTCAAGTTGTTCCTCCACAAACAAGGGGAACATGTGCCCTTCATAGTATATGCCGTGTCTTTTGCTAATGAAACTCCATTGGCCCAATTCACCCTGCCATATGAATAGCAAAATTATATTTCAGTTTCATTTGATGAAAAACCAAATCATTTTAGTTTTGCTTAATTAAAAAAAAAAAAAAGAATTTCAGAATTTACAAGTATCTATAATACCTCAACGGTTCCTATGACTCCTGCTTCTTCTAGGGACTCCCTGCAAGCTGCTTCTTCTACAGATTCATCAAGTTCCCATCCTCCCTGAGATTCAGACAAATACATAGGATGTTAATTAATGTTGTACGAACTAACGAGTGCAAACCAAGAAGCAAATTCAAATTGGACTATTTATAAGCAATGTGCAGCAAATTAAGTACCTTAGGGAACATCAATGCATGACCTTTCTGTGAACTAACCAATAGTACCTCCAATTCGTTGCTCATATTGCCATATATATCTTCTTTATATCTATAAGGTATGCATCTGCACAAATAGACATTACAATAACCGGGTCAAGTAATGAAACCAACAAACTCTATGGATGCAGTATAGTGAAGGAATTTAGGTGAGGATTTTCGATTGAACAAATGATAGGGGCATCAATTCGCATCGATTATATATGACTAAGAAGGACCCATTTTCAAATGTATGCCCAAACAAAAGAAAATAAAGGGCGCCACCAGGCACCTACCAACTAAAATTTAAAATTAACCCACGTGAAAAATAAAGTGAACATTTGTCATCGACAAAATTAACAAAACACAACAAAACCTCAGATTGATCACTCACCCCACAACTTGGCGGCCACCCGTGTTGTTGTATCTCTGCAGCTCCCTTCCTGAGCGAGATACCAAGCAAACCATCTTTCAAACACTAAATTTTCACTCACAACAAAGACAAAAAATTGAAGGGAACACAAACAACCAACAAAGAAAACAATAATAGAAGAGAGAGTTTAACTATGATCTGGTATAAGAAGAAGGGTATAGAGGAAATTAGGTTAACTGGCAGTGATTAGATTATGATCTTTGATTGGTCTTAATTGGACGTAAAAGAAGGAACGGTGGAGAGAAAGAGTGGGGAAAAGGCAGCTATTTATAGAAAACCTTGAGAATCTTGGGACGTTGTAAGCAACCTAGCATATGAAACGCGTAATTGTCGCCTTCCCCGACGTATCAGCGAGTGGAATATAGAATATAATAATGAAAAGAGGTTAAGATATATATGGAATATATACATAAAATAATGAAAAGAGTGGTTAGAATTGAGTAGAGGCTTCTGTGTCGTTTCGCCAACAAAACTATTCACCAATGGGTGTAGCAGTTGCATTGAATTGTTAAGTCAACATTTCCTACTTGGTGCTCCGCTGAGTCTAATTAATACATTGGATCAGCTGGCAAAAGAAGAAAAATAAATATTAGCAGTGTTGACGTGTTTTTCATTTTGGCTAATGGCTACGGAGTCTACACATTATGTTGTAGCCTACACGGCCTGATAGAAATATGATCACCAAGTTGACTTTCGAGAAACACGTTCCCTACAAACTGATATGCATGCCCCTGCCTCAACTTTCATGATTGCAACCTGCTAGATAGAGATGGAGCCACTCACTTAGCTTTTTCTTGTCGTCTTTCTTCTTTTAATGTTATATATCAATGGAGTTCAGGACCCGAATAAATAAAAACAGTAATAAAAATAGTAAAAAAGTAATAGAAAGTTAGAATTTTTGTCAGAGTTTAATTGTCAATGTAATATATTTATTGACACATCAGTGTATATAATTTTTGTCAAATTTTTTTTTAGTATTTTATTTTAACTTTGTGGCATTGTCAAAATTAGAAAAATAAGAATAAGAAGAAATCAAGTGTTTTTGCTCGAAAGGAGAATAAACAACCATAAAATAGTGGCCACGTACAATTCTTTTACAAATATTTAGAGAGGAAATTCTTAGATATTTATAAAGTATTACGTGGATATATTCATACTCAATAATATTAATAAAATAATATTTTAATATATGATCCACTATAAAATTATATTTTTATTTAAAATATTATTTTATTATTAACTGTAATCATAATTCATGTTTCGCTCCATAAATACTTAAGAATTTCTAAAAGGACTATCTGTAAATCTTTAAATATAATCTAGTCAGTGCTTTTAAAAATTTTAAGAAGGTGGTGTTATTTTAAAGTCTGGAAATATCTTTTTTAAAGGGAAAAAAAATGATTCGTTAAAACTATTTTTATCTATTGAAATCTTAAACATTCATACTCAGTCATACATATTTATAGCCTAAAAAAATTATAAGATAAAAGTACAAAATGTATATAGAAGTCTATACCAAAAAATTTACATGGAAGCATCAATTGGAAATCAAATAAAACAGTAAAGAAGTTAATCGATAAAAATTAAATTAATTTGTATCTAAGAGTTTATCAGAACTGTTATCACTCATCATATATCATAATTCCTTAATCTTAGGTCTTAACTACCGAAGGTGCATTCACGCCCACGCAAAAAGCTTTCCTTTTTTGAGCTCTTTGAGAAGCATATGACTCCATTGATTAGCTACTTCAAAAGGCTAAAATCATCTTCAGTTCTCTCGTCTTTCGGATCCTTGGAGATTTGCCGGATGATAATTGATGATGACCCAAATGCATTTTAGAGATTAATACAATAATTAGGAGGTGATTTAATACAGTAACAATAAGAAAATGGAGTGTTTGGACTTTCTTGAGGGATCTAGTATTGGATGATGTTGGATCTAAGAGTATATCAAGAGATAAACCAAATATCCCTTAGGAACTATCTCTTTTTATATGAATTGGTAGAATTCTAAATGTGATATGCCTTAGGGAAGGATATTCTTGTATAGGACATCATTTAGATTCAAATAAGGTCAAAGATCCTCTTCATCCTAGGACACTTTGAAAATGCTGAATTGCTTTTACACATTCCAACCGTAGCCCAATTCAAGAATTATACCAAACTAGCAATGATTTCTTAATAGGATGAACCTCGTATATCCTTTTTGCATAACCAAGTATGGTTATCTCTAGGATCTATGGGTAAAAGCAGGTAAAAAGGCGCTACACAGCCACCAAGATCCCATGAGAAGTCACTTTCATGGCCCCATCACCTTTGTCTTTTGCTGAAACTCTTAGGCAACTCCCAAACTTGGAGCCTATAACAAAACTAAGACAATAAGCACATTCCATCATATTGACACACCCTAGAGAACTCAAAACAACAACAAAACCCATTCTTCTTGAACTTGAGTGGTCCAAACAGTGAGCACACTAGCAGAGCGATCAGCAGGATGAGCCAAAAACACGAGCCTTATCATCTCTCTTTGATCCTTGTGGCAGTTGCACTTGCTCATTACTTCGAAAACCATCTCAAGAGAATAGTTCCTTCTTGCCTACCCATTGTTTTATCATCTCTAAAGCACTTGATTCAGTACCCTAGAATCTCTTAATCTTGATTTGGTACCTAAAAGCACTTTCTAAGAAACAGGTTTGGATCAATAATGAAAACCTGTTGATCGCCCCTCATTCATAAAAAATTCAGGCCTGTTGGAGCACTTAATTAACTACAATCGAACCTGAAAAAAAAGTCTTCGAAATGAAAGGAAACAAACTTCATAAATATATTATTCACTAAAATTAATTATAATCAGAAAATATTATAAACATGTAACTAACAATCGAGCTGTTTCAGTTATTCCAAAAGTGTGTTTTCGTAAGCTTTAATTTTTAACTTATAACTTAAGTCTAGAATAGTTTATACGAACTTTAAAAACTGGTCTATATATTGGTACATCTAAATAATTATATAAAATATCTAATAAATTCGCATTATAACAAAATATCATGATGATCTAGAAATAGAATTCATTTGTCAAATCAATTTTATTTGTCCATGTAGTTTACTTGTCCACTATGTTCATAAATAGTTATTTATGAGACATATTTCTAGATTGGATATCTAAACATTTTTTTAATACATTTAAAAGCTTTTATTTTCTATTTTTTTATTTTATCTTTTCCCACCCATCCAAAAGAGATGTCTAAGGATGAAATCATGAACAAAAAAATTTCTCATTCATAAATTCTTTTCTTATAAAAAATTGTTAAATAACCATAATTTTTTAACGCTACATGTTATTTAATCAATACCATAATTTCCATAAAAATAAAAAAAATGTTAAATAACCAAAATTTTTAGCACTACATTTTATTCAATCAATACCATAATTTCTATAAAAAAATTTTAATTACATTATTTTGACTTTATAGCGCTACTATAGTGTGTTTGTAAGTTTTGATTTTAGAGGGGAAAGAAGGGAAGGAAAGGAGTCTGAAAAATAAAATGTATTCACAATTACTTTTCAAACCTTTTTCTTTCCCTCTCTCCCTCTTTAGAATAAAACTCACAAACACACCCTAAGAAAACAACCACATCATAAATTCATAATCAATTAAAGGAGTTTAGGGTACAAGGGATGGTTTGGCCTGGGTCAATCCAAGCCTGAACTTGATTTTTTAACTGGTAATTTCTTTGAACCCAAATCTAAATCTAATAATGACTCAATTGTACCAAATCAACCCGGTATTTAGAGAACATATAAAGATTTGGACATTATATATAGTAAGTAAAATCATAAAATTTTGGATATAAAAAATAAAATGCAAAAGATGTTATATAACACATATTTTAAAACAAATTATTTCACTATAAAAATAGCATTATGTTATGTAAAATGTATCACTTAAAGTAAAAAAAATTCTTATAATTCATCATTAATTATTTCAAGAAATGTCTATTTTAAAAAAAATACTTGACTTTGAGTCGAGTTTGACTAATTTGAAGTAGAACTTGAACCCAATCAAAAAATGAATTAGGTCAAATTCCACAACCTAAATCCGACCCCAAAAAACTTTGGGCCGGGATGGATTACAGGGTTAGATTAGGTCATGGAGACCCCTAATTAGTAAAGAAATATTTGATAAACTCATCTTTCTAAAATATCGTATCAACTCACACCCCTTCTACCATTAAATAGGATATAAATTTTACTTAAATTGAGTCTATATTCTATGCAATAGTAGATAAGATGTGAATTAATATAATATCCCAATAAAAATGAGTTCACCGATTATTATTCTAACAAGTAGGCATCAGGCTTGAGAGGGGGAAAAATGAGGCATCAGATTCAGAATGCTCGGTGGTGTTCCGAATGTGAAGGCCGAAGAATTCGTATACAGTACAGTCAGTCCTAATATTCTATGGTTGTCTAAGCAGTCCACATCGAATAATTTTCATTTTTCAGGACTCATGTTTTAAATGCGCGCGAGTCATGATTATTACGTCTCAAAAATCAGTGAGTGTGAATAGACCGGGGTTCCACACAGTTTCGTTCCATTTCCTTTTCCTTCATTTCAATACGGTCAGAGACATAAAAAATGCAGTTTAAGTTTGGTTTTATATTTTTACCAGGAAAACGTTTGGTTTCGCACACCATTGTTTTTAAAAGAGTAGTTCAATCAATTTTTTTAAGTATTTTAATTGCAACGAGTAGGATGTAGGAGTGTCAAACTTCAAAGTCTCAAAAGCTAATTATCAAAAGAACCTCTTAACAATTGTGCACACAATTTCAAATTAAAAGTGATGATTAACTAGATAACTAATACATAATTCAAGCCCGGATTGTCATTTAAATTTGGTTTATTATAATTCACCAATCATCCATTTTATTTTCTGAAAAGATTTGATGCATTCTCTTGGAATTGAGAAGAAAGAAAATCAGTTTTTCCTACTTCGTAATGTTCTTTTGTTGCTTTTAATCCCCGAAGATAATTAATTTAACTGTTTAAAATAAAATTTCTATTTATTACTATGACATATACAATGCCGTGCTTTTATGGGGCTGGGGCAGCTTCCTCCCTAATATTAGTATATCATCAACTTTAAGGGCTATTTTTTGTTTTTTTTTTTCTTTATTTTAATTGTACACAATGGTTTTGGTATTTGTTGATGCTGAAGAAGGAAGAAACGAATATCTATATAATATAATAATGCTCTAATGGATTATTTTCAATTTATTATTTAAGAGAACAAGTATCTTCACAACTATTTGCAAAAGTTTATGAACAATAGAAGGATATAATTTTAATGCAAAATTTAATTTAAAATTATTCGTTATAAGCCCATTTAGTTAAGAAAATTGATGGATATAGTATTAAAATAGCAATGAAAAGTAATTATTTATTGAAATAAATATTTTTTTAATAAGCACATCCAAAGGGGTTGAATAACTGCTTTGTGATAGTTTTATTATCTTTCCGTGACTACTGCAGGTTCAAATTACGAAACTAAGAGTACATTTATTTCATATTTTAAAAAAGAAAAGTGTTTATAAAACATGAATTTTTTATATTGCAAAAAAATTGAAAATAATATTATTTTTTTAGATTCTGATTAATTAAAAACTTTATCCAAATATGTGAGAAATAATTTTTTTTGCCCAAAATAAATACACCATAATTTTAATACATTATCAATATAAAAAATAAAAAATTATATTATAATCAAATTATATATTATCATATGTGAAACTTTTGAGATAAGAAAGTATAAAAGTTAAATGTTTCTATCGTATCAAAATTAAACTATTAAATTATAGCTCTAAAGATTAAAATTAAAATATGTTGTCAGTGGTGACATCCTAAATTAATTATAACAATCCATATTATATTGCTTTCAACTTCAAAGTATTGAAACTTAACGTTGGTAAATATCCTTGGTTTTGTATTTGTATTTTTCAACTCGAATAAAATTTGAAAAGAATTTGACAAATTTAAATTTAAAGAGAAAAATATTTAAAATTATAGAGAAGATATGTAACACTCTAATAGTCTTATACTATGCTTAAGTCATATTATGAAATTATTAGTTATTACTTTTGCTCGCGAAACTAACATTACCATTTGAAATTATCTTATACTAAAAATAAAGGTAAATTTTTTCTTTTCTTTTGATAAGAACATGAGTAAATCATTTTGAAAACCAAGAGTCATATACGCGTTGCGAAAGTATAATATCGAACGTCGTTATCTTGTATAAGCGGTGCAATAAAATAAATAAAGGCAATACATGCAGCAGAGTTTAACATAGCTAATAGTAGAGTAGCAAGTCATACATAATAAATAATGGATCCGATATCTATTGTCGGCCCTACAAAAGAAACCTAACCCAATACATCACAAAAGAAAATACACCAGAAATCCCATCCACCCATACATACTAAAATAAAATGATAACCCTATAACTACCAACCTAAAAGGCTATATATATCCTCATACTCAGCTTTGCATGCGCTATCTAAGTCAATCATCGGATGGGAGGAAACCATTCCTGAAACCACTAGGAGCAACATTGCCACGTCCCTCTCCTTGGCCACGGCCATATCCACAGGGCACAATGAGGGTACGATGAACCCACGACTACAAACCGGGGGTGGTGCGTGATGAGGAGCGGCAGAAGAAGAAGACGAATCAGAAGTCAAGGAATCACTGAAGGGTAGGAAGGCTTGGATAGGTCAGACTCCACATGGTAGTTCGGGTAGGATGGGTCCGAAGGATCGGAATCCAACGAAACAGTCGATGTCAGATGGGTGTTTGAGTCAGACTCTCCATCAGTGGAATACCTCGGTAGCTGAAAGTAGGGACAAATATCATCTAAGATGACCTCATTGTACAACTGATATGGATGGAAAAATGGGCTCATAACAGGTACCTAGAAATACACGGTCGTGGAAGATGTAGACCTTTATGGCTGCACTCATAGACTTTACAGAGGCATTTAGCACTGGTCAAAGCGCCAATACCATACAGAGAACTCAATGAATATCACCACTGTACTTAACACTGACATCATCTAAATACGACACAGAAACGTAGGAGTAGGAAATACAAGATTTCTCAGTAGGATTACGACTAGATAAACATTGTGCCATCATCATCATCCCAGCCACTTCAAGTTTAATTATGAAAATAGAAGACATGCATAGATCCAATTTTAATAATCTTGAAAACATAAATCCCAAAGCGGATTGTTTTTAGGCTTAACATCATAATCATAACATCATACAGGAACATACATACTAAAACAGGGAAGAAACATTCATGATGCATATGGATAACATAGATGCATGCATTTCTATGCAAGCTCATTAACTTGACCATAGTTTCACTTTGACTTTACTTTCATTCTCAGCACATGGTTAATATTCTTCACTTTTTCTTTGAAATAGATTACTTTTGGACATGAGCTCATTTCGTGACCGTCGTCACGCAATACTAAACCAAATCAGACTAAGTTGATAATGGTGATCTCTAAGTTGGAGGGTCCTTTATGTCACCCTTGTCTCCCCCATAAAGGTTCCTTTAGTATTTATGGATCACCGTCTCTCATTTCCCTTGTTGAAGCGATTGAAGAGTCATATCACATTCTTTCTTTTCTTTTGTTATGACCAGATCTTTCATGGATTACAATCATTAACAAGACACATGTGGGTATGTAATGATATGGTTAAGTCTATAATTTTGGTGAAAATCCAGCAGTATAACGACTATACTGGAGCTTCCCCAAAATGTCAAACATGGAAATCCAACCAACAACCAATTATATCTATCTCATATCATCATATCAATTATCTACAATCATTCAATCATGAGTCAATAGTCAATCAAATTAATCATACATCATGCTCAAAGGCATCATACCTTCATCCCCTAAAGAGATATTATAATTGAGTTATTTTTTGTGGAAAGTCTTATGAACTATAATATGGTTCTTCATGTTTACTCATGAGAGAACCACATAATTAAATAAATGTGTGTAATCTTTTAGTTATTTAGTCTTTATGTGAAACTACTTTTTACTTGTGTACATGTCTTATGGAATACTTATTCAAGTTAACTAAGTTAGGTAATTATTTCCTTTTCTTGAGATAGTGCATTTAATGATTCCTAGGTTCATGGTATGCTCAGAGGCCGTAATCATACTTATGTTCTCAAAAAATTTCGAGATCCCTCTAGTCCTTTGGTCATGACAATACATAACCACATTCATGAACCCAATAATACCATGTTCACCAATCATCAAGAGATAGTTTTTATTTTCACAAGTTATAAGATTCAAATTTTAGTAATTAGAATAGCAAGATTTCACCTTTATGATTATAAGATTGCATACTGTATGAAAGTGATTATAAAGTTTTATCCTTTATGAAAATATGAGCCTCTAGAATTTTATTCTTGTCTTAAAGATTCAACCTTTATAAGAAGATGGTACAAGATGCTAGTTTTATCATTTAAAAGTCTTATTCTTTAGGAAAGTTGACACTTTTAATCATTATAAGGCCATCAAGATTCTAATTTTATGATTTAAAGTTGTTTTAAAGTCTAAAAGATTCTTTCTTGAAGAAAGAGTAATACTTTTATTTATGATTTGACTTAAGATTCAATCTTTACAAATTAAAGGTTGCAAGTCAATATTTTTATGACTTAAAAGTTATATTTTTTATTAAAGTTTGAAACTTTATAAAAGGTCTTATCTTTAAATTTAATCTTTAAGACATAAAGTGACAAATTCTCACTTTTATGACTTAAAAAACTTTATGCTGTAATAAGTTTGGACCTTTATATATATTATTGTCTTAATAAAGAACAAAATGAAACTTTAAAGAAGCATGAATGTAGCACCCCTTTTATACATCAAGAAGCAAACTTTTTAAAGTTTTATGTTTTTAGGAATGTTCATAATCTTGTCAAGTCATGAAAAACATGTAAAGGTGAAAACTTTTTCAATTATAAGCTCATTATAAGAGAAAAACCAAACTTTTAGCCAAATATCACAAAAAACATCATTCTTTTTCAATAACCCACAAAAAAAATTAAGAAACTCATACATCAAGAAAGAAAAATGGAATTTTATAACATTCAAAGAGGGAAATTTTTAATAAACAAGAACAACTCCTGAACAAGATTAAGAATATATTTTGCTAAAAATAGAAACTTTTAGGGCGTTCATAAAGAAAACTCAAGACATCCACATAAAAACTCATAAACAAGGTTCAAGAAGCAAACTTTTTTTCCAAAAAAGGAAATTTTCTCAAGTTTTCACTTAAAAATCTTGGCTATGGTGAGAGCCAACCTTCAAGCTTCTTAAGTAACAAAAAGAAAAGAGTAGAGATCACTACCTAGTGTCAAAAAGTGGCATCCTTGCAAGAGAAAAAGAAGAAGATGATGAAAGTTTCTCCTTGATGATGATGGTCATAGTTGGCAAGGAGAAAGAGAGAGCTCTTGACTTTTTGATGAAAATGAGTCTTGTAGTGTTTGAATCTTCTCTTCAAAGACCAAAAGATGTAGTCTTTGAAAGGCTAAGTGAAGAAGGTTTGGTTATGGAAGTGGAGAATGGAGAGAAGAAGAAAAAGAGAGAATGTAGAGAGAAGTTGGAGGATTTGAGAGTTTAGAAAGAGAATAAAAGTGTTAGAATGAAAATGAGTGTGTGTAGGGGTGTGTGTGTTGGCCGTAAGTTTCAAGGGGTGGGAGAGAGATATTTTTGTGTCATTTTGTGTTATCTTGTGTTAATTAGTGATTATGGAGACAAATTAGATGATGGAGGGATAAATTATGTACTAACTCTAACAAAAAGCACTCTTGTCTCATGTTTTTTACTTTAATAATATCACTCTTTACTTTATTATCTAGTTGACTTAATTTAAATTTTAATGATGTGATTAAGTACTCTTGCAACTTAATTAACTTGATTAAGCAATAATTAATGATTAACACATAAGAACATGATTAAAAAAATTAAACTTATAATTAAGCTCAATTATCCTAAATTAAACTTGATTAAGTTAATTATTAATGATTAGTGCTTAATTAACCTATTAAGAATTAGACTCACTTAATTAAAAATTCTCTAATCTTAATTAAATATTCTCTTAACTTTCTTTTCCAAATTGCCACGTAAGTTTTTTAATTAAGCCTTAATATTTTAATTTTTCATTAAGTGCCTAATTATTCAGGGTTACTGAAATAATTTAGTACAAAGTAAAATTGAGGATGTTACAAGATATGCATAATTATTTTTTTGGGTTCTAGACATTGATCATGCAACTTTTAGTAGAGGTGGTGTTAGAGTCTCAACATTGGCTAGAGATAAGGTTTAGACAGTCTTTATAAGTAGTAAGTACTTGAGCAATTCTTCCCTTTGAGCTAGCTTTTGGAATTAAATTAGACCTACTCAGTCATAAAACGGTATCAGAGCTTATTCTATGCTTTATATTGGACTATTTGCAGATATCCAATCCTGTAAATCTCATGCTCTTATCACTCCGAATATCTAATACTAGGCATGAGGGGTTGTATTCACTACTAGAATTAACTGGAATAGCGACCGAAAAATTGCAATCGCTAACTTATACAATTAGTGACCGATTTAGCAGCTGGTATGAGAAACCAAAAGGAAGCTCTTTCCTAGAAAAAATTGGTCGCTAAATCGGTCACTAAATTTTTTAGCAGCCGATTTAGTGATTGGCTAATGCATAGAATATTTGGTTGGAAAATCAGTTACTATATTTAGTTTAGTGATCGATTTAGTGACCGATATGGTAATAGGAGTGAAGCACTTATATTAAGCATAATCAGTAACTAAATCGATCTCTAAATATTGATTAGTGACCGATTTTGCCTCCGAAGACTTTCCTTTAGCATATCTAAATTGGTTACTAAATCGGTCTCTAATTGAATAATTAAAGACCGAATTTGTAAATCAAGAGTTACCTTTATCATTGATAAATCGATCACTAAATCGGTCTCTAAATCTTTAAAGATTGATTTAGTGATCGATTTTAATTACTCCACCATATATAAATTGGTCACTAAATCGATCTCAAATTGAAAATTTAAAGACCGATTTAGTGACCAATTTTTCAATCACTAAGTTTTTAACTTTCCCAAAAAATAACCTAAGTTATAGCCACCTCTTTCCCCAAAATTTTCATCTTCCCTCTTCCCTTTCCTCTTCTTCTTCTCCCTCCCACCTTGCCCCCTTCCCACTAGCCACCACAGCTCATCGTCCAATCGCTGTACACGTCATCGTCCAAGCTGCTGTAGATGTCGTCCTATGATTTATGGCGAGTGCAGCAACAAATTGTCTTGCGAGTGAAAAATTGAAGACGCCATTTTGGATTGGCTTGTTTGTCCCTCTCATCCCTCTTAAACGGTACACCCACTAGTTTGGATTGGCTCATTTCACTTTATGTACTGGAAAAAAAAATTGAAGACAGTGAATTTTTTTTAATTATTATTATTAAGGAGTAGTGGAGTACTATATGGAAAAAGGATAAATTAGGACAGAAAAAAAGAGTCAAGGAAAGGAAATTTATTTGTCATTTTTATGATGGATCATGTGGATTTTTTGTCATTCTTATGGGTTTTCTTTTCTCTTATGTGGGTGTCTTTTGTTTTTTCCTTGAAGTTGTTTATATCCTTGACAATGTTGCAGGTAAAAGAGTTTCACATCTATTATGATTAAGAAGTCTGATACATTCTTTACATATCACTTTTGGAATTAGTCTCTATTATGAAAAGATGCTTACTAGAAGCTTTGAAATTGGAAGCAATACACGTTATTGACTTAAAAGAGGTGTAATTGTGGCACGTGACACTTGTTTATTAGTTCATGTGTATACTAGTGTTGCTTTTTCTGGTTTTTTGTTTCTTATCATTTTGTTTTCGTGATATGATGTACTGCAGACTCTATGTTTGATCTTTTAGCTCTAACCATAGTTACTAAACTCGACCAGGTGACCGACTCGGTCAAGTCTTTGGGTCTTTGGATCACTGGTTCAACGGTTGAACCAGATATAAATAAATAAATATATAAAAATAGATTAAAATTCAAATAAATACAATAAAATTAGTCAAATGACACAAATAATTAGCAATTTAACATACTTCAAGTGGTCTAAAACATATATAAATAACACAAGTTCACAATTGAATTCACAATCACAATCACAATTAAGAAGTTCATATCATAATTAAACAAAACAAATTACACATCACAAGCTCATAATGATATAATGAGATAATTGTGCCCAAGGAGTCAAGGTAGTGTCAAATTCAGGGCCTCCTTCTTCATCAAATAAATATGAAACTTGACCAACATTGCCTTCATTTTCGTATGCATCATTATCATCATCATTATCATCTTCCAAATTCATTGACCTACAACCATGTTATTTGTCATAAATTACCATCAAACTCTAAAATAATAATCCATAATAACACTTGACAATCAAAAAACTTATTTCAATAAAAAAAAGTACCAATATCATCTAGAGCTGGTTGGATAGAAATATTTGCAAGGTCACCACGTAAAACCTCCACCTCATCAATATTCAAGAATGGTGGTGACTCATCCAATACCCAATCATAATGGTCCTCAAATGCCTCAAAACAAATTGAATCATAACTTTGATGCCTCATTCAATTCCTAAGTTTACCAATTTACTCATATAAAGATCAAAAAAATACTTTGGAGAACTAAATATATATGTAAACAAATAATTAGAAGAAAAAATACCATTATTATAGCCTCAAGTTGTAGTGCACATAAACAAGGTCATTAAGCTTTTGATGCTCCGACCTATTTCTCTTCTTTGAATGAATATGTTCAAACACACTCCAATTTCGCTCATAGCCTGAAGAACTACAAGTTTGGCTTAAAACACGAATTGCCAACTTTTGCAAATGTGGTGCACTACATTCATAAGATTCCCACCACTGATCTAGAATATTACATGTAACATTACAATAAGGATTACAACTAAACAATGAATGACAAATAACAACTCCTAAATTTACCGGGCATCACTGTACTTCTTTCACGTATAGCCGGTTGCCTACCAAAATCTTATTCAGCATTTTTGAAGATTCTCATCTCACTTGTCAACTTAGATTGCAAATCAAGATCTGCATAGGCATACTACTCAATGACATCAAGAAGGTCGGAGGTTGTGGCCTTGTGCTTTTCAAATTCTTCAAAATTGAACTAACAAGCTAGATTTAACCAATAACTAGCAGCATGAAGATTTTTGCGAAACTGCGAATCCCAACGATTATCTAGGATTTTCAAGTAAGGCTCCACCATCTTCTTTCTTCTTTGAAATCTCCTCACCATCTCTTCTCTAGCTTTATAGATAGCTTGATAAAGAAAACCCATGGCAGGCTTATCCTCACTATCAATAATACGCAATACACGAATAAGTGGCTCCGTAAGTTTCACAATATCAGCACATTGTTTCCAAAAATTAGAATCCAAGACTTGATCCACAAATTTCTTAGCCTTGGCTTCTTTGGCATAAGCTGAGCTTGTCATTCTCTAGAAGTTATCATGGCTCTTAGTGCATCCTTTTGAGCCAGAATACTTTGCAATGCAATGAAGTCGGTGGCAAAGCAAGTTGGAGCTGGACAAAGTATTTCTCTTCCACCTATATGCTTTCTCATTAAATACAATGGATGACAATGATTATATATGTATTTGGTAATTTTGGAAGCATGTGACACAATCTCACTTACTTCCTCCAACTTCCCAATATCTTGCAACATCAAATTAACATAATGAGCAGTATATGGTGACCAATATAGTTTAGGAAACTCAGTTTCCAATAAGCTTCCAGCAGCAACATAATTTGCAACATTATCAGTCACTATATGAACAATATTTTTAGGGCCAACATGTAACACCACATCTTTGAAAATCTTATACAATAAATTAGTGGTTTTTGAAGCATGTGAAGCATCAACTAACTTCAAGAAAATAGTTCCTTTAGGACAATGAACCAAAAAATTAATCAAAGTTTGCCTACAACGATCAATCCATCCATCTGCCATGATAGTACATCCAATTTGCTTCCAAATTTTGCGATAACCCTCAATCATTTTTTTCACATCTTCAGCCAACTTGTTTAACAAATATGCACGAACTCTATAAAAGTTTGGCCCTTTATACCCTGCACCCATGCTAGCAAAAGCATTAATCATGGGTTGATAATAGCCTGAATTAAGTGCATTAAATGGCACAGAAGCATCAATCATCCACTTTGCAATGGCAATGTCACACTTCTCCATCACCTCTTTACTTTGCAACGCACTTTTTAAGGTTGGTTGAGCTCCAGGTGTTGTTCTAGGCATAAAACAAGAACCTAATTTAGTGACTTTTTTCCTTTCTGAGATGCAGAAGATGTAAGCCTTGATGGTTCTCGCACTTCATTTAGTTCATTATCAACCATTCCCACTGGTTCTTCATCACATGCGTTACTTTCTTCATAATCTTCTTGCACTTTTCTTTGTTTGCTCCTATATTCCTCAATATTTTGCTTCATTTGATTTTTGATATCTGTTGACACCTTCTTACATATTTCAACTTGTCCTTTTACTCCACAGCCAAATGATTTTTGAATCCATTGATGCCACCTCCCCTAATAATCTTATCAAAATAAAGACATAATATGACAACTTTTCCATTCTCTTCAACAAGTTGCTTACAATGCCCCCAAGCTGGATCTGTTTTTCCCTTATTATTATTCTTTTTTGAGGATAAATCTTGAGTAGATGCTTCTCGGGATGATGGTGTTTGTGATGAAGGTGTTTGATTAGATGACATCTCTAACCAAAATAAAAATAAAAGCACAATTCAATGTAAAAACTATCAATAAAAATAAATCCAAATCCTTTTGCCAAGGACTTGTTGCTTCTGCAGATCAATAGTAAGTATGAGACATCCAAGAATTTATTTGATTTCTATTTTTTTTTAAATTATCAAGTAAATAACTCAGATCTGAATCAATCTATCAAGCTAAACATTCATATCTCAAGCACTCAAGCCAAACATTCATATGCCAAGTTGCAACAGTGCATTAGAAAGATAGCATACATTTATATCTCAAGCCAAACATTCATATTCCAAACCAAAGCACCAAGAGCAAGACCAACAAAGATGACATACCTCCGAGCCTGCGACAGCAAAGGCGGAATGACACGGACGGTGGTGAATCGGTAGGTAACAGCAAATGGCGAATGGGCTGACAATAGCAAATGGCAAATGGGCTGACAGCGATGAATGACTAATGGGCAGAGGCGGAACGACACAAACGATGGCGAACAACTGGTGGCAGTGAATGGGCCGATGGCAATGAACGGGCAGACAGCAGCAAAGGGGCTTCTTCCTCTGCCCTTGCAAACGTCGAAGCTGCTCTCCTTTTCTCCCTTTCTCTTCGTGAGTTCATTCTCTCTATTTTCATTTCGTGGCTTTGGTTAGATTAGTTCTTTTTTTCTTCATAATCAAAACGACGTCCTTTTGTTAAAAAAAAAAAAAAAGAAAAAGCAAGCATGACCGGTCAATTTACTCAAGCCGGACCAAGTCACCGGTTTTCATGAAAATCGACCAAGTCATACCGAGTTGATTCGGTTCTGTAATAAAGCCGATCCAATTATCAACTTAGATCAGTTTGGGCACCAGTTCACTAGTTTTCCGGTTAAACGGGCCGGTTCGAGCCTACTTTTTGAACTATGGCTTTTACTCCTTTCCCTTTTAATGAACTTGAGCCTTTATTCAATAAAATTATTGAAACAAAAATGAAAAGATGATTACTTATTGACAGTGTTTGGGTAAAAAACTAAATTACATTTTATTTATTAATTTAGGGCCTGGACTAAGGATGTAAATTTTACTCACCTCCACGGGTACTCGCGGGTAATACCCGTGACGGGGCGGGTATGAGGGGAGGATTTTTTCCCTGCGGGTAATGAGGACGGGTAATTTAGATACCCATTTAATAAATGGGACGGGGCGAGGATCATGAACCCCGCACCCGCAAGTACCCGATGTGAATTTACCAAACTACCCTTATATATATATACTGTTGCCCTAATTTTGTTCTGTCTTCGTTTACTTTTTTCACTTTTGCATTGAGTCGCCCCCAACCGCACTTTTTGCGATTCAACTTCTTCTCTTCCACATTAACCACCACTGCAACTTCACCGCTGCTCTTCTTCTCTTCAGCTCTACAGCCACTGGTGACCGCCTCCACCCCTCCCTTGCTGAGCTTCGCTCTCCAACATTGCATCTGCCGCCCCTTCCTCTCTGCATCCGTCCCTTCATTACTGCATCTACCTCCCTCCATCGCTATGTCCACCGTCCCATATCAGTGTCTCTCTACAGTCCCTCCACCGTTGTCCCTCATCGAGACAGTCGCCCCCAATCCAGCATCCCAGATCATTCCTCCGCCATCCTTAGGTGAGCCTTCTTCCTCTACTATTCCTCTGCTATTATGCTAAGTTCTGCAGTTTTTTTTTCCTTTTGACAGGAAATAGAAGTAGTTTTTTTGGATGTACATTGGTCGGGAGACATATGAATTTATGTGCATCATTCTTTTTTTGTTTATTGCTAATTTATATAGCTTTTGTATGAAATTTTGTTAATGAACAGCGAGGATTGAAAAAGGTGGAGTTGCTGAATTGGAACAAGGAAGACATTACTTTAAATTGGGACCATTTTTTGTGGTTAATTGTATCGTTTTCATGTGCATATATTTAGTCAGTTTCAGTAAGGCTTAAAAACATTAATTCATTGCATTAGTTTAAGTAATTTTTTTGTTAAATTATAATAAGGAACATTTTAGCTGGTATTTGTTGAATTCTGTGAAATAATGGTCGACTATTGAATCAGATTTTTGTATATTCATTCTTTATGACTTCTAGAATCTTGGACAATTTAACCATCTATGCAATACATTTAGTATTTCTTTCCTCGTTTGCTTCGTTTATATGCAGGATGACTTTGGTATTTAATGTTCAAGAGTCCATTGGTTAACATATTGTTGGTTTAATACAAGATAGCATGGCTAATGTGTGACTTGTTTTTCAAAGTGCCAAGTTTCTTTGTTCATCCTCTTAATTGTTACTTAATATGTTTTTAAATGTTCTGTTTTTAAGATCTCTTAAGTTGTGGCATATTCTTGTTAAAAAGAAAAAAAAATATGACTCAAAATATGCTAGTTTGGTCATTGGTGTGCTATTTTTTTTTTTTCTGTTTGTTGACATTGCTTTTTTTATAGTTATTCTTAATTCTGTAATTAATAAGACTTATTGTCGGTTTGGTATGTTTCTAGTGTGTTTTGTCATGGTCTATTGTTTGTCTAATTATTTTACATATTTGATTTGTATGGATCCAACTTCTACTTCTGTCAACAATGAGGAAATTCAATCACCTATGACACTAGTAGATGAAACTACTACTCCTAATCTTACTCTCGTCGTAAGTGGATCATCTAATGTCAATTTGCAAAGTAGAGCAATGGAAACTCAAAGTCAAAGTTTGGCTCCAAATGAAAGTGCACGAGTTAGAAGAAGGCAAACTTCAATTGTTTGGAATCATTTCACAAGAGAATGGATAGATAGAAGGTGAAGGCTATTTGCAATTATTGTAAGGCAAAGCTCTTAGGTGATCCAAAGCAAGGAACATCACACTTGCATGGGCACTTCAAGACTTGCAAACTTCGGACTACACGAGATATAAGGCATTTATCAAAACTCAACAAAAAGGGGATGGACATGTAGTTGTTGGAACTTACGCATTCAATCAAGAAATAGCACAAAAGGAACTTGTTAACATGATTATTCTCTATGAGTATCCAATGAAAATGGTTGAGCATTTGGGTTTCAAGAACTTCTATAATGCTATGCAACCTCTATTTAAGGTGGTTTCTCGCAACACTATAAGGAGTGATATCATGAAGCTTTATATTATCGCGAAAGAGAAGACAATGAAGCTATTGGCAAACAATTCAAGCCAGATTTCAATCACCACAGTTATGTGGACTTTTAGCAACCAAAATAGAGGTTACATGGTTGTTACGGCTCATTACATTGATGATTCTTGGATCTTGCAAAGCCGAATTGTAAGGTAATAACAATAAATTTGACACTAAATTCTTTTTTTTTTCTTTTTTTGGTTAGTGATTTAATATGTATTGTTAACATTGCTATCTATATATTAGGTTCATTTATGTGCCAGCTCCCCATACTACCAAAGTTCTTTCTAATACCTTGATCGAATGCATGCTGGATTGGAACTTATATAGGAAGTTGTCTAGTTTGACTATTGACAACTGCACCACAAATGATGATATGATTGAGCGCATTTTAGATAAGATTTCACCTAGCTCATTTATTTTGAGTGGCCAATTTTTTTCATATGCATTGCTGTGCTCATATACTGAATCTGGTAGTAAAGATGGTTTGTCATGATTTCTGATGCTATTGAAAAGGTTAGAGATAGTGTTAATTTTTGGACAGCAACCCCTAAAAGAGAGGAAAAGTTTAAAGAAACATGTGATCAAGTGGGCATTCCATACATGAAAAAGGTTATTCTTGATTGCAAAACTAGGTGGAATTCTACCTTTTTGATGCTTGATGTTGCTATTGATTATAAAGATGTTTTTTATCGCTTGTCACAACGTGAGCAACAGCATAAGTCTTTTCCAAGTGAAGATGAATGGGACATGGCAAAAGAAATTTCTCAAAGATTGGAGTTATTTTATAGTGTAATTGAATTATTTTCTGGCACTATGTGTCCAACTTCCAATGTTTATTTTCCAAAAATATGTGAAGTTAGATTGGCTTTGAATGAATGGCTTGAGTGTCCTAAGTTCATTATTCATGACATGGCTTCCATCATGATTACCAAATTTGAGAAGTATTGGGGTGCTATAAATGGTGTCATGGCTGTGGGTATAATTTTAGATCCGAGGTATAAAATGCTAATGTTAAATTACTTTTTCCCCCAAATTTATGGAGATGCCTTAGCTACCAGAATAAAAAAGGTAAAGTAGTTCTTCATCATCAAGGTCAACTGTGATAGATACTGTTACAGGTTCTACTGGAAGGAAAGAAAATTGGAGATCAAACTTTGCAGTGTATGTTAATTAGCAATCTGTTAGGATGAATCCTAAGTCAGAGTTGGATTTCTATTTAGAAGAGTCAATGTTACCTAGTTTAGATGAAGAGTTTGATATCCTGGTATGGTGGAAGACCAATGGGTTGAAATACCCAACTTTGTAGATAATTGCTAGAGATTTTCTGGCAATTCCTATCTCTACAGTTGCTTCAGAATCTGCATTTAGTACTAGTGATCGCTTTCTTACTCCACATCACAGTAGACTACGCCCAGATACATTAGAGGCCATGATGTGTCTCCAAGATTGGTTATGGACCAATGTCTCAAGCAACCTATAAACAAGCTCATTTATTTTGATTAAATAGGTATATTAATTCATATTTACACATATAATTTTATAATTACTTGAATTTTTTTTTTGGTTATTCAGGTTCTTCAAATTCAAAAGTGGATCCTGAATTCATTGGAATACTAGAAGATTTAGATATTGAAGATGCTGTTAGTAAAGTTTTATAGATCTTTTATTTATACCATTTATAATAATACTATCCATTTATATTTCTATTTGTATGTTTATTTTTGTAGGAATTAATTTTTCCCAGTTGAAGTTTCACAGGGAATTCCATGATGTGGCCATGATGATAATGATGGATTATGCTTATGTATTATTGTTGTAATTTTCTTTGATGGGACTAAGGTTTAGACTTGATGGCTACAATTTATGTTGGTAGTAATTTTCTTTGGTAGTCATTTATGCTTGTTCTTTAGACTAAGTTGTTGTTTTTCTTTGTCATTATTGATTCTTTCCTATATGCTTGTGAAACCAATTATGACTTTAAGAGCTTAGAGTTTCTAAACGTATTTTATGATAGCTTTATCTATTAATTAAATGCACATCAATAGCAAACTCAAGATTCCTATATATTGATGAATTAACAAGCTATGTGCTTTTTTTTTTTAAAGCATGTGAAATTCTAAATTTTTATTTCAACAAGTAATCAATATATGGATGTAATTGGCAAGAAGGAAAAGAGAAATTCTCAAGTTTTTTCATGCATAAATTCCAAATATGGGTATCCATGGGTATCCATGGGTGCCTACATATCTGCAGGGGTCTCCAAACATGGGTACCTGCCCGAATACAAGGCGAGAATGGGGGCCGGTACCTATCTGCTAGGCAGGGAATGGGGGCTTATCCCTCACCCCCGCCGTATTGATAGTCCTAGCTTGGATAGTATTTATTTCAATTTCTTTATAGATTTAATACATCTTTTTGAATTTATAAATGTCTTTGTACTTCCTTGATAATGAATTTTGCTTTTAATACATCTTTCTGAATTTATAAATGTCTTTGTACTTCCTTGATAATGAATTTTGCTTCCCATAAAATAAAACAACTGAAGTCCACTTACGTTAGTCTATATTTTGTACTCCTTAGTGTTTAAATTTAGATTTCATGGCAAAATAAGAATCTTTGACACATGATTTTAAGTCATACAAGAAATTGAAAACAAAAATCCAAAAAGAAAAAAGTTTGTCCCCTACTTATGAACTCAATATTAGCAAGCAACTTCCCAGCTGATACATTTGGAATACAGAAGAATAAGGCACTAAAGAAACTTAATTTCATGGTCCGATCTTTTTTATTATTTGCTTGTCATTTGGCTGTATAGAAAAAAATCACATTAAATAGAAACAAAACAAAGATTACAAATACTTTAAATTGCTTGGGGACTGGTAAACCAAGGTTGATAGGACAATCATGACTTAAAGCCAGATTTAACAATGAATAATATTCCCCTAGTTCTGTACTTGTGTTAGGATTTGGTAGCGTGCAGGATTAAAAGCTTATGTTTTGACCATTTTTCATCAAATCTATTTGATTTTTAGATCTTGAATTTTCACTAGATTGAGAGTTTGTTGGTTAAGAATGGAGTTAAGGTGAAGGATCTACTGAGCAAGCACAATTTTCATTTTAGTGAGTTTTACCTTTGTGATTATTGAAATGAGAGGTTGATTGTGGGTTAAATTTAAGTTTTGTTATGGTAATTTGATTTTGATTTGATAAAATTGAATTGCATGATTGCAAAATAGGTGCAAGTATAAGTCTTGAATTTAGTAGTAATTACAATATTTTAAGATTTGTTGTGTATTTGAAATTGCAAATTGGATTTTTTGATTTTGTTCCATCTATGTTCGTAAAATTTTCTTTGGGCCTTTTGAAACATGTATATGATGTACTCATGTAGGTTGCCAAATTTTTAGTTTTAGTTTTCTTGTTTTGGTATGATGTGTTATTATTCTTAATTTGATTTTTTTTGTCTTGTTTATTTTCAGTAATGAGAGAATGTGAAACAAGTGATCTAATTGAAGACATTGTCAAAATTGTGAGGAGTTTCTCATGTAAGTTCATTTATTTTTAATTGGATAGATTTCCTATTTGGTTTGGTGTGTTGTTGTTCTTAATTTGACTTTTTTTTTGTCTTTTATGTTTCTAGTGATTAAAGAAAGGGAAGGAAGTGATTTACATAAGGACATTATCAAAATTGTGAGGAGTTTCTCGTGCAAGTTCATTTTTTTTAATTCTCAAAAGCTGTGAGTTTTAATTTATCTCATGAAATTTTTTTAAAAAATATAAAAATGTAGTTGATATTTATATTTTGCATTTCTTTTTATAACTAGATTCACATTTGCAATTGCTTAAAAAGCTAGTGGTGACCCATCTTAGACTTTGCCCATTTATCTTCAGTTTAGTGTATCTCATAAAGGTATGTTAATTTATTTTATCAACCATATAATCTCACTTTCATTATGACTACTAATTATTTATCAATTGATGTGTGGCGTGACATTGCTAAAATAAAAAATGGGAGAATTTATGGTCTTAGTTTAGAGTCTATTGTGGTTGATAGAAGACCTTATTACCGTTGCTTTAGCTCTCAATGAACTGAGTTGGTGCGAAAAGCAGAGGACAAAGAATTGCTGAAAAAAATGAAAGATGAAAATAGTGCATTTATGGCAAGGTTGGAGAGTACTAAGAGTCAACTTCAATTCAATAACAAGCTGCTATAAAAAATGACGAAGCAGATGAATTTTCAGCTTCTTGAGTTTCAACCATTAGCAGGGGACACAAATCAGAGTGAAGAGGAGCATGATGAGGATGAAGAGGGAGATGATGAGAAGGATTAAAAGAGGACTTGAGTTACTGAGAATTAAATGGGTACTAAGAGTAGGACTAGTATTAAGACTAGAGTAGGCCTAATTATTTACACTTAATTAGCACTAGCTATTAACATTTGAATGGGACTAGTTATTAAGACTTGAGTAGGATTAGATATTATCTAGCTTTTCATTTTGTAATTTAATAAATATTACTTGTTTGTATGATGTTTAATACTTGTTTAGTATTACAGTTTATTTAGTTGAACTAATATATAAAACATATGTCTCTTTGGTGGTTAAATTATCTAAATTTTAGGTGTTTAAAACAGGGAATTCAAAAAATGCAAAATCGCTCATTTTAATATCATCAGACATTAGCAACCAATTTAGTGACCAATTATGCAATTAGCGACCAATTTAGTGATTGATTTTATAATTAGTGGCCCATTTAACGACCGAAATTGAAATCGGCTTAGGATTAGAAAAACACAATAAGATATTAGTGACCACTTTAGTGACCAATTTAGCAACCGATAAATCAGTTCCTAACTACCAACTGATTTTATGACCAAAAAAGTTCAGTCACAAATTAGAGACTGATTTAGCAACCGATTTAGTGACCGAAATATCAGTCACTAAACTAGAGACTGAATTAGTGACTGAAATGGATCGGTTACAAATTAGTGACCGATTTAGAAAACCAATTTACTGATTTTTTGGTCTCTAATTTAGTGACTGATTTATCAGTCGCTAACTCTTCACCAAGCCACTGATCGAAATTGGTCACAAATGCTTTCAAATCAGTCACTAAATTGGTCTCTAATTTTAGCAATTGAAAATTTGGTCGCTAAAATATTTAGCAACCAATGTTTTAGAGACCGGATTTTCGGTCACTACCTAGTTTAGTGACCGAAAAAATCGATTACTATTTACTGATTTTTTTGAAGTGATTAGAGTTCCACATTGGCTAAAGATAAGATCTAGATAGATAGTTTTTATATAAGTAATTGGGCAACCCTTCCCCCTTGCTTTTCTGGTTGGGTTAGGATAGCTCAATCTTAAAAGGTCGCACTTAGGGTAAAGTGCTCTCCAAAGTGGCAAATCTATAATATATATGCATAATTAGTCTAAAAGAATTTCAATTTAAATTTAACCTTTTCTTAATTCAAAAAAATAAATAAAAGTTAGGAACAATATGCATTATTTTTTTGACGAATGGTAAACGCTAACAGATCAAATCATTCACAAAAGCGCATAATCTAATATGGCCTAAAAAATAAAATACTTAAAAATTTTCACGTAAAACAAAATTTGACCCCAATTTGTTTATTGAATGCATTTTTATACTTTAGTTCCTCTTACCAACAATGCTTGGGTGTGTGCTAAAGGAATTGCACTCTCAAAGAAAGAATTAAGGTTCAAGTCTTAGAAAAGATAATTGTTAGGTAAGCCTGTTAATCACAATAATACATCAAAGATGTATCTCACAATATAATAATATCCTTAGAAATATCCTAAAGACCAAAAAAAAAAAAGAACTTTAAAGTTGATCAAGTTACATTAGTATAATTTTAAGTGACTTTTATATTATTGGATAACTTTTTACTGGCATATTTTTTTTGTAAAATCCATCATTGCATTGGAAATTTATAACTTATAGCTCATTTATGTAAAATTTCATATGAATCTAAAATTGTTTAGCATATCTTTTATATATATGAAAATTAACATAATATATATGTTTAAAATATATAAGAATAAGAGCTATTTGATTACATTTTTATTGATGTTTATATATATACTGGTATAAATAATAATATCATAATTTTTTTTATAAGATTTAGTCACTAATTATAAGTATCCATCATAATAATCTTTAACTTTAGAAAATTCATATTTTAAGTCTCTAACATTGTAATTTTATATACAAGTCAAACTAATCCCTAAATTGTACTTTTGTTAGTTAAATGCTCAATTATTAAAGTTAAAAACTATTATAATTGACTGTTACAATTTTAAAAACTAAAGTGAGAGATTATGAGTTAGAATAATGTTTGGGGACACATAAATTTGCAACGCATACGAAAAAAGTGAGAAAAATGACAAAAATGCTTAGATGACTGGTCCCACATAATCATTTTTCCTTCTATCAGGTTTTTTTTTTGGTCCAAAAAGCTACCTACGTAAACTTACTAGTGTTTTCAGCAATATGCATGTAATTAAGAGTTCTTTTATTTTTTAATTTTTTTTAGAAAGTTACTAGCATGTTGCTAAAAATGCTGGTAAATAAGAATTATTTACTAACGTTTTCAGTAATATACTGATAAGTAAGAGTTTTTTTTTCAAAAAGTTACCATTGTATTGCTGAAAATACTGGTAAATAGCTCTTATTTACCACCACTTTTAGTACTACATTGGTCAATAAGAGTTTTTGTGAGTTTTTTTTTCAGAAAGTTACTAGCATCTATTGGTAAGTAATTTTTTGGATTTAAAAAAACCTGATAAAAAAAACAATGACCATGTGAGACCAAGCATTTTTGTCACTTTTCTCGCTTTTTTCGTATGCGTTGTGATTTTGTACGTCCCTTTACTTTAAGAGTTATGTTATTTGTATATAACTTTCCACCACCAAATACATCTCTCTCACGTGAATATACTAAACATCTTTTTACCTCAATACACATGTACCTCGATACTTAGGGGTTGTTTAGCATATTTGATAGCATAAGAGTTTATAATATAAAGCTTAATTGTATAATACCTGATAAAATTTCAATACTATACAACGTCTAGTATGTCACTGTATAAAGTGTTATATTATATAAAATATAATAGAAAAAATTATAATAAAATATAATTATATCAACTATTAAATTAAAAATTTAAAAATTAATACAATTTTTTAAATATTTACCATTTTTATTATAATTACTTTAATTTTTTATATTATGTATAATTTTACATTGAAATTTATTTATTTATTATTAATAAATATTTTTTATTTTTTCATAAATATAAAAAATTAGAGTGAGAGAAAGAGAAAGAGAGAGACATAGAGAGCTTTTATACATCAAAATTCAATCAAGTCTAATATTAAATTCCCATATTTGATTGCATTATACATCTATATAACTATTTTTGTTATACATATTTCAATGTATATTAAATATTATTTATATATTTCAATTTATATTAACTATTTTCAATAATAAATTATTATTTAGATATTTTTAAATTAGCTTTTCTAATAAATATTATTTTAAAAATATTATTTATTATATTTTTTATTTAACATTCAATCATTATTTTGGCAAGGCAAATAATTCGACATAAATACAACAGCTTATTTATCCAGCTCCAGTTATTGATAAGGATCATATACTAAAAAAAAAAAAAGAGGACCGAAAAATAGGAGCATTAGTCGGATACTTTTCTGATGCACAAGTTCCTCTAGTAAAGGCAAATATAGAACATACTTTGTATTTTCTATAGCCTTATTATTTCCTTTATTTTGTCTAAGATTATAAGAGCATATCAAGAGCAAGAAAGTAAGAACTTTCAGAAAGAAAGAGAGAACTTTAGAAACTCATGGTTACAGAAATACTTTCATAACATTATTGTTGGTGTTCGATGATCATATAACGGTTACGCTTTCCCTTTTATAGGCGGGGAAAAACATAAAATACTTACCCTATTACACATGGCTACAAACTCCTTCTACTTTTTTACCACAAGTCAATGAGTGTTGTCCATTGATTACAAGAGGATAGCAAGTACTTTCTTATTTACATATCACATGTCAAATTCTACAAATAGTGTTCCCATGAGGATAATAAAAATGGTGAGATAAAGTACATTAGGATTTAGCCAGGTGGGTTGAGGAATAAGGTTATGTATTTAGATGAATGTGTTGAGGTAAAGGGACATATGTCATTTTGCAAAGGATAGGTTCTTTGTATTTTGCCTTTTTCAGAAGAAGTGGATGGATAGGTATTCATCATGATTAACAGGAAACAGTGAGTGGAGGCAATTATAGTGATGGGTTTAGTTGGGATTTAGTTTGATCTGGAGAAAAAGTCTGAAATGAGTTTGGGATTCTTTTTATATGCTTCATAGAGAAATCATATCTTGAGAACCATTCTATTATTCTTAGAATTTGAGGACTTGATGGAACTTTATTTTTGAACTCAAGAAGTTTTGGAAATGAGGAATTGTCAAGATATATCTCAAACTGATGTTCCCTAAGATGGAAATTGAATTTCTGAATTCCATATTTGACTGCCAGAGTATATGATGTGATAATAAAGTTCTATTGGCTTAAATTGTCCACAGTAAAAAATTTTATATTCAACTTCTTCTATGAGGATTGCTCCCCAGTATCGGTCACTAGTATTTGTCTGTAAAATTCACTTTCCTTCCCCAAATATTTTTAGAGCAGGTAGATTTTTTGCTGCCTGTTTCAGATACTTCACGGCCTCAGTTTGCTCTGATCCCTATAACGAAGTATTTTTCTTGAGAAGTTTGGACAGCTTTATACTATATTTGGAAATATAAGGAATGAAATCTCGGATATAGTTCATGATTCTTAAGAACTACTGAATTTGCTTTATGGACATGTTTTCATCAGGAAATTTGGGAAGTTCTTCAGCGATGTGCAGTTGAGGCACATACTTTTCGTGAGCAAAATGCATTCCCCAAAAATCTAGCTCAACGGTTTCGATCTGGGATTTCCTTGCCGAGAGCATTACTCCAAACTTGTCACAGATTTCATAGAATCTTTCCAAAAGTTGTTTGTGACTTTCTTCATCAGGTGAGAAGAGGAGTACATCATCAATGTTAATTAAAGCACTATCAAGAAGTGATTCAAAAACTCTGGTCATGGCCTTTTGGAATAGTGATGGGGCGATTTTGAGTCCAAAAGATAGATCGATCCATTGATAATGGGCATCAGGAATACGTAAGGCAGTTTTTGGCCTGTCTTTTGGGTCAAGGCCCAATTACCAAAATCCCAACTTTAAATCAAACTTTGAAAAGATCTAAGTATTCTTGCGGTAAGAATAAAGAGAGTAAACTTTTGGAAAAGGGAACTTATCATCTTTAAGAAATTGACTTAACAAACAGTAATAAATGACAAGTCTCTTCTTTCCTCGAACTTGTTCAGATCTCTTATTCACATAGAAAGCTTAGCATGCCTAATCTGACTTAGTTAGTTCAATCAATCCTTGTCTCAACAATTATTGGCATTCTTCAAATATTGTTGCTCTATTAGATGGTGACATTCGGGATGTGCCGCCTTTGTTGGATTTATGTCTTCATTTAGCTTGAATAGTAATTTTACAAAGAAATTTTCATTCTTTTAAAGTGGTTTTGGATGTCCAAAAAGATCATAGCCGATAGCACTCATTTTGAGGAGTTTGTCTCTTATTTCTTCATATTCCAAAGGTGCATCTACAAGGGCGAATAATTTTGGGATAGTAGAATAAGGATTGAACTCCCTTTTGAATTTGATCCCTTGAGAGATGATTTGGAGTTTATGATTCTAAGTGTAGACGTCCATGCCAACAATAATATCTTTGGTCGGTAGATCTGTTCCAATGACCTTGGTTCAAATAACACATCCTGGGAAGAATTTGATACCAATTTGTGTTTGATAATCAAATCTGTCCGAAAGATCTTTCCATCTGCGGCTTTAAAGAAATGAACACCAAGCTCCCATGCAGAGAATGAGAGGATGGCTAGATTCATCAAGGTCTTTTGTGCACCATTGTCTATGAATGCAATAGCTTTAATTGGTACATCATACTTAGAAAGAAGGATATGGACTTCTCTATTTGGCAATGGTGGAATTTGATCAAGTGAGTTAATTTCTGGACTTGAAAGTTTAGATACTTCTTCTATTTGCATGACAGGAAAATGTTCCTCAAAGTCAAATGAATCTGACTCACTGTTACAACTGGAGTATGTGTATTCCAAGTCTGAAGACAGTGGAGACATCTGGTTCATCTTGTTCATCATACCATGACTCAATATCTTCATCTACTACTAAATCAAAAGAATGGATCAGCTTAGAGGTTTTCTCTTTCTTATTTGGGCAATTATTTGAGAAATGCCCCTTTTCCCACAAATAAAACACCTTTTGCCATCTTTATCTAGGTAAAGTTTTCTTTTGAAGAATTTGACCTTTTTCTTCTTTCCCCATTTTTGATGAAGATCTTGTCTCACCTTTTAACAAATGGTTTATAGCGGCAACTACAAATTTCTCTTTGCACTTGATCTTCAGATAATTCTTTTTGTAAGCCTTAGTATATTTTTTTTTCCTATCCTTTAGGATGTTCTCAAAAAAGACTTGTTGATTGCATAATTTGTCAAATGCAATAAGGCACATCTGGTGGATTTCTCTGAAAGTCATATTTACAACATCTCTTTGTATAGCAATGATCATCCGGTATATTTTTACTTGAAGTTTTTCAGGAAGAGAATTGACATAATTATTCTTGAGGGTAGGATCATTATAGCCATTCAACTGACAAAATCTTTAAGCCATTTTTTTGAAATGGCATTCTAAGTCTGGCTTCTTTAAGGAACAACACTTCATGTCAAAGTATTCTTTTCGAATTTTCTTTTGAACAAAACTATAATCACCAAGAAATTCATGGTGAAGTGTTGCAACAATAGTATAAGTACTTTCTAGTCTATGCAGATCATCTTGTTATACAGGACCAAGATTGTAATACCATTCTTTGAAAACACTAGTCATATATGCACAGAATTCTTCAATGACATGGTATCGATCAATATCTGGTGCGATCATTTTAGCATCTATCCAGGCCTTGAAATCTAAGAATCTTTTCTTCCACTAAGATGGAGGGATGTCATCTATAGTAAACAGTGGTCCTCAAGAAGGAAGAGGATTGTTGATTTCTTGAGGGTTTAAAGATGATGATTGAGCTTCTATGGCTGTTTCAATTTTTATAGAGGTAGCCATGAGAATCCTAGTGACATCAGCATATTCATCATCATTAGGAGCTTTTACAGAAGCTTCGACACTCTAGTCGTCGCTATCTGCTTGTTCCTGGCAAGTGTGTGAGGTCATCCTAGTTTGAGACAGTAGTATTATATTAGAATCAGTATATGATGTTTGGATCTTTTTTGGAGATGGTTCAAACTCAGGAGATTTGGGATTTTGGAGAGGTTGGTTTGGAGAAATAGAGCAGACTCAATTTTTTTTCTTTTTGGGTTTTCTCTGGAAGAACAAGACCTTTCTCCAAAAAATATTATTTTGGTGGTAGGACTAGTGGTAATAGAGGTGGAGGTTTATGTAATTATTAGGAGGTTAAGACATATTTTTGGTGGTGGAGTAAAAAATGGATCTGATTTTGGTTGTTTTTTATGCCTTTTTGTATATTAATAAAGCTTTTCAATACGATGACTAAGCTTTGGAAGTTTTCTTTCTCTTTGATCAAAAGCTTGGTCATGAATATTCCAAACAAGAAATTGTTGGATTTCCATTTCCAAGACTCCAATTCTAGCTTTTGTCTCTTTATAATATTTGTGACAATATCCTTACCCATTGTTCTACAACAAGCAGAAGATTATCAACCTTTTGATTGATCTTTGTTAGTAGACTATTTTGAGCCAAAGAATTTTTTGTTTGCCAATTTAGAACTTCTTCAACTTGAGTCAGAGGTTTTAACTTTCCATTTGGTTGGACCTCAATAGGCGGGACAAATGGTTTGGTGTATGTTTGGGTGGTCTTTCCAGATCTGGAAAATCAGCTTTGTAAGTGGTTGAAGAGGAGGCGAACATCATGCATGGGATTTCTGGTGTCAGAGGGACAAAAAGTATTGGTGTTGAATCTTTGTACAAAAAAGAATTTGAAACATTTTGTAGTGGTGGCCAAGTGATGAGATCTGGGTCTTCAGGAGGAAGAGGATATCCTTCTTGCCGTAATATTTTGGGAGCTTCTTCATATTGACAAAGGTTCCTCTCTTTTCCAAATTCTGACCTAAGGACCGCTATCTAGATCAAATTTCCTCTGTGTTTTAAGAGGAGGCTTGCAAGGAGTAGCAGGATGCTTACAGTTTCCAGTGCATGCCCTTTGTCATTCATCACTTCCTAGCATGGAATAGAACCATGAGTCGCAATTGCAACCTAGTTCACACATTCCTGATTCAGAAATATCCAATAAGTAGCCATTAATTTTGTCAAAATAAATGATCTATCCATTTGGCTCAATAGCATGGATTGGTAGCTCATTCTCGGGTGCTCCAAGAGTAATTATTATTGTGTGAAAGACTAGAGGATTTCCACTAGAGGTTTTTCCTGATCTAGCCTTTTAAAGATAGTTCTGACAGTTCCATCAACAGATCTCTGAAAACTAACTTCAGTGGCTACAGCAGGGGTGCTATTTTTCTTAAAGTTTTCAAAATTATTTATCCACTCAAGCAGCATAAACTGTAAGAGTTTCTTTTTTGGAATATGCTTTGGGATCTAAATGATGGAAGGTATCTCATCATTTGAAGTGGCTAAAACCAGCAAAGCATTTTTATTAAAGCCTTTCGGAGTAGGCAGATCAAAGCAATGATCTTGAAGCTATAGATAAGCTGGTGTTGTAGTGAGGCGGTTAGAGCAACTCCATCTTGTGGAGCCTCTATGAGCTAGACTTATACTTTGAATCTGGTGGATAAAGTAAGATCTCTAATATGGACATTGAAGTTAGGGAACATAGTTAAAACAACACTGCCCACATTTAGTGTTGCTAAGATAGTTTCGATTGTGGTATGTCCAAGATTTTGGAAGGTAGTGTCTAGTAGGCTTACCCTGACAGTAATAGGAAGTCTTTTTCTCCTATGAAGAGAAAGGACTAACCTCCCCAAGGTGAAGGCTAACAAATCCTTCTCTTTGCCAAAGCTTGATAAGAGTAAGATTGATTTCTAGATCAACATACTGTTCAAACTGGTAGCTTGAAGAGCACATTCATCCATCTTAGTAGTTTGGATATACTCTTTTACACCAAATCTAAGAGTTGAGATAAGCTTTTTGCAGAGCCACCTAAATGGCCCTTTTTTTCTCTTCTAAAAACATTATGAAGACTAAGGAGAGGAGGGATAGAGTTTTCTATCTGGGTATCTTCAGGAACATAGAAATATTCTATAAGGTTTTATATTTTAGAAAAAAGGGTTTTTATACAGGATTCTGGGATAAATAATTTTGAGGTTAAGGATATGGGTTTTTGAAGGGCAATATCTAAGGAAAGCACCATTTGTTAGTTGGGTTCTTCCTTACTCATTCTTCCTACTAATACCTATAATATTCTCACTTGTCTTTTAGAAATAAAGGAAATAACTTAGTTGGGCATTTAGGCTCCGATACCACTTTGCCAAGAGCCTCCTTATTCTTAACAAATAATCCTTATTTTGGCAAGGTGATGTTTCGGCATAAACACGACAGCCTACTTATCCAGCCTCATAAGGATCATATACTAAAAATAATATTTATTATTTTTTAATAAAATATGTTAAAAAATAAATTTAAAAAAAAACAAAGAGTGTTGCATACACACAAAGACCAAAATGCAAATTTTTATGCAGAATAAAGGACATCAGGCTTCCATTCCTTCCTGCATGTTGCATCTAAGCGAGTACAACTAGAAGACTGTCATACCTCCCTGCTGCGATTTCTTTGGAAACAAGTTACAAGTAATTTTATCACAATGCGCCTGCAACAATACAATTTACATTAGCATAATGATTTACAATATCAAACGAAAGTTTGACAGAAAGAATCCCAAGTCTAAAAATTCAACCCAACCCAAATTTCGAATACTCCAATAGTTAAAGTTTTAGGAAATTAAAGAGAAAAAGAATGTAGACAAATGCTCTACCAGAAATCCATTTGTTTAATCCAAATAACATGGTATATATATATAGAGAGAGAGAGAGAGAGAGTTTAATTGGCATACACTGACAGTGTAAAACTGTTTTACACTGTCAACCAATAGAAATAGGGGAAAATAGGAAATCATGGTAGGTCCCTCATTATAATGGGTAGTTATTTGTATAATTTGGCACTTTCCACTATTTCTATTGGTTGTGATGTAAAAACTGCTTTCTTGTCGATTTAAATTAAATTCATATATATATATATATATATATATATATATATATATATATATATAAAATTAAAAACTATAACAAAGTGAGCACATTGTCTTTAACACAAATATTGGTCAGGCTGCTTCACCTTTCTTATTGTAGTGCCATATATATAATATAGCTGACGTTTAATCAACTACTTGCACAAATTATCCACAAACAAGGAAGTCTGGGGTACTGAATTCATGGCTGTGAGATTTTTGAGCATCTATGTCAGAACACATAGTCACAGAGAGGGTGAATAACGGAAAATAATAATAATAATAATAATTTCTATCCTGAGGCGTAAAGAACTGACAGTTTTGGGGGCTCATTCAAGACTTTATAGAATACATGTCAGCCTGATTTTGACCTTTGGTAAAAGAATAAATTATTGAAGAAATTGAGAAAGAAGAAGAAGAATTATAATCCATAAGAACCGAAGGTTAGACATGAAAAAATTCTAGTCATTGTTCTCCAATAATTGCATACTACGGATGCAAAGACATTATAAGCCTTCAAAGTAAAGACAGACAGTCTATTCCAAATGCCCATAATAGCAGAACAATGCAAAAATAGAAGACCACAAGTTTTTTTTTTAAACACATAGAAGTTTGACAGGTGGAGAAGTTGTCCCACGACAAGGTCAAAACATGCCACAAGTCTTAGCAAGGTATTATATTTCCACCCAGTTGACAGGGCTTTCTTTTTGCTCAAAAAATTATGAAGTTATGAAATTACTAAGGTGGGAGTGCAACACAAAAAAACTCACCTGGAAGCAAGGTTGGCCTTTAATATCTTCATCACAAAAAGACACCAAAAAAGGATTCAAAATTTGTATACAGTTACATTTATATTCCCTTATGGAAGGAAGAGGGAAAATGAATCTAATAATTGAATGAGGAGAAAATTACTTCTGGTTGTTTTCATCTTCACTCAAACTTCTCAGCCTTTCTTGCATTTCCCTGCCAACCATTTAGAAGGATTAGCAATTCAGCATTAGCCAACAATTCTTAAATAGAAAATTCCTGCTTTTCCTAATGCAGAGCAACCATACAACCTTATTTGATCATCTAATCTGGGCTCTTTCTCGACTTCTTCCTGCAAGACAAAGTCACATGGCTGACAACATAATTAACAATATGTGAGTAAATGCTACTAATTAACAATATATAAGCAACTAGAATGGCAGGGATGGAGGATGATATCAAGAACCCATGATAATGGCATGTAAAATATCTGTCTCTTGTTCACGGGGTCTCTGGCATGAAACCTACAGCAAAGAAGTTATCTGCTTTTCGTTTAGCCCTTTCATGTATCTTTGGCCCCCAACTAACTTCAATGCCTGGGACAAGATATACATGAGTTCTCTAAAAGCTAAAAAAGAATAAAATTAAATTAAAAAAAGTAATGTTTTGATTAAATTCAAAACAGCCTACTAGTTCTCCTTGTCGTCTCTTAGTATGCATGACATCCAGAATGCTCTTTTTCAGAGAGTTGGTTTGCATACATGGATAAGCTCATGTTGAACTTTCTAAAAGAGAAGAAAAGGAAGTAAAATTTTGAAACTAAAAAACGGGGACCATGAGAGATCTCAATAATCATTAATTTCTTAAAGTTGCAGGCAGTACTCCATTCAACACATTAGAAAACCAAATATAGCTAAAATAATACCGCAAAGTCAGGAGCAAACTTCCAATAACGTTGGCTTGCATCTTGAGTATTAATAATGTAGTAATCTTCATAATACTATCAATCGAAACACCAGAGTGGATGGTCCAGAGCAGAATTAATTAGGTGATTATCAATGAATAATAGGTGACTTTATTTTATTAACTTAAAAAAAAAAACTACAAGAGGTGCCCTTGAATTTATCACCTTCAAATCAACATATGAGGGATTTCTTCCTATTGATTTAAGAAATTTGTCAAGATCACGTACATTTAGAGCTGCAAATCCAAAGTATCAGACTCTAGTTAATTTATTGACAGGTGTAATGCTTCAAAGCACGAAGGATCCAACAATGGACCTATTACCGTCTGTCATACATCAAATTAGACAAGCTAAAAGATAGCACGGGTTTATAGAATAACGTATAAGCATTTAACTTCCAAAATTGTCAAATAGCAAGAAGACATGAAAGGAAGTCCTCTTTGGACTACAAATATCAATTATTGGACCCAAGGTGTTGCACGAACATAAACACCACTAACTAAGATGATTGTTCAACAAGCCAACGCCTTATTGAAACAAGTTTGGCTAAGATCATGGCATTATTAAATATTCAGCAGATGTAGTTCATCACTCAATAGAAGATCATTCTAAATCTGATGGTAGAAAAGCATCAGTAACTTCTTTTAAAACAAATGAGCAAAATATTCAGTTACCAAACAAGAAGGGAGACAATGGGAAAAATACAAAGAAATAGTTCAATTTAAATAATTAAACTTCTGAGTATCCCTCGCATACCTGAGAATCTGTCTGGAGAATCATTTACAAAAAGGAAGAGGTAGTCAGGCATGTACCCAACCTATAGCAACAAATAAGTAATGAAAAATTACAGGCCCAAATAGTTCTAGTAAAATGAAAAACCAATGTATGCAATGTTAATAGTACAGGCTAAGTAAAATACTCTACGGGCCATAAAAGCATTAAAGAATTTATCAGATAAGGACCAAAAAATCCATGTGTGCAAGAAAAGTCGAAAGTATGCCTGTAACCTCAATCTTACTCGAAAGAAGGATACTTAAGTTTACTCCAGTGCAAGGATGGGCTTCCTAACCGAAGTTTATTCCCTGAGCAAATGGTAGCTTACTTCCATAATTGATGGTACTGCCAAGGACGAGAATTATCTTGTCATTAACAACATGCATATTGACAGGACTAAAAAACTCTCAATAGGATTTACCCTTTCAAATGGAGTTTCTCAAGGATTGATATTGCCTCTATTGCAATGCAAGCGACCATACTTGGCGACATCCTGTCTAGATGCTAAAAAGTCAATGGGGCCAAAAAGGAAAGAAAAATTGCAGTTAACAAAATTAGTCATAAAATGAAGTGGAAGCAGCACAAAGACAAACCAATTATTAAGCAAATAAAATTAAATAAAAAGTGATGCCTAACTATGTCATAACAAAAAAGCATTACATGACTTCCAAACAAGCTAGAACAGAGGAATTGACTCTAGCTTTTGGCAACTTCTGCAGAAAAAGGAACAAACTAAAAGAAATATAATGATTGTGGTAGAAAGACAGGAAACCTATGGCGGGAATGCACAGCTCTAGAAAGCATTTCACAAGACCAGAAGAAAAATACACGTCATTATGAATGTCATCCATATCATCTTTCTGCACAAAATCACTAAACCAACTGAAGAAGCTGCATTCAATAGCACAAGAAGTTAAGTTTCTTGGTTTTTTTGACAAGTATCAACAAACTAAAGGAGAAAAAACACAGAACTAGATAGGTACAAAAAATCAATGTAATTATGTGGAACAAATAATTAGATTAATATAGAAAATAGAAGCAAAATGCGGCAACGGGAAGAAAATATGTATGGATAGCATAGCATGGTATAACATAAAGAAAAGCAAAAGTAAGAAATACAATGCCATATGCTTAATTTTATCTTCGGGGCAGCACTGAGTACCAAAGGATTCCATGCAGTAAGAGAAGAGGACAGAAATGTTAAGAAACAAATAATCTCAAAGTGAACCGAAGCAGTGTTGTGCAAGGGATGTGCATGTGTGAAGCCTTTGTACCTCTTTCTTGGACCGCATCTTGAATCTTGGACCAATTCAGACTCTTCATTCTTGATGCGTATTTCTAGACTTAAGGGTATTATTATTAAACTCATTACCCCTTTCACCGTCTTCGTGCGCCTCTCGATGGCACGTCTTCGACCGCATCTTGAATCTTGGAGCAACTCGGACTCTTCAGAAACCACACCCTTCCAATCGCATCACCCACAACTTTAAAGACGAAGACAAGACGATAGTTGCTGCATGATCGCTCTTCCTTTCCCTTGAATCTTGGATCGAATCTCTTTGAAAAATGGCATCACCAAAACGAGAATGAGAATTAGAATACAACTATTGCTGAGGTGAGTGAGGCTAATTTATAGGTTTTGTATGGCGTTAGTTACACGCTGATCCACCGTTGGTTACACGCAAATTTATAAGTTAAGGCGTTATTTACACGCTATATATATATATATATATAGCCGTCAAACATTGTAATCGTTAGGGTAATGGTTAATATTGTGATATTTGCTGTCATTAACTTTTTCATTAAATTTAAAAAAAAAACTATTTTATTTTGTTTGTTAATTAAAAATATAAATATAAAGAGTTTAATTGGTATGCAATGACAGTGTAAAATAATTTTACACTGTCGACCAATAGAAATAGGGGAAAGTGAGAAAACATGGTAGGTCCCTCAATATAATGGATAATTATTTGTATGAATTGGCACTTTCCACTATTTCTATTGGTTGACAGTGTAAAACTATTTTACACTGTCAGTGTATTTAAATTAAAGAATTTAATTTAAATACACTGACAGTGTAAAATAGTTTTACACTGTCAACCAATAGAAATGGTGGAAAGTGCCAACATATCAAAATAACCACCCATTATAATGAGGGACCCACCATGAATTCTCACTTTCCTCTATTTCTATTGGTTGACAGTGTAAAACTATTTTACACTGTCAGTGCATACCAATTAAACTCTAAATTAAATTCAAATATAAAAGTAATAAAATAAAATTTTATGAGTTAAATAAATATAAATAGTTAATATTTTATATCAAATTATAATTATGTTTAACTATTTTAATTTTGTTATTTTATAATTATAATTTATTTCAAATATTTTTCTATCATTATTTTTATAAAATAAAAAATAAAAAAATTTACATTCAATTCGCTATTATAATGAAATTCATTCTCTTAATTATTTTTTTATTATGAAGTCCATCCTCTTAACTAGTTTATCTTGTAAAAATTATATCTTTAAATAAATACCTTTAAAAACTTATAAAAGTATTTTTTTAAAGGTGCTTTTTAAATAAATAAGTACGATAAGCTCGTTTGAATTGACTTCTGTTCAAGAAAAAAATAATTATTTTTCTAAAAAAATACTTTTATAAGTTTCTAGATATATTTGAATACAACTTTTTATAAAAGTACTTTTAATTAAAAAAAGTCAATATGTCACTTTTTAAAAGCTAAGAATACCCAACTTCTAAAATAAAAGAAATAGAAATAATTTTTAATAAAATTATCTTCCAAAAATATCTCTTATCTAAAATCACAAAACATATTTTTTTTTTAATTATCCCTTACCAAACTCTAATTTTTCCCCCTCTTTTTAAATGTCTTTTTTTTTGTAACATGACAGTAAAAGAAATACTTTTATTTTTTAATAATTTTTTTCTATAAAATAAAACGCTACTAAAAACAAATTTAGATAAAAAAGTCTTTTTTTTTAAGAAGTTTATCTAATCATACCCTATATCATCACGTGCATGATAATTGACTAATACAGATAGTTTGGGCGTACAAATTTTTATATTTGTTTGATATAATTGAAATGAAGCAAACATTTCGATTTGGATTTGTAGTATTCAACTATGGGCTTTTATTGTCATGTTTTTGCTATTTAAAAAAGAGTGTTGATATACCTCCCTACTAATTGGCCTAAAAATCTTCCTAATTTATAATTTCACTCACAATAGCATTAATTATATTTTACATAATATTTATGGATTATTGAACATATATGTAAGTAATATTTTAAATTAGGAGGATTTTTAGGCACATTAATTAGGATGTTTTAGCATTTCTTTTTAAGAAGAGACCGATGAATGATATACTCAAATTCTCTATATTCATAAGAAAGTTATTTAAATTTTATACCTTATAATTATATTTGTTTAACATTAAAAAAAATTGATGAAAAAATGTATGAAAATAATATTAAATATTTTAACATAATTATATTTATTTTTATAGTGAATCATAAAAATTCAGTAAATAATTAAAGTCAAGTTTTAAAATAGAAGCAAACAAATTGTAATATATTTGATTTGATATAAAGGTGATATAGGAAAAATTATGATTCTTTTTTGCCGCATTCCATTTCAGCATGATGTCCAAACACTAACTGACTTCCATTTCACTCTTATGAATATCCAAAGAATTATTAAGATTTTTATTTTATTCCATTTTTTTTTTCATTAAGTTTCATTCTATTTAGTTCTAGTCCATTCACCATTAATTATTGGAGCGTATCTTTGTTCTTTGCTTTATGGTGAGACGTGCTTTTGGGAGTTGAAAGTTAGGCTGTAGTAAGAGTTTTGAATAAAGTTTTCTTGAAAGGGAAAAGGGATTTGAATCTTTGTAAAAAGGTGTCCAATAACACCCATAGAGAGAAAAAAATATAAGATAGTAGAGAGAGAACAAAAAAGAAGAAAGAAGATAGTAGATCACATTTTTTTTTCTCTAAATATTGAGATATCCATAAAATTGAATGGTACAAATAATAAGTACCTTCTTGAAAGCTTTTCGTTTATTTGTTTCCGCTGAACCTACTTGCATTCAGATTATATCCTTCTTCTTCTTTTTTTTTTGGTGGATGGATGGGGCCTAACGCCCAATATCCCACGGTCGATTAGGTTGTGTCCTTTTTACTTCGTTCTAGGTTGGAAAACACATATAACTTATTCAACCATAGTTTTAAAAGTTCCAATTACATTATATAATAACAACCAAGCCTACCAAGAGCTATGTTAATTATGAATTAAAAATAAGTACTTTTAGTTTCATTCTTATGGATTTGTGTGTTTAAAATTTTAAAAAAGTACTAATGTTTTTAGATTCTTTTTAATGACTATTTTTAAATTTTGAAAAATGGACTTTAGATCTTCCAAATAATTCAGATACGCTAATTACTTTTTTGTATTTGTTATATATATATATATATATATATATATATATATATATATATATATATATATATATATATATATATATATATATATATATGTGTGTGTGTGTGTGTGTGTGTGTGTGTGTGTGTGTATAGAATAAAGATAAAAAATAATTAATCATAATAATTATTCATAATTAATTCAATGCTACAATAATAAATTAAATCATTTATTTTTTAATTCCAAATGTGGCAGAAGCCCAAAATAATATTTTAAAAAAATGATTAATATCTAAGAGGTTTTTTAAAGCATATATTTGTTTAATTTTTTAAAAATATTTTTATGATGTATTTGTGGTTTTTTTACCAGAAATTACTCTTTTGAATTTTCAAAAAATAGTTTTTTTAACTTAAATTTTTTAAAATGGACCTTAATTTTGTAAATAATTAAGATTTTTGCCTCACACACACACATCAAATTTTAAGGAGTCAATATCAATTTAAGTCTAGTTGCTCCACGTATAGTTCCTCTAACCATATACATACATACATACATACATATATATATATATATATATAAAGGAGCATTTTATGTAATGAATATTAATTGAATTTCAAAACCAAAGAAGGCCTCTTTTATCAAAACAAAATAGAAAATATTTACATCTAAAAAAAGATTCAAAAGTGATTGTTGGTGGAGTTGAAGTCACTAAATTCTAAGAGATCAATATCAATTTAAGTCTAATTACTTCATGTATAGTTCTTTTAACCATATTTTCTAAATGAACCGGAGCCAATCTAAATTGATCTTGTAAGAAATCTGCCTATAAAAAAAAAAAGATATATTTTATTTTTTTTTGAAGATTTTTTAAAAAGGTAAAAATTATTTTATATTTGAATGTAAAATTATTTATATTTGGAAATACTATTAAAAATATTTTTAATTTAAAAAGTAAAATCTATTTAATCAAAAAAAATCTTTTTTTAAGTTGATGAACTATAACTCAAATAACATCTCCCTTGATCCATATAACAAAAGATTTGTTGGCATTAACTTAAAAGTTTCATCCTTGTTTACCTATTCCCTTCCCCATTTTTCTTTAACTCTATTAGGAGCTTCTAGAACCCCAATTTTTTTTTCATTTCTTAAACATATTTTATGATATAAAAAAGATTTTTTTATAAGATAAAAATTACAACTTCTAAAATATGTTTTTTATTTAATTTTACCGGAATTCTATTTTTTTAAAATATTCAAACATATAAAAATAAAAAATTATTATTAAAATAAAATATTTTTTATTAAAATAATATCAATTACTAAGAAACTTAAAAACTACATAATAATAATAATAATAATAATAATAATAATAATAATAATAATTGTGAAGTAGCGTGGAATCGCTGTAGCGTGTGAATGAATGCCAATATAATGGTCATGGTCACTATTATTATCGTGCGTGGCTGGTACTGGGGTATGTATATGTCAGTTAACCCAATTTCCAGTAACACAGATTTACCAAGCCAGCCCAACGGAACAAAAGTAATTTTAAACAAAATATTATTGTCAACAGGTTGATCAAATTTAGAATTCTACTATTAATTTTCCTTTTGAGTGATGCTAGAAACGCTCATTACCACTTACATCTTTTCTCATTTTTATAATTTTTTATCATTAATTATTATATGTTTCATAACAACTAAACTACTAATACACGTCTATGTGTGTGTTTGAAAAAGTTATAAAATTAAAATTATTTTAATAATTATTTATTTATATAATTGATTATATGAGAATCAATTTATGTTTAGATACTTTAATTGAAAAGAGATTTTAAGATAACCTATTTTATTTGAATTGTATGAAAAAAATTATTTTGTATGGTAAAATTACTTAAAAAGATATAGAATGATTATTTATATTATATAATATTTGATACTTAGGATTAATTTGATAAAAATATAACAATTCTAAAATAATCAGCTTCTATTTATAATCATAAGATCCAAAATATTGCTTATACTTATAAACTATTTTTCACCTTAAAATTATCAGTTTTAAATTATAATCTATTTCCAAAATTTAACCAAACATAATTAATTTTTGCAAAACAGTTTTTTGTCAAAAAGAAAGCTGTTTTATGCAATTCTCAAACATACACTTCGGATGCTATCGCCTCACATGATCTAAAGAGATGTGAGTCTACGCGATAATTGTCTGATAAGTATATACACTTAGATATACTAATTATAATTATAATTATATGTGTCATATGTATCAACTATTAAAAAAAAAATTATATTTGCTTACTTGTTAGGGGTGTTAAAAATAAACTAAACTAATGAAACTAGTTAAATTTAAACAAATGGTTTGTTCAGTCCTTTTGGTCAAGGTTCAATAGCAGGTACTGGGCAGGATATAGGAAATCGGTATATTGGATTGTGTTGGTCAACTGCTTCTACCTTTCACCCATTTGTTATTCTTTTTTCGAAGTTCCTTCAGTTGACTGGTCTCCCGAATGAACCTATTACACGTTTATGAATCATTGAGAAAATAATTCGATGCACGCTGCAAAGGACCTCACAATTTTAAGTCAAGCCCGCACAAAGTCCAAGGAATTTTGGGAGTTATACCGGCACCGATTTGGCAGCCTAAGGTTTACTAGTTGCTGACGCCAAGGAATATAAAATAGGATCAAGCGTGTGTGAAAATCCTTAATGATTTGACCCAAAATTGGTTATAATGGAATAGAGAAGAAAACAAATGGGCAATCCGAGCAAAACTAGAGAAAAGTTTGAGCAAAGTGGATGTGAAGACACATCACAAAATAGAATTGAAGGAATCAGACTTGGTTAGTTTCTATTGGCTGGGGTGGCTTTCCCTCTTGTCGTTGTAATGGGTGTCATGGCAAGATGGGGAGTAGTTGAAGCATTTTCATATCGTGCAAACCATTTTTCTCTTTAGAAAAGGGACAGCTTATTGAGCGTAAACGGGAAACAGAAGTTTTCTGACTTTTCATTGTCATGAATGTTAGAGCGTGATGTATAAATCATGCCATTGTAAACATGTTTCCGCCACGTGTTGGATCACCTTTCTATCTCAATCTTCTGTGATTGATATTTTATTTAGTTACCAAAACTTAATGCAAATTGAGGATCACGGTCAATTTTATTGTCATATTTAAATATTTGAGAACTTGAGGGATACCTAACATTAATTACTTAAAAAACTAAAGAAAAGACGTTGCGCCTATATATATATTTTCACATCAATTTTGCAAAAACTTTACAATTCTAAACTGAGACAAATTAATTTATGCATAAAATGTTCACTTATTTTTATAAATTTAAAAACATTTTTATCGTGTAAAAATGAAATACGGAGTTTCATTTTCTTAACTTTTATATGTAGCGTTACTTTAAAACAAAATATGTCAATACTTTTAATTATAAATTGGACATTTGGCGTTGAATTATATTGCAAAGGTTTTAATCAAAAAAATATTGCAGATTAAGGTGAAAAATAAGGAAATTTATCAATCACGGCAGCCTGTTTTATTTGTTTCTTCGAGATGAATACAAACGAAAGCAACATGAGATGGGTCAGATTTGTCATTGCACTATTTGGAGGTGGTCGTTTTGGCAGAAATCATGTCATATGTATAATAATTAATATCTTTTAGGTATGAACGCAAATGCCGGTTTTAAATCCATCCAAGTGGAGAAGGTGGCAGCCCCTAATAAAACTTCCTTTATTAAAAAAAAAATAAAAAAATATATTATTTTATTTCTTTGAAAATCTGATATTTCCTTTTGCCCCCTCATGGGTTATATATATCTTGTTAATAGGCTTGCGTAAGGCCATAGTATTCCATTCATATTTCAGTTTCCTTCCCAAAAGGGAAACACAACCGGAAAAAAAAAAAAAAAAAAAAAAAAGTGTTTCTAGTGTTGGCAGAGAAGAAGATGGAGCACAACATCACCAACACCTGCAACTGCAACAACCTTAACAACAACAACAACAACGAGAAGCAGATGAGAGATGGGTACATGGGTCTTGCAGTTCATAGCCAAGTGATCAAGATTAAACAAGAAATAGAGAAAATCAAGCACCCATCACTGCAGCTACATATGAGGCGTGTCCTCATTAGAGATGTCACCCGCCTTCGTTCTCGCTCGCCCCTGGGATTGGCAGAGAGAGCTATCCTAGTTGGTAACTCTTAGATGATTAGATGAATATGTACATGTTCCTATATATATATATAATGTATAAATGAGGTAATTGGGAGAGAGACTTCCCTTTGAAGTTGGAACTACAAAGCCTTGTTCCTTTTTTCATGTCTTCTTCTCTTATGTTTTGTGTTTCTGCTTCTCTTTCTAGCTTCTATGTGCTTGTGGACTTTCTTGTACATGCTTTTGGTGGAAAAATAGAGGACATGGTTCTTTAAAGTCTCCCCTTCTTTTTCTCATGAAATTCAAAGTTTTCCGGCCCGGTGTATTTATTTATTTATTTATTTATTATTATTATTATTATTATTATTATTATTGTTATTATTATTTTGGCATTAAACTTCGTTAATTTATGGTTTCTTCTTCAGCCAAAGAAAAATTTATCTTTTTGTTTTTTGGTCGGGAAAGGAAAACTCATCGAAGTCTTTCTTTATTTCCCTTCCGCCCAAGTCACAAACACAAAACAAAACCAAAAAAAAAAAACTGGAGTTCTTTAGCGCAGTCATTTTGGTCTTCTTGGTCAAGTTGGTTGTATGTTTTTCTTTTTCTCTTGATTTTTTTTCCTTGACGAGGGAAGGGGCAAGTGCATGGTTCCCCATGTATCTCACAAGATGAGAAGCCAGCAATTCGGTTTGTGCTAGCTGATTATTGGAACGACCTTGCAACTTTTGGAGGTGTGCATCAAATCAATTAATAAATTTTGAATAAGAATCAATTGATAAATGATATTTGTGCCACAGCGCTGAATGAATACAATTTGTGTGCCGGGTGTATCCAAGTGTTCTGCATTTGAACCTCTCTTGGCACATGAACTTTCGAAATTGTTACATCAGGTTTTCCGCAGAGATCAAAACAAGAAATCATTTTGTGAGCAAAGATTTAATAGAATAATGGAAAAATCGTGTTCTCCGCAAAGATTTAGTCTAACACGTATCTTCATACTATAGCAACACGTTCTCACGCCACGTCAAAAAAGATTAATATCTCAAGCTCCACATCTCACCGATCTCGTTGTCTGGTTATTATCCACGTGTGAGAATAAAGAATGAGGTGTGCGTTTCCAATATTTTCGTGTCCAGGTGGAGTACACAACATAACAGATGTGGAACGACCTTTCTTATTCATGCGCACCGTTGGATTTCACTAACTGCGTGAGTTGACAATGGGACCCATATATATCTAGTGAGAAATTTTAAATAAATATGAAAAATCTGAACGACAATATTTGGATTTGTCTACGATATTCAGGGTAAGGATAATATAAATTTATATTTACAGTGAATTTGAATCTATATTACATATCACTAATTTGAAATATGTGAATCTGAATTTATATTATATCTCGATTATTAAAAATATATTTTAAAATTATAAATATATAAATATTAAAAAATTAATAATTGAGATATAATATAGACTCGAATTTACTATAAATTCGAATTTATATTATCATTTTTTTGATATTTATGGGCTACTTGAATTGAGAGAAAAGACAAGGAAGAAAAATGGATGGAAAGAAAATGAGGGTCAAAGGTTGGTTTTCTCCTATTTAATTATGGAGGTTAATGCTACAATGCCGCTTACTTTCAAGTAGCATTAGAAGTGAGTCAAACTGAGTTTGAGTTTGGCATAGCTTAAGCTCAGCTAGATAGTATTGAGCTCGACTCATAGCTCAGCTCAATAACAAACGAGCCTATTTTAAAACTCAAGCTCAACTTATTAAAAATTTATCGTAATTAACCCAACTTACGAGTTGGCTTATTTAGGTATAAATTGAGCTTTTTAATTATAAGTACATAATTTATTTTTAACATAATTTATATATCATACATATGATACAAAATATTTAACATATATATATATATATATATATATATATATATATATATATATATATATATTGAGCTAGTTCACGAGCTATCGAATCGAATATCGTAAAGCTTAAGCTCGGCTCATTTAATAAATGAGCTCAAATTCTTAGCTCTAACTCAACTCATGAGCTGGCTGGATTCACTTTCAACTTTACTTACAAGGGACATCATGTACATTGTAAAGGTGCAATATAGTATATGGATGTAATTTAAAGATGTACACATATATCAAATATTTATAATATATTATAATAATTTCTTAATTTTAATGGGACTTTAAAATTGTGATTAAATATATTTTAAATACGACTAAAATTTGTTTGCGTGATCATGAAATAACCTCAAAAATATCTATTTAATTTTAAAATTATACAAATAAAATTTTATTTAATTTTAAGATTGCACAAATAAAATTAAAAATTACTAGAGTATATCATAATTATTTTTAAAATAATTAAAATTTATCTGTATAATTCTACAATATCTCTAAAATTTTAATTTTATTTAATTTCAAATCATACAGATAAAATTTAAAAATTACTACAATATACTATAAAAATTAATATACTAATACACATCAAATCTTATTCGTTAAATTGACAAATTACGTTATACAATTTGCAAGTGTGTTGCACTTAAAAACTTGCTGGGTTGGGTAAGGGAAATGGAGAGAAAGAACAAAAAGTCGGGGACCTGCGCAAAAACATTTCCCCTCCCTTGTGTGAAGGCAATTGGCAAGGACAAAAGGAAGTTGTGAAAAGACATCTATATCCTTTTGTAACAAAGACAAAAGCTAAGCAAGTGAAAGAGTGAGGTGACAGAAAAAAAAAGGGTTAAGTTAAATTATATGTAATAAACAAATATGAAGGAGTAATATATAAAAAATGAGATAGTTTTAGTTAACAAAATAATATTAAATATTAAATATTAAAATTTAGGTTGTTTTTATAAATTATAATATTATAAATTATTTTATATTATATTTATCTTAATTAAACAAATAATTTTACACTAAAATTTATAATTTAAATATTAATAAATTAAATTTTTAATTAAATTTATAATTATAAATATAAAAAAATATTTTTCTCTTTATTTTCTTTCCTATCAATTCTCTTTAGTTCCAAATAAAGCATTGGTAAATATAGTATATATAATAGGTTTAATTAATTTGCGATCTTTATAATTTAATCTAATTTTCAATTAGGCCTTCACAATTAAATTTTCAATTAAATTCTTATATTAAATAATTTTTTGTAATTAAGCTACTACAGCAATCTATTATCATAAATTCTTGGTTTAAATTGAATAAATTTATACATTGAACTTATAATATTAAGTAAGAATCTATTAAATTATATAAAATTTTAAATTTTTTTGCAATATTTAAATTGCTCAAAGAACTTAATTATAAAAATTTATTCAATATGAGAAGTTGATTAAAAATTTTTATATTATAAAGATAATTAAAAATTTGATTAAACTATAGATACCTATAAATTAATTAAATCTATGTAATGACTGCATCACCTGAGTAGTTGATTCAAGAAGTTAAATATTTATTTCTTCTAAATAAATTCTTGAATTTGAATCTTGTAAATAAAATAATTATCATTAAAGAGTTTGATACTTAAAACATATTGGCTATAGTTTAATAAATTCTAAATACTAGTGATCGCAAAAGTATATGTAATAATTGCTGATAAAAAATTTTAAAGAAAAAACTAACTTTTTTTTTCATGTTCATAATCTGTTAGTCAAGTAAACGATTTTTCAATTTTTATTATTGTTTTTCCAAGAGTAGTTAATCTTATTCCTACATAAAAGACTATCAAACCACAACGCCAAGGTCAACCAAATATTATCAATGTTTGAGTACAACATAATCTCGTAATGTAAAAAGTAAAAATAATGAATAAATTGACCTAAAGCATAATTATAGTTGATAGTGCTGATAGTTCAATCAAAATTCCACCCTGAACCAGTAAAAGATGGTAAAGATAGTCAAAGTAGGTAATGGGGGCAAGAGACTATCAAAGAAGAAAAAGAAATCCATTTTTGGAAAGTAATAATAGGAATGGGAAAAGAACAAGGAAAAAGGAAAGTGTAGGAGGTGGGGCAGGGAACAAAATACTGACTAGCAAATTGGCAATACGTTCTCGAAGGTTAATAGGATGAGATTCGTGACAGCAAGCAAACAACTAAGTGTTCACTATCACTTAGCCTTCGGCACTCACTGTTTCCTTGGATGAGAGAAGCTTTACCGTCCTTGAGAGATCTCTCATAGCATCAATAATCACAGATTTCTTTTGGATTCTGTACTGAATCGCTAACTCAGTTGAACCTGAAGCACCCTGCTTCAACAGTGATTCGTCATCCATTATTTTGGTGGGGAAGTGTCCCAGTGCAATCACACACAGAGCTATGAGTGTACGCAATACAGCTATATCATTTTCAACACCAAGAGGAGCTTCAGCTGATAAAGACTTGAGTGTGTTGAGGTCACACCTCTGTACAGTTTCCATATTACTTGCAAGGAGTACTCTCAATGCAGCCAAAAAGCGGCCCTCTACTACATCTTGACCACCTATGCTTACCTGTTGCAAGAACACAAACAAGTGAACTAATGCTGTAGGTGGGATGAGGAATACCTTAATTCTCTAGTCTACAGAGCCCTTTAGTACACAATATGGTTCTTGTACTAAGATTATCCAATCATCATGCAAACTGCTACTTAGATCCACTGCTTTAGCCAATTGTTTACATAAGGCATTTATTGACTAAACTGTGGGATAACGGGGAGACTAAATTAAGCTTATACAAAGCCAAAAGAGCACTTTAGGAACATTAAATAGTAGTTTGTCTTTTTTTCTTGAAAAAAGTAATGATAAAACAGGAATAGAGAATTTCATGGAGAAGAAGAAACCTTGAGATCTGAAGCTTCTCCAGCAAGACTCAGCTGAGATAAAATCATTTCCTGCCATGGAGCAGGTGCTGAGAAGTTTGGTGATGAAACTCCAGCTGCCGTGCTTGCAGCATCCAAAAGAGTGCCATCATATTTGAGTTCAATACAGTCATAAGGGTTTGAGTGTATCACAAATCCATAATCAAGAAGGAAAAAATCGTTGTTTAAACAGCCATAGTTAAGTAGTAAAGGATCATCTTGTTTGATTGCTGTCTCAGCCACAACCTGAGGCAAAGAAAGAATTACTCCAGCAAAGATAAATCCAGCTTTAAATTATTTCTTGAAAGTAAAGTTGTGGGGAGGGGAGAGTACATAGGAAAGAGTATGAGAAAACATACCTTCACTTGCATCTTCATGTTACTAGTGTCCTGTTCCTGAACAATTCTGGCATTTGGATCGAAACTATGGTTGCACATATCAATCAGAGGAAGCATCATGGGTATGTCAATGTGGATCCCATCTGGATGCTTGTTACCGTATAACCGGAATGCTCTAGATGAGACTGCTGACATCGCCCATCCGAGAGAAGATGCATCTACTTCTTGGCCACCAAAAGGATGCTTATCCAGTGTAAGATTGACTAAGGCACGCTTGACTTCTTGCTCAAAATCAAGAAGAAACCGACATCTTTTGTTTACCTGCCTCATGAAATTGAATTGAATTAACTGCCAAACTGCAGGTCAGCAATGCACTATTTTTTAGTTCTTTTTTTTTTTTTTTGCTGACAAAAGTTTAGGGTGAGGGAGGCTGCCCAATTCCAAGGTCAAAGTGTGCGACAACCCTCAGCAAGGGCTTATAGCAATAGTTTCGGATGACTTACACCAATAGCTGTCCACGAGCACAAATTTAAATAGACAGCAAGACAGACAGTTTTAGATTCTGTTGTTGGTTACAGATGCACATTCAAGTATTAGCCATAAAGCTCAGATCAAAAGTGTCTCTCTCATGTCCCAACAGAAAAATGAAAGGCACAGCAAATCATGCTGGCCAAGCACTTCAGATGATTTTATATATCCATCTCACAGGAAAAAAAAAGGGGGGGGGGGGACACAAAATGCATCTCAAAAGTCAAAACTTATCAGCATTTGATGCGTAGCAACACTTTCATATTAGAGATCAACTAGGTTGGTATACTATATTCATTCCTCTTGTCAAAATGACAATCTGCAAAAATCAGTTCTTGCCTAGTCATCTGCCCCAAGGTGATGAAAATTTCTACTGCTTCATCGGTCCAAAATGGTTTATGCAATTCTAGAGTATAATACCTGCTGAAGAAGAGGAGCATACTGCAAAATCTTTATGTCCTCCCCAGGAAAGAAGATAGGCACACTGTATGTTTCTGGGAGATTGCTGATATACGGCCACCAAAACGATCCAACTTTAGCTCTTTCTTGCAGTAGCTTCAGACCCAATCTCATTGCCCATAGTTCCCCTGCCAAATGCTACCACAGTGTCCAATTTATTTACATTGAAAACTCAGTAGAGCCTAATTATGAGAACATGGGTCACCAGCCTACACGGAGCAGGAAAAATATGTACATGTGCTATTATAGAATAAAGTTTTATTTAATCAAAACACCTAAATATGTGCAGTGATCGTTTTAGAATCCACAAGTTGTGAATCAGTGCGGAGAGGCTCTTCCTCTAAGTCCACTCCAACTTCAAAATCTATAATTTCATCAAAACCAGTTTAAAAATAGTCTAAGATATGCACCAAGTCCACATCCATCCAATAATCATTACTAAACCTAGATTTCACAGCAATTTGTACAAAATTCATCAAACATTCAAACTTAAACTGATCCAATAATCATTAGAATGCAGATAAGCAATTGAATGGATACATACCGGGAACTTGGCGTGCCAATTCAACGAGGACAGAGTCAAGGCTATCCTGATGGCTTGATTCAAGAGACCTAAACCTCAAGGGAACGTGGTCGGGGAGAACAATAAGGTCACTACCCTTTGGGATTTGTTCCTTAGCCACTAGCCCTAGACCGTTGGAGCCGTGCGGCGCTATCTTCACCGCACGGTGCACGAAGCCACCTTCTCCGGTGACCCACTTGATGAGGTCGGGTGGGTGCGGCACTAGTCGTGCAGAGTAGGAGGATGCTGATGCGGATGCGGCGCATGTTAGCGGACGCAGGTGCGTCAAGGAAGCCATAACCGCCTTGGAAGTGGCCATAACCCAATCCCCTCTTCACTACGCTGTGCCGGTGGCTGTTGCACTCGCCTTGAAGATGCTGTGGACTCTCTCTGTGAGGCCAAACACGACCAACAAAGATTGGCAGCTGTCACCACACTCACACCCTTTTCTCCTTTATCCTTTTTTTTTTAAAAAAAAAGGGTAAAAAATAATTTTTTCTTTTCACTTTTTTTTACACAAAAAAAATGCATATATAGGAACATTGTTTTAAAAATATAAAATATATTATAGATTTAACACAAAAAAATATAAAATAATTTTTTGCATTCAATTTTACTGTAAATTTTTTTTACAATGATATAAAATACATTAATACAACAATGTATCAAAATCAATTGCAAAATATTTTAAAGCCTAAGGCCTATCTTATGGGTTCTTATATTTATTTGAGATATTCTTTGGTGCTCATGAAATAATAAAAAGTTTGTAATCTAAGGGCTCATTTAGCACGCCTGATAGTATAAGATTTGATAGGATAAGGGTTGATAGTATAAGACCTCATTGTGTAGGGTCTGATAAAAATTTAATCTTATATAATATTTGGTATACCATTATATAAGATATTATATTATATGCAATACAACCAGAAAAAGAGATTATAATAAATATAATTTTTGAATATTAAATTTAAAATTTAAAATTTAAAAATTAATATAATTATTAAAATATTTATTATAATTATTTTAGCTATTTTTATTATATATAAATATAATTTTATATTAAAAATTATTTATTTATTTATTTTTAATAATTTTTCATAATATAAAAAATATGAGTGAGTGAGTGAGTGTGTGTGAGAGAGAGAGAGAGAGTGAGAGAGTTTTCATAAATTAAAATTCAAGCAAACCAAACCTAATATCATATTCTTATATTTGGTCGTACCTTTTATTATATATAATTAAATTTATATTAAATATTACTTATATATTTTATTAATAAATTTTTATTCTTATATTTTTATATTAATTTGAATAGTTATTTTATAATTATTATTTTTAAAAAATATTTATTTATCATTAAATTTTTTATTAAATAATAATATTTTTTGTTTATATGGTTTTTATTTTTATTATTTATTTAATAATTATTTTTTTAATAAAATATATTAAAAATTTAAAAAAGTAAAAAAATTCTTATACATCAACAGCTAATCACGCCTAATATGGTCTCTCTAAGTTGGATTAAGTTATTCATCATTTCAACGTTTAAGGGAGGTTTGATGGATAAACTTATACAATACGTTAACTACACCAAACAATAGATAAAGTCATAATATGTTGTATTATCGTATCCTATCATATCTAATACAGCTTACCAAACACACCCTAAATCATTCAATATTAATACTTCAGTAACTATTCTAAAAATATAGTCAATAAATGACAATAATGATCTATAAAATTGATATGTTAAATGTTAAATGAAACATAACAAAAATTTTATTTTATTTAAGAAATTTTTAAATACTTTTCATTCATTCCACCTAACTCTCAAACTAAATAATGACATGTGTATATTTTCTAAAGATAAGTATAGGTTTTTAATTTTTAGACTACTCATTTAAGAAAAATGTCCATATGCTTGTACTTAATTTGAAAATTGAAAAGAATAAATATAAATTAAGAAATTGATATCTTTGTAAAAAACCCCTAATAAGATAAGGGAGAGGAGATGAAAATTAAAAAGAAGAAAAATTGGAATGCATGTAGAGCATCTATAGGGATTAAATCTTGATACTCTTCTTGTGTAATAGTTTTTTTTTTTTTTTCATAAATCAAGGTATTCCCTCAAGCATTTCTGTATTTGGGTTATGTAATAGGAATTTAAGTCTTGGAAATTACACTTCGTAGTATATTATTGCATGTTTAAATAAAAATTGGTATCATACTCAGAAAATATGGAATGAATTCCTAGAAACCCCAAAATAATAAAAACATTAATTTTCTCTTTTTTAAGCCATATCTACAAAATAGCTTGTAGAAAGAGATGAAATTCATAACAAATACATAATGAGTTAGTAATAAGAAAAGTTAATTTTTTTCACTTTTTCTTTTTTATACATGAAGTTAGTTTTTTTCATTAAAAATAAAGAAAAGTTAATTTTTCTTGGGAGTGGCATTTTAAATTTAATTTGTCAACACAAATATGTATAGGTCATGCTAATTTGTTAACTCCTTTACATATGTTTCTGAAAATTACGCTGTGTTAAAATTTATAACTTGTTTGCTGTAGCCTTGAAACCATGTTTCAGCTCCATTTACAGTACGTAGTAAAAGTGTATCTGAACTTCATCAATTCTATAACCTTTTGTTTGGATGATAAAAAAAAAATAGAAAGAAAAGAAATAGAGAAAAGAAAAAATAAAAAGAAATTCATTATCTCTCTTATTGCTTAAATAAAAGAAAAATAGAGAGGAAAAAATGAGAGAATTTTTTTTTCTTAGTTGAAGAAAAAATATATTTATATTAAATTATTTTTTTATCCTATACAATATAATATAAATATTTTTTTGTGTTTATATATGAGATATAATAATAATTTTACATAAAATCTCTCTCTTTTTAATTTTCTCATCTATTATGAGGAGAAAATTTTTTTGTGAGTCCCATAACTAACATTTTTTTCTTTTATTTTCTTCTCACATCTAAATAGAATAAAATTTCAAAATTTTCTTATTTTCTTTCTTCTCTATTTCTTTCTCTTTTTTTTCTCTTAAATCAAGCAAAAGGTACCGTTATATTTTCTCTTGAAACCAGTGTATTTGGATTTACGCTTGAGCAACTAGAATCCCGCTATACTAATAGCAAACCTCATTTTGAGGGGAAAAAAAAATTATGTTTGGGTGAACCTTTCCAAAATCCATTCTGGCAGTAAACCCAAGTTTAATTGTAATATGTGGCTGCACATTAAACAGTACCCTTGAGTATATCAAAATTAGTGCTACGGTCAATTTACTGACACGTTGTGCGTGCTTTGTCCATATAAACATCTAGCTATGTTATTTGTATGTAAAAAAGGATATTCCAATACCATTTTTCTGTTTTTTTTCATAAATTATTTTATTTTGTTTTTTTTTTTTTCATTTTGAATGTATATGGTGTTTACCTCTCCAAAGGATCAAAAAAAATATTTCTCTTAAATATATCACATCAGAATAGAAAATTATTTATAAATTTTTTTAATAAATAATGACTCATTTAATATTTTTATTAAAAACTTATTTTAAATTCAATATGTACCATAATTAGTTTATTTCTTTTTTATTGTTAATTTAATTAAAATTATAAAATTTTTAATATGCATTTTATTTCAAAAATAAAACATAAAAATATTTGTTTTATTTTTAAAAATATATCTTAAAAATAATGAAATAAAACATAAAAGTAAATTGATTAAAACAATATAAAATTTATGTTCTTTATTGTAATTATATATTTAGAAGTGATTTTGATCATACTATTCAAACAACATCAATTTTATCAAAATCACTTATTAAAATAAATTACTAAATATAAATTACTTTATTTAAAAAATCACTTTTAACCAAAATCAATTTTATCAAAAATTAATAGTACAAACGCGTAATCAAGTACACACATATTTGCTAAATTATAATATAAAATCAAACTCAAATTATAAATTGTTCAATCATACATACTATTCTTTGGAATGCATGTGCATATCTAATAAGTAACTTAAAAAAAGGGAAATATTAAATCAAGCAATGAAAAAAAAAAATAACAAGAGAGTGGATATAATAATAGAGATATATTACAATTTTAGAAAGGATTCCGATTCGATTTTTAAAGAGAATTCTAATTAAGAGAACAAGCTTGAGTATGCCCAAAAAAAATTAATCTTCTTCTCCAATAATAGAAAGGATGATACTCTTGGGGAAAAAAAAAAAAAGAATTCAAGTATAAAAAATGAAAAAGTAGAATCCATGCGGTAAAAACATTACGACCAAAAAAAATAAAATGAAAAGAACCCATTTGGATCAAGAAGTCTTAATACTTGTTTCGATGAGCTTCTTTTTAAAAAAAAAAATTTAAATAATTCTTTTAAAAGATATAAAATTTATTTTATATTTAGATGTAATATTAAATGATATTCTTTTATCTTTAAACTTTTCTATGTTATAAAAATAATCTTTTTTTAGAAGATAAAAATAAAATTTTTTTAAAAAATATCTTTTTATATATTTTTTAATGATTCTATTTTTACTAAAAAATTTTACCCAAACATACCAAAAAATATTAAAAAATTATTTTTAATTAAAAAATTTTTTAATCAAAAGAATAACACCCAAACAAATTCTTAAATTCTAGATTTCTTCTCTTCTCCCACGTAATAAACAACGTTAAACCCTTCTTCAACTATACAGAACCAAAGAAAGAAAGAAGGAAAGAAAAGATAAAGAAAAAAAACAGAATACATAACGGCAAATCAATTAGCAGAGGCAAACAAAGAACGCGTTTGCTCGATTAAGAAGGATCAGGCAAAACTCTATTAGTGGTGTCATGGCGAGAACCCATCATCATCATAACCCTGAACTCCTCGAAGTCGATCATGCCGTCGCCGTCGCTGTCGACGCCGCCGATCATTCTCCGGCACTCAGCCAGCGTGCACTCCTCTCCTAGGCTCCTCATGACGGTGTTCAGCTCCTCCGCCGTGATGGACCCGTTGCCGTCGATGTCGAACACGGAGAACGCGTCCTTCAGGTTCTCCAACACCTCGTCGGAATCCACGCCCTTCGTGTTCAGCTCGATGAACTCCTGGAGGCTGATGCAGCCGTCGCCGTCGCCGTCAACCTCGCGGATCATGTTGTCCAGCTCTTGCTCCGTCGCTGGTTGCCCTAGGCTCCCCATTATGGATCCAAGCTCCGACGCCGAGATCTTGCCGTCGCCGTTAACGTCAAATTTGCGGAAGACTTGTTCGAGCTCGGCGGTGAGGCGGGCGCGCGACCGCACCGAGAGGGAGGTGGATCGTGAGGGCGTGGTGGATGGGATCAGGTCCTTGTTGCGTTTGAGCAGGGATTTGAGGCCCATGATGGTTTTGTTGTTCTTAACCTTGTTGAAATCGATGAATATTGATGGAAGAGGATTTTGTTGTTGTTGTTGTTGTTGTTGGGGTTGGGAAGAGAAGAATGAATTGAGGAAGAGATTGGGGGAGAATCCTTAACGGTGTTGCGAGTGGGTCTTGGATTCAATCTCGTATCTCTTGTTTGTCAAAATATATGTGATTTTGCTATATTTGGAGACGCATTTTTCGGGAAATTATGCCGTGATTGCGGCATGGGAATCGGGACGTTGCAAAATAGTTAATTCAATATTTTCTTTTTTTTTTTCCTTCTAATTTATTTATAATTTTTTTCAACGTGGGGCTTTCTAACGTGGTTTTTTGTTGACAAGGGAAAGGAAGTGCATGTAAAGCAAGTTAAAAAAGGAACAAATATCAGTACAAGCTTCTTTCTTCTTCTATCCACATCATCTCATGATGATGATGATCTACACGCTAGCTTATCTTTACATAAGGGTTTGGCGTGGTTGAATATGAACGATGGAGATGCTTTCGCATGCTGCTATAGACGCTCAAGTAAAGGTGACACTAGTTCCATAGGTTTGTATAGTGGAAGATGCGTTTAGGGGTGTTGCATGTGTATTTAAAGATGAGTCACTTAACCTTCACGAGTTTCTTTCAGACTTTCTGATTGTGCTAATCTAGGTCCGCCATTCCAGAGTCATCATTATTGATGAAGTGATAATTAAGCGGAGCTCACCTTAAACTCACAGTCTCTGGCCCTTTCCGGTATGAAACGGTCAAGTCTCATTATATTGAATATATATTCACACGGGTGAGCCTTAGGCAATGAAATTGCATCAATAGTAGCGTGGTTCTTGCGCCTTGTGTTGAATAAGATCATCCAACATCCCTCAAGACAATACATGTAAGGGTGGGCACCAATTTGTGGTGGCTGTCTTGATAAGGAAACTATAGCCTATAAATCGTGTCTGATTTGAATTGATTCCCATACCAAATTCTTTTCTAATTGTAGCTAGCATTTCCAAGTACTTGTTTGTAATAACTAGCAGAGTAAAGCTTGATTTATGTTGCTCATATTTTATAAATATTTTGATTTAATCAAAAAAGTTGATTTTTAGATTCTATTTTTACATTCTATTTTTACATCTTTAATATTTTCAAAACTTTAATTTTATTCTTTCAATAAATGGTATCTAAATTATAAAAGAAAAATTAGTGATGTCTAAACACTAATAATAGAAATTGTTTCCCTTTGATTATTTAAGAAAAAACTTTAAGTATGATTTTTAATAAGAGGAAAAATTAATTAAGCATTACAAAGAGTTTATAGTAGATGGAAAAATCTTTTATATCCTATAAAAATTTCGGAGGGAAATGATATAATAAATAATATCATTCCACTCAAATAAATAATGGATAATACAATATCTATATCAATTTTTTTATTTATATTTTGGATATAATCTATTAAAAAAATAAGATTGAAATATTTTAAAAAATTAAAAAAGTAAATAGAACAAAAAAGCTTTTAAGATTAGAGTTTAATTGGTATACACTGACAGTGTAAAATAGTTTTACACTATCAACCAATAGAATTTATGGTGGGTCCCTCATTATAATAGGTAGTTATTTGGATTTAATCCAAGACTTTCCACCATTTTTTATTTGGCTGACAAACAGAAACTATTTTACATCAGCCAGATTTAAATTAAATTCTTAAGATTAAATCAAAGCTTTTGTGAAAAATGAGGGAGGTAAATGATACATTCCCCTAACCAATAATTCCTTCTTCGAACACGTTCCTTTTCCAAACGTGGCTCTTCAGGTAACCACATGAGCCATGCCTCATCCGCAGCATTGGCGGTCAAATTTAAGAAACCTAACAACATCACGTGATGCACTGATGCGAAATAGGGCTTGACCCAAGAGAAGTCAATGGGTTAAATGGGCTAGACCTGTGAGGCAGGCCTAAATTAACAGATGTCGGCTGGTCCGTTGAATGTAAAACCGACCCAAACATATATTTTGTTGATCGGGTGTTTGGCATCTTACTTGATCCTCGAATTTCCATTCCCATTTTCGAGGTTCCGAAACAGAACACAACGCTACTAGCTTTGGTGAGTTGCAGGGAAGGAATCAACGTTTCACTGCTGCTGGTACGACACTCTCCCTCCTCCCGATTCTACTTTTTTGTTTTTTTTTTTTGGGTCCTTCCACAATGCGGTTGAGTTAGGGTTACTAGAAATCTCTAACCCCAATCAATCGAATAACGATTTCGATTTGAAAATAAAATACTATTAATCTCAAACCCGGTATCTTAGGGTTCTTGGTAATAACTCCGAGTCACTGTTTTCAATTTCTGTGTTTTATTTGTATCACTTTCATTTAATTGTAAACGTTGATTGACTTGAAACTGAAACGAAACTTGCTTATTTAATTTGAAATAAATATTGTAGGAACTGTTCACGAGTGCTCCTCTTGTATGCTTGTTCCGTCGTTGATAATCCAATATTTTTCATGTCTCAGGTTTTGAAACAGTAGCTTCTGCTTGCACCTGTCTTTTGCAGAAATGGCTGCTTTCTTAGCTCGGAAATCACTTCTTGCTCTTCGTACCCGCCAGCTGGTGAGATTCATCTGACTTTTGATTCATTAGTCATAAATTCATCGTTCGTAGTTCCTTTTCTGTGTTATTTGCGGTAAACTGTTGGAAATGAAAGAAGAAAAAAGCTCTGAATTAGATGTCGGTGAAGTTAAGAGCTCCAAATGTTATATATAGTGAATATCTTCCCTTCGCTTCCTAATTTCTTTTCATTGATTTCAACACTTAACTGGATTCTTTTTTCTTTATGATTTGATTGCCTATTTACGTATTCTGCTTTATGGGCTATTGTCTTTATCATTGTTGTTTGTGATGCTTCTAATTATTCGCTAGATATAAAAGCTTATTGTGAATGTTTGAATAGCTTTTATTGTAGGGTGGCTGATGTTTAGCTTAATGTTATCATTTATCCCTCATTGTTCTGCTTGTTTAGGCTGTAGCTGGTCAAGGGCTGCACAACTCCCAAAACTATGGCCTGCGATTAAGTGCACACTCTTTCTCTACCAAAAAGGGTCCGTCATTTTTCTTACTATCTTTGTGCATATATTTTCTCCATTCTTATGGAAGGTTAGGTGGCAAATTGTTGAGATCCATCTCAATGAATTTTGATTGTATTCTATGCCAAATTAGTTTTTTCATTTGCAATGACAATCATGGTCCAGTATTTTATTCTTTGGACTGTACAATAAATGGACTACCTGGAAGGTGGTAATGAGTTGGGTTCACATGCACTATTTTTTTTTTTTTAAAAAAACCATCCAATTAAGTGGGTCAAGGGAGTAGTTTTGTAAAAATGGTTAGAATGAACAAACACGAGTCATATTTGACTTAACAAAATACCTTCGATAGCATCATCATTTATGACTGTCTGTTCAGATGTCTACTTGATCCCCATCTGCTTTTCATGCACATATGATCCATGTATTGGTCTACTTATAATGTATATCTTAATTTTGTGGTGCACAAACTGCAGATGATGAAGAAAGGGAGCAACTAGCAAAGGAAATTTCAAAGGATTGGAGTTCCGGTATTTATTTTGGAGCCTTATAGTGTCAGTTTGTTTTTTCTGTTTTTTTCTGAAATGTAAGTTGAGTGTTTTTTATGCTTTGATGACAGTTTTTGACCGTAGCATCAACACACTGTTTCTCACTGAAATGGTTCGGGGCCTAATGTTGACACTGAAATACTTCTTTGAGCCAAAAGTCACAGTAAGTGTCTTCTAACACTGTTTTCTGGCCAAGACTGTTGCAGCTTCTAGTTAAATGTATGATTTCTTTATTTCAGATCAATTATCCATTTGAGAAAGGCCCTTTGAGCCCTCGTTTCCGTGGTGAACATGCACTCCGACGATATCCAACAGGAGAGGAACGTTGCATTGCTTGCAAACTTTGTGAGGCTGTAAGGATTTGATTGTTTGTCTAATAATTTCGGTTTAACAATGACCCCTGAGAGTGTGGACACTGCCTAATGGCAGATGGCTGCATAACTGCATTTTCCTGTTGCTTTAATGAACTTTACTAATACTAAGCTTGCCTACTTTATTTATCATGAGTTTGTATGTAGATCTTAGCTTATAGGCTTATACTGGAAATACTAGTCAATTGTCACTCACCGAGTGTTAGAAATCTGTCTATTTGAGCAGCAACTTTGTAACCTCCATTTATGGATCAAGTAAATTGAGTACGGGATATTGCTAAGGCCATAGTCTTAAAGAGAGCTATCAAATGGGTAAATTTTCTTTTACAGGAATAATAGTGCTTTAAATTTTCCCATAATTGCAGGTGACTCCAGCATTATCCCTCTAATGTAGGACAAACAGAACAAGTACAGAGTAGGGTCATTGGGAGACATTAAGACAAAGGGAGATTAAGGAGAATGTCTGGATTACAATTCAGTCTCAAAACATAGGATGTGAGCCCAAACCATGCAGTAGTCCCTAAAAAGTGAAATCCAGTTAGTGCACATAAATACTACTTTACAGGCAAGTGATGCCAATTTGTAATAAAAGCTCTCATTTACTTGAAATCCTAAAGTACCTACTAACTCCAAAAACCAATGTACTAATGAATACCTTCACTAATAATTACAACAAATGATCAAACGATGATATATTTCCATTGTCCTAAGTTCTAACATTCCTTTTATACTTTCTCTGTTTCTTTCAATAGAGCCAGCAGCTGTATCATTATCATTTTGTCTAAATAATGTATTTTTATCAGATATGTCCTGCACAAGCAATCACAATTGAGGCTGAGGAGCGAGAAGATGGCAGCCGTAGGACAACTCGGTGAATTATCTTCCTTGCCTGCCACCATTTCTCCTTCCCCCATTCCTCTTTCTTGCTCTCTTATTTGTCAAATCTTTCAGGTATGATATTGACATGACCAAGTGCATCTATTGTGGATTTTGTCAAGAGGCATGCCCTGTTGATGCTATTGTTGAAGGGCCAAACTTTGAATTTGCTACAGAGACTCATGAGGTTCATTTTCATTTCCTTTCATGATAAATTATACGATTTCACTTTGTCAGTGGATGCCAGTAATTGTTTCTTTGCTTATTGTTGTTATTATTATTTTTTTCTATTAATAGTTATGTGTTCAACTGGTGCAGGAGCTACTATATGACAAAGAGAAGCTGCTTGAGAATGGAGACCGATGGGAAACTGAAATTGCCGAGAACCTGAGATCTGAAAGCCTTTATCGCTGATTGTTCGCATGTGATCCTTGGCTGTTGCTTGTTTCCTCGTAGCGAGCATTGATAAATAAAATGATCAATGTATGGTCTAAAAGATTTGTATGTATTCATGGTTTTGTTACGTCAGTTTTGTTTTCTGTATTGTTGCGTTGGTGGTAAGTATGCATGGTAATGGCATTTACTTCCTTGAATCTTGAACAAATGAAGAAATAATTGAAAAATTCAACAAATAGATGTCGTTAGAGCTTACTGGTAACTCGTGGCCTTAAATTGATCGTTGGAAGTGCTGCTGTAGTGCATGTTGTGGACTTTCTTTGTTCAATAGGCTGCAGACTTTTTTATTTTTTCTTTTTTCGCCTATTATCCTTTTGCTTTATTGAAGGGATAGAAGCTTTGATGATTACGACCTTGTATCAATTTCTGTGTACTGGTAGGATTTTTGTTTTCTATTTTTACCCCCACAAATAGAAAAAGGTTTTCATGAGAAGGTTGGGTGAATAGCGGCCTGTACGAGAAATATTGCTTCTTTGCACTTTCAGACGTGGGCGGAGGCATTAAACGCCCCTCCATCATGTCTGTGTTCTTGGATATTTTTGTTACAGCTGTGCGTTTTTTTATCAATAGAAATTTAGAAAAGAAATATGACCAAAATGAAAGAAATGTATGCCAGTCAAGATGATGAAGAAAGAGATCATTTGCTCTCTACCTTCTCTCTTTTTATATTTATAGCTACGATAAGCCAGCCAAAATGGAAAAATGAAAAACGAAGGGGCTTTTTTAATTTTTGGGCGGAAGGGGCTTCTACTCTTTATGTCTTGCGTTTGATGTTAATGTAGGTGGTTTAGTACTACAGTAATCACCTCTGCCTGACTCTAGTTCTTGTCCTGTTGTACATCTTAGGAGACCCTTAAGAAGCCCAAAAAAAAAAAAAAAAAACTGAATAGAGATTATTATTTGTGAATAGATGCAAATTAGATAGAGCTGCAATCTGCAAGGGACTTTAGCTGGATTGAGTGGGCTCCTGTATAAATTTTCGGTTTTGGTTGTACTTTTAATGTAAAAACCAACAATTATAAATATATATGTGTTTGATACACTATTATAGAATTGCAAGTTTCAACATCAAGATCCAAGCAACCAGATTCCAAGTTTCTTATGCCTTTGCAAAAAAGAAAATTGATATGTCTAATCAAAAGCCTTTACTAACAATCAATTACCAAAAATTTACCTATATTTTGTTTTTAATTTTGACATCAAATATATGGTCTTTGGCTTTATATCCTACGACTCTAATATAATGTGATGAAGGACTTTTGTGCATAGCGTAATTTCTCAATTTTTTTTTTTATTTGGGTCATGAGCGAAATTTCTCCATCTTAAACCAAACAGATGCGAGGGACCCTAAACCTCTTTTTTGTTTTGGGTAAGAAGGGACCCTAGACCTTTATTTTAGTTCACAAGGATTTTTGGGCCAGTAAAGGGCTAAATCAATGGCCAGCCAGCCCAGATCATTGGGCTATTGCAGAGAAAGCACACCGACATGGCGTGCACGTGACGCACCAAAGCGGAGCCGGTTTGGGTTCGGTTTCCCCATCGTGCAAGCCATCATCTACCTACTTACTGCTCAAGTTTCAACACTCCCCAAAAATATATTCCATATTCCCATTTCTTGTTGGCTTCTCCTCGCTTCTCCTTCTACAGTTCTCAGATCAAGCTTCAGGTGATTCCTCTTCCCTTTCATTCTGTTACTCCGTAATTTAATTCCAATTCTACCCTTTTAACCTCTCAACTTTCAATTCTCGATCCTCACAAACCCTTCTATTCTTTTATTCCCAATAATTACTTGTATTTGGTTCAACTACGTTTATTCAATGTTCTCCTTCCAAAGAACTGAACGATGATAGTGTTTCTACCACAAAGTGAATCGGAATGTTGCTAGGGTTTCTTCTAATTTTGATTCCATTGCTTGAGTAGCTTATGGTTGTTTACTCTTTCAGGGAGCAAAGAGGGTTGATCCTCTTCTCTAACAATCAGCACAATAGAAAAATGGTATGCCAGAAAAGATCATTTATCTTGTTGTTTTAGTTCCGATTGATGATTTATATCAGCTCCTTTCTCTTTCATTGAATTTAGTGTCATCAACAATAGTGATACTTTTCCCCATTCTAGCATGTTACTTAATTCATTTCTTTTGTCCTTTTTTTAACTATTCTGGTTATGTGGAAAGATGTAGAATTTTGATCTAGTTTTCTGGTATTTTAATTTTATCTACTGGCTGTACGCTTGTCACAGTTTTTTGACGGATATGGATATCATGGGACATCGTTTGAGCAGACTTATCGATGTTACCCTGCTTCTTTTATTGAAAAGGTTAGCATTCACTTCAGGCATCCGTTGCTTATTTTGTGCTGCACCATATAGCTTGAAGACATCTATTGACAATTAATTACCACATTGATTGGTCGTTGAGTTTTGCACTCATTGCCAATTACAAATATATTGAATGTATTGCTTCTGAATGAATTAAAATCAGACATGACTTATGTAGTTGTTTCTTATATCTGAATTCTGATTCTCAGTCATCCTTGCTAGTGTTCATAAATTCAAATAACGGAAAACAAAGTTTATATCTGGCCAGTCAGATTATGTTGGATATATTCATAAATCATTAAAAATCAAATTGTAAGTGTATACCTCATATTTACGATGAAAAAGAAATTGTATAGACCTGTTTTTTTTCTCTTGTTCAGGGAAGTAAGGTCATATTTAATATAGGAAAATGGAAACATGGGCAGAATTGCTAACTTTATTAATGCAGATTGAATCCTATTTTGATTGAAACTTCAAAATCATAATATCTTCTTCATATTTCCTTCAAAATCGTAATGTGTGTGAGTTGTGAAATTCTTAAAAATGAATATTTCATATAGTAATCTAACTTTTCTGTCTTCCTCTCTTTTTCCCCATATTAACCTTGCAGCCTCAGATTGAAAGTGGTGATAAAAGTAAGTTTCCATGTCTGTGCTAGATCTGATTTTTGGGATATCATGTTCTGTTTGTTCCTGTCTGATATCAAAATTGAATTCTTCTTGTGCTTCAGTTATAATGCCTCCATCAGCACTTGACCGTCTAGGTTAGTTAGTTACTTTTTTGAACCCTTATATATGTTGCATAGTTTTTCCAGTTGAATGAATATGTAATTGATGAGGTTAATATCAATTTTAATTTGCAGCATCTCTGCATATTGATTATCCAATGTTATTTGAACTCCGGAATGATGCTGCTGAGCGGGTTTCTCATTGTGGGGTTCTGGAGTTCATTGCAGAGGAAGGCATGATATACATGCCATACTGGGTAGGCATTCAAAAGTAATTGTTTGTAAATATGCTTGTAAACTTCTCCACTAGTATGGTTCTAGAGTTTTGAGTTCTTCTAATTGATGCTGCTTCTTCATGAGTTGTTATACAGATGATGGAAAACATGGTTTTACAAGAGGGGGACATTGTAAGAGTGAAAAATGTGACACTGCCAAAAGGGACATATGTTAAGTTACAGCCCCACACAAAGGACTTCTTGGATATTTCCAATCCAAAAGCTATGTGAGTTGATGCTTATTATGTTTTTAGATATAAGTTTGATAAAGCTATGCTATTTCCTGATTGATGATGAGTATCTCTTGCAAGGATGAAATTCTGAAGCTAAGATATGTTTCTCCTTCCAAATTAATGTATTTATGATTTATCCTCTCATATCATCTTTCCAAGGTATTCATCCTGTCCAAAACCCAAACAAATTTAGTTGCACCCAGAATTCTGACTTAGGTGGGTAGGTTCATTTACCAATAAATCATCATGTACTTTTGGTTTTAGTTTTGATAGGAATTTTTTAATTGGTTTGGTGCAAAATTTCACATTTGAAAAATGAGCTGGACCTGACTCCCAGCCAAAAGCTGGTATACTGGTACAGTTTTGAGAGTTATTTTTATATAGATAAAGTAACTTTTATTTGGCAATACTTATATGCTGCTGAGTTGTCATCTACTATCTTGTCATTTCTCCATTTCCAAAGAGCATTTACATGGCAATTGCATTCACCTATTATATAAATGAATCAAACTGATTCCCAGAAATGTGGTTTTGTTGAAAGTTTTGTTTGCTATTAGGTTAATTCATAGTCAAGGCATCTGCAACTGCATTAGATTGGCTTGGTTTTTAGTATATGCCCATATTGGACAGGATATTGAAATTGAAACCCTAATTGCTTTTGAGGAAAGATTTTGCCTTGTCTTTATCATTAAGCACTGTAATAAGCATGTATATGTAAATTTATATTGTGCAACTTCAATGTCTTTTTCCTATTTTCGTGGCATCCATGCTTCTCTTTAAGTGTGGTATGTAATGTAAAAAGTGTGTAAGAACTAATTATTCCATAGAACTATATGGAATATGGTTTAGAGCTTGATTGCAGTCCATTAAATTCCTGTCCTCAAGTGGCCCAGGGAAGTAGTTATTGCTTGTTGCTTTATGGTTTTTATTGTTTAATATGCGTCTTCACATCCTCCATTAGTTCTGTATTTACTTTTCACACACTGGCTGGGGCTAGATTTTCATGTAGATATTTGACTGTATTTTTCGATGCAGCTTAGAAACTACATTGAGGAATTTTTCCTGCTTGACTACTGGAGATAGCATTATGGTTGCTTACAACAACAAGAAATATTACATAGATATTATAGAAACTAAGCCTGCCAATGCTATAAGCATCATCGAGACTGACTGTGAGGTGGACTTCGCTCCTCCCTTAGATTACAAGGAACCTGAAAAGCCCGTTGTACCAGCTTCTTCCAGCAAGGCAACAGCTGCTGGTACATAGTTGTCTGACAATTTTTTCTCATTTTTCTCTGTTCTCGCTCTGTCTTGTGGGATGGGTTTCTCATACTTTGTTTGTTGTGTAACTTGTCATTATATATGGTATTGGAAGGTTGTTATAAGAAGTTGAATTTATAAATAGTAGATAAGGCACAAAAAACTTCTACTAGAGATTAGGGTTCTTTACTATTGTATAAGCTTGATTGGTTTGGTTTAGCACTGCAGTGTCAGGTTTAGATAGACTGGAGAAGTATTTTCACTTAGTGGATGGGGGCTGCTGACCATTTGTTTGCAAGTTGGTTATGATGCTTTGCATTTGTTGCTGGTTCTTACATTCTTGATCGATTGGTAATGCTATTGATTCATGTTTCTGTGGAGTTGATGAAGCTTAGTTGATGATTTTAGTTCACTTTCTGTTTTAATTGGGATATGTCCAATTTTCAAGAAAGATGAAGTTTACGTTTGTCTTTATAAGTTAGGAGCTTATTCTCTTGTAGCTGTTCCACAGTAGTGTAGGAAAAGAATTATGTAATTTTGGTAAATTGGGCAGAGTGTGGAATGCGGAAAATGTAATTGTGAAGAAGTATCATTTGTTTATTGAACTTCTACCAAAACTTTAAAATTTTTGTGGTAACAAAGTAATCGAAGTTGAAGCTCGACTTGTTTACATTGCAGTGATACTCCTCATGGTCTAATTATTAGCACTTTTTCTGTTATGAAGACTTGACAACTCTTTGTTGCTCGTTACAGTTGAGGAGAACCCTGGTGAAGCTGAACCCAAGTTCAACCCATTTTCTGGAACTGGAAGACGTTTGGATGGAAAACCCTTGAAGTATCAGCCTCCTCCAGTTTCTTCTTCAGGGTCTAAGGACAAGAAGCCTGATGTTCCAAATGCCAATTCGCAGTCTTCGGCAGCTTCTAGTTCACAAAGTAATGCCCGTCAATCTCAGGGCAAGCTTGTGTTTGGGTCAAATGCAAACCGCACTAAAGAGACCGGAAAAGTAATTTCTGCCGCTGTTTGCTTCTATTTCAAATCACATGCCAATTTTTAACTCCCTATTCTCCTTATCCTTTGGATGATAATTGATGGACTGCTAAGTTGTACAACTTCTGTCTTTGCAGGCAAAAGAGTCAAAAGTAGAGCCACCTAAAGAGAAAGAAGAAAATAAATTTCAGCCTTTCACTGGGAAGAAGTATTCTTTACGGGGTTGATTAATATCTTTTAAATGCTTTTTATAACTTCTAATGTAATTTACTTCGTTGATCCGTGCAAGGATCCCAGTCTACTGCAGAACTTTGTATTTTTTTATTGTAGTATAAGCAGAATATAGATCAGTAGACGGTACAAAATACCCAGAAGTTTCTTAATTATTTGTGGTCTCTGGATGAAGTTCTTGAAGGTTTGCAATCGTGTGTGGAGGGTAACCATCCGTTCTTGGATTCTTTCACGTGGAAGCAGGGTGTGACTAATTTTGTTGGCTTTTTCTTATTAGTGAATTGACTTTCATTTTGTATTCGTCTATTTATTTATATATATTTTTTAAAAAAATAAAGGATGTTAAAAGTTTATAATTATTAGGGATTAACATGTATAATTTTTTTATTGTTATTATTTTATAATAATTTATTTTAAAGTAAATAAAATATATTATTTGTAAGCATTCAATAGTGGGATAAAAAATTTATTTTTTAAATTCTATAGCAGTTATGAATATCAGAAATAGTACAATTTTTAATTTTTGGAAAGTATTGGATTAAAATTATGGATCGCTAGTATGTATAAACCTATTTTTATGAAATAGTTTTGTCAAAAGGGTTAATCTGTGCTATAATTATGAGTAAGCACTAATATATAATAATATTAATATATAAAACTTGAAAAATAGTTAAAGTGAGTTTTGTATGACTGTAGATTGTCGTTGTTATAAAGTAGGTAAGAGCATAGAAGCCCCGGGGGGGGGGGGGGTTGTTATTGTAGTAGTAGTCAATATTTTATTGACGATGGATGTGCTGCTATCGTTAGTCTTTTTCTAAATGTTATGCGCGTGTTCTAATGACAGATGTTAAATCCAAATTTAATTTGTGATATTTTTGTCAGGCAAATCATAAATCTGATGGTAATATCAATTTTTAGAATGATAAATAATTAGGTCTTTGGGTGTATTCATGCACAAATGTGATTATTCTATTCTTCTGCTAAAAACAATTGATAATTAGTCTGTACGATTGAAGGAAAAATGTCCCTGGCAATAGTAATTTGAGTAATTAACGAGAACAATTTAAGCTTTCTAGCTGTTGAACAGAATTAGCCTGTTGCTTCTGAGCTGGCACCAATACTGATTGGAACGGGAAAAGTAACCAATTAAAGGCAAAAAAATATAACGAGATCAAAGGCGAACTCTACAAAACAAACAAGTTGAAAGTAGTTTCAAGAAAATGAGGTGGAATAGGTGGAATCCAATACTTATAAATATATCTTTGAATTAAGTAATGTTAGCCATTTTCTCGAAAGTTATTACGGATTTACATTAGAAGTGAACTGCAACTTCAGGTAAGTTTTATTCTCAATATTAAATTTTTAAATTCTGTAATCTTTATTTTAAGAAGGATTTTACTTGGCTGCTGCATTTAACTTAAAATTGTACAAATAATTCTTAAAACTGAAAGAAAAAAGTAATGTTAGACATTAGAATAAAATGATCTTAAAAATTTTGACAAAATTCAAGATTGACTTATAGATAGAATTAAGTGATGGAAGTAACTTATTTATTCAATAGTTAAATAAATATGTTATATTATTTCATTAAAAATTTCAACTCTTTAGTATTTTTTTATAAATTAATAACTTCAGGTATCAAAATTTTATACATAAAATAATTTGTTATAATATTAAAATAATTTTCAATTTATGTCATATATGTACAATTATATTCAATTTTAGCCCTATCATTTGTTATTATTATTTTTGTGATCACATGTTATTGTTATAATATTATGAACTTAGCGTAAAGTTATGGTAAAATATAAAGGTTAAATTACAAATAAGTGTTATATATAAGGATCTTGAATATATATATATATATATATAGTGTACATATTTAAAATAAGAAAGCAAAAGACCATAAGTTTGGAGAATCAAAATAAAGTGGTCATTTCCATATTCAGGATGTAGACTTGTAGTTCATAAAAAATACATGTAAATGATATGTTAAATGGACCAGTATGCATAGGAAGAGATTAATGTCCCATTACTTAACTAGTTTTTGTAACAAGCTAGGAAACGGAGCTTCTGACATCAACACGCGGTTGCAAGCCTTGTACACTAGTCGACGAGAAATTGCACAATAGAATTGTCGTAAAGCAAGAATCTATCGAGAAAGTCAATGGCATCCCTCCCACATGGATTTTCTCTGCAGCAAGACCCGACCCCACCGCACCTCACCCCACCCCCAATCAATATTACCATCGCCATTACCATTGCGATAATGCTAATAATTGAGAACCGCCACTTGGTGCTCACATCCACTTCCTTCTCTCTCTTCTTCTTCTCTCTTCTGTCCATTGGTGCAGATAAAGAAAGAACACAGTAAAGTTTCACTCTTTAACCTTTTTCACTTTCGATTCTCATCTGGGTTGCACAAGAAAAAAAAATTTGGGACGGAAGAGATAAGGGACTTGTCTTGAACGGAAAGGTAATCCAAAGGCGAAGGAAAAAAAAATCCTATCTTTTTGCGGAGGAAGAAGAAGAAGAGAGTGTTTGGTTTGGTTGATGATGATGGAGTCGAAGGCTCTGAGGTTCATAACCTACCAATCAATCTTCTCCACCGTTCGATCTGGGGACCTTGATGGGCTGAAGAAACTGGTTGAGCAGCTGAACAAGGAGGGATCTTCTTCTTCGGATGGCTTATCATCATCGCTCTCTGATGTGATGTCCCTTCAGAACGATGCTGGAGAGACCGCACTTTACATAGCTGCACAGTATAATCTGCAGGATGTGTTCAGCTTCTTGCTTAAGCTCTGTGACTTTGAGGTTGTCAAGATCAGGTCCAAGTCTGACATGAACGCCTTTCATGTTGCAGCTAAGCTTGGCCATCTGGGTATTCTTCTTTTTTAATTTCTACTTTTTGCTTTCTTTTTGGCCTTCAATTTGGTATTTGATTTACCTTGATATTTCTTGGAGTTGGTTGATGCAACTTTTCTGCGGGGACTGGATGTTGCTTTGATTGGATGAACAGTAATCACATAAAGTTTTTTTTTTTTTTTTCTCTAAAAAAAATATTTGGAAGTTTATATATTTCTTTTGGCACTTTTAAGTTATCTTGTATCCATTCAGCTTCCATGGGTTCACAGGTTCTGGACTCGGGAGTTTCAAAAGGCTTGAAATCATTTTGATCATAAATTTTTGACATGCCTTGTCATTATTTTGCGAGGAGTTAGTTTCCTCTAAGCATCCATGTTCACTTTGGCAAATCCTACATGGATCAGCCAGAATTGCATAACCATAATGAGGAAACTACATGTTACAATCTTGATCTTAAGAATTTTGGTATTGTAGTTTTAGGTCCCAGATGATAGGTCCTACTAAAGTAGAAATAAGGGCGAAGGAATTATTATCATGTTCCAATTGTATATTCTTACTGGAATGTTGATTATAATAAGGATTTCAATTATGATATATTGACATCGTCAATCTTTTTTTCTTTTCTTTTTTTCCCCAGATATTGTGAGGGAGCTTTCGAGTACTTGGCCTGAGGTTTGTAAGTTATGCGACTCGTCAAACACCAGCCCCCTATATTCTGCTGCTGTTCAAGACCATCTGGATGTGGTCAATGCTATCTTGGATGTTGATGCTAGTTCCATGATGATAGTTAGGAAAAACGGGAAAACTTCATTGCACAATGCTGCTAGGTATGGCGTCCTTCGTATTGTAAAAGCACTTATTGCCCGGGATCCAGGAATAGTTTGCATCAAAGATAAAAAAGGTCAGACTGCACTGCACATGGCTGTCAAAGGACAGAGTACTGCTGTGGTGGAGGAGATATTACTAGCTGATCCTACAATACTGAACGAACGGGACAAGAAAGGCAATACAGCTCTTCACATGGCTACGAGGAAAGGCCGTTCACAGGTTAATCTCACACTGCAGTGAATCATAGTTGTTGAATTTGTAGCATATTTGCTTCAGTTTTTTCATAAAGTATAAGCCTAGGTGTGCAATCTGTATATTTTATACTTTTGCCCTGAGGATATGTGAATTTCAACTATATGTGCAAATGATATCAAAGCCCAAGATGCACGGAAATGGGGTGATAGTGAGATAAAAAGTATTAAAATGTTTACGATAATACAAAAAATGCTGAACTTCCTATATAGTTGTCTATACACCCATGGCTATTGGGCATTTGATGTTGCCCCCCTGCCCTATATTTCTTTCTTGAGGGAGAGTGGAGCTTTGAAGTTATTGTCATTCTCTATGATGCATGTTTCAGGCTAGAAGTCATCCAATTTTTGTAGAAAGAGCATTTTATACTCTGTGAAGATCTTACTGGTTGTGGCAGCTAGCAATAGTACGTCATCTTTTTCAGTTTTAGAAATATGGAGTGAAGTCCATTTTTGAGGATATGGAATTCAACATTTTTTAATCTATTATGATAGTAGATAATGGCAGCTTAAGGGGTTTTAATTCTGTGACTTGGTATGCTAGTAAGCGGTTAACAATATAAAACAGGATACCACCAGTCTTAGATTTTGATGAAGGTCCATAAAGATTTGACTAAGTTTTACGTTTGTTGTTGATTGCCTAACACAATTCTCTTCTTTTATTTGGGTTTGGGACTGGCTATGTAATGATCTTAAGGAATGGGTTTGGTAAATATAAGTTATAAGGAACCATATATGGGATTATTTATCCCCAAAGTGTCCTCATCCTATATGAGTTGTGGTTTATCTAGCTAGATAGATACTTGACGCATTGACGCCCTTCTATAATGAACAAAATGAATGCGCTTACCTCCTCTCATAATTGTTGCCTGCCATTCCTTCGAATGAATATTTCCTCTTCATTTTTATATTTGCTGCCTTTGCTGACACATGATTCTCCTATTTTCAGATAGTGGGCCTTTTGCTAAGCTATACAGCTATGGAAGTTAATGCCATCAATAAGCAGCAGGAAACATCCTTAGATTTGGCAGATAAACTGCCGTATGGAGATTCAGCTTTGGAAATTAAGGAAGCCCTTGCAGAATATGGTGCCAAGTATGCCAGAAATGTCGGCAAAATAGATGAAGCCATGGAACTTAAAAGAACCGTTAGCGATATAAAGCATGAGGTGCAGTCACAACTTATACAAAACGAAAAAACTCGTAGACGAGTTTCTGGTATTGCCAAGGAATTGAAGAAACTTCATAGAGAAGCAGTTCAAAACACCATTAATTCTGTCACAGTCGTTGCTGTCCTTTTTGCCTCAATAGCATTCTTGGCTATATTTAATTTGCCTGGTCAATATATAGTGAAAGGACCAGAGACAGGGGAGGCTTATATAGCCCGTGATGTCGGTTTCAAAGTTTTCTGCCTTTTGAATTCTACATCTCTCTTCATTTCACTTGCAGTTGTTGTAGTTCAAATCACTTTGGTAGCCTGGGACACGAGGGCTCAGAGGCAGATCGTGTCGGTGGTTAACAAGCTAATGTGGGCTGCATGTGCTTGCACTTGTGGTGCTTTTCTTGCAATAGCTTTTGAGGTTGTTGGAAAGCAAACATGGATGGCTCTTACCATCACCATTTTGGGAGTGCCAATTCTAGTTGGGACTCTGGCATGCTTGTGCTACTTTGTTTTTAGACAACATTTTGGTATTTTCCGCAGCGATTCCCAGAGACGAATCAAGAGAGCAAGTGGAAGCAAATCTTTCTCATGGTCTTACTCTGCAAATATATCAGATTTGGATGAATATAATTCTGACATCGAGAAGATCTATGCTCTGTGAGCCAAAGTACCATGTGTTAAATCACAATAGAAAAGCACCGTTTCAACCTTTTAACTGAAACTGATACCGACTGTGGAGGTTGCCAAGTGAAAATGAATGCTCATGAATGCTCTCTAGGATTATTCATCTGTTAAACAGTTTTCAGTTGAAGTTTCAGGTTGTGCTAGCTTGGCAAATCAGTTGGATTTGCTACTATATGTGATTATTATTAATAATCAGCACTCGGATGTAGATTTGTGTATATTATAAGAGATATGGAAAGGAAGTACACTGCTGAAGTTTGAATTTGGAATAAGAATTTTCATTATAGCACGAACTCCCTCTAAATTTTCACCTGCGTTGCACCAACGTGTACGAGTCAAGTGCTTCCTCTTCTACCTTCTATGAGAAGTCTCCGTTATTACTAGTAGTAAACTTTGGTGATTGTCTGCATGAATTTATGAAAACTACTTTTGAAATATGCATAAATTTTTTTAAGCTCCATGATATAACCTAAGAAGTAAATATTATGATAAATGTTTGGTTAAATCAATCGGTTCAACACATTTTTTTTTTTAATTAAAGTCTTAAATTTGAGTTTTGTAGATAAAATTAGCACTAAAATTTACTTTTATAATGAGCCAGAGCCAAATTATTTAAAAGGCAGCGAATTTCAAATGAGAAACAATATATGATATGAAAACAGTGTAGTACGAATTCAATGAACAGTAGTAACAAGGGATGAGATTCTCCTCCACTTCCTATTTCCCCTATTTTTCTGGTCAAAGCCTTAATTTTATTGGTTGAATTTGTTTCTGTACCACTTTCATCACTTTATTTTCATGCTAAATAGCAATTCTCATTCCGATTACTGATAATTTAAATCAGAAGTTTAATATTATCAAAAGGAAAAAATATCTTTTATTTCTCTGAATTATAAATTATATATATTTTAATTTTTATATTTTAAATATGTGCAAATTAAATTCTTAAATTTTGAATTATGTACAAATCAATCCCCTAAGCCTTTTTAAATGCGCAATTCAATGTCCTAAATTTTCTTAAGAGAAATGATAATATAGATTTGAATTCGCCGTGAATCCGAATGTATATTATATTTTAACCATTAATTTCTTAATATTTATATATTTATAATTTTAAAATATATTTTCAATAGTTAAAATATAATATAAACTCGAGTTTTCGGTGAATTCGAATCTGGATTATCATTACTCTTTTCTTAAATGTGCACTATTTTTATTAGTACTTAATGAAAAATTTAATAAAAGAATCAATTTACACATTAAAAAAAGTTCAAAAAATCAATTTATATCTTATTTAAATATAAGGGCTAAAATCCATATGATCTATAATCCAGAGAGTAAAATACATTTTTCCCTTATCAAAATAAATTCTATTAACAACTCAAGAACTTGGCAAAACTTGCGTTTACAATATAAAGAATTCTTAAAACATGAAACGATAATGTACAGAAAATTCGTGAAATGTACATGTAAATGCTCTTCAATTTTAGACACAGGCTTCCAAAATATAAATTTTATTTAACAAATTCTATACTTTAGATATTGCTACCATCCTTTCGAATCTTAAACTCGACAAGTAGAAACCTATGACCTTCAATCCAATTTAAGCAGGCAATCATATGATCCTAATATGATATTGTAAAATCAAACCAAACAAAAACACGTACCACCCTGGCAGCACGCCAGCTTGTACATATGAGTAGCTAATTCCTTATTATAATTAGGTGCTTACTCCATAACCCTTAGAATTATAGGGGTAATTTTACCCTTCCTACAGGTTCCAGTCTAATATTGCCATTTGGACTCTTTTATCCAACTCATATTAAATTTTTAAAATTGCAAAAAAAAAACCTGATATAAATTAAAGTTGTGAATTTAGCCCTTTAATCAAATTAATTTATTTTATAAACACTATCCTAATCAATTTTTTTTCTTCCTTGTATCAAAATAAATAACTATCTTTCTTTCTCCTCCAAATTTTCTAGAAAACAAGGATTCTAAATAACACCAATACCTCATCTCTTTCCTCCATACTTCCCAAACCCATAAACTTTTACATTCCCACCCATTGAGGAAGAAAAATCGCAGCCAGTGCATTTTGAATATTCCAGCCACTTATCAACTACCAGTGTGTTCAACTAACTATTGCTCACTACTTGAAAAATCGACAATTGCTATTGATGTGACCATGAGTATCAGCCTATAAATTTCGTTCTTGAAATGCAAGCATTGTAAAAGCCCATCAATAAGAGAATCATAGCCATTCAACAAGGTCCAATCAATAGCAAGACAATCAAAAGCACCCAAGAATAGAAGACTCATATTAGGCAAATCTCCATCAATAGGCACATCTATTCTCTTGATGTCTCTACCGCCACCAAATGCAGCATATCTACAACTTTTGACCTTCTCTTCTGAGCCTGAGATGACTGTGTGCTCGATCGGCGGTGGTGACAAGGAAAGTTGCGACTTTTCTTGCCCATAGATGGGAATATTACTATTCATGAATTTGGAAAATATGGACAAAAAAGATGAAATGTTTATGTCCTTTAGGATTCTTATTTTCCTGGAAAATTTGGAGGTGGAAGGCGAATGCTTGTTTTGCTACAAAATAGAGAAAACTAATTAGGGTAAAATGTATACAATAAATTAATTTGATTGAGGGATTAATTTCACAATTTTAATTTAAATTGGGTTTTTTGCAATTTTAAAATTTAATATGAGTTGGACAAAATAGTCCAAATGGTGATATTAGATTGGACCATAAAGGAAGTATAAAATTACCCTCTCAATTTTAAGGGTTTGAGAGTACCACCTTATAATTATATGGAAGCAAATGATAAACAGGTAAATAAAAAGCAACTTTTCTAAATAAAACATCCCCTCTAGCCCACATGGTTTTCAACAAAAACAACAGAACCACGCGGGTACCCGTTTACAAGGTCAAAAGAATAGCCCAAAAAAGCCCAAGCTTCATCATGATTCCAAAACCCAATTTTCACCGTCCCAACCTTCTATGACAAGTAGAATAAAACGAGCTACTATGATTTACAATTTTTTACAAATCAATAGCTGATCCCCTTCAAAGTCCACATATACTGAGATCAGTGCACAATTAAGATTCAATTTGCATGTGCAAGAAGCAACATTACACCTACCCCGGGCCTCTTTTTGATAATGATCTTGAAGGAGGACCACTAAGGTCACTCAACTGAGGTCTCCTACTGAGGTCTCCTTGGTTCTTCCTGTTTGTGTGCTTCCTGCATATTGTGCTGCTATTTACATAAGAGAACACAATTAATCAAAAGGATGACTTAAATGATACAGAAAGGAGAATATGGCTTGTTATGTAACTACATAACAGGCACTGGCACTCTCCATTGCCTAGTATTCTCTACGTTTTATACTATACAAAAAGTAAAAAAGTGCGGTCCAATGCACTAGACTCCTACTTGGTAGAGTCTAGGAGGGTATATATATACAGCCTTACCCCCACAACTAGAGAGGCTGCTTTAGGATTTGAATCTGTAACCTTCATATCACAAGTGGCAACTATACCGTTGCGCCAAGGCTTACCCTCTTTTGTACTATGAAAAATAAAAAATCAACATGCAGAATGAAGAGGTTAGCAACCTTTGATGATGAGGTGGAATTTTGCCGTGACTGTGCCTGTACTTTTGAATGCAAACGATGCTGGTTCTGCATTTGCTGAAACTGTTGTAGCCTTGCAGCAAAATTTATTCCATTACGTGAGTTCCCACCATCCACGGTTATGTCACCATCCTCTCTGATTTGGGATCCACTAGGCATGTGATGAAGAAACTGGTAGGGATTCCCCAAGGGTGTTCCCTTCAATTGCTCGACATTGACAGAATACAATGGAACAGCTTTTAAACGAGTTTTCAGTATCTTAAAGGCAGCACTTTGCTGCATAATGATAGAAAATGAAGTGTCAATAAAAATAACAAACCATATATATCACCAAGATTTCCGGGGGTTTTTATTAATTTACACAATGTAACCAATATAGCCATATTCCTTCTTTGGGCACAACAAGAAAATACCTGGACCAAGTGGATAGAAATTTGAATTATATGATAAATAGCACTATTCAGAATGTAGTAATGTACACCAGTAAGCAGGCACACAGCAAAATGTCACTTGTAAATGGTTAAAGGACAGCTAAAATAATTCAAACATGATATAAAATAAATTAGACATTGCCTCCCACCGAAGAAGGATGTTTGTCAATAACCTTTTTAGTGATAAAAAGAAATTGTTAAAGTTGCATATACCTGAGGAAGCAACATCAGAAGGCCATACAATGCTTTAAACAACCATATGTATCTTCCAGGTTCGAGAAGCTGCAAAATTAAATGATGTTTCAACCAGATAGGAGAAACAACTAAAAAATATAGCTATCCATTACCACAACTATCCATCAACGCACTATATCCATGAGAAAAAGGACAGATTAATGCCAAATTAAATTTTTCCATAAGAGAAAGTTTTGCACAGTATATTTTACCAGACTGATAACAAAATTCAAAATAAATTCTATTACAATACTGTAGGATATCTGCAGATCAAACAGTTTCAATAAAGCACCTGCAATCTAAGATAAGTGAAGATTGGTGTTTCCAGCAAGCGAATCAATTTGTCCAGCTGGACTAAAAATTTGACATTAACGTCCTCCTCTACAAGAGATTGAATCACAGTGCTTGCATGTTGGTAAGTCTGTCAAGGAAAATAATTTATATTACAAAAATGGGGCACGTAATCCAAATAAAGCTAAGCTATTATCCACAAATACACATTGTTTAAAGAGTACGATTGTGTGAGCGTGCCTTTGTGCACACATGTGCAAGAGAGACTTAAAATCAAACCGTTAATCAAAACCAGGTTACAGATACCTACCTGAGCTAATAAGCAAAGACTTATAATTGCCATTGGAGAATGGCACCACGAGGCATATAAAGAAACATATAAATCCTTCCCAGCAGGATTTACCAGTGACTGCTTCAAAAGATCCCGAATCTCAGATAGTTCCGATGATGTAAGTAAAATCAAATTCAGAGCCTGGAAATTGATTGAAAAGGTAAACAAATTAAAATGCATATGAATACCATGCCACGACATTGGATTGGCTAAAGGTCAGACTCAAGAAAATGGAAAAAAATAAGAGTACAAAGAGAACTGTATTGAGTCAGAACTCGAAACTGTTGACACCAACATCATGTAGGCTAGTTATTCACCATTGATTAACTCTTAGGCAGTGCAAAAATACCAATTTCCCACTGGTTCACAGAAGAAGCATTTAATCCAGCCCATAAATGGGAAGCAAGTCAGAATATTTTGTTTGGGGGATGGTGTTGGGCATAGACCTTTGGAGAATACAAATCAGAATTCAGAAGTGTATAGCTTCTTTTTATTTAAGCTCACAGAAAAGTCGCAACCAACCTGAACCATAATTGATGCAAAATCCAAATCACGTTCCCCTTCTAGTATTGTAGAAAGTTCACGATAGACCCTCTCAGCATTCAAAAGCACACAAAGCCGACGGATTATCAAAGCACCACGCCTAGGTCATTATGTAAAATTAGAATTTAATAACTAAAAAGTGGAAAATATAAGTAAACAACATATTTTAGCAAAACTATATAATCAAAACAATATATTGGAAAAAAGAAAACAGCTTACTTCTCCAAAAGAGAATTGTCCATCCGAAATTTGTCCACCAGGTAAACCACAAGCAGCCGAAAGTGCTGAGGATCTTTTGCAATGCATGCATGAACATCAAGAACTAGAAGCACAACCTGTTTAATTAAAAAATTGTGATGAGTTACTGACAATTCAAGTGGACTGTTTATTTCCACAAAGTGAATGACATTGCAAATTAGAATAGGAGAAACTTCATAAACTCATTTTTATTTAGCCTGTAGTCAAAAGTGAATGACACAAGAAATCTATTTGAAATTTCTGACACTTGCCACATATTTTTAAAACCAATTTCTCACACCCCCACACACTGACACACACAAAAATGAACGTCCTAGGCTGAAATAGTGAAAGCAACAACTAATCTGTATGATTTGATAGAATGACTTATAGATAAGATAAATGTACAGTTACAACCACATTTGCACATAGATCTTGAGAAATAAATGATATGATGAAACAAATAAATTCAAAAAAGGCTACCTCATCAGATGGATCTGAAAGTGCCTCGAGTAGGGTGTTAAATATTTCATTCAGCAATTGTAAAACCTGTTTCAGGCATGAAAGGTCAATACATGAGCATGGACACCAAAATCTCATTGACGTAAAGGAGAGTAAACACAAATCATAATTTCTTGGAGAAGGTATTACTATTAATTCCGCCCCCCCCCCCCCCCCAAAAAAAAAAACAAAAAAAAAATTCACACACAAAGAAGAGAATGCCAAATGAAAATTTGGCAGGTAAATTAAATTGAATATTATCTGTTAGCCATGAAAATATCATATTTATTTCCAAGTTAACTGGTCCAGATCAACTCTAAAGGTGTACAGGGGCCTAAAAAGAACGTCAAAATGAAAGCTAAATTCAAACAATCTACTCACGCTAGGACGATGTCTGTTTAAAAGGGTTGATATCCAGTGCAAAGCTTCAATTCGAGTAGCTTCCCATTCACTTGATAATTGCCTGATCAATCAAACCATCCCAAAATCATTCTACAGAATAACGAGCAAACTAGAGTTGGCTAAACAAAAAGGAACCTCATAATCATTTTCCCCAATAGTTTGTCAGGTGGTTAAACCACCATAGAAAACCATAATATTTCAATTGCAAGTATTACAAAATTCAAATCTAGCCTCTTTCCCAGGTCAGAAAAATTATACCCCCTAGCAATGGAGAGTATTGCTCCCACATCAAACGCTTCAGCCGGATCAGCCTTGATAGCACGTAGCTCTTCATTGGTTTCACGAGCAACCTTACATACAAGCCAGAGATTATTTCAAACTTATTGTTTTACATGGCAGAAAGCAATGTAATTAAAAAAGGGGAAAACAGAGAACAGAAAAATACACCCCCTAACCCTAAACACCACAACAGAAGAGGGTAAAAGAAAACAACGAAAGCTCAAGTAAACCTACCACTCTAATTTTCTCTTCTTTATCTGATATGCAAGGCAAAATGGCTCCAAGAATGTCAGCATAATATGGAACAAGCTGGTCTCCACCAAGTTTGACAAACTCATTTATCTGTTAAGATAATAAAGCAAAGACATTTTACTACTGAACACAAAACAGTAACTAATAATTTGTCTTTTGATAATAAAAGGAAATAATAATTTTGAGAAGATGCCAACAATAAGCATAAAGTATGCCAACGATATATACTAGCATTGTAGTAGTACTCACCCAGGTGATAGCTGTTAACCTAGTAAATTCATCTGAAGAACCCGCCCTCTGTACCAGGATTTCAGCCATTCGACCATAATCTACAGACTTCAAGAGTAGCACTGCTCGAGTCAGAAAATGACAAATGAACAAAAATTTTGCTTGTGTGTCAAAACAGTAGTTGAAAATGATGCATAGCACAGTTAATCAACACAAAGTTAAAAGACATATCAACCATAAAAGATTGATTGTAGGAAAGAGATAAAAGGCAATAATGGCTGCCATAAATCTTATCCGAGCATATAACAAGGAAATTCAATGACATAAAAGTAAAATTGGGATAACAAATAGATGCAACCTAAAAGATGGGAAACATAAAACGGGAAAATGACTTCAATAAATTCCTCAGGGAGCTAAAAATATGGCATAAAAGAAGAGTTGAAGTCTGAAAAGTGCCACAAGCCTTACAACTCAAACAAAAAGGGGGAATTCCATTAGCAGGAGCCTTACTGGGGAGTTCTTAATCTCTTGAAGAAATTCTGAAAGAGCGGAATCAGCTTGTTGACGTATTTCATGACTTGAATCACTTAACATATTAAACAAACCTGAAAAGTTTATATATCATTAGATTGTTGACCTTCATTTTGTACAAAATGTTGAAAAAGAACAAGAATCACTCTTCAAAAAATATGCCTACCATCAAGAAAATCAGGAAGAAAACCCAGCATGTCAATATCTGGGACACTGTCCAATACAGTAATCCATCCTACCAAAAACTGGCGCACATATGGATTCAATACATTCATGCGCTCCCTCAACAGTGGTATAAATTCTTCAATACTGAATCAAAAAAGAAAAAAGGAGGGAATTCAGGCAATGCAAAGTGAAAGTAGCTTTGATTATTTCATTTTGGCTATGAAAAGTGAAAGTAGCTTCTTTTAGTATGAGATTGCCTCACACCTCATGGTGCGTACACTTCTAGCCTATCAAAGTTCTGTTAAAAAATTACAATCAGAGATCTCTGTACCTATAGTCTTTTGAAAATTTAAAGCACTACATGGAGAGAAAAGCATAATATAGATGTGAAAGGATGGTGCACCTGAACTGATCACTTTCAGTCACAATATCCTGTTCAAATGAAGCAATGTTTAATCATTAGTTGATCTAAATGGAACACCAATTCAAATTATTGCTTTTGTTTCAGATAAAAAAGCAATTCAAATTATTTTAGATCAAAGTCTTCTGGAAATTTGCTATGTGCATACATGTAAAGCCAGCAGAAAAGGCTTTATCAGCGTTCAAGAGAAACACATACCTTCACAAGTCGATCCAAGAGGTGAGCAGCACTTTGTACATTGGCATCTGAGTCTGCAGAAAGCTTGCATAAGGCATCAAAGATCTGGTTGAAGAATATAATAAAATCCCCTCTCACAACCTGAGATAAAATTAAAAAGATGTGCATTAGATTAGAGGATAGGAGGTGATTGCTGAAGCTTTACATAGGTCAGCACAGTCAAGTCCTCACCTTAGCTATGTTATATAGTGCTTCGCAAGCATAATATCGAACTCTGCTATCTTGGTCAGAGAAAGAATTTAAAACGGGGGGCACAATTTGCTGTCAATTACAAAAATTTTATGCCGGTAAGAAGGTTAACGAAAAGCATATATATGCTTAGACAAGTCAAAATAAGCTAAATAACAAAGTGAAAGATAGTGTTAATGCATTCCATCAGAACACATCACTAGTAACTGTTAGATACACTTTAGCGTGATAAAATTTTACATATTTCAATTATATCCCTTGAGGTGAAATCATATTTCTTGTTTCCTAGTGTTCCTTAATCTGAAAGTTGGCAGGTTTGTTGTTGATGACAAGGGCAGAAAATTACTGATTCCACCCATTGACCACTGTTAAGCTTATGTACCACTAGAAAGAATTCAGCCTAATTTCTCAAGTGGAAAGAGTTCAAATTGTAAACCATGATAAACAAACGAACTCGGATAAAAGGACAAAAAAGACTTGAAACTAGTGAGCAATTCCTCACCTCAAGATGCTGAGCTGCTTCAGAAGTCAACCCAACAGTCGCAGCAGCCAATCCTATTAATCCTCCCTTCATCCAAAATTAATTTTTTATTTAAAAAAAATAACCATCAAATAACATGAAGAACATATTCAGCCAAATTAAGAGTAACAATCAACCATTAAAAAAAAAAAAATCTGCTACCTTCCGCTGATTTGCTTGTGGTGAATAAGTGAATTCCGTTACCAACAAATTGATCACGGCCGTTATTTTATCATGATCCCCAGCAGCAGCAAGCTGCTTCACTATGCCCTCAACCTATACACAAACATAGATGCCCCCCATAATCAACTAACATCCCCAGGAAATCTGCCCAAAACCCTAAAACTCCAAATTAACCGAATTGCAACAAGATAAATGAAAAAGGGTTGAGCACAAACATCAAGTGCAGCATTCTTGCGCTTCTCGTATAGCTTGTCAGAAAGGTTGCGGAGCACGGCTGCCGGAATCACCGATAGAGCGTCTACCATGGCAACACCCACTAAGCTGGGAAGCACTTGAATACTGAAAAAGAACAGAACTTTAGGAATCAAACTCGTTTTCGGATCTTCTCCTGCTCCAAGCGAAACATTTGGATAGTGGGTTTTTGTTTTCCCTTTTCTTTCCCTTTTTTGGGATCAGAAACGGAATCGAAAGTCCATATTTTTTGGGGGATAACGATTGACGTGGAAGTGGAATGCGATTGAGCTGGGAAATTGGAATTCAGATGAATCAGATCTGGCAAATTTTTGTGAATTGAAATGAAAAAAGGAATTGAAATTGAAACCTAATTTTCCCCCTTTTATTTTAATTAGAGATGAAATGGAATGGAAATTTTTGTTGGTGCAGGAACAATAACATTGGGATTTAAGATCCTTGAAATAATAATAATTAAAAGTTGGTGTTTGTGAGTGAGCGACTGCATTTTTTCTACTTTCCACTTTCTACTTTCTACCGGTACCAGGCCAGCTTAAGCTGAAGTAGGAACTTCAAACAAAACAGAGCGGCAATTTACATATATGTCCTTCATTTGTGGCCAATCATATTATATTTATTATGTAAACTATGCTCAATGGTATTTTTGGATTTAAATGTAATAAATTCAACCTTTTCTCCTGTTTAATACTTTTCTTTTTTTGATTATCCTGTGTAATACTTTTCTAACGATTAGCTTTATCTATTATTATTATTATTATTATATATAAAGTTGTTTTTATCTTCATTCATTTTGGTAAGGTTTGCGTTTATGATTTTATCCATAAAAGAGAGTTTTCTCAACATATTCGTTAAGTGTTTGTTTAGATGTTATTATTTTGATTAAGAAATATTTTTTAATAAAAAAGCTTTTTTTTAATGATTTTTAATATATTTGGATAAAAATTTTTAATAAAAATAAAATCTCTAAACAAAAATAAAAAGATCTTTTTTAAAAAGTTATAATTTTTATTTGTTAAAATATAATTTTTTATAACATAAAAAAGATATTTAAGAATAAAAAAATTTAATATTATATTTAAATATAAATTTTATTTATATCTAAATATTTATATTTAGATATAAATTTTTTTATTTTTTTAAGAAATTTAAAAAATCATTTTAAAAACGATTTTTTGAAGAGAAGCTGATCCGAGCAAGTCCTAAGAAATCAAATTCAGTTTTCTCATTCTTAAAACTTTCTTGATCGTAAGCACTTTTGTTTACTCAAATAAACTATTTCGCAATATCGTCATTTTAAAATAAAACATGGCCGGGAGGATAATATAAGCTTTTTGCTATCTTGCCCTATATGATGTTTGACTCAGACTTTATACGTTATGCAAGTTTATTCAGTCATAACTTTTTGTATGATACCCTGTCCTCTCTATACATGGATATCCATCTCTCTTCATTTTCATTTTTGCTTAAAGCTTGTGGCCTTCACGTCCACTCATCTTATTGCTACTCCATCAATCATCTTTTCCAACAGCATTTGGCTTTGTCACTTTGGTCTCCAACGTTCGCCACTTCTCCTTAAACCAGTGTCGCGTTCTCTTCTTTCTTTCTCTCTCTTTTATTTATTTATTTATTTTTGGCTTTTCGTAAAAGTTAGGCGGTGCCATTTACGTGGAAAATTTTCCTACCAAACTTCACAAAAATCTAATTATCATTATTTATTTATTTTTCTACTCATCAATGTTAATGATATCTTATGTGAGGTTCAGCACAAAAATATTTTTACAACAAACATTACGTCGTCCAAATAAGTATATTCGGGTTATCAAAGTTTCTTTTCATAGCCAAACTCCAACAATTCTAAGGGTCGTTAACCATCAAAGCAGACACTCAGCATAGGCTTGCTCACACAGAAAAATAAAAACATTCACACAGAAAAATAAAAACAATGTTCTTCTCACGAGCGAAAAAAAAATGGTAGAACCAATGGTGTCCAAAAAAAAAAAGTGGAAGCAATATTCTTAAATTTTTGAAGTGAAAATTTAGTAAAATCATTACCCAACATTAATTGTAACCTAGACAGATTTTCCTAGATTGAAATTAATATGATGATGCTATGATTCATATCAAGAAAACCCAAATTTAGAGAGTAATGACTACGTTGTGAACTCTGCATGATTTTTAATAAGGTTATATTTGTTTGTGATTTTTTTTTTTTGGTAAAAGCTCATTTTTTAATTAAAAAAATTAGTCTTTATATATTATAATAATTTTTTAAAAGTAATTATATTCTTAAAAAAATTTGTTTTCAACTTTTTCAACTATATATAAAATATGCATTTATATCAATTTAAAAAAAAAATGGTTATGAAACTTATATTTTATATATAACAGAAAAAATTAAAATTAATTTTTTAAAAGTTATTATTTCCAATTTCTAAAAAAATATTGAAAATATTTTTATAAATTATAATTATTTTAAAAAATATATTCAAATATATAAAAAATAATTTTTTAATAAAAATTATAAGCAAATACACTTAAAATTTAAATTTCATCTTTTTTTTTTCAAAAATTGAAATAAACACACCATAAATTTACAAACTTCACATGTTAAATAGCAGGTCCATCAAGTTGGACGCAGAAATACGTGAACATCTTGAAAACCAATCATCTTTAGACTTTAAGACACTAAAATATTTGGTTCGTACTTGGTGACCTGCCATTTAAACACAGCTGTATACCGAGAAGAAAGAATTTTTTTCCCCCTTAGACGTGTTTACGATTCGTGCGCTATAAAAAAAATTATTTATTTTTAATGCTTGAAATGCTATGATGAGAGAAATGTAAAACGAATATGTCTTACAAATTATAAACTTACCTTCAAATTAACATATTCAAGATTTGAATAAGAGTGGAATAATTTATTTATATTTGATCGTGAAACATTCTACGTTATTCAAATTTAAAATAGTGCTAAGGAATAATCCCTTATTTTCTTTGCCGACAAAGGAATGGTCTCGTTGAAGTAATCTTCATAAGCTTTGTCCTTACTCTTTACAAAAATTCTTTAAACATTAATGAAGAACAACGATGATAACAACATATTTTCCAAACATATCCATGAGTTAGACTTGTTGAAAGATAGTTTTTAATATTACTTACAGGTGACCGGATGACATAATTTGGTGTTGCATGGATTTTTCAACTCACCCATAGATATAATAGGAAGATAAGATGGTTACGTAATAACAAAACATATCCATCTCACACAGCCAATGATCATTTAAAATAAAATGTAATAAAAAACTTAGAATTAGACCATAAAAATTTATTTTCAAAAAAATAAAACTGTAGTTTCAATCAGAATAACAAGAATTTTTTGTTTTCAATATTGATATGCAACTGTCACCTTATTTTTATTATATTTTTAATTTTTAATTTTTTTAAGCAATTATATTTTTTATTTTTAAAATTTTGTGAAAAGAAAAAAATTTTAAAAAAACTATTTTTACTGTTTCTTTTACAAAACTTTAAAGACAAGAAACAAAATGAAGACAAAATGACAAATTTGTAATTAATATTTAATATTAAAAATAAAAAATAAAAACAAAAAACATTATGACCTGTTTAGTTCTAAAACTACATCTTCTATTTTCAAATTCTGCTTTTAATATTAATTATAAAATTGTCATCTTATTTTTATTCTATAAAGAAAACAGTGAAAATAATAATATTAAAAACAAAATAAAAAGTAAAATTACAATTTTATAATTAAGAGATTAGTTTAGATACCCTATATTGTTTCCCATCAAATGTTTGCCTTTGTAAAACTTTAAAAATAGTAGATGGTTGAATTAAATATTTTTATTAATATAGTAATATATAATTAAAAATGTGTAAAATATTTTTATATTGATAATACATACAAATTAAAACTAGTTCTATAATGCACCACACAGTATTTAAAATTGACTAAGGTGTACAAGAGGAGATGGTGCATGTTTCATTTAGTCACATTTCAAAAATGCAGCTAAACACATTTTGAAAATGTGGGCTAAATGCAAAACGAAGGGACACCACCTTCCTTCCCACCATAACAGGAACAACCTTCCCTTTTGCTTCTTCATTCATCCTACTCATTTTGGGAAGAAAACCATCACTAATTTGATTCCAACCTTGTCTTCTAACTATTATCAAAATCTAATAAATCTATAAAAAATTCAAAACTTTAAGCAAAATTGATCCAAAAAAAAATCAAATTTTTATTCAAGAAAGAAAAACATTACTACCTCCAAAATCAAAGAACCTAGAAGCACAATAAACCAGAGTTGATTTTGAGAATAAAAGTGAGTAGTGATAATGAACTTTGGGCAACGACACTCATTGTTATAAAGATACAACTCCACTCCTCCATATGGAGTAGACAGAGTTTGGGGAGGCTTGCTCCACCTCCTCCCCCGCCATTCTGAGCTCGTTGTTACAGATCTAATGGCACTGATTACGGAACGCGTTGCAGGTGGACCGCAACATCAGATTGCTGGTGACACCGACAATGACCAAAGGTCGATCTTTGCTGGCATTAGAGCAAGCAAGGCTCTGGCAAGATGAGCTTTGATTGCCACCAACAGGGAAGAGAAGGATGAAGAAGAAGCAAGTGTGTGGAGGTGCAGTGGTCATGCAAATATGAAGATCCCAACCATTTAATTTTTAACAAACACAATACATGGTTTGAATGATTATTAAGGTGTATATAGACCACACATAAAGTAAATGGCATGTGATATACCATATTTAAACTGGTGCACTATAGAACCATTGACAAATTAAATCTATATTAAAAATAAGGACAAATTACACTAACATCCCCTAAAATTTGGTGAAATTTATCACGACACTCTTAATTTACAAAAATACACATTGACCTCCCTTAAATTTTAGGTAATATTACATTCAATATCCCTATATTTTGTAAAATATGACACTAAACACCCCTATAAACATAACATAACCTCTCTTAACCTTCTCATAAAGAGAGGTCAATATCGCCTAAATAATTACAAGATCACAATAAATTCCATCAAATCTCAAGGAAGATCAATATAAAAATAATAAATATTTTTTTTAAACCTAAAATGCCCTAACCTTTTCAAAGTTAGCTAGCATATAGGCTTTAGTTTAACTCGGGAAAAATAAAACTAAAGATGCCCCGTAGAGTGTGTAAGTTTTATTTTGAAATGGAAAAAGAGAAAGAGAAAAAGTTTAAAAAAAATAAAATAAACTCATAATTACCTTCCAAACCTCTTTTCTTTCCTCCTTTCCTCTTTAAAATCAAAACTCATAAACACACCCTACGGACTTGATATAATATGCATTTGGTTCCACTTTGAATTTATGCAATGTAGAAATATACTCTATACAGTAGTTCTCCTAAACTCAAAAACTTCATTGGACATTACGAAACGCTTAAATCATTCTTCAAAGCAACGCATTCATATTTCAATATTTAACATAATCTTCTGGATTATGAAATTATTTTTCACGCAAGTAGACAACTGCAAACTAACAACTTGGCTGATACATCCAAATGAGGAGGCAGCGAAACTTGCAAAATTAGGCTCAATATAGACCAGGAGACCGGAGATGTGGTAATCTTAATTGATACACAACTGAATTTAAAAGGGAGAAAAAGAAAAAAGAAAGAAAAATAAAATAAGATCACATGATCACACATCCAATATAGAAAATTAGACACCTCTTATTTGAAAATAATTATTTGACAATAACAATTGATACAACACTATATATTGGAACAAAGATCAATATCGATCAAATGAATGAGGACTTATAAGCGACTCTTCAAGTTCTCTAAAGCCCCGGTAGACAAGTTCTGTTTGACTCTGTGGAAGGGCTAACCTACGCACTTCAGTCATATACCTGTATATAAAAATAACATCAAAAGTTTACCTTGGATATAAATAATGGACCTGAACAACGGGAGATGAAAATAGGTACACAGGTTAAAAAACGGAAGATTTGAGAAATCAGCAAATTTCCAATATAATGTTGTACTGGGATCAAGGAACAGCCACAAAAAAAGCTAATACCTTTCTCTATTGGTAAAAATTATGCCTTCAAGAGTTGTTAAATGGACAATATTAATAAAATGATTAGAGAAAAGTATAAAGAAGTGAACCTGTTTGCCGCACTTGTGATCTTATCACGAACTCCTTGGCTAACAACAGTACGTTCCAGTGGGAATCCTCCACCTAGTATTAGGGAAGGCCCATTGGCACTAGTACCCATCCTCTGTGAATATACAGACATGGCCCACTCACGAAGTACCACAAGGACTGATCTCAGCATACGTAATCTAAGATTTGGGGATGGCAAAATAGCTCCATTTGATAACAGTTGATCATATGTGTTCAATACAGGTTCAGCTGCACCCTTACAAGCAGAAATAAGGGCTCTTGCAACATCTTCATCTCCAACAGATTCAACCCCTGAATTTAGCCTCTCCTACAGAAAGACATGAATTCATATTTGAGATAATAGTTGAATATATATACCCTTCAAAAGACTTCTAATTCCAGTAAATACTGCCTGCCAAAAAAAGGAACAAATTTAGGAACATATACCAGTCCAGCCTTCTCTAGGTGAAGACAAATAGCGTCAAGTGGTATAACAGCTCCATCACCAGGATAAATTCGGGGGCCAACCCGCTTTAATACTGAGCAAGCTTCAGCAATGCCACCTCTTGAAATAGCTTGATCAATAAGTCTAGCCCATGTCTCTCTGACAATGCTGCTGTCAGCATCACCGGAATAATTGGCAAAGTACAGCATCTCCAGGCATATCTAAAAGAAGGTATGCAATAACAAACTGTTAATTGGAAATTTGATAACGAAGTTTCAGAAGTTGACACATTGTCACGACGGCTTTCTCAACAACAATCTACATAACCATGAACTATCCAGCAGAACAGTGGCATATACAACTAAATCTGTAATACTTCGTTTGGTTTGACAAGAAAGAAAAGAGAAATGATTTGATATAAGAGGAGAAAAAAGAAATTAGTGCAAAACTTCCCTGCATCTACTTAGGCAACATTGTAAGGAAAACAAGTGATACAAAATCACAAACACATTTTGTGGTTTGGTTTTGTTAAAAAATGGAAGAAAATGAGAGTAAATGAACAGGAATAAACAAAATGGCTATTTTATGCAACATTGTTGATCTGTAACATGCAAAAAATGGGTAGTAACAGGATTTTCAAATTGTAAATTTATTAAATGATTATGAGGAGTGAGGACTGAGGACCTCAAATCCCTTATTTATCTCTCTTCAAAGATGAACCAAACAATGCAAGGGACTTAACCCTTTGATGTGATCCTTTGCCATCGTTTCAGCTGACTTCCAGCAAACAATGCATGAAAGTAAATTGCTCAGAGTCAGCAAGTATAATCTATATGCTAATGCTCAAAAGCTTTGAAGGACACCTAGCAGTTTTGCTCATTATCAAGCTCTTAAAAATAGTGAACTTGTGCAAAACTAAAAATTAATGAGAACAATGTGAACAGAAAATCTGAGCGTGTGTTAATCTAACAAACAATGTGAATGACCAAAAGAAGAAAGAAGGTACCTCCCAGAGCTCAAAGGGAACTGCATATTCATTATATAATTGTGTTATGCTCTTTACATCTGACGATAGCTCCTTGGCCTTCTCTCGTGTTACATTTGCAAAATTAGCATCAGCAGTTGAACTGCCCTCAGGGACTGAACCATTTTGCATGGAATCGGACGTGCTAGGTAAAACCTCTGACCTGGAAGCCATTGCCTCCAATTCCTCTTTGATTTTTATCTGAAACCGAAGAACTGCAAGCTTCCCTTCAAGCAAATCTAGGAATCCACTATCAATGGAACTCCGTGCAGAACCTACCAACCCGTCACTATTAGTTGCATTTTTTGCCTGTAGAACTGCATTACTTAGGTATTGACACCTGAATTTTACAAAAAACATAACTATTAGAAGATATCCAAGCAAGCAGATCAAAAGAACTCTAATAATCATAATAGATTCTGGAAAAGAATGTAGAGGTCTTAAGACGAGAAAGCCATCAGCTTGAATACATGTGAACTAAAGAGCCTTACAAAAGAACAGTTATGGCCTTCGCTATCTCATCCAATACACATAACAAACAGAACTTATTTGAGAATTCATGGTGAATCAGGAACCGATTTCCATGTTTTATACAATTCAATCAAGTGTCAGCTCCAGCATCTTTCACTACTGTTGATGAAAGTGCAGCTACATAAATCTATCTAGGATATAAGTGGCAAAAAAATACCAGCTTCAGCCCTAATAATCATGAATGACAATTTTTCTTTTCTTGAAACAAAAGAAGCATTTTTTTTTTAAATTTTATTTTGAGGGAATACAGTTTAAAGACTTGTTTTAAACATGATACCATTCATTATCAGGCATAAAAGTTCAGTTTTGACATCATGCACTGTGACTTTACATTTGCAAGATGAGATCCAACTACCGTGTAAGGGTTCACTAGGTTTGGTAAAAC